>JAXDDX010000062.1:2106980-2809307 GCA_034670405.1 Hoplostethus atlanticus
AATGTCACGGTTTCTTACTTAAACTACAAAATAAAGTGCAGCCGGGTTACTCTTCTCTGCGTTCACTGCTAATGGCTCCACAACTGGACAGTTTTCTGATGCAACACTTACGTGAGTGACTACAAACAGTCAAAGCATACTTAAGTAAAATTAAGTAAATTACTTGCAACAATGTACAATGTAGATTTAGCATATATGAAGGCTGGATTCAGTCTGCTTCATCTTAGCTTTCCAACTCTAAAGTGACCCTAAGGTTACTGAGGCGTTTTCACCCTTGCCCTCTCTGCAGCGCTTCAGGAAACTCTTAACAATGGCCCTCACTGAAGTCGTGGAAAAATGTTGCAAATTCACAACATTTGCTTTCTCCATATTCCCTCTCATTTGCAACTCTTATCTTAAAGAACCATGTAGCCACCGTGTTTTTCTTTTTCTTTACATGACATGTTAAATGACCCCTTGGGCCCTCAAGACCTGTTAAAACGAAATCCTCAGATTCCCTCAGCCGTCTTTGTCGCTCTTTCACTGCAGCCATTGTTGTTGTCTTACATTATGGCTACCTCTTTAATCTTCATGCCCCCCCCCCCGCCCCCACACACACACTGGTGTGGCATGGACTGGGGCAAATTCCACTTCGCTGTCAGTATACTGCCGCCTTAAGCTCCTCAGAGATGTGTTTAGTGTACTGTGGGGGGGGGGGGAGAGAAAAACAACAACACTGGGAAGTACTACAGCACAGCAGCTTTTCCTGCTCCGTTTTTTTTTTTTAAGTGGAGAACTGACAATTTGTGCTTCCAGGTGGGTAAAGAATCGGCAGCAGTAGGCAAGTGGGTGGGGGAGTATTGTGTTGATGCTGCTGGTGCCAGTTTGGCTCAGCAACCTCACTTAACAGAAACAGGTTGTTTGCAGCCTATTTCGGAGAATAGAGGGACTGAGCCGTAATGGCTGTCTATCAGCCTCTCTTCATCTGCATGACAATGAGACAGGTGTTATGTGTGTGTGCACGTGTGTGTGTGTGTTTGAGTGCACGTCGGTGAGGGAGAGCTGCTTCTAAGCTCAGGTGTTTTGTGTTTGTTTCCACTCCATAATGAAGAAGTAATGAGCAATCGGACAAGCTGTTGATTACCTTTTTCCACCAGTTCGCCGAGCGCATGCAGATGGTTTGTAATTGTCTCTGCTCAGGTATATGCGGTATATATATATATTATATATGTGTGTGTGTGTGTGTGTGTGTGTCAGACATATCCCTACGTGCATGTCTGAGCACTTCCTGTGCGAGTGAATGGGGGAAGTCTCGATAGGAGTTTCCATCTGAAACAAAGCCTCTTTACTCCAGGGGTGAATTAGGATTTCCTATGTAGTGAAGTCCTAATAAGGCCATTAGACAGTGATGGATGGTCTACTCTTGGGGGATGGACGCATCAATTGTTCTTTCCGTAATGGTTTCCTCTGAAGTGAATCAATCAAACTTTTGAGAGAGGGGGATCCACTGTGTGTTTATGTGTGCATGCATAAAACATAGGCACAGAGGAAAGTAGAGTTAGACCGATATACGGGGCCGATATTGGGCTTTTATTAAATATTGGATGTTGGCCATCACCCGGACGTGATGGATGTTCCTCCCCGACCGCAGCTACATAAAAAGTCTGTAAAACCTGCAATAAAATGTAATTTTATTCGTTCATTGATTATTCATTTAAAGGGAGAAATGTATCTCAGAGTTTCCCTTGCCGTTGAATTGGTGGGGGTAGTTCAGCTGCGATAACAAGCATTCTAAAATAATTGCATGAGTCTGGGTTTCAATGGGGAGTTTTAGCGTCCTGTGATGGTCTAAATGCTGTTTCAGGATCTTTCTTTGTATTTTGTGGCATGAAAATTAAAAAAATGGAAAGATATTGAATTTTGGCACAAAATATCAGTCCAATATCACTCGAAATCCCATATTGGTCGAGTCCTAGTGCATTTGTTGTTATGGTTTAGTCTATATCCCTCTCTACTGCTGCAACAAGCAGTCTACCATGCTGGCTGAATACACAGTATTTGGGAGAATTTGCAATTGTGGAAAATACCATAGAATTTCCAAATGAAATTGCCAAGCCATTGCACTTTTTTTGCATAAAATAGTCCTATCAAACCAAACATAAACAAACTATGTCTACCTTGGTCTTCTACTACAACCAATGACTCAGCAATAGAGTTTTATAGAGGGAAGTGATGGAGGATTCAGACCACAATTTGAGTTTTATTCACGCTATGTATATTATTATTATTATTAGTAGTAGTAGTACTAGTAGTAATTAATTAAAAGTCAGAAGAGCACAAAGTCTACCTCACACATGAATGGGCACTTTTTTCATTTTTTCCGTCATATTAAGCACAAAAGGTGAGTGAACTGGGTAGTTGGTTATATGCCAAATGATTGTAACCAACATTCCTGTTGGAGAGAGACATTTCTAACAGAAGATTAGAGAGAGACAAAAGGCTAAATCTGCTATCTTTGCTACTACATTTGTGCCTGCCTGCCAGACTGGATAGAGAAATGACTTGAATTGACAAAGACGTATCTCTGTCTTGTGCTGCAGTGATATACTTTGCTATATTAAAGGGGATGTAAGTAAGATTTTGACTGCCCCATAGCACAAAATGACCATGATATATCTGTAGGGGGTTGATAGTGTTGTTGATCGGTACCAATGACTCAACAATTACTTGGCCAGGTAATGAGATTTCTGCCTTTCAAAATTCACTTTCCGGCCAGTACTCTGTTTTGGGACAAAAACAAAAACAAAATTTCAACTGCTTAGTTTTTCCCCCAGAATTGTATTCTCGTCAGGATGGAAAAGCCCCTGAAGCAGCATTTAGGGCATCATGGGACACTAAAACTCTCCAGTGAAACCCAGACTAATGAAATTATTTTAGGGTTAGCGGCTCCTGGAGGCAGGGCAACCGCCCTCCACCCTGTCATTTAATGACAACACAGTGTAATTAGCTACCATACTCCTCTCTATTGTGCAAATGTGACTTGCAATTCATAGTGTCAATTGCAGGCCGCCCTAGCTCAAGGGGATAGAGGAGGGAGGAGGGGATGTGGCAGAGATAAGTTCTATCAATGTTGTTGCAATTCCTACTGGTCACCAGTAGAGGTTGTTAAAGGTCACTTTCAATTACTTTCAAGACTCCGCAACTGACATTTTCAACTGCTCTGCAGCATTAGCTTCTTCTTTTGGCAAAGCCTCTGGTGATGGCAGGCTGATGTGCTTTTATTCCACCAAGATATGAATCAGTAATAAAGATTAGGGCTTTGATTTGTACAAGCGGAGAAGAGCTCAGAAATCATCAACCAAATTAACATCAAAGTCAAACTCGGCTCCTCTCCCAGGGTACTGCAGGCTCGCAACCAGCATCACTCTATTTCATCTGGGTTAAGATAAAACACTCTAGTACCTGTGTGTATCTGTGTGTGTGTGGGTGTGTGTTGCTGTCTGCTTTAGGGTAAGACCGATATATTGGTTTGCCGATATATCAGGCCAATATTGTCTATTAATATGAGATATCTGCCAGTCATCCACCACCCATATAATGGAGGTTCTTCCCTGACCACAGCAACATTTTATTGATTCATTTAATTGTTCAGTGATGTTTTTCAGGCATGACATGAACAAAATTCTGGGGGAAACACTGACGACTTGCACATTTTCTGGCATGAAAATGGAGCAATTTTAAGAAATTGAATGTCGGCTAATGGCAGCTTCAATACAAAACAATATTGTTATCAGTATGGGCCTTCAAAAGCCCAAATAAGACAAGCCCAAATCTGTTTATCCATCTATCCATCCATCCATTTTCTAGCCACACATAGCCACGTCAGGGCAAGCAGAGCAGCTCAGATGTCCTTTCCCCCAGCAACTTCCCCCAGTTCCTCCTAGGCTCGGGAATGTAGCTGGGGAATGTAGTCCCTCCAGCGTTTTGTGGGTCTATCCCAGGCTCTCCTTCCAGTCGATCGAATCTCATCCACCCCCGGTGCCTTGCCACTGAAGAGCTTTCTTATTTTTTTTAAAAACTTTTTGCCTTTTGTGGCAGCTGGGGGGAGGGTGGGGTGAGGTTTAGCTTGGATCCAGGGGAGAGTTGAGCCGGTGGACTGACTCTACCCTGGATCCGGTACCTGATTAAGGCTGATTGCAGCCGGGCCTTTTTAACCTGCGTGTGTGACTGTGTGAGGGAGTGCGTCAGGGTGAGAGACTGACAGTGCGTGTGAGCCGACAGGGATGGAGGATCCGGTCAGCTGTGTGGAGCAGGGAGAGCAAGCAGAGCCAGCAACAGCCGCGTCCGAGCGGGGTGCAACAAAGGTCCTGGGCCGTATTCGAATTGAGGATGTTGCGGTTACATGGTATGTGCCTTGGACCGCTGAGCCACCAAGGAAATGGCCTCTGACCCCCCAAATCTTCTCTGCCTCCTGCACAGAAGGTGTGTCTATCAGCTCCTTCCACCTTCCGACAAAATCCCCAGTCAAGGTCAGCGCCCGCCCCCCTTCAAACTGGCTTGCTGCCATCACAAGAGACGACCACCTTTTGGCTTCTCGCAGCCGCAGAGGTGTTGAAACTCCGACTGGATGCAAGAAAAGTTAACTCGGAGGTGAGCAGACCCCTCCATTCCCAGCACACCCTCACTACACAGCAGACCCTCACTACAGCCTCCCCTGTGATCTGATCCAACTCACCACCAGATGGTGATCAGCTGACAGCTCAGCCCATATGGCCTCAGGTCTGATGAAACAACTACCAAGTTGATCGTCGACCTTTGGCCCAAGGTGCTCTGGTACACCTAGTCTGTTTGCTTACCGCTATATGTCTTCATGCATACATGTGTGTGCCCCTTGTATTTATCTCTTTCATGTCTGTTAGTCAGCCAATTAGACATCTCATCCCTCTTCGTCTTAGTATAATGACAGTAAAGTTGAATTGAATTGTAGGAGCCGGGTACCTGGGCTCAGCTGTGTCTCTGACTTGTACACCTGCGGTTCATCTTGAAAGGCCAGAGCACATGTTATGCCATGTCTGTTAGCGCGCTAGCGACACCACTATCATCAAAGTTTACAGCAGAAACGTTCCCAGGTGTGAACAGAACAAAGCTTTGATCCTAGTAAGTTCAGCTTTGCTTTCTTATGTCACTTCTACTTGGCTAAGGAGCTCTACCAGTGGCTTACCATCCAAAGGGCTGCCTTAAGTTACTTTTACTTAGATGTAACTTATGATCCTTGTGGGGAAATTAAACCATTGCAGAAGCAGATAATGGGATACAGCAAAGACAAATAGGGTGTAGTTACAAAATAATGCAAATAAGGGATAACAACACTTTTCGTTGTTCATCTCCGGATAAATAACCACTTCTTTTTTTTTTACCAGTTTGTCATTTTCATGGAGTGCCCTATACAAAAGTTCGTGCAACTCTTATTTCCAGCAAACACAAGTGCACCCAAGTGTTTTTCTCAGAGAAAAACAGCTTGAGCAGTTCCGGATTTCGTGAGATAAACGAAGCCATGGGCGAAGATACGAATACCATCAGCGTATGACAATGACCTACTTGATAAGCCATGTAATATTATCCCCTTTTTGTCCCCTTTCTTTGACCATTCTCATTGGTTGGCATCAGACAGAGTTTGCCTCCCTTGGATCTGATTGGACCATCTCGGGGACTATCTATCTCCGTTGGCTTTCCATCAGGACTTCAATCACAATTCTTTATCGGGTTTCTCCAAGGGCGTCAGTGCAGGACAGCGTTTCCTTTCTGCTCTCTCCTACATTCACACCTCCACATGAGCGGGGATAGTTGTATACCGCTGTATAAGGTCGTACAGCGTCTGAGCACACACTTTCATCCTGCAGATAATGGGTTTTAAGCCAGCCAGCCTGTGCACAAAAGACCATCTATTTATGGGTGACTATTCAACAGGGGAAAAAAAACAAAAACAAAAAAAACAAGGACTTGACTTGACTTGACTTAAGGACCTTAGCAGAGATGTGCAAAGCGGAGACGGAGGCTGGCAGCAGATGATGAATGCCATTATCTTTCGATGCTCAGTGCAGTGTCGCGTACAGAGGGGGAGATGTCAATATGAATTTGCTATAACAACACGGCCTGCAAATCTCTTCGACTAATGATATGGTGCGAACAGCGAGGGGCCACGGGAGGGTAGGGGGACCGATAAAAGTGATCAATGGTCTTCAAAGAGCCACCATCTCCCTCGCAGGGTCAAAGGAAAACGGCGAGCCACACACACACACACACACACACACACACAGCATCCATGCTCACAAATAGAAAAACAATGGTATACATATAATTTCAAACCAGCGGTGAGCAACGACCAAAATAAGGCAATAATTTCATTTAATTTAAGGCCTTTTTTCACAGCATCCGCAGAGTAAATGGTTGTTTTGGCTGGCCCTAGGCCACCCCCCTCCCCCACACAACCCCCACAAGACACACACACACACACGCAACCTCCCCTGGTGTCTTTGTTTATGGATCACCTCCACAGTCTTTAGAGCCTGATAGGGGGAGCAGATGGCTATGATGCACTATTTGTTTGTTTGTTTGGGGTTGTTCTGGTGTGTGTGTGTGTGTGTGTACTCCTACCAGTGGTTCCCCTCCAAATGGCCATGTGTTGAGTCGAGGCCTCTCTCAACCATTTGACCAGCGAAACCCTGTGACTAACACCAGGGAAGAGAGATCTGATCTCAAACACTGAGCTGAGTCCTTTGGCAAAAGGCAGGGAGTACATTCTCTGACACGATCTTGTATTACAAATTAAAAAGTCTCATATAAAATTCTTCCTCAGTATAATAATGTGATTCCAAAAATGCATTCGTAAAGTAACTGTAACATGTAGAAGATGTAGAGGGAAAAAATAGAGGAAATCTATTTTTGTAATTGCTTTGACAGTGAACTGTCTGGACGAATGTGTGATCTCTCGTCTTCATCTTTGCCTCATCGCTTAGTACAAATTCCTGACGGGACGACCAGGCGCTTCATTTGAACTGGGGTGGGGGGAAAGTGAAAAAAATAACACCCCACCCCCACCCCACTCTCCTTCAACACCTACTATAGCAGCAACAACAGTAGAGGACTGTTTGCACTGGGAAGCTGCCGGTGTGAATGTGTGGAACTGGATGAATATGAAGCAGGAAGCTGAAATGTGCTCTTGCCTATCCTGTATATATGCTGTGAATTCATACTCTCATATTTTCTTTTTTTTATTATTATTTTTTTATAACAAAAAGTCTCATTATTCACTAATATTTTTTAGTTTTTATTTTTTTATTACTTTTTTATTTTTTATTGCACATTTCTCTGCATATATGCTTAAAATTAATATTATATTATATAATTTCATTAGTATATTTTTTACTATATATGGTGTTGAAATTATTGCTTGCATTACATTTAATACCCTGCAGTCACGCTATTCTTATTTCTACCTTATTTTCCTTTGCTGTTTCATATTCTCTGCTGCTGCAACGGCCCAATTTCCAACAAAAAAAAAAAAGAGTGAACGTGCTCCGTCAACCTTCCCTCTGTAAATAAAAAAATACCTTTCCTTGTGTCCTGGGCGATTCCTCGAAGCCTTCTAAAAAGTTGTCCACTTTAAAGTTCAAATGAGGTTTGAGCCTATTGGGTTCCCGTATTCTGACTGTGCTATAGAAGATTTTATTTTCAAATAAAAGCAAATTCGGCATGTAAATAGTTTATTAGATTGCACGTTAATGCAGGGGCCTATTCTGATTTTGCTACTGGAGACATATTTTGGCTTACTCCATTCTCATTTTGAGCCTGTGCACATTTATAATCACCGGCATGTTCGACGAATCACTGCCATGCTATCAATAGGATAACACCTCGAATTGCAAGAAGCCTTTTAGTTGGTTATTATTGTGAAAACTGTTCAATCTATGTCTTAATAGCTGGTGACATCTGAGGTCAAAACTGCTTTGCTCAAAGTGTTGAGAGAAATAAAACCAGCCAGCCTTGAGTGCTCATGGCCACAGATTAAATGTACATTTGAATCATTTGGACACTTGGCTGCGATATGTGTCAGTACTAACTTTGACTCTAAGGGTCTGTCAGTGCATGCACCAACTTTGCCAATTACGCTCAGATGTCATCCACTTACCCCTGCTATGAGGCTTTGTCCAGAAAGTCTGCAGAAATGGAGCATTGTGGGTAAAAAAGTAACATTTTTCCAAAGAGGAATGCAACGTTTTGGTGATGCATATCCGGATTGTGCAACTGCAACCTGAATGCATCAGAATAGCTTGAGACATTTGGAATAATAGTAAATGGGTCTTATTAGATTATTGGGGTGTATAGAAACCCAGTAAGCATGTGATGTCACTGCAAGGACGAATATTTTTCAACTCCCTGTTTCCTGACAATCCCTTCTTAAGCCAACCCCACCCCACCCTTCCAAAGCCTTGGACTCCTGGCAAGATGCTTCCCCAACTGTTGGAACATATGGCGGTCAGTCCTGAGGAATGTGTTTGTGTTTGTGTGTGTGTGTGTGTGTGTGTGTGTGTGTGTGTGCGCATCATTTGTTCGTTTGCCAGGGCCTAATCATGCACTCGTTAGCAATAAGATGCTACTTCCACTGAGACACACACTGAAGGACACGTGGAACTCTGATTAAAATAAGCAAGTTAAACTATGTAACTGTGTGCATGTGTGCTGAGGCGTGCTGCGACAACAGTGATGACATTGATCAGATCAGTCTGTTATCAGAAAAAGAACCAGTGGGGGGAAAGGAATAAAAAGGAGACTGAAGCCAGACATCGCTTCAGTGTGTGCTGGGAAAAGAGAGGGAAGAGAACGTATAGATATAAATATAGACATATATGTACAGATAGAGCAGAACGGAGTGTCCCGGGGTGGACAGGCACCTCGCCAAGCCGTGACAAAGGCTGCTAAGAGCTTTTCCGTCTCACGGGGAAATAAACGACGAGCCGACTTCTGACTTCTCCGACTTCTCCGACTTTCCGACTTCACGTGTGGCTGCAGGGGCGACTTGCTGAATATACACAGCCTTCTTATTTTTTATTTTTTATTTGAACATTTGGAGAATTTCCCCCAAATCATAATAACCTTTAATGTTGCAGTTAATTCTGTTTTTTCTTATCGTTTATTTCAACTTTGGCTGCTATTAGTCTGCTGCATACAAACACAGCAGTGTTAAGAGAGACCTTCCCTTGAACTGGGTGATGTGTTCAGGTCCCCACGTGTCCACGAGCGTCCGTCCCGTACTGAAGTGTCCTTGAGCTACCAGCTCCAGGATTGCCGTTCTGTACCCTGAACCCTGCAGGGTTCATGCATGATTGTATATATATATTATATACTCATCACAATCCGTTCTCTGTGTTTCTACCCCTCTGCTCTCTCTCTTTATTTACTGTCTCTCAGTTCTGTCCGCCGCAAGGTGACTTAGCCTTGAAAAAAAGTTTCAAGCTGATAACTTAAATAAACCTGAAACAAAGTTCTACGCTGTTTACTATGTTTCTAACAGTGAAATGACATCCAAATAAAATAAAGATTATTTTCTCTTTTTAGTTATTTGAGAGTTGCTATACTTACTAACTGGCATACTGTAGATACATCTATCAATATATATATGCCATCTCAATAGAATTACAACCAAACCTTTAGGAAAAATAAAGCCAGCCAAACAACGTCTGAAAACCTAATTGAAACTGAGCTCCAATAGAAATGAGACTCTAAAATAAAATGAAAGCAACCAAATTGGTGGAAATGATGTGAGTGTAATCTGTCTGCCGCCTTCCCTCGTCACCCCAGGCCAGATGATGATGCACAGCAGGCCCTGGCTGGACAACACCATTTAGACAAGCCGACTCTTATCACTGCTGTGTGTGTGTGTGTGTGTGTGTGTGTGTGTGTGTGTGTGTGTGTTCACAGTGACACTAAACAGCCCCCTATCCTGGGTGGCTCTGTTGCCCCAGCCCCTTGCCCTCCCCTTCTCGGGACCCTAGGGCATCTACTGGCTGGAGCCAGTCCAAGCCTGGACATGTCGGGGCAGCAGGAAACAGAGAGGGGTCAGTGGGGGGGCGGTAGTTTTGGTGGAGGGCGTATGTGTGTGTGTTTTCTTTTAAGTTGGGGAGGAGGGGGCAAAGAGGGGTAGGAATGATGCAAAGATAATATCAACACTGCTTTAGGCTGCAACTGCTGTGGTCATCATCTCACTAATCGCAGACTCTACACTGTGTGTGTGTGTGTGTGTGTGTGTGTGTGTGACAGCACTGAGCAGCTAGGTGTACAGTTTCATATGCAGCGCCCATTTGCAACCATTTAAAAAAGTGATGTTAGGTGACTGCGGTTGGGAAGTAGTTCAACGAATACTGTAAATACTTAAATACTTTGGCAGATGTGTTCAGTGCAGACTCATAAATACACAAAGGACACAGCACAAGACACAATAGCCATAAATAACAAACATTAAGAATACATTAAGACTCAACCTGTGTGAGGAGCAGTTGCAAATGGGCCTCATTCCAAAATGTATCGTTCCCCAAAATGAATCTTTCCTGTTATTTGCTGCATTATGTTCCATAAATAGATTACTGTTATTATTTTGTAAATGTTTTTATATAGTAATAGTATCTAAACGATAAAGATAGTAATATCTCATAGTCTTGCCTGAACCTTGTCATTTTAGCACCACACACCAGTGGTGCTTTTCCTTCTTTGAGCCGCTACCAGCTGACGGCTATCGATATCTGAGCAAGCCGGTGAGCAAAGTCAAGCTTATCTTCTCTGTTTCCTCCTTCTTCCATCTCTCTTTCTTTACTTCCCTCCCTCTCTTTCTCTCTCTTCGCGTATCTCCATTTTCCCAGCAGGATTTTCCAACAGATTCGGCCCCCGATCTGAGAACTCGCCCATCACCAACATACCTTCCATGCTCGATTTTCTTTTTTTAAAGATTGTAATAGAATGCTTTTTTTCATTATTCCAATGCATAACGTGTGGCTTGAAAATCGTCAGCTTAGTTAACCTGAACAAACAAGTTGGTTTTTGGCTTTGTTAGCTAGCTAGCTGGCCAAATTTTAACCCGCAACTACTAGCCACTACAAATGCTAGCTGTGACTAGATATGTTAGCTGGTGTGCAAATCAACAGACAGTGATGGTTAGCTGACCAGATACTACGGTTAGCTATTAGAGTCGGTTCCCGGTCAAAAACAGCACAGAAATGACCTACAACTAGGAAATGACTATGACCAAAGCGGTTAGAAAAAAACTTTCCTGTGTCATATCAACCTAATTTTGGAAGCAAATTTACCTAATCAGCCTTTTACATATAATATTACTGAATTGACCTATGCCCACATCAGTTCTTATTTATTTAACAATATAGCTATGTACACATTCTCCACTTGACCTCCAAAGTATGGTACCAGCCGTGGTTGCTGGGAGATTTGTGACGCACCGCAAAGCCCCTATAACTGTATTAATAAAAGACATATTGCATGTTTTAAGGTTGTGCTGCTCAAAACTTTCATGTTGGAAAATTGCGTCTTGCCTGCTGCAACGTAGCTAGCCTAGCCTAGCCGAGTTCCCATTAAACTTCTACATTTAACATTTCAATAGTCAGGTGGCCATTAATTCACAATAAAATATTCATGGAGAGTAATACACTAGTTAGAAAGAAAACAGTTCCTTATCCAACTAGCTATAGATTCTTTTGGCCAATATTTTCTTCACAGTACAAGTCAATGACATTAGCTGATTAGCATACATGCTAGTGAATGTTTGGTTAGTCTGAAAATATATTTACAGGCATCACATATGCAAGCAGAATAGAAACTATCTTGGTTAATGGTCTTATCTAAATGTACCTAAAATATGTGTATTCATTATAAACCTTTTAAAATAACATAAAGACAAATGAAAGATGAGACAAGAGGAACAGATTTTTGACTCTGGCGTGCCCATATGACATCCACGCTTGTTTTATCTCAGCAGTTCATCAGCTCCTCCGACACACACATACATGGAGATACAGTATACTATCTGGAGGCCTGAAGCTGAACATGTATGATATAGACAGATAGATTCCTGATGGGGGAAAGGAGGTGAAGAAAGAAGAAGAGGAGGAGGGGAATATTATTAAAACTCTGCTCAGTGTCATCGACCTCTGATATGATGGATATGATGCAGGTTGTTTGATTGCATATTATTTTATAAATGATACTACACTGGTTCTCTATGGGAAGCCCTTCACTTATAATAATTCTCATATAAATACTAATAATAAAAGCTAAATGCTGTTTCAGAGGCTTTTCAACTCTCACAAGAATAAAATTCACTGAAACACTCACTACATGTAATTTGTGTTGCATGAATATCGGCATCAGCGATGTGATGATCACTGACTGGATCACCTCCATTTTATTTACTGCTATAAGGAAAACATCCACCAATATAAGCAAAAACAATTCTACAAAACTTTCAGAAAAGTATTCATTAAACCTACTTTATTTTTAAACTGCATACAAAGGTGGTAAACTCTATTCTACAAATAAAATGGTGAGGCAACTGTGTTTACTTCACTCCACTAAATCCCTGATTGGCTCAAAATATTGACAATACCGGCAGCATCAATCCAAAAATATTGGTATCAGCCTTCAAAAACCTGTATCATTCGAACCCTACCACCCCCATCCCTCCAACCCATCCCTGGATGCCAGAGTAGTGCGGGAGCGCAGGGGAGAGAGAAATGTCTTCTGCATTGCCACTCCTGTGATGGGCCAAATGAAGTGATGAGACCCCCGGAGAGACAGCAACACAAGAGGGGAAAGAGGAGCAGGAGTGAGGCGAAGGCGAGGGGGGAGGGGGAGAATATATAAGAATATATGACTGTTGTCATGTGAAAACGTCGTACATCTAATTATCATGATTTTATTTTCAGATATACCATGAAGCAGGATAAGAACGTTAAGATAAGAACGTTCTCATTTTAAGAGTTAAAAGTTGAATTGAATTAGATTGAATTTGAAGGCAGAGCAGTCATGATCCTGGATCCTGATTGGCCGGTTGGTCTGAAACGACCTCAAAAAAAGGATGGATTTTTGAAAATGTAACCACTCAAACTCAGATTTTAACATTGATGCATGGAGGTCAGAAGAAAAAAAATATTTTTCTTATTTCCTGAAAGGCTGAAATTTTGGACATATTTTCAACCGACATTCGTGACTGTGAATGTCATCTTCCTAATTATTACTGTATTCAGAAAATACAAAGCGGCAGCATAAAAGATGTGATTATCTGTGATTTCTTTTTTTGGAAGTCCTTCATTCAGCATTCAATTTCAAGGCCCAAAAATCGACCTTCACAAGTCAGGTTGGAGACCATTCACACCCGCCCATCGTTGGATCGTGGCTTTATTTCCACCCACATTGATCGGTGGGGAATCCAAGTCTTCCGGTAGTCCGGCGTGCGCAAGGCAAAGCGCACCAACATAAAAAAGTTCAGGCTCTTAATCCGCTTTGCCTTTGTGAAGCGAATGACTTTGAAACTCGCTATCGGTTAAAGCGATGCCCACGCTGCCAACGCCGCCGCCGCCGCCGCCACCGGAAATAGAAAGTCAGCTCTCATGCTTGCCTTGCATCTCTCTCTCTCCAGGTCACTGTATTTCTATCTCTCTCTCTCTCTCTTTCTCTCTCTGTCAAATCCTCCAGTTTGTTTGGGGAATTGTAAGTCTTTTTTTTTGTTCTTAAATTATCTTTCATTATACTCTAATGGTTTTTCTCATTTGGAGCCTCGTGTGCATAACCGCACATGGAAATTAAAACTTTTTGGTTTGTGACAGAGATTAGTGCGAGTGGAGGTCAAACATAATAGCTTCCATTTAACAAGAAAAATAGATATGATTATACTGCGCTTGCTCTCCGTTAAACTTTTGTCCTCAATCTAAACTGCGCTGCTCCGATAGCTCTGCCCTCATTACGCAGCAACAAAAGGGCCTGGACGAACGGTTGAGACTCCAGCTCCTCGCTATTTTGCCATATTTAACAGCAGAATGGGATTCTGGGTAGAAAATGACTGCAGCAACTAGAGAAATTCGGCACTATCCCTCCTCACCATTTGTTTGTGAGATTTATAGTTTAAGTAATAGCAACAACAAAGATTTATGCCTTTTGTTGATGTTGGATGAACAAATCAATGAATATTCAGAATGTACTGGGAGATTAAGCGGGATTAAAGATGATTTAGTGTGTGTTTCTGAACTGCACTGCGTTATTGGTTCATCACCATCTGCAAATACCATAATCTACCTCGGATTACGGGCGCAATTTGTACTTCAGACAGATAAAAAAACAACAACAAGATCTCCTAAATCTACATTGCTGTTGTAAAAAAAAAAAAAGAATGAGTGGATTACAGAATGTGTGTCAACGTTGCGTAGACTGTAAAGGGGTCTCGTTCTGGCCGGGGGAGCGCTGGCTTTTCTTGAGAAAACTGGTGGTAATTCTACATCAGGGGTGTCAAACCATGTGCCACGGAGGGCCATGTGTATGCAGGTTTTCATTCCAACCAAAGACAACACCACGTGATTTCACTGATTAGTCCCTCCTCTCTGGTTGAGGGTGTGATAACCAGTCGAATCACCTGGTGCATTGTTCGGTTGGAATGAAAACCTGACACCCCTACATATACATATTGAGGTCATGTTTGGCTATTTTCGTACGTGGTGAAGTAATTTTAGTGTTTAATTTAGTGTTTAATTCATGTTCAGATTAGACTGCTGGGAACCTTTAATTGCCCAACTCAATCAATACCTAAATTGACGTCGCAAATTGAGCCTAAGTGCACAGGAAAATTCTGTATTAAAAGGGTTTACAATCTTTAACAATATCTGCCATTTAATGCAAATGAGGTATCTGGGCCTCTCGACCGTTGTAAAAGGTTGTAGGGCGTAATGTCGTCTGCCCCTCGCTGCGGATTTGTTGAAAGGGCACTTCACCCAAGAACAAAATTGATTTGTCATACACATAATCTCCCTCATATCCTCCATAGAGGGCACTTATTGTTACATGGGGTTGAAAAGACCGTGAAAACAGTGCAGTGTTGAATGCAGCTTAGTGAAATAACAAAGCATGCCCTAATAAAGGGATTATAATGGTGGGAAAATACAGTAAAAATATAGCCATTGACTGCAATGTGAAGTGATACCAGTAAAGCATTATAACTAAATGCCTAAAGAACTTAAAGACCATAGGAAAATGATAAAAAGAAAAATGATACCATAGGCTGGGATAAAATAGGGGTCAGATGTATGAAACATTTTAAAGGTTCCACATTATTCAGTTTTCCTGATTTTACTACGGCTCAGGATAAAAAATAATGTTCTATATGATGTTTTGCAAATAAATACAGTTTAGTTAAAAGGTTATTTATTGAATGAGTTTGAAGACAATGTCCTCAGGTTGTGCATTTACATTTCGAATGCTCTTGTTTGACTGCAGTATGTTATTAGAAACATGTTATGCATTTTATTTTGTAAAGCCTTTGTACTCGATGATGAATAAACATATATTTGACTTAATAATTGTAGGCTATTTTTTTAATGTCCACAGAATATCGCAGAATATTACTTTTAAGCCGATATATTACTTTCAAGTTTGGGATTTTTGTCTGTGGAAATAATAGTTAAAAAAAAGTTAAAAAGTTAAAATAATGGAAACTGGCCTGATTGAGGGCCAATCAAGACCAAGTCCAATTGTGGTGCGTTAAACAGTCTGTAAAAAAATAACTTTAAATCTACCCACCAAACAAAGTCAAATTAAAACAATCTCCACATTAAACATCTTTGGTCAGACGTGTATATTAATAGAGGAAAATTTGAATTCCTATAATAGGGCCACTTTAAGTCTGCCTTGTATTTGTACAACCCAAATCAAACGAAAACATAAACCACACGAGACTTTCCTTTTTTACCATTTTTCAGTTTATTGTTGGCATATTGGTGTGTTTGTGTGTGAGAAAGAGAATGTGTGTCTATTGGATTCCAACTGCATTGTGTACAACACCGTTCCTATTTGGCCATATTTTAATGTTACTTTATAAATGGATCCCTTAATTTTTTGGTTACAATGACACAGAATTACCATGGATTTCAATCTAAATTATTACCTCCTTTTTATTTATAGACATGAGTTTTTTTTTATCAATATCCAAAAAAGTGGAACAAATGAAATAATGCCAAACAATGACAACTTGGTTTTACATCTGCTAAGGCTTGTTCTGTCTCTCTCCTACTGCAAAAACCACAAGCCTTCCTCAGGGGCACTTTAAAGAGAGCTTTGGGGGGAAAGCCAAAACCTCTGGATAGGAATACCCACCAAAACCTGATAGCACGCCTTCAGAACAAGTAGATATAGATAGATTTATATATAGAGTTTTATATTCATTTTTGAAGCTTTTTAAAAGAGTACAGTAAACACTTCTCACACATGATAGAAACTACTCGACGCCTCTGAAGTCAAAAAGTGTCGTAGGTCGAACGCTGTCCGGGCCCCACACTGCGGTGAAAAAAAAAATTGGAAAAAAAACAACTAAAAAATGTCCTGCCCACAATCTTTTCTTACAAAGTTTTGAAGTAGATCGGAATACAGACACCTGACCACACGAACAAAATAGAAAATAGTAAATTCTAAAACAGTGGTATTGCATTTTGAAATGCACAAAGATTCTCCTGTACAATTTGGCGTCTCTCTCTGCGAGTACAAACGCCTAAAGGGCTCAGTGGCGGTTTTTTTTCCGGTTGGCTCTCGTTTCGATTTGTCTTTGAATGTTGTTTTTCTTTTTTTTTTTTTGGTTGTTTCGTTTTTTCTTCGTCCTCGTCGGTATGTTTTTTTTAATTATTTTCCTCCGTTTTCTTAAAGATGTATACATTAGCGCTGTAAACAGGCACACGCAGATTGGAATAGGATGGACAGATCAATGTCCTTTTTCCGTCTCTCTTTCTCTCTGGCATCCGTCCTTCCTCCTCCGTCCATCTCCGTCCTCCGTTATTTCCGTTTTCAACTTGTTTCTCAGTCCTGCTGAGAGCGGCTTGGTCCTCCCGTAAGGCTATCCGTCTACCTGCCCCCCCCCCCCAACCCCCTCTCCCACCCCCACAACGCACTTCCCACCACTTCCCAAGGGTGGGGGTGTCTCCAAAGCCCAGCAGTGCTCCAAGGAATTCCAGAAAAGGGGAATGCTTAATTCCTAAAGGGGAATGTTACCCACGGAGTTCCTCATTTTGTGTGTGTGGGGTTTTTTTTGTTGCTGGGTGTGGAGGGGCGGGGCTGGGCTGGGGGGAGCAATGTCAGGCGTGGGCTGCTAAGGAAATGGCGTTGAAAACTCGGTGCTCTCTTTTTTTTTTTTTTTAGCCTTCGTCATCGGGGGGGCTGATTGTGCAAAGTCACGCGGTCTCCGGTATGTCCACGCGAAACGAGCTAGCAAACCCTTTTCCTCGCTGCAAGCAGAGAAAACACAGCCTGGGTTAGAGGTGTGGTGGGTGGGGGTGGTTATGCTTGTCTGAGAGGGGGGTGGGGGGGGGGAGAATAACAGAAACAAAAAACAACAACAACGGCGGCAGCGGCGCAGCACTAAATGACCTCATTCACACAGCGCTCGGCGGTTCGCACACGCACAACAAGGTTAGGAAGTCTCGCATCCCATGCTCCTCAGCTGCGCCGCTTCAATTCACTCTTGTTAAATCGCTCATGGATAATGGGTGGGTGGGGGGGGGGGGGGGTGCATTTATGGGAATGGTAGTGTGGAGGGGTTGGGGTTGGGGGGAGGGGGGGTTGTCTGGTGAATATTGCATGGCCAATTTATTTAGGACGACAACAAAAGGGGGTGGCTCAGCTCAAATGGGCCACGGCTGATGGGAGAAGAAAAAACAAATGGAGCCCGGCCTCTCCGTCATGCTTTCCCCCGATCCCCACCACCCCACCCCTACTTCAACTAGCTCCACGCTGTCTGAGCTTGATGATGGTAATCACTGCTCCCTGGTCACCACCCCCAGACCCCACCCCACCCTGCCCCCACCCTGCCCCCACCCTGCCCCCACCCCGACCCTGGCTCCAGGCCGGACCAGCATTCTGGACAAAAGGGGCTCTGTGTATCACTGGCTGACTTGATCAGATTAGGCCGATTCAGCCTCTTAGTATCATCATTCTATCCCTTCCTCCATACCCCGTCCCTCTTGACTCTGTTGTTCCCTCTTTGCCATTACGGATCCACAACCCCCCTCCCTCTACCTCGATTCATTAGCATAAGGGCAACAGTGAGCTACTTTGAGAGAGAGGGGGTAGCGGGCAGGCTCTGTGATATTTGGTGACACTTTACTTGGAGTGGTGCTCACGATGCATTATGCGGCGTAAGAAGTGCATTGTAAGCAGAGTGCGCTATAATCAACACAATGTGCACACAATGCTCCATGCTCCATGCTGCAGCTGTATAGTTTATGACATTAAATAGAGTAGTTTATCTATGCTTCTGATGAGTTTACATGATGCAAACTTTGTACATCTTGTTGTAAATTCAGATATGTTGCACGTGCTTTTATTTTGTAATCCTCATCTGCACAGTAACTGCCCAGACTTCCTGTTTACTTTCTATTTTTCTGTCTCATTTGCTTATTTCATATTGTATGCGCGTGCTTACACTCCACGGGGATCAATAAAGTTGAATCCTATCTTAATCTGCTTGCGATGCATTCCAGTGCACCTCAGGTGAGATGTTACCCGGTGATCGTAATACGCGATAACTGAACACACGCTGCAGTAGATGACAGCCTTTGGTAAAGAATAAGAATTTGTAATGCGTGCAACTGGTAGCTCGCCGGACGTAGCTATTTGATCCGGAAAAAACTGATAGCAAATGAATAAAACATTAATTAAAAGAAGAAAAAAAAACTCCTCTTAACTGCACACTGCGCTTTTAAATGACGGCGCGAGGGTAAAGCAGCGGGGCTCTGACAGTTTGATAATTCCAGCTTGTTGTGTCGGATGATGAGAGAAGGGGAGCCTCTTCAGGCGCCGCTTGACAAAATTATAATTAAGCATTATCACCAAATTGCAGTGATTGAGGATGTATCTCTTTGTGGCCTTTGAATGAGAGTTTAGAAACAGTAACTCCTTGGGAAATGTGCCTTTCCTTTCCCTTCCCCTCTTCTCTCAGTTATCTGAAAACGGGTTTTTTGATCCTCGCCACGAACGCCTTCGTGACGTCCGCCGAATGAGAATGAGATGTTAAGCTCACCGCCTGCCGTTCTCTTTTAACAGATTAAAAAACAGTCATTTTCCCACCCCCCTTGTATGAATATCTTATATTCCATTTGCCCATAATGAGACAGACCTTCCTTAATGCTAACATCTCCACCCACATCAAAGCAACTGTATGGGTCGTAATTGCTTTTGGCACATTTAATTTGGAGAGGCCAGGCCCGGTAGAGGGGGAGGTGGGGGGGGGGGGGGGGGTTGAAACAGTAGGTGAGGTGAGATACGATCATTACAGCCCGAGATAATGGAGACGCTTGACAAAGAGGGAAGAGTTAGTTAAACACTCCGGCACAGAGGTCAGACGTGAAACGAAAATTTCACGCTAACTGCCAATCGGGGAAAAATTTAATTTGCAATCTTTCACATCGTTTTGATCGTCGGATCAGAAGGCGGGGGGCGGCTAGGGAGAGCAAAGCGGGATACTCACTTAAATAGGCTGGGTTATAAGGTGCTCTGGCGCTAGGCAGAAATGCCTCCAACTCTTTCCTCTCTAGCGAGCCGTGGGCGGGGGTGGTGGCTGAGGTGATGGTGGTGGTGGTGGAGGAGGTGGTGACTGAGAGGCGTCTCTTTGCCAAAGGTGGAGAATGACTTATCGGACGTTTGCTCGGGGTTTTCAAATACCTCGGTGTCCGGGACTGAGTCCATGCCGGGCACGTGAAGGTTGCTGCGATAGTCCGGGCCCTGGCGCCCGTCGGAGGGCACGAAGGTCGGCATCCAGCAACGGTCCGAGTGGCCCAGGGCCTTACACTCCTCTGTGCAGTTGGAAAACAGATCGGCGCCTGGCCGGGGGGGGGGAGGGAGGGTAGAGGGAAAACAGATTGGTAGTGAGAGAGAGAGACAAGGGGGAAGGAGACAAGAGATGAAGGGAATATAAAATGAAGGAGGGAGGAGGGGAGGGGGAGGGGAGCAAATCGGAGAGAGAGATGTTCATTGGTGTCAATAGCAGTAGAAGTGCACGCAAGACTAAAAGGAAACAGATAGGGTACATGCACACACACACACACACACACACACACACACACACACAGTGCATACAGCTTGTGTGTGACGTGTGTGTATTCCTCATGGCAGGCTTCTCTCTTTCACTATTGCTAAGATCAAAGCCGCCCGCACTGTGGGCAGAAAAAACCCTCTCTGCTAACACACACACACACACACACACACACACACACACACACTATAAAGGATCAGTATGTAGGGGAAAGTGATTGCATGAGGAAGGAAAAGACTCCTTGGACTGTTGATCCATGGAAACTCCTCCTCATATTTTGTATTGACCATGTAAAGTTAGAGGTCTATCCACATCCACTCTTTGAGGCTACAACTCAACTTAAAATGTCCTCTTAGTGAACCATATGGGACGATTTAATTGGGATACTTTCTAGTGAATGAAATCCTCGTTTTGCTGAGGAACCTCTGGAACCCCCCCTCCTCCTCAAGGACCCCTGGGGCCCCGGGACCCCACTTTGAGAAGCACAGTTTTAGTCAGTTGTTACCCAGAGCTGTGTCAGTCAGTGTTTTTCAGAGTGGATTTGGCAGCCATTCCTCACCGTGTTTACTCTCTAATTAAGCTGGAAAATTAAGCAGAAAAAGCATCTTTCTTTTTTACACTGACAGGCTGATTGAATCACTGCAAGGTTGACTGACTGCCTGAGTAACTGAATAAATGAATGACTTACTGACTATGTGATTGACTGGCTGGTTCGCTGAGGGAACCAGACAAAGTGAGAGAGTGTGTGTGTGTGTGTGTATGTGTGTATGACAAAGGGAGAGGGTGTGTGTGTGTGTGTGTGTGTTAGGCACTCCTCAAAGCCATTACCAGTAAACTGCCCGTGCTACCTTTAGCTTGGAGCATTAGATTAACGAAACCACAAACTCAATAGTATTGGAGAACCCGGCCTCCCTCGCCTGCCCTGTCCCAGAACCCGACATCTCACTCCTTTTCAAAGCCCCGGGAAATGCTATTGTCCCACATGAATGGCCGCAGGTACAACACAAAAAAAACGGTCTGAGTGTGTGCCTGGCTGATTCCGCGCGGTGTAATTATTTCCGAGGCTTTCGGCATTTTAACGCTCGGGCCTAAGTGGAATTCGAAGCATGAGAAAATCACCTTTCTTTTGTCAAAGAGCAAAAAAGAAAAGGAGGTAGCGTGAGTTGCCTTAAGCCAAATTGTGTTTTTCCTTTGGTTTTTTTTTTTGGAACAGGGCCTCCAGCCTGTGCATGCATGTTTGTGCACCTAAATCCGCTTGATGTGAACGTGAGTCGCTGTTTGGAGCTCAAAATCTGAACTGTCCGGCTTGGACTATCTGCTGCTAATCCCTCTGAATACAGACTGATTAGGCTAAGACTGCTGCTGTCCAAGTAAGCAGTGTGTGTCTGTGTGTGTGTGTGTGTGTGTGTGTGTGTGTGTGTGTGTAGTGGTCAGCAAAGGGGGAATTTGCTTTGTTACAAAGCGGATTAATTTGGCTCGCCGTCACTAACAGCTTGGAAAAGTGCCCAGTCTCCTAACGAGAGGGTTCCTTATTAAATATTAACCAACATGCCATAAATACACCATCACATTACGTTTTAATACAGGGCTCTTACAACAGCGAATCACTGCTTACTTTATGTGAAACCAACCCCAAAAAACACGCCAACAGATCAGTGCACCTGGACGTGGAATAGTGCTGCACTGTAGTTCTGTAGCAACCAAGGAAAAAAAAAAAAGAAGCTGGTTTCATCCCCAGAACAGAATGACATGAAAATACCCTCGCAGCAGTAGTGACTGTAAGGAGGACACGGTGCTGCGATGAAATTACAAAATGGATGCTGTATTAATTCTCAAAATGGGAACGAGAAATGTGGCATTTAGAGTCCGCTGAGATAAGACAAGACACACAGAGAGAGAGAGAGAGAGAGAGAGAGAGAGAGGAGGACAATTTCAGCCAAACAAAAAAGCCAGATCAAGACATCTTGGTATTTCGTGACATTTTGGTGAAATTAGATGTTCCCCGGGCACATTAGACAGTCAAGAGGATAAAAACACATTCCGGGCTGTAAAATTGACCCGCCCTCAGTCACGCTTTCAAAATGTGAATAAAGGCCGCGGGTAATACCCTTATCGCTCGACGACGCAGCTCTTTCCCCGGGCAAACAGCGGACGTGAATTATGAAGCCTCGGCGGCGGCAACGGCGGCAGCATATCTGCCCCTCCACTTCAGCACGGGATGAAAAAGAACGGTGTCAACAAGTCTCACGCTTAACCAAACAGAAATAGAAGAGGCCGGTGAAGACGGAGAGAGAGAGAGAGAGGGAAGGGTAATGCGATCTCTGAATGCGCTGACCCTCGTTACTTTTAATGCCTCATCTTATCTTAGCATGCTGCACGGCGCTCGCGCAGGGCAAACGCAAAGTCCCGATAATAACCTTCATTTGGTAATTGGTATGCATAGGTCTGAAAAATGAATTACTGATCAGTGAGCTGTTACCACGGTGATAACGTGAACCGCAGGCCTAAGGAGGGATTCATCATGGCAGTGGTTGGGGGGGGGGATGCAGGAGGAAAAGTGGATCACCGGCTTGACTCTAAAGTCCAAAACGACATGACACTGGCTGTTGGGAGGCCATATTGATACTGCAGGGACCTCCAGGGGTCCTTGAGGAGGCTCCAGGGGTCCTTGATTGGGTTCCAGGGTGTCCGTCAGCAGATTAGGAATAGTTTAGTTTCATTGTAATTTAATTCAGTAGAAATTAACCCAATTAGCATGTATGAGAATAACTACTGTAATGAGGTTTCACTCTCACCACTAGTATCTCCAGTATAGACAGACTACATGGGCTACATCTTATCAAATGGGGGTCTGTGGACCGAGTATGGGTCTGTTTGGGGGCTGAGACGGGCAAATGTTTGAGAACCCCTGATGGAAAAGGATATTACAACAGTAGTATAGATCTGGGACCAGTTTGCTGTGAAGTTTATGAGCAAAGTAACGGGAAAACCTGCCAAAAATGAAAGGTTTAAAACTCTGAGTACAGTACAGAGAAAGTAGTATTACTTCATCCGTATATTATTAGTAGTAGTATTAGTAGCTGTAGTAGTAGTAACAGTACAAGCAGTAGTAGTAATAGTAATAGTAGTAATAGTAGTAGTGGCGGTAGCAGCAGTAGTAGTAATAGTAATGGAAGTAGTAGTCATAGTATAGTAGTAATAGTAGTAGTAGCAGCAGCAGTAGTAGCAGTGGTAGTAGCAGTGGTAATAGTTGTAGTAGTAGTAGTAGTAGTAGTAATAATAATAGTAGTAGTAATAGTAATATATCACTTCACTTACAGAAGGCTCAAGGTGATGAAATATAATAGATATATATAGCTAATAGAACATTTATGTATTTCTCAAATCTTTCACCTGTCTAAGCATGTATTCATAGCAAGGTTGTAGAGGGGTCACCCCCTAGTATCAGTACTACCACTGCACACATATCTGCACACTGCAGTACATAACGGCAAATATAACGGCAGTATTTGTGGTATTGCTTGTTTGAATCACACTTGTGACCTTTGCTGCAAGTCGCCCCATCTCTCTCCCATACGTTATGTCACTCTCCACTGCATACGATGTAATAAAACCTTAGGAAACATTGTCAGTGATAGGGTGATCAAGGAGATTGCTATCCATGTTGGTACTGGACCCAAGTATTGGTCATGACTGTCCTGAACTGTTCACATAAAACCAATGACCAGGGTCATAAATTAACAGGGGGCTCGGGGCAAAAAAATGCCCTTGAAAGCTAATTAAATGCCCACGAAATTCAAAATGAGGAGGTAAAAATGCCCCCGATAAGTCAGAGCACATTTCACATTTCACCCCACTCCCATTTCATTCGTTGAGTTGTCAAATATTCACACACGAGTGCAACTACTGGCCCCCTGCTGTAGTTTCTGATCAGACAACAACCGTGTACGCAGACTGAAGCAGTACAAAATGTTGGCACCAGGAAGCCGGCAGTAGGAGAAAATGCCGACCACACACAGACCGCTGCATCAGCAAAAAAAACATAAAACAACCAATATCGTAAAGAACTCAACAATGGAGGGGTAGAAGATGAGGAGAAAACGTCCAAGATCCTTTTTTTGTAAGTCCTGCTTGCCAGTTTCCAGCAGTTGAAATAAGTTCAAACAAATCTTAGTGGTACAAATTGAGAATTTATTTGCCAATATGCAATATATTATTTCATAGTTCAATACAATTGCCCCCCAAAATGCCAAAAATACCCCTAAAAGTCAGATCGCAGTCCCCTATCACGTGCCATGCTATGGATGGATGGATGCACATTTATTTAACATGAGCATTTGCTAAACACTAGAGTTCAAGTATACCCTAGCCTCCGCCTAACTCAATTAGCACACAGAGAATTAGCCTGTGTTCTTTTCCACAACTGTGGAAGCAGAGGACGCTAAGCCACGCTATCAATTATCCTAATCAAACAAAGACTTAATGCACAGTAAATAATGTGTTTAAAGGCACTAAGCTCACCGATAACTCTGCAACAAAGCAACTGTACTGCTGTTTGCCCACGCCAAGGGTATTCAAAGTCTACAGGAAAAGCGCCGGTGGCCCTGGCGATGCATCACGACTGTAAATATAGTAGATGACAGTCGAGCCCCGAACCAAGCACCATATGGGAAGATGTAAGGTCCTGAATATGAGAATGGAACTATCCATAATAGAATATTAACTCTTGGAAAAACCATTAAGATGCTGGGAAAAAACACTCCATCCACACGAAAAACAGCTGTTTCATTCCCGAGTAGGAATAAAGATGTCCCGCGGTGATGAAAGTGAGACAATTCCTGGAAATGTGGAGGTGTAACTCTCAGGTTGTTAGAGCTAGAATGGGTAGATGGGTGAGGGGGGGAGTACAATTCTGTTTAGTGAGGCCTATGCAACCCATCCAGGCCTACCAGAGTGGCAGTCGCAAGCCAGCTTTCCTTGGCATGGCAAGAGCCCCCCTGCTGTGGCTGGGCCCACCGAGCAGACATAATGACAAGCTCCATCTACAGAGGACCAGCAACCAAAGAAAATCCTGTGAAGACATAAAACCTGCATTCATAACTCACTGGGGCCCTGTTGTTTGAGCTCAGATGGGGTCCCCTTTAGGCAGGGAAGATTAAAAAAAGAAAAAAAAAAACAACAGGATGGGTATGGAAGAATGTGGTTAGGGAGGATGTGAGGGGGGGGAGAAGGAACGAAGCTTGAGAAAGGAAGGAGGGAGGGAACGGAGGTATGGAGTCAGAGCGTAACTGCATAAATGAACGAATTAATTAGTTTAATGAACGAATGAATTGCCTGTTTTGTTTGCTGCGGCTGCAACCTATTTGGTCCCGTTCCCAGCGCTCCGGCGCAAGGGCCGTCTCATTAAAAAGCCTGTCACGTTCCGTCAAGTGTTCTCCAGCACGAAGTGACCGAGCTTGCTGGGAGCGGGGTCCTCATTAACACTGCTGCATATTTACAAACGGGGGATTCATTTCGACCAGGCGACATTAAATTGTCCCGCTCAAACATTTCGGAAACGCAGTAAGAAAAATTTAACGACATCTTCCACACACTCACGAGGACAAAGACAGCCTAAAAAATAATATATGCTATATATAATCGGCCACAACGTCACCATCAGAAAATTTCAAAGCAAGAGCGTGCGCTGTCACTTCAGCACCACAGAGGCGCGCGGCGGTCTGCTCGCGGACCCACACAGCCAATTAACCCCACGCTAATAAGCAAGCCTATACAAGTCCACGAGCCATCGATTAGCACTTTGAACAGGTCAGCTCTCGCATCAAGGAAAAAACCAGACTTGAGCCTCTACAGGCTTAATATAAGAGAGAGACACAGACTCATTCACACACGCAGCTGAGCACCACAGTGGCTCTTACCGGAAGAGTGGCCTCGATTGGTGGCGTCGTGGTCGCTGTCTCCCTGCTCGCTGTCTCCGTGGCCGCTGTCTTTAGAGCTGACCAGGTCTGCCTCCTGGAATGCCGAACTGCAAGGAACAAAAAAAAAAAATTAGGGAGCGTTACATCAAAGCCTCCCTTATCATTTTGATGTCTCCCAATCAAATGTCTGACCTATCACTTATGATTATGCTAAGTTATCGCACAACCAGCCCCTTCCTAATCCTCCTGATCCCGCCTCATCACCTTCATCATCATCACTGTAATTAGAATTATCGGTAGCCTATTAGATGGAGTAGGTTATAGACTGGAGCAGTCAATATGCAAGAGGTTTCACACGGGTGGATTGTGTCAGGGATGGAGGGGGTTGGAGGGTAGTAGGGGTAGTAGCACAGACTCTCGCTCCATATTTACCTGTTGACACGCCTCGGTCTGTCAACTAGGTAGCTGAGTTCAGCTCGCTGGTGTTTGGTCTGAAAGAGAAGGGGGGGGGGGGGGGGGGGGGGGTTCAGTTCATGCAGCTCTAATGCCTTACATAACATGATTAGCAAGAGAACACCGCCGAGCCAGAGATGATGCAAAAAAAAAACTCACAGCGCTGTGTGGATGTTATAGGTATGAAATGAACGTGGAGGTGATGCGCGACAATTAAAGACATCATTCATATTTGGTCAGGAGTCTGCGGTTTCCGGACCTGGAAGGTGTGTTTTTCCCCCGCAGTGGAGCGGTAGCCTACAGATATGTTGCCAAGGCGTAAGATGAAGTGGTGAACCTATTCGGGCTGGCAGAGCTAGAGACGCATCTTTGTTCTAGTGCGACTCAGCAACATCGTGACCAGTATGCTTAATGTGAATGTTCCTCTCCCAGGGGGGTGGGGGGGGACTAGGTCGTCACAAACACACACACACACACACACACACACACACACACAGAGAGAGAGAGAGAGAGCAGCCAGCAGCCTCTGAGGCACCATACATTATCCTTATTTATGCTTATCTTATTCTGAATCATCTATATTTTTTTAAAGGCAGGACCAAAACACTTTGGAGCACAACATAAACATGCAATCATTGCTATTCGGAGGCCGGCCTCCCTGGGGATCGCCTGTGGCAACATGTCAGTAACTGGTGGCCTAATCGTCACGTCTGCTTTAATGCAGTCTGAGGATGTGGCGGGTTACGTATAAACACTTAATAACACATTTGCATACGTTCAAGCGCTATAGGCTCGGCATGCCGCTGAACTGAGGGAAATCATTTTGGAGATGGAAATGGCTTATGTATGACAGTTCTATCAAACGCATTTCTTTTTTATCTGTCATTAAAGGATGAATAGCCATTTGTTATCAAACAGGCAGGCTTCCATAGGTTATTGTATATGAATTAGGCTATAATACATGCTGGGGGTCTTTGAATGGAAAGAGAGGGAGGGGAGGGGGGTTATAGGCATTAGAGGAACTCTTACCTCATTTGATAAAATGCTGCCGTTTGATATGATGTCAGGCTGCTGGTCTGTGTAACCTGTCACTATGGCCCCGCACGGGTTGTGATCGGTGTCTGTGCTCCTAGACGGACTACACGGCTTTAGGAACATGAGGTCGGTTTTGGCGGACTCTGGAGTCAGACATACCTGGTAGCAATAGTTCTGGTTTTGGTGGTGGGAGCCGAAACTCCCCGACTCCTCCACTGGCACCTGGGCCGTACCAGCCCCGCTGACGTTAACGGCGCTCTGCACCAGCATGATATCCGACTTGCTGAGCTTTTTCTTGCGGGCGCGGGCCTGCCGGGAGCAGCAGGAGCTGCAGCTCAGGCAACACTCGCTGGTCAGGCAGGTGTAGATGTTGAGCTTTTTGTCCTTCTGGCAGCGCACCGCCAGCACGATCATGGCGAGGAGGAATATGAAGGAGACGGAGCCCAGGGCAATGATGAGGATGAGGGTGAGGTCCAGGGTGCCCTCTTTGGCCTTAGCGGCGCCTCCCCTCTCCCCGCCGCCACGGCCCTCGGCCACACTGTCCACCAGCATCACTATAACACTGGCGCTGGAGGAGAGGGGCGGCTGGCCGTGGTCCCTCACCTCTATTAGCAGGTCATACAGTTGGTGGGGGTCACGCTTGACAGACACCCGCCGGGCCGTCCGGAGCTCGCCCGTCCGCCAGTCCATCCGGAACATGCCGTTCTCATTCCCCCTCTGGATGCTGTAGGACAGCCGCGCGTTCTCACTGTCGTCCGCGTCCATGGCTACAATGCGGGTGACCAGGTAGCCCGGTTCGGCCGAGCGGGGCAGGGGCTCCTTGGCCGTGCCGTTTTTCCCCAGGGGGGCGAGTACCAGTGGGGCGTTATCATTCTGGTCCACAATGATGACTTTCACCGTGGCGTTGGAGGAGAGCTCGGGGCTGCCCGCGTCTCTCGCCTCGACCATGAAGGTGAAATCCTTCAGCTGCTCGTAATCAAACGACCTGAGCGCGTAAAGGTAACCCGTCTCCTCGTTGATTGACACGTAGGTTTTCACTGACATGCCCTGGATGTCACACTCTAGTATGGAGTAGTTTATGAGGGCATTCTGCCCGATGTCTGGGTCCAGCGCGGTCACAGCGTGGATGTACGCCCCTGGCACATTATTCTCCGTCACATACACATCATATATGGGCTGCGTAAACGTGGGCGCGTTGTCGTTCTCATCCGACACTTGCACTTTGATGGACTTACTGGTGGCGAGGGAGGGCGAACCTTTATCCCTAGCGACTAGGGTCACAGAATAAGAGTCCGCCTGCTCCCGGTTCAGCGGCCCGTCAGTTACAATGGTGAAGTAATTCCTAAAGGAGGATTTTAATTTGAACGGCACGTCGCCGAGGATTTCCACGTGGATCTGGCCGTTCTCCTCTGCATCCCGGTCCGTCACGCTCAGCAGCGCAATGACGGTTCCCGGGGCCGCCTTCTCGCTCACCGACTCGGTCACGGTGCTGAAGGTGATCTCCGGTGCGTTGTCGTTCACGTCGGTCACTTTCACCAGGACTTTGCAGTGCGCGGGCACGGCGTTTGGCCCCAAATCTTTAGGCCTGGATGAAAATCTGGTACAGGCTGCTCTCCTCGAAATCCACCTCGCCGCGCACTTCCACGCGCCCGGTACGCGCGTCTATGCTGAACAGGTCTTTGACGCGGCTGGAGATGTGGTTACTGAAAGAGTAAACGATCTCCCCGTTAAGACCCTCGTCCATGTCGGTGGCGTTGAGCTGGATAACCAGGGTGCCAACCGGTGCGTTCTCCGGGAGGCTGATCGTGTAGACGGGCTGGTCAAACACCGGCACATTGTCGTTAGAGTCCAGCACTTTGACCACCAGCAGCGCGGTGCCAGTCCGGGGAGGCTGACCACCGTCCACCGCGGTCAGCACATACCTGTGCGCCGCCTGCTGCTCCCGGTCCAGCGGCTTCTCCAGTACCAGCTCCGCGAATTTGTTGCCGTCCGTCTGAGTCTGCACGTCCAGGTAAAAGTAGTTGTTCGTGGTGATGTCGTATGTGCGTAAAGCGTTGGAGCCCACGTCCGGATCATAGGCGCTCTCCAAGGGGAAGCGGGTGCCCGGCGTGGCGCTCTCCGAGATCTCCACCGTGATGTCCGTATCCGGGAAGCTGGGCGGGTTGTCGTTGATGTCCACCACCTCGATCTCCACCCGGAAAAGCTCAAGAGGGTTCTCCAGGAACACCTCCATGTTGAGCTGACAGCTGGCGCTGTGCTTGCAGATCTGCTCCCTGTCTATCTTCTCGTTGACGAACAGGACGCCGTTCTCCAGGTTTACCTCCAGGTACGGCGACCGCGAGCTGGGCACTACCTGGAAGCGGCGGGAGGCGAGCTTGGTGAGGTCCAGTCCCAGGTCCTCGGCGATATTCCCCACCAAGGTGCCGTGGTCCGCCTCCTCCAGCACAGAGTAGCGTATCTGAGAGAGCACTCCATCCGTGATGCACAGGACAATCAAAAGCACAATCATCGCCGGAAAAACAAGTGCACTTGGGGAAAAAAATAATATACCTTAGTATCCTCTTTGATTCGATAAAGCGTCAATTCCCATCACCCATTTCAGTCGGAGCCAAAACTCTCCAAAAATGCGTAAAAGTCTCCAAAAATATATAAGGCGTTAGGAGAAATCTGTCCGATTTGTTTAAAGTAGTCACGTCAAAAGAGAGACATTTTATTTTCTTTTTTTTATTTTAGTATGGCGCTGTACGGCTTTGATTACTGCAAAAGCTGTTTCTACTCAGCTCAACAAGCACCACTTGCTTCTCTGATGCGTCCCGGAGAGGCTACAGCGCACATTCCAACGAAGCGCAGTGCCGCAGAAGTGATGAAACCAGTCTAAAAATGGGTATTAGTTTGCAGGAAAAAAAATCATAATCCACACAAGACAAGGAATAGACGCATTTTGTCTCCTCTGATTAGCCCTAAATACAAAATTATTTTGCAACTTCTCTCCTTTTCTCTTTCGCTTGCTCCCCCTCTCCTTTTGGCACCCTACTCTCGCACTGCGGTCTCCTCCACTATATTCTATACTGATGCTGTTCACTCAACTATTTGCTCTTTTCCGCAACGCGCCTCCCCTCGCAGCCCCGGGGCTGTCAATCGAGCCGAGAGTTCTCCCCCGATTGGTCGGCGGGGACGCCCGTCAACGTCTGGCCGGCCCACCTCTCTCTCCCTCAGTCTCTCTCTATCTCGCTCTACCGCTGTCTCTCTCGCTGCCCGGACTGGCTTCTCGAGCGCCTCTCTATCGAATACCTGACCTCAAAGAAGAGAGAGAAGAGGGGAGAAAGAAGGCGGGAGGGTTAAAGAATTCGAGAAAATGACAACGACGGTCAAGCTGTTCACCCCAAAGTTGTCCAATAAAGATATTCCCACTTGGTCCTGACAGATCCATCCCATAATGAGGCAGTATCTTATTATAGTGGATGGGTAACTTGTTGACTTGGTGGTAAGGCTCCTATGTAACTCTAAGGAAGGCTGAATAAATCCGGGGTAATGTATGCAAATGTTGTGATATGTATGCAGTGAATCATTCGCCATTCATGTGCTGCTCTCAAGGCTGTGCGCTATAATTACACCCAGTAGTAGTAACGTTATTATCTCTCTTCCAGCCAAGCCGCTCTGAGAAAGTCAGACAAGCAGAGGGAGAGAGAGAGAGAGATCTGCAGACCTCATACGACCCCTAGCGGCAGGAATAGTAAACACCGGGGTCAGGTTCATAACTTTTAAAATGGATTTAAATTTGGGGCCCTATAAAAAGCCTGCTGGTAATAATTAGATTGGAACAATAGAAGTTACTGCGTGGATCAGTGAAGCACTCTGGTTAAATTGGGGTGCACATGAGACAAGAGCCGGTTGGGTTATTTTTATGTTTAGGCCGACATCTACTTACTCTGATGTATATACCAAGGGTTCCCAAACCTTTTCCTGTCAAGGATTCACAGATGGATGCTGATCTGATGCACATTTTGTCCCATGGAGCCCCATCTGAGATTTTTGGTGTTAGTTTGGTGTTGACCTTAATGAAGAATCAAATAATTACATAAGGTATAGTTGCATTGTCTAATACTGTAGGTCTGGATGTAACCATCAGGAGAGTGAAACCTTTCCATTGTGAATCCATTGTGCCTTCTTATCTTGAGGGAAATAAAAGTGAAATGTATTTCTCTTTTTGCTTATTAATTATTTCTTATTTTCTGTGGACCCCTGCTACTACTATTACTATTACTACAACTACTGCTACTACTACTACTATTTATATTATTACTACTACTACTACAACTATGACTACTACTATTACTACTACAATTATTACTATTGCTACTACAATTTCTACTATTACTACTACAATTACTACTATTACTACTACTACCACGACTGCTATTGCTACTACTAATACTGCTGCTACTACTACTATGACTACTACGAACACAACTACTATTGCTACTACTAAGACTGCTGCTGCTACTACTATTACTACTACTACTACTACTGCAAAAAAATATGAAGGCACTTCAACTTAAAGACAGATGTTTCCCTGCTTCCTTAAAATTGCTAGTTGACTGAAATAGTAGCGAATAGTTTGGTCAAAGTTCAATAGTGGTTCTAATGTAGTAAAATTCACTAAGCGATCCTAAGATAATAAGCAAATGTCTGGCGTTGAATCCACTGATTGAGCACTGCATTCCAGAGTTATTTACTCTCTCAGTGAGATGTTTTTTAGTGACAGATGTTCATGCATAATAAAATGATTACACTATATAGCAACAAGAACACAACTGACTATACTCTAATGCAAGTAGAAAAGGTGGATACTGCTTGCCAAGTCTCATAGAATTTATAACTATGTAGAGTATCAGTTGTGGTGATTGAACTAATTTTCATCAAGGTTATCATGATTTGCACCTTTAATCAGAAGCGGACCTATGATTCACCTGATATACTTCCATAGCAAATCTCCATACTATAACTTTATCCAAACACAACAAAGGAAAGGTTTCTAGAAGGTTAATTCAAATGCAATGCATGCTGTGAGATGTGCTAATAAGTAAACACTGCCTCTTAATAAACTTTAATATGATACATTTAGTGAACGTTTGGTTAGATGTTCTTTCAACTCCTGATTTTAAATCACAAGACATGAACATATTACTATTACTACTACTACAGCTGCTATTACTACTACTACTACTACTACTGCTGCTGCTGCTACTACTACTACTACTATTACTACTATCACTACTAGAGACGGGCAGTATTTTAATTAAATATATTTGAAATACGTATTTAATTACTTTTGACTAGTTTGTAATTTGTATTTGACTAGAGTAAAACAAAAAAACAAAAAATGAAATTTGTATCAAGATACTTTTGGGAGCAGTATTTAAATACTCAAATTACTTAATTAATAAGCTATTGAAACTTTTTGGTAAATGATCAAAACTATGGTAATATCACCAGATAAATACTGCACACTAAAGCTAGAGCCAACTGAACAATGAGCAAACAGTTTCACCTGTCACACGCTTTTAGACAAGTGTTTAATGTGACACTTTGTAATGTAATGTGATTTCATTCTGGCATTTTATGATTTCAGTTAGTTATTTTTTTATGCAATACACATTGTTAAGTGTGACAGCTCTTAACAGGCAAATGTTTGTATTAAAAGTTTAAATGCTAAAATTCTGTTGATGGACAGATCCATCCCAAATTCTGTTGATGGAATGCCAAAATTTACAGTTTCTACAATGTGTTTATTGTGTTTTGAAAATATAATATATAGATATTTTAATTAAATACATTTCTTGACACCTGTGCTTTGTCATTTATTTTGTAATTTGTAACAACATACATTCAATGTATTTTTGCCCCATCCCTGAATGGTACTACTACTACTGCTACTACTGCTGCTACTCCTACTACTAATAATAATAATAATTGGAAGAGACAATATCATGGCAGTTGAAGTGGAAAACTGGAATTGGCACAGTCCTATGAACTCAACAGATCTAGCATCAGCTGACCCATCACATTGGCCATAATTGTAAATCCATGCCTTCAGCCCGAGATCAGCGTCTAGGTGTGTGCAGAGTGAAGGTGAGTGGAGAGGGAGAGCAGCTCAAGCCTGCCGGATGCCAAGTGCACCCCCTAGCGAAAGACTGCCACACTACATCACCCTCACCTCTCCAAACCTATGCAGTTTCTTCTTCCAGAGTGTCCAGAGATTCACATTCATGGGCTCCATTGGGTAAAAAAAACAAAAACTGCAGCGAGTGCATGATTGCAGCCATCTTCAAACTGTCAAAAGCAACAAAGAATAGACCGCTGAAGTAGAAACGCAAATTGGCTCCAAGAAGAGATTCCATAAATCGAGTCCCATCAAACTGGTGGTGCAGTCAGACATGCATCACCGTCTGCTTGGACAGCCAGAGGACTTCATGAGAGGTAGGCTTCACGCATGTACCAGGGGTACGGGATTTAATGTTACAGTCTTTCACACAGAAGCCCGCTTCAAACGTCCAAAAAACATTCACCATTATGAACAATTACCTATTTGAGTATAGAAATGTGATTATCGTTGCTTCCCCCACTCTCTCTCATCACTTCCTACACTGCCCATGCATAATACTACACACACACAGACACACACACACACACACCAACAACAAAAAAACCTATCGATCATGAGTTTACACGATCTATACTTGAATCACTGAGTGCTAGAAAATGGTACGGCAGCCAGTAATTGCCCTTTATTTTGGTTGGTAAAAAATAATGACACAAAAAAAGTGACTATAAGCACCCGAAAAGCACTTCCAATAATAATTAGATAATTAGACTAGGAAAAACAGCATGTAATCATCAATGACTATAAAGCTATGGGGACCCGAGTGCGTTGTCTAATCTGGAGCCAAGTGTTGTTTCTCTCTCCCGACGGCTTTAACAAGCACAGTATCAATGAAAGGACCAAGGGTGTTCATTCTCTTGGTGTCGCTGGCAGACAAACAACATTTTACGAAGGCCAACATTCCAATATGTGCCGCCTGAAATACTCAACGCGAAACGTCTACGTCAAACATCCCACTGACTCGACACGTTTGCTTTGGAGTGCTTCGGGGCTCTTTGTCCTACACGCCTCATGGGTAATTTTGTGCAAAGCCTGCCCTGGGAATAGCTCTTGGTAATGACGGCGAAAAGGTCAGTGTTTTGAATATTATATAGGAAGCACATTTACCCAGTATGTCAATTACTGTACCTTGTTGAGAGTGTCTTGTTCTTGTGCAATGCCCTGCTCGCTCACTGGAAAAAAAGCTTGTCTCTCCATCAAGGACAGCGTTGTATGTCCATACAGTATGCCTTACTGTATACCATGTGACTAATTAAACCTCCAGTAGGTAGTGATGCAAGTTATGACAGGGAATAAATATTTAAAGGAAAAATACACCTTAAAATACGTACTGTTAAATATTTTAAAAACTGTTACTGTTAAAAACAGCTATACTGACGACATATATTGCATGTTTCTTTAGTCCTACAGATAACTGGTGAAACGTAGATGATGTGACATTTCCAGTGACACTACAATGGAGTTTGATAGCAGAAAATGTTTCAGTGATTTAAAACAGCAGTAAACATCAGGTTTTGGTGTCAGTCCCTCAGAATCAAAGAGCAAGGGCTTCTATTGTAGACCGACGTTTAACAATCATACAGGGAGAAATCCATCGGAGAAGAGGCAGAGATACCAGTTTCACCACCGACAGTAGCCAAGATAGACCAGCATGCAATGCAGCCACAAGACATGTTGCGTTTTGAGTAAGGACAACAACTCTCACTTTTTCTCAGGTTTGAGGGAAAGTGGGTCCACTGAAATGTAACACTTCATCACAAAATAACTAAACACCTGGAAAGATACAAATTGATATCTAAATGTAAGACAGGGCAGAATTGTTCCTTTCAACAGTCAACCTCATTCCTTCCAAGTAATTTGCGCTATACCATACCTTATGTGTATGAACCCATTGGTAAATGCTATGACTGGAATTTGAACAATTATTCTGCCAAGCTACCGTACTAAGTTATCTCGGTTAGCTAGTTAGCCTAGCTTATAAATTCAGCCCCACTAGCCCATAGCTAGCTAGTTAAGCTAGTTAGCTAGCCCGATGACCTTGCAAAATCATGAATGCCATGGTCAATAATGAATAGAAAAAATAAACTTATATTTTTATTTAGATTTTGACCAAAGTTCCTTCTTTGCCATTCCAGTTCGCCAGTTAGCTAACTTGTGAAAAACTGAAAATGTTTTGTATAATTAAAACCACAATCGTTCATCACATGTCATTGCTAAATAGACAATTGCTTCTAGTTTAATTTGTCTGATATGAAATGACAAGTTCACAGCAAGTTCCCAAAATACCAAATGGACGTGGGTAAGAAAAAAAAACGGTGTGCATTGGCTCAAAAATAGAGCCCTTAAAGTTAAAAGTTGTTGATGAGCTATGGGTTTAGGGATGGGCTATAGGTTTAGGGATGGACTATGGGTTTAGGGATGGACTATGGGTTTAGGTAGGCTGGCAAGGCCGCATTCCCAACCGCTGATGTTTGACGTCCATCTGCATCCGTGTCACTGATTCTCCCTCCTTATCTGTTTCTCTCTCCATCTGTCCATATCTCTCTATCTATCCCTCCATTTGCCTCTCCCTATATGTTTTTTTTTCATATCTCCGCCTCACTGTGGGGAGGCTCATATTGGTTTCACACCGTCTGCCTCTCATCAACTGACAGACTGACTGACTGAGGATTTTTAGAAGCTCCCACCGCTTGAGTGATGCCACCATGACAGCACCATTCTGGACACGTGTGCGTATGTGTGTGTGTGTCAGTGTGTGTTCACGCTTTTTCTGCAGAGGTAGCACATATGCGACAAAAGCGGCAGATGAGTCTTTGACAATGGCCATTGTTTTCATTCAAAGGGACCCTCTGTATTCATTTTTTTTTTTATTAAAAATTAAAATGCCTGGAAGCATGCGTCTTTTGAGATGTCACATGCAGTCTGGGAAATGGAATTGGGAGCGTAGCTAAATGAGCCAAGGTGACAGGCGAAATCTGGAAAAGCAGACAAGCCTTAACAGTTTCCCAGACAATGCTGTCAGTCGACGCCACACTGTTACAGCTTGAACATCCAAACGGCATCGGTAAAAGCGATGTTTCACTTTTTTTTATAAAACCTTTCACTTTTTAATGCACGTACCCCCTATATGAAGTGTCAACCACCGACACTGGCTGCACCTGTAGTTATGTCCATTACTCTCATGTTGAAAAAACGAGTAGAAGAACATAAGAAATATGGTTTTATTTTCCGTGTGCGGTTCAGCCTGTTGGAGTAGTCCTTGCCACTTGCATCCATTGTGTGCCGGTAATAAATGAGATACCAAACTCGAAGGTTGTTACGGCTGAGTTGTTAACAAATAATGCTTTTTTTTTACACCGATATTTAATACCTGCAGGCAAGCCAAGAAGCATTACAGTCCACCTTAAAAGTCAACAGGGTTATCTGAGAACTGCTGGAGGTACAGACACACATTCAGTGACAAGGCAACCAGAAAAAATCATTGGAAATTGGAGAGCAGGTGAACTAATAATAAAAAAAGAAATGCACTGAGTCCTCCCAGAGCCTGAGTGACAGTTGTGGGGTTTTGTATTCTGCTGATAATCTTAGCAGCCTTGTATTTGCTGTGATTGGAGGTACAGAAAACATTCACATTACATACATTTGAATTGTTTCATTTATCTTACACAGAGATGTAATGGAGGGTAAACCCACCTAAACTCAGTTTGGTTGCATGGGAATCATTTTATAAATATTTTTTGTCAAAAGTAGCTTATTATTGCCTATTAATGGTTGGAGTTTACTCAAAATAATTGTTTTGTCTAAAATGTTTTCATTTTTCACAAAAATCATTTTGACATAAAAAAGAAAATTGGCGGACCCCCTGCAGTACTTCCGCAGACCCCCTAGCGGTTGAAGACCACTGTCATAGTAAGTAGTCAAAGTCATGTAAGTAATATGAAGATAGCGAATGGGCATATTGCAATAATCCTGAAAGTCTTAGCGAGTGGAAAATAAATAGAATGGCCCTGCCGAAAGGGTCCCTCCATGAATCAGGGCAGATAAATTTATTCTTATTCTCTGGGTGGAGATTTAAGTTTGCAGCATCATTATTTAGAGAGAGAGACCAGAGAGAAAGCAAAGAGATGGATGGAGGAGGTGTGTGTGTGTGAAGGTGAGAGAGAGAGAAACTGATGAAGATGTGACATAGAGACCCGTGAAGGCCTGAAATTTCTCTTATTTATGGGCCATCTTACTATTAGGCAATAGTAGGCAATTGCCAGCCAGAGGGCCCCACAAAAGACAGGAATATCAAGTACTATACGCTTATTTTTCATCAGTTAAAAAAAACGTACTCATTGAAAAACGCCCTCCTCTTGTTACAACAAAAGATGAAATTCAAATTCAAATTCAGTCTTGAGTCATGCCCACCCACCTGCTCAGTCAGGCTACGATAAAAACACAAACCAAAGCGACCCAAGTGATGCAGACAAACAAAAAAAGGAACATAAAAGCTTTATTGGCAACTTTTTTCATCAAAGAATCAACTGCTGTTAGTGTTTGTTGCTAGAAATATTACCACTGCCTCCAAGCTCACCGAGCTCTAGTGAGCCTTAAACTTTGCTCAGCCCCAGCTTGAAGGTAATGTATACAAAGGATGGATTGAAAAGAGTGAAGGTTGGGATTCAGGGGGCCCCATGCTTGCCTTTTCCTAGGGCCCCAAAATTATTAAGTCCGCCCCTGTTCTTACTAAGAAAGTCTCACATGCTGACAAAATGGATAAAGTATGTCTCTGCATAGATCAGATTGTCTTGGCAATTTAGTTTTGATTTGCTTCTGTTGTTGTCTGAAGATGGTTAAGGTTTTGTTTTTTAACATTTTGGGTTTTGCGCACCTCGCCTGCAGAATTTCCCACACGACTCATTGGTATTCTGTATCAACAAATCAGAAGAATCTCAAGTAACGCTAGACTTAATGTGGTAATCCTCGGGATCCTTGTTCCCCTGACTTTTCAAAGGAGTTGATATCTGTGTGGGGTCAGGGATAGCGGACACAATCTGCTTGCATCGTGAATCTAAAGTTCCCAGGTTCGTTCCCATATTCAAGCTACTCTTGTGCCAGGCGTCACACCTTCTTTTATGTAATCTGAACCATTCAATTGCCCAATAGCCTCTACATTTAACTAAACTTCAAACCTTCAAAAGTTGACTTTGTTGTATTTTTGCATTTGGTTTGTGGCTTGTGAACAAAATCACATGGATTCCCAAGTAGCTTATTGGACGGTTTTGGTAACATGCATTGAAGATCTAATCATCCAACCCAACCTCTGGAAGCGGTCTGAGACATATTTGGCCACATTTAACACCAACGTGCAAATCCAATGTATCTCCAATCTGTGAAATGAAACAAACAGGTAGCACACAGCTAAGAAATCGACTGTCAGACATGCATGCGGAACAAGAGGGATCTTCAATTTCAAAGGACATAATACATACACAGATGCGTTGGACCGTCACGCGGAAATGTAATCCGGCTAAATCAGGTCTTGCCACAGCCTGGATACAAAGCCAGGCGGCAAGACGGGCCAAAAATAACCAGGAATCCCTAGCTTGCATGTACAAAACTCCCCAGTGGGTCCGAGGTCAGGATGCTGTTGCAAAAAAGAAAAGTTGTTGTTGTCTCCGAGTACTTTCCAATTCCCTGCAATCTACGGATGGTCTCATTTCTCAAAACAAAAGTTTGCTTTTTCTCCATTGCATTTCTATTTCTCTCTCTCCTTCCTGTATGACCCTTTTTTTCCCTGTCGCTCATCGCTGGGTGTGTGTTCCATTTGTCCTCTGACACCGTTGTAAGTGGCTTCCCTTGCTCTAGTTCTTTCAGGGCAAGAGGGGCGGGTGGAAAATTGCCTGCCTTAATTGAGTTACCTTGCACGTGTATTCCCTATTCCCATCCGATCTGATCACCTCGCTCTCAGTCTCTCTCTTTCTTTCTCCCTCCCCGTTGGATTATCATTTGGCTTGTCAACAAATTTTGGAGGTGAACTGTTTTTTTTTTCAACGGGAGTCACTCAGTAGATAAACATTCCACTTCCATCAAAGAGAGGACCTCAGTGAAGACCCGGACATGCCATAAGAATTATCCTCAGCACACACTTTCACATCCACATAAATGGAACCAAAAAGTAGACGAATGCAAGAACCAAAAACAACAAGGATTTTGCAGATTACCATTTTAAACGAGACCTATCTTTGTGAGAACGAGCCTAATGTGGATTATATTTTGGGCTAATTGCAAGTTTATACCGCAAAAGCTGCTTATTAAGTCTCAGTTTTGCTGTTTCTGCAGGACAGAAATTAGCGGTGGGAAAAAAAAAATCAACTCGACATATTAGTATTCCTACTACCACCTTGCGGCCTCAGGCTGGGTCTGGGCTTCTCATGTGGGTGATGTAGTGGAAAGGCATGAGGCGAGGCGAGTGTCTTCCCCCTGCTTCTCTTTGTAATCATTAGCAGGCGAGCCCGTCTGTGTCCGTACGCCGCCAATTCAGCCAAGCATTACCCGGCGACTCAGCGGTCAGTGGATCAGAGGAGAGGTGAGCAGGGCTTGGAGGGGGTTCGAGAAATCAATAGTCGGTCATTAGTAGGAACAGAACGAAGCGCATCCGGCGAAAGAGGCTGGAGACGATCCGCAAAGACAGCACGAAGGGAAGAAGCCACGGATAACGGCTGTGTCTATTAAGAAATGAATTAATTAAAAAAGCAGTGTGTTTTGCCAGCCGGTGCTTTTCTCACTTGGCCTTCAAAACTGTCTTTGCATCATCATCATCATCAATGCCTCGTCAAGTCAGCTTGCTGCTCCAACCCCAAGCTAATTACCAGCGCATTTAACATTTATCTTAATTACCCCCACATCCCCCCCTTCTGACTTAATTAATGTAATCAATAATTAATTTAAATATAGTTTTTTGTTTAATTAATTATTGTTGCATTGCTGATAATTAGCGATGCTAATTAACAGAATGTGTCTCAATCCCCTCTGTGTGTGTCACGGATCAGATTTTGAAAGCGTTTCGACTATTGTTTACAGGCAAGCCCTCATTATTAGCTCCCAGTAACTCTCACAGAGACTTTACCCGGTGCCGGCTTGTCTGCTTGTTTGTTTATTTGGGTAGAAACATGTAACCTCGTTGCGTTGCTGAGCTGCAAATCAGTTCGAAGTTTTAATTGCATGATGTTTCCCACCCCCGTCCACGTTCTTTATGATGCGTAGGTCACTTTTGTTGGGGAAGGACTGATTTTACCTGGCAGACGCTTGCTCTCATTTTTCTCTTTCATTCCTTCATTCATTTTTTCCCACCATTCCTCTCTGCCTCTGCTCAGAAAGGCTTCTTTCTCTCTGCCTCTATCTGAACCTGTCTTGCTCTCTTTCTGTATCTCTTGACATTTAGACACTATACAACAAGAGCTCTTTTTCCTGTCATGTTCCACCTACAGCGCTGCAAACAAGGGGAGGGAAAGACGATAAGAAAATGAAAAATAGTTCATGGCAGAACAGACCACAGGCGGCGGGGGTGAGGGAGGAAGAATGACTGATGTACACACACCAACCACACAGGTGGTTAGTTAGTGGCCAGTCATGGGTAAAGTAAGATATGAGTTTTTGAAGACTGATACTGAATTATATCTTGTAAGAGGAAAAAAAAGGCAGGTTGGAGTTTAGTTTTAGTTATACAAACATTTCTTGGAGGCAGAAATAATCTGATTGGTTGAGTTAAACCTCAATGGGCGGAGACAAAGAACCATAGTTTTTCTGGCTAAGTAATGTTAGAGTGAAGCCCAGTGAAAAAGACAAGAGAGAGTTAACTAATATGAAACCTAGCCTAGTACTACTAAGTGAAAAAATGCCACCTAGCTATCTAGATTAGCTAGTTGGCCTAGCTGACCTTCCAAGTTCAAACTAGCCGTACTAGCTTATAGCTACATATGTAAGCTAGTTAGCTAGCCTGCTGACCTTCCAAGTTCAAACTAGCCGTACTAGCTTATAGCTACATATGTAAGCTAGTTAGCTAGCCTGCTGACCTTCCAAGTTCAAACTAGCCATACTAGCTTATAGCTATCTGGGTAAGCTAGTTAGCTAGCCTGCTGACCTGACAAAATCATGAATGCCGTGGTCATTAATGAATGAAAAAAGTAATTTCCATTAATATTTTAATTTATGTTTTGACCTATTTGCCATTCAAGTTTGCCAGTTACCTAACTTGCACTCTGTGGTTCTTTGGCTTGAAACTAAAACTACAGTCTGCATTTAGAAGCCTCTGAAGCAGCATTCAAACCATCACATGACACTAAACTCTCCACTGAAATCCATACTAATGCAATTGTTCTAGGTGGGTTAGCAGCTCCTTCAGGCAGTTTTCATCTCAGGTTTTACAGAAAATCCTCCCACACCACACTGGAATGATTCTAAGGGTCGGGGTGCTGAGATGACGGGGTGATCTCCATTGGCCAGATCACATTGGATCACAAAAAAACAGATCACATTGGCCAGTGAATGTTATCCACCTAACATTCACTGGCCAATGTCTAATTAGCAATAAAAGGTCAATATCGGCCCAATATATCAATATTCCTTGAGGTATGAAAAGCAGTTGCAGTTGTTTGCCAATCCCCACACTGGCTTGGCAAAGTAACACTCTCCCCTACCTCAATAACTACTGCAAAGTGCCCTTGAGCAAGACACTTCACCCACAACTGCTCCAGTGGCTACCAGTAGAAGATTGTGTTTGTACTGGGCAGCTCCCGGTGGACAACAGTAGGAGACTGAGGCAGTTCCCAGATGGGAATGGGAAGTCTGAATGGGAAGCAGGACCTTTCTCGAAAAAATGCTCAGTCAATTTTGATCAGATTAACAACTAACTAAAACCTAAACTACGGCAACTATCGGCTTCGATGGAAGATTTGCCCCGAATGCTTTTTAGGTATGGCTTCCAAATACTGTAGACTCGTGTCAATGTTTGCCAGATCTTTGCTCTCCATTATAATGCAGAAAGAAACGTGTCCACAGGGAGGAGATGGAGCGCAGAAGGGTTTTACTTGGTAATTTGGTGTGCTTTGTGCCTGGATACTGAAAAAGTACATTATGTTCACACACACACACACACACACATTCCAGGCTGTTGGTGGCTGTGGACCCCTTGTGCCTGGGCTAGCTGAAGAAGCCTATGAAGCACAGCCAAAAAGCAGGCTGAATTTAATGACATGGAGGCCAATTATTGAGCGTCCCATGGAGACCAACACTAATTTAATAAGTTATGCGTTTGTTCGGTGTGCCTACCCTCCAGCCTCATCAGCGAGAGGCTTTCAGAGGGACTACCACCAGACTCCACCACACTTTTTTTCCCCATCTCTCTCTTTTCTCTCTCTTTCTCTATCCCCCCATTACAATAAGCTGTGACTTAATTAATTTAATAGGGTCAGGAGTTATTACCACCTCCACTGCTCATACGTTATTACCAGGGAACATCGCCTTCTTTATGAATTTTCTTTTTTCACTGCACATAGTTTTTTGAAGGCTTTGCTCTCGGACTCCCCGGGTGGAAACGGGGAGACCAGCGGTGAAGCAGAATAGTAGAGGAAGCGATTTGTACGGAGGTTTGAGGCAGGTACGAGGCCAGCCCTGGTGTATTTGGTCCACTAGAGGACATTTTGTCAATTCTCTAGCCGCTACCTGCCCCTGATACATTTGATTAGATTATATCGTTGTAATTGTCATTAGTTGTCATTAATGAAAACGATGATGAGAAATGTAAAAAGTAATAATGTGAGACATTTTCTTATAAATAACTATAGGTTTGTTAATGGATATAACACAATTGTGATTAAACCACCATAAATAAAAGAGCGCCACCTAATGAAACCCAAACTTCATCAACAGAAAAAAGGTCACACTACTGGATACACTGTTTGATTGACATGTGATCTCTGGGAAGAGCAGTGCAGAAACACCACAGCGATGCCTCTTAGCATCAAATTTTTTTTAAAAAACCACAGATCTGGCAAATATGAACTTTCAAATAAAAGAGAAGTTTATTTTGCCAAAACTACATGAAAACTGAACTGACTGTGCAGCTCCAGAAATGCATCAATTTACAGTTGACAAATCAGAATCCTGTTTTCCCCCACCTCTGTGAATGCATGGCGCCTAAAAGTTTGTCGGGTGCTTCCAGTTCCTGTTTCCGTTTTTATTGGCAGCCATTCAATGATGCACCATCCCTATTGATTTCTACAAGACTGGAATGCGCAGGAATGTTTCCCCCCCGTGACTTTTAGCAGGATCAAACAGCTGGCTTACTATACCCCCATTCAGCCTGCTACTGTAGATTTGTCTAATCGCGGCTGTAAGCTGATGCACAGCCTATAAGCACACCCAGGTAATACAGGATGAGGGGAGAATGTGTGCCTCTCCTCTGTCTCCTCCTCTTCTTTCTAACTTCTTAATCCTCTTAGCATTCAGCTGGCTGCTGTAGAGCGACAAGACGTCAATAACGACAGAGAAAATGTAAAGCAGGCCCTATTTAACAGCTGCCAGAGGACCTTCACTGAACAGGCAGCAAATGTTTCAATTAAAGAGTCACAGCGTTCATCCTTAAGCATAAAAAAAGGCGGAAGTATCTGATCAATATGGAAGATAATTGATTTCCCCTTCTCTCCTAACACACTCTAAAAGGCAGGATGGTGAGATACGTACACCACAGCAGACTGGAGTGGCTTCCAGGCAGTGGAATATGTTATCATGTGTTATTACATGTCATTTTAAGTGTTTGCTTAAAATGACAAAGCCCAGCAGAAGATACACTTCCTGCAACAGCTGATTGGGTCTGATTTGGATCGGCCACCGCACGGGACAGGGCCAGGCTTCACCGCATCACCTGCTCAGTGGAGAAGATCATCGGCTGCAACCTGCCCTCAATCCAGGACCTTCGTGACTCCAGGGCCAAGATCATGGCGGGCCCCTCTCGACCACCGACCGACCACCACATCTTCAAGGCTCTTCCCTTGGGGAAGAGACTGCAGACAATCAGAACCAAAACCTTCAGGCACTAAAACAGCTTCTTCCCCCAGGCTGTGGCCCTAACTGAACAAAAATGCACAAATCAATAACTGGAAATGAACTAAATGTCACCAGCAAGGACACAGAGCTGAGCTTAGTCATTACGATTATATTGTGTATATATTGTTATATTTATATCCAAAGTGCAATACTTTCTCTGCCACGCTACTATGGATTGTATTGTATTGTTCTTAGTTATTTTCAGTTCTCATGGTTGCTCCAGTGTATATAGTACAGTATAGTACAATTTAGTACAGTACAGTACAGTATAGTATAGTACAACACAATATAATACAGTATATTATAGTACAGTATAGTACAGTACAGTTCAGTATAGTACTGTACAGTACATTTCAGTATAGTATAGTACAGTACAGTATAGTATAGTACAGTATAGTTGATCTAGTGTATACATTATAGTTTCAGTATAGTCCTTGTATCACTTGTTCTTATTTAACCACATTTTTAATCACCACAACCTTACCCTACCATTAAACCTGACCCTAACCAAAATTATTTTAGTTGACGAACCTCAACCAAAGTAATTGATTTTGTCACATGTGCAGTACCATGTGGCTTACCATGTCAAGTATAGTACGGGTCGAGGGTGCGATTGGATGGCGACACGGGTTGATGTTTTCCTCAGTGGTATTTTTCCTTTGATAATAATTAGAAGCATGACATCTTTCTAAGCATCAAGTTGCAGCTCTGCTCCTCCTGCTTGACATGTAAAAGGTGCTATGTGAAGGATTGTTATATCAGTGTGGAGTCTGTGGTAGCTTAGAGATTGAGAGGTGAAGCCATCTATGTAATGCCATGCATTACATAATAACGTACATCACATCATATAAAATGCACCATAGACACAATTACAGCAAGTTGATATGAATATGGAAATCATATAATTTATATAATTAAGATACAATGTTTTTTGGTGGAGGAAGAATGTGTGACCTACTATGAGTTTTACAGACTAAGAGAAAGCTTTGATTTCTTTTTAAATCATAGAAATCACACAAAACAAAACAAAACAAAAACAAAAACCCAAATGACAAAAAATACACAAAAGTTAAAACACACTGTTGGACACAAATCCCAGTAACGCACCAATCACCTCATCTCAGGTTACTTCTGCTTATTTATACTGGGAAATTTCCCTTTCACTTCCTGCCGGAGTGAGAGTCATTGGGAACCCAAAGCACAGTCAATTTGAAGGCGTGACCTCGGCACTCGTCTCGACCAAGGAAGGACAATGGCTGGGAATGAGGGGGGAGGGTGGGGGTGTAGCTCCAAATGGAAGTGTTATGCCTGTACCGAAGTGCCCTTGCCATTCGCAGGTCATACATTTCCATCTGTCAATTGGAGCGGGGCGAATGCTATGCATGCCACTCATGCATCAGTGATTAGCAGCTTCAAGGGGCTCTGACTGAGGGATGGGCTGGAGAGAGGGAGAGGCAGTGAGAGAAATAATAATATTTCTCTTTCTTCTCACCTTTATTTCTACCTTTCTTCCTTTAATTTGACTATTATAAGTATAACAACAACTCTTCAGTATATTTTCATTCCCCTGCTCTCCTCCTCCTGTGCCGCTACGTTAAAGCTGCTTTGGCTGGGAGAAGAGACTACTCTCTAAAAAAGACCCTTATTATCCTCTCTCAGTGATAGCAAAACCCGAGAAATAAAACTCATAACTCAGTCTGAAAACCACAACCACAGTGTCTGGGCATTAGCTGGTGGTCAGGCCACACATTTTCCCACCCAAATGGCAGCCTCCCCAAAAGGCCACACGTCCACCACCACCACCGTTGATTTGAATGGCATTTGCCTAGGACCTTCAACGTTTGTGGTTAAAAACGAAAATAGCACTGAAGATCAAACAACAAAATTGACCTATAAACTCCTGCGAAGAGAGGAAGAAAACCAACACGCAGAAGTCCTCGGGGGAGTTTGAGGTGAAAGGAGATAATTGAGCTTTACTTTTTTTTCGACTGCTGAGTGGTTCTAAATGATGTGAGGAAGTTGTCATGGAGACTGGAGGTGCAGTGACAGCATTAATAGATGTTAAAAAGATGAAGAAGTTGCACATTTTTTTTCCCTCTTTATCATTGAGCTACACTTCACAAACTATTCTAATGAATCTATATTATATATACTGCTGACAGAATAAGGTACCGCACAGTCCAATACTGTTGCACTACCCTCTAACACACAATAAGACAGTAATGAGGGTTGACAGACCGGTACATCACGGCACAGTAGATTTACAGATTCATATATTCTATTAGGAGAATTTGGGTCCATGTTGCAAAAGTCGCATTTTCTACATTGAATATGTGATCTGAATGCCCTAGGTCTTATTTCTGGCTTTCTTTTAGGTTTTTATACCTCAAAAGGGAAGTGGATCAACAAGCTTCACATTAGACATTTCACAGGTTGGGGAAAAAAAAGATTTCTCAACAAATTTCCATGAAATTTCCAAAAATGTTCTATTTTCAAGAACTTTGCCGGGTCTGGAAAACAAGTTTTTTTGAATTCCACGACTTTTCCTTTTTCCGTGACTGTTTCCAAGGCAGTGATGGTTAGCTGACCAGATAGTCAAAACAGAAATGAACCGTGTCTACTGAATTCCGATGGGATGGCCGAGCTGTAAGTTCAGCTCGATCAGCTGTTCGTAGCTGTTGCAGCCCAAAAAGCAGAAGATCTCCACTATAGCCACGTGTCATGTGACCTGGTTTGCTGGAGGGGGGTCTTGGGGCCCGAAAGCACCCCGCTTGTAATCTCACTCTGTCCGGTAATTTCCCCATAAACCTAGGTATTTAGGCTGTAACAATCACAGCCGGTCATATTTCTCCTTGACATAGATTTGACTGGCGACAAATCCAGCCTTTTCCTCCAGACCACGGGGGAACGACGCTAATGTGTCGACTCCCAAAGCACTTGGCGACAAATCTGCACTGCCGATGCTGATTTGCACCGCTTGCTCGCCTAATCCAAAGGAGATCTCATGAATCGCAGCGCTTCCCGTATCCCTCTCGCTGTAGAAAAATACACTCCCCGGTCACTTTTTTAGGTACACCTATCTAATACTGGGCAGGATCCCCTTTTTGCCTCCAGAGCAGCCTGAATTCTTGGCGGCATGGATTCAACAAGGTGCCCTTCTGCACACCGCTGTTGTAAAGAGCTGTTATTGGAGCATTTGTGGCCTTTCTCCTCTGACCTCTCTCATTAACAAGGTGTTCTCCACCATTCTCTGTAAACTCTAGAGACTGTAGTGGTGAAAACCCCAGGAGGGTTCAGCTGTTTCTGAGATGTTGGAACCACCATGTCTGGCACCAACAATCACACCACAGTCAAAGTCGCTTCGATCACGCATCTTGTCCATTCTAGTTGAACAAAAAAACACTTCACCATTTCTGCAAGCTTTACATATTGAGTTGCAGCTACATGATTGGATTTGGAGGAGCGGGCTAATTGTGTTAACGAGCCAGGAGTACCTAATAAAGTGGCCAGTGAGTGTGTATCTGTATACAAATTTGCGTATAACATGAACCTGGGACTTTGTTCGGGCGATCCTTTTGAGCAGCCAATCGTTACTTTCCTCGGGAAGAAGTGAACAGTTTCCCCCCAAAAGGTTCTCTCTAGCTGTCTTGATCTTCATTGGTCTGAGCAGCTCAAAGGCACCTGTGAACGGTGTGTTAGTCTTTGTTTTCCGTTCGGGACAGGTTGGCGGGACAGAACGGGACCTGTCACTATATCCATTAACAAGCTGACATTAAGCAGAGGCGTTTAGGGCTGTGAGGCCATGATGGCCTCTTTCCCTGTCAGCTCTGTTTTTCCACCAGCTCCCTGACAACACACACACACACACACACACACACACCACTGACACTTAGGGGCCAAACATAAGCTGTTTCTCTCGCTGTCTTCCTCTCTCTCTATCTCACACACACACACAATCACCAGCCAGAGTTCCTATCCATCCCAGTGATAGCCTATGAATTGGTTCCTAGTTAGACACATATTAGGACGGATGGTTGACCTTGGCCCCATTCACAACAATAACTCTTTCTCTCAGTGTGTATGTGTTAGAGCAGCAGCCGTCATTGCATTCTGCCCTGACACTCCAACTCTGTGGCCTCTGGTTCCTCACACACATACACACACTTCCTCGTTGTGATGACTCACCAGTGAGTCGAATGCAAGAACCTCGTATTTATTGACGGTTGGACATTTGTACTCTGGGTCAGCTGTTCAAGGATCTGTATTTCTTATGAATCATATTTTGAAGCCCTTCTTGACACGGTCGCATTGTATACTTCTTTACCGCTGCCTTTAGTTGGTTGAATTGAAACATTCCCCTCTTCCCCTTTTCTGCCGCTGAAGGGTTACTTCACCATGCAGGATCCACTGAGACAGTTCGTCTGGAATCCTGATAGCGAGGCCAGCCCCGGAGAGAATTGGTGATTTGTGGCTTCCGTAAATTCCGGTAATATGGTATTGCAACACCTGATCATCCCAAGTTATTCCAAGAATACACAAGAATCCTGAAATAATTACACAGAGGGTTGTCAATGGACTGCTACATTGTAAGAAATCAATTTAAGAAGGTAAAGGAGAGACATACAAGGTGCAGAGCATTGCAAGCCGGGAGAGAATTGCAACCAGATTGGAATACATGAATCCTCCTTCTAACTACTCCAGTAAAAGAGTCGATGCAGGTTAAAAGGCAACAATTGTAGGCCCTTCCTGATATTTCTTATTCGGACTTCTGAATTTTATTTTAAACAATTGATACATGATTTTCTCGAGAATATGCTTTGCCAGCATCTTCTCTAGTGAATAATTTCTATATTGATTTGTGAAGCCAAGACCAGGGTTCCTAGCCCTAGCCTTTCGCGAATCCAATCGTAAAATCCTATGGGATTGTTTTCTAAAGTAGAACAGAACCCAATTTTCTTATAGGGTTTCCCATATCCTTGGAGATTGTCTCTTTCCTTCCTGCTATTGAGCTACGTTTGGCTGCACGAGATCCTACGAAGCAGTGCATCCTTAGCCATTCTGATCGTATGTCCCGATCCTGACTGTGGCCTCAACACTTCCGCAGTCGGTGTTCTAAAGTATTTTAGTTTGACGGACACAATTCCACAAGGTGATTCCAAGGAGGTTCTGCAGTGCAACCTATGTTGAATTACTCAATGGTACTGATGTGGCAGGAGGAAGTCACCCGGGCTTCACAGCTGCAGAGGAGGGTCTCGATGCAGGCAGCTTGATAGACAGTGTTACTTCTGCTTATTTATACTGGGAAAATGTCACTTTGTTCTGTGATTTGTCCTTGTCATCGTGTTTTTTTAAACCATTGCCCAGCAGCCAATGTCAATATCTTTCAGATGCTTTTGAGATCTTTGAGTGCTGTTGTTTCCAAGTTGGCCTAACATTAGTGTGAAACATGAACGTCAAGAAAAAAAAGTTGGATACCCAAAATCGAAAGCAAAAAAAAAGAGAAGATGAAGAGACAAAAAGGTGAGAAATTAAAAAAAAAAAAAATTCTCACATATTGCATCACGCCCACAGAAATCGCAGCCAATCTGCCAATCTACCTTGTCGCTCAATGACTCAGCCATAGCTGATCACTTTACTTACAGTCCACTTTGGTCTGCTGAGTGTATGTTAGACGTTTGTAAGGAGGTTGGAGTGGATGCAACAAGGACAGTATACTACAGATCTCATCTGTCCTCCGCCAATGAAAAACAAGACGGGTGCTCCCCTTTCCTGCTTATTTCCTTGTGTGATTATAAAGGATAGAGAACTTCATCTATGCTTGTAATACCTATTTGTTGTTAATTAAATTTACATAACTCATATTGGGAAAGCGTGCATGAATAGGCTGAAAAAGTTAAATAACACTAAGGCGTAAATGACTTACAAAATTTTGCCATAGGATGCATATGATGGAGGGGGAAAGAAAAAAACAGAGGAGAAAAAGAAAATATCATCTATGCTGCAATCCTTGGAGAGGGATACCAGGAATACTGCTAGAGGTTTGTAGTCTATGGTGAAGGCAGGCATGGCGGGCGGTGGGTGGGTGGGTAGTTGGAGCTCCACTGAAAGACCAATTATATCTTCCCGGTGTTGATAGACAGCCCCGACAGCCACACAGCGAGAATGCATCGCGGGTCTTCTGTGAAACGGCCCGTTAGAGCGGAGCCATCTATACACTGCACCTCAAGGAACCGTTCCCTGTAGAGCCGGTACCGTTGTAGAGGAGGCTTCCATCCCACTGCTGCCTCAAAGTCACTGTGGATTGTAGATAAGGACATATTATAGTAATTTGAGGAGGAACATATGGGGGGGTGTTCTTGAAGAGATGAATTTCCAGCAGAAGATAAGGAGTGCCTCTGCTTATTAAATTTTTTTCACTGACCATTGACCACTTGAGCCGTCAGTCCATTGTGAGACTGCCCACATGCTGTTGAGAAATTGTCAGGACAGAAATTGACAGAAAGAACATAAATGAGGTGTATAAAAGACCTCCATCATATTTCCTGAAATTATAGCAATAGATAGAACAGAAATCCAAAGCCAAGCCCCTGTCAAACCAGCCAAGCCCCATTGGAGATAATTTAAAGATTTTTTTAAATGGGGAAATTTAAAAAGGAGCTTGCCGACAACACCAAGAACAGATACCCCCCTACTCTTTCCACCGGTAGACTGTCTGTTTGTTGCAGATGGCGTTGATGTTTGCATCCCTCCAGGGTATGTCCTCTCGGTCTCATTCCTCCCTGATATACCGACGGAGAATTGTAGAGTTTTTCTGCAGAGCTCTGCGTGGATGTTGTCAAGGAGACTTGTTGCTCTCGAGCTGCACTATGTCGAGATTCTGATGGAAAAGTACACCTTTCTGAGCAGTCTATATCACAAAGCCGGGGCTGCGACAGAGAAGAGCATCCCGTCCCCTCTAATTAAGACACCGTAGATTCGCTCTATCTGCACAAATGAAATTCAGGTGGCAGGTATGTGGGAAATCGGGAAAGTGTCTCCTGAACAGCAGTGAACGAGGGCCCTGTCCACCCACAAACACCCTGGGTCAATAATGGAGTACCGGGGTAGGGGGCGGTGACCATGCTCAACATACGCATTTAGTTATTTTTATGTTATCTGGTTCTTTGATAGTGGGATTTTTATTTTTATTCATTAATTTGTATTTATTTTTATTTTGTATTTTGTTTTTTGTTTTTGGGTTGGAGGGGCTTCAACAAACCCCAACAAACAAACAAAATCTCAATAATAAATACATAAATAAAAAACCATCAGATCTGAGTCACATTGAGGAACAATCAGAATTGGGAAACTCTGAGCTGCAGTGTGAACGGAGCCTCAGTTTGTGTGACTTCCTCAGGCTTTCATTAGTATTTGTCTATTTGTTACGCAGATGAGAAAAGTGATCTGTTTTGTCTTCAATTTGTTTATCAGATAAAATCCATGGGTTTGATACTGTAAAAGAAAAAAAAGAAAAAGTTTGGAGTACCTTCCAGTTCATTCCAATTGGCCCGCATCACCATCACCAGACACCGAAACACGAGGCGAGCTTTGTCGACGTGACGCTGGTGTAAAAAAAACAATAATGGGCAAGTATCCAGTAGCCATCTGGTACCACCTGTCAGGAATCATACCAGCGCTGACCCGGGTACACAGCACGTTATAAAATCCTAATATCATAATCAAGTGAATAACAATATCGGAACATAATCTGTCCGATCTATTCTTCACGGGAGCAAGATCACGGTTAATTTGCTCTGTGGCTCTGTGGCAGCGCTGTGTGTGTGTGTGTGTGTGTGTGATGAAAGATAAGATGCTCTGTCAGAGTGAGGTATGGGGATGAATCAGACAATCTGATCATTGTGTGTGTGTGTTTTGGCGAGGGCGAGGGGGTGTCAGGGAGTCAAAGAATAGTGTAAATTCCTCCCAGGCGGCTGCCTACTTATCCCTCTGATTTAGATTCCCATACAGAGGCCTCCGCGCTCAACTAAATCATCATTTTCCATCTGGCAGCAGGGAAGGAGGCGGAGAGGAAAAGCGGCAGCCCCGTGCTTAACTTAAACCTTGAAGGACATGCACAGAATCAACCCCACTTAAATCAATCCGCCGGTGAGAAATATCATTTCCTGCTTCACAAAGTTTTTGCGAGATGTGCGCGGAATATTAAAATCTTTTGTGTGTGTGTGTATGTGTTTCCTGAAGTCAGCCACCGCTATTTGCTGCAGGGACAGGAAGCACGAGGAGATCGGAGGGAGGGGGAAAAAGCAAACTTTCCTGTTGAAGTCAAGAAGCGATGACAAGAAATGAGAATCAACAGGAAATAAAATAATGCACGATTCAAATCCGATTGGTCCCAGTCAAGGTATCAGCTAAATCAGAGGATGCTATTCCCAAAATCCTAAAGTGCGCAATGGTCTTTAACTCAAAGGGTTCGAAACGTGGGGATCACAGACCACTAATAGCCAATCACAGTGCTGTATACAGCTGGAGGTTAGAAGCGGTGACATCAACAGCAGGATAGCATCATGTTATATCATTAAGTGTGTTTGCCTAATTGTCTGGTGTGAGCAGATTTATGACGGAGAGAAATCCATCGTTACTTGTGTGATGCCGCTTTTCAAAAATCGTGTAGGATCTTAAAAGTCTTCCAGTGTGTCCTCGGCATGGTTGGACCCTTAGTGCTCTCTGTACCTTTGACCATTCTCTGCTGTTTAACAATTTGGATGACTTGATTTACTGTTATTACTGTTAGACTTTTCTGTACCTTCATCAAATACAAATTCAACCTGAAAGAACTGAAGAACCGAAGAACATATTTCCTGAAATAATGGATGGATGAAAACAGAAATCCAAAGCCAAGCCGCATTTGAGATGATTTTAAGTTTTTTTGAAAATAAAAAAAACCCACATTTCATATACAGTACTGTGTAAAAGTCTTAGGCACCCTTGATTTTTCTAAATAAATTTGGTCTTAGATGTTTATTTTTAGTTTTTTGCCTTAGCATTTTACATTATTTTGAAATTTTGAAAAGCCTCTTCGCTTGTTTTTTATTTTTATTTTACTGTACATGTGCCTAAGACTTTTGCACAGTCCTGTTGTTTTAAAGCAGGATCGGTCAATTATGGTCTGACAAATGTCACATGACGAGGAAGATAAAGTGACATTTCCAGTGTTACGGAGGAAGGACGGAGTGATAATGTCAAGCAGATAGTTGCCTGGTTCCAGCCACTCATGTATTGCTTTCAAGCCACGCTGGCATTTTCAACCCGTTTCAGGCAATGCCCAGATCCGGTCAAAGCAAAGAGATACACGAGTCGTAAACAAGAACTATCGTCACGATGAGTTTAGATAAGGGCGGTAAGTGGCCGACGTGTGCTGAGGAGCAGCTTATCGGTGATCTGACAGAAAGAAATGTTTCACCAGCGTTCTCCTCAGACTCAGCCTCGGCCTTTCTGTTACTGTTTCAGAAAGAAAAGTGGAAGCTGGACAGGATCAGTCACTCAAAAAAGGGCTGGAGACTAGAGTTACGGTACGGTTTTTGAAGGCCGATACCAACAGATTTTGGATTGAGTATTGAGTATTGAGTTTTCCCCCAGAATTGTATTCTTGTCAGGGTGGAAAACCCTGAAATAGCATTTGGACCATCATGGGGCACTGAAACTCTCCACTTAAACCCAGGACATGCAAAGTTGGCTAGACTTCAAATTTCAAATTCAGCCAATCCAATTCCAGTGCCTGTACCTTTAGTGAAGCATGATGGATTTGTCTGCTCTTCTCTGGTGTTCATACAAGTTAAGAACACTTGAAGAAACATAGCATCAGTCTAGACTGCGGTTTGCCCTCACTTCATTTTGTTAAGCATGAGGAACTTTCTGGCTATCAGATGTCAGCATCCGTCTCCCTATACCCATAAACCCTTGCGTTTTGGGGTCGTTTCCTGTAGTTGGTTCGGATTGCGTTCTCACTTCGAATGAATCGCTCCACAGTTCACTTGGAAGAGGACCGAGAGGCATTTTTTGACGCCACCTGAGCTTAACTGGCATTGTTCTCACAGAGTAAACCACTCCAGACATGCTGGCTGTGAACGGCTTCCTTAGTGTCCGGTGGTGGGTTGGTGGAGGTGGTGAAGAAGTTTCAGCCATCGTCGGCCAGTCCAGCTTCCTCCGGACGGAGCGCTTTTGGATTTCCCTCTTGAGTTTCGACTCATCACTTCCTGTGTGGAGAAGATTTCCCACCAGTGACCATACCCACTTTGTGATGAGGCTGATTTAACAAACAACAGGTTTGAAGCAGGTACTATAGAGTGCAGGAGGCCTCTAGAAGTAAGGAAGGAGAAAAGTGGAGATGGAAAGGAGGAGGAGCAGAAGCAAGAGAAGAAAAGCAAGGTCGGCTCTTTCACAAAAAAGCCTCCCTCACCCGCAAAGACAAAAAAACTAAAAAATGCCCACGTACCTTTTCGTCTGTCTGCTTTTTTCCTCTCCCTCTCCTTCATTCCCTTTTCTCTTTCATCGTCAACAAATTGAGCGGCGCTGGAGGGGCGGAGAGACTGATGGCTTCCTTATCTCGACTTCATACACCTAAATAAACCAGACAAAAGCTCCGTGGAAAAACATACAATTCATTCCATTTAGTTATGATTTATTAGATCCATTTGACCCATGTGGTGAGTGGGGAGGAAAGGAACACTTTATGTATGGATTGGCCGGCCTCCCAGACTGAAACACACACACACACACACACACACACAGTCTGTTGTGCGGGCCTACAGAAATTGCCTCCGATGAGTTTTTTTTTTTTTTGTTTGTTTTGTAAGTGTTTTTCTATGGAAGGTGACCTGTTGACGGGTAATCTGTTGCCGGGGCAATGTGGCCCCCGAGGGCAGCCATTTTCCAGACGTTATCGTTGTTTCCCAGCAGCACCGCCGCAGCTTCTGGAGGGAATAAAATACAAAGACGCGCTGATAGAATTGACCAAAGTGTGCATTTGTGTGTGAGGGTGAGGTGTTTGCTGTCTAATTGCATGTAAATGGCGCATTGAAGGTGTCGTAATAGCGTTGGCGTTGCAATAAGTATTAAGTAAGTAAGTAAGTATTTCACGTCAGAACAATTTCTTGTGTAGAATTGTTTGGTGGATCTTGGTCGGCAAATTTAATCCTAAAACTCATGCAGTGATGTTTTTTAGGTCATTAGAGTAGGCTACTCTGGAGTGCTGAATTATTTAACCTGGTTGGAGGTGGCCAGGTGGTGTATTTTCCACTATTTTTCAGCCCTGCTTTTGTTTACAAAGCCGAAGTCATAAAACGGTGCTTCCTTGCCTCAATTATGAGGGTTCTGTTCTGTTACTGGGTTAATGAGGCAATATGTCTGATTGAATTAATTGATTTATTTATTGATCTATTTATGAAAAAACATTATACATCTGCGCAAAGAAATTGTGGACAATGCTGCACTGTTTTTTTACTTCCCATGATAAGCGTAATGAACAACACGTTATTACGGTATGTCATTGCAAAGAAGTGATTTTTAACCCCAAAATGCTCACCGGTGACTTCGGTGAGCTGCAGCAATAAGTGAATAGGGACAAATAGAAAAGTTGCCACACTGAAAGCACCACCCAAGCTTTAGGTTTAGTTTGGGATGTGTGTGTGTGTGTTTTTACTCTGCACGAATGCAGGATGACTAATGTCTGCACCAGTCAGAGGAGAGGGGTGAGTTTAGTCAAATGTGTGTCTTGTGCTGATCTGCTGGGAAATGCTGGTGGTGACCTGATGCAAATGCTTTTTGTCCATCCGTGCAGCCCGGTAAACCGCCAACCGGGGGGGTGGGGGGGTGTGTGCATGCACTAGTTCTCCATCCACTCGGCATCACGGATTGCGTCAACGCAGGCAGTGACTCCACCGATGTCGGCAGTCCAAAAGTTTTTTTTTATTTCAGCATTATCATAAAGCGTTTTCATAGGTTTTTTTTAGAAGATGCAAGATGCAAGATGCGCAAGAACTCTCTTGAAAAAAAAGTAATTAGAACTACGGAGAGGCAATGAGGTTTCATCATATACGAGATGAGAGAGAGACAAAATAAGAGCGCGAGTGTGTGAAAAAGAAAGAAAGATTGAGTTGAGATGAGGAATATATGGGTCGATGATAATAATGACAATGTGATACTTCATTGATCCCCGTGGGGAAATCAACCCCACTCCCCACAGAGAGGTCAGGGTCAGCTACAGAACAGCACCCCTGGAGCTGGCAGGCATTCAATGTCTTGCTCAAGGACACTTCAGCAGGACGGACACCTCTGGAAAGAAACAAAATAATGTTGGGAAAGCAGCAAGAAGAGAAGGAGGAAATGAGGGTGTGAAGATATGAGGAAAGTTTGGACAAGGATTCCACTGATATTTTTGGATGGCAGCTTTTGAGACAGTTTTCATGCCAAAAAAAACAAGCAATTACTCAGCGTGTGCCCAAGAATTTTATTCCTTTCAGGGTCGAAAAGCCTCTGAAGCAGCATTTACACCACAAGACACTAGGATGAGAATTATAATTAGAAGAAGAATTATTGAAAGAGTTATTTTGTTATGTTGTAATTTACTTTTTTCGGTGCACCTACTTCACCCTCAACCTGCCTTGTCTACTTCTAGACTTTTGCTCTCTGCTGGAAGTGTTCTCTCTAACAGCGAGCATTTTTTTTTAACACCTGAATTTGATTTTGCACACTGAAGTGAATCAGGAGAGAGAGAGCAAAATGATCCCATCCACCGCTCTCTTTTAGCCCGGATCACAACCGATCCCTCGCTCTCTCTCTCTCTCTCTCTCTCTCTCTCAAATTCTAATAAACAGGATGAGAGTTTGCATGCCAAAAGCATTTGCGAGAATATGACATATGTTATGACATAATTTATTATGACACAATAAACTAACCAAAGTTGTTCTGCATGCCTAAACTTAACCGTTACCTACTCATGTGACAAATGCATGCAATTGTACATAATCCTTCCTTAATCTTCACATTATTCATGTCCATGTGCATTTCAGAGTTCAAGTTTTGCGAGACTGTGTTCCTTGAAATATATACAATGACGGTTGAATCATTAGGCATGATGCCCCCATTGGTAGCTTTTCATTATTTTATATTTCTTTCACTTGAGGGTTAAAGGTTTCCCTTATCTTGTCATATTTTCCAAAACGTGTATTTCTGTCTCTTATTTCCAAGAGGCTGCACCACTTGCAGAATTCCTCTCTCTCATTGCCTGTCGGTATGTATCTATGTCTCTCTCTCTCTCTCTCTCTGTGTTCTTCTTCCTCTTCTTCCTCAAGTTCTCGTTTCGACCAACGCCTTGTTTCCCCCACCTCGCTCTCTCTCCTCCGTCCCTCAAGTCGCGTACATCCTTGCTCCCGTTATCCTTCTCTTTCTCTTTCTTTCCCGGCGAAAGGGGAGGAAGGGGTAACATTTGGATTGGTTCAAACCGCATATCTGAGAAAAGGCCAGGCTGACATTTCACACAGCTGCTACATTTTATTACAGCGTGTGTGTGTGTGTGTGCGCAAGCATGCATAATGAAGGAGGATGAAGATATGGCTTATAGATTGATCTGTTCTCTCTCCCTCCATCTTCATCTCTCTTAATCCCCCCCCCCCATCATTCTCATATTGTTTCCTTCTTTCCATGGTAACATCTTGTCTCTTCTAATATTGATTTGTGTGGAGACGTTCTGGTTTCACGTCGGTTGCCAATTTACTTTCGTTACTCCATGTTTCCTGTCTTTTTTTCCCCCTCCCCCGCGTAAAAAACTACAGAGAAACTTCTGAGGGAAAACATCTTGGATGGATATTTCTGCAAAAAAAAAGAGTCCAAACTAATAATTCATGGAGGTTTGCGCTTTGATACTTATCCCTCTACTGAGCAAATAACTAGGTTCTGCTGTATTTGTGCTTAATTGCATTATATACTGTAGCTTGTGGAGTCTGTTTGATAGATGGGGATGTTTTGATATTGTGTTAATTGAAGCGCTCAGTTTCATTTCATATGAAATTGACGAGGCTTAATGAGGTAAACATTAGGATCTCGAGTTGACATTAATATTTACTTGTCAAAAACGATTTACCGGGGCTTAGTTTTTTTCCTCCCGCTGCTTCTTTTATCAAGCCATCCATCCATATTGTATGTAACGATGTGTTCAATAATGTAAGACAAGGAGAGTCTGCAGGGACACGAGTTCCATGCAAAATCGATGGAGAGACGGGATGAGAGAGGGAGTGTGTGTGTGTGTGTGTGTGCGCCATATCAGAGAGGGAGTCGGGGGGTGAGAGTGGCCGAGACAGTTCGCTGATAGGCTGTCCCTACCACAGGACTGCGGTTGCTATCAACATAAAAGAAAATCCTCCTTTTTTACAGAATGTGCTGCATGCAACTGTGCAAAGCTCTTATTCTATTCACCTGTCAGGAAATTTCTGACATCCAGTTATTGGAGAGATTTTGCGTTAAACTATGCCTGGGATGGGTGCAGCATAGATCCCCCTCCCCCAAACTTTCCACTGGGAAAAAAAAAACCATAATCTGCAAGTGACTTGTGAAAAGGATGTTTTTTGCAATATGATGTCACCTTTAAAAATCAAGATGAAATACACAAATACACATAATTTTTTATTTTTTTTGTTAAAATGCAGACAACAAAATTACATGCTGGTTATTGATCATGTTTTTTTGGTCTTGTGTTATGTATTTCTTTTGATTGACAAATAAAGTTCAACTCATGGTAATAACATTTGAGATCATTTTATTGCATGAAATATAATAAAATAAAATAATATAATACATATATAATGAAATAAATTGTCATATATATAAACAACTTACAGCAGGGTACACACCCACATTCAAGTACAGATCAACAATGGAATTCCAATATTTTAATACAGAGCAAAAACATTCATTTGATTAATTCATTCATTCTCCGTACTATTGAAGGTCACAGGGAGCTGGAGCATATCCCAGCATGCACTGGGTGGAAGGCGAGGAATCACAGGTTGCCGGTCCAACACATAGACAGACTTAACACACTCGCATTCACACCTATGGGCAATTTTGAGTCTCCAGTTCACAAGGAGAACAGTGCTAAACGCTGAACCACTGAAAACAAATACAGTGAAATAATAAAAGTCAAGAAGATGGGAGGAAAAAAAGAAAAAATAAACCGTCCTACCCCCCCTGCCATTTATTGCTTCTTAATAAATTAAATAATAATAAAATTAATAAAGCATTGTCTTCGCAATGTTTAACTCCTTTCTTCATTGGTAAAGCCCACAGCTGACGCCCCAAGAATGCTGCCAACACAATTGTTAGTGCGTTCAATAGGCTGCGTTCACACTGTAAGCCTTTCTCAACTCCAATTGTTTTTTTTTGATGACTGTTCCTATCCATGCTAGGATGTAACCTGTACCCCATATGAACTGAGTAACAATAAGTTTGTCAATTTGGCTTTCATTCCATTGCCGTGTTGTCCTTTGTCTCAGATGAATGATGTCAGATTTACTTTAACTGTCAACAACGACAAATTCCCATTGAAGCCTACAAGTCACCTCAGGATCCAATTTTGTATGGAAATGTATCACATTATCCACGCGGTCCAGATCAAAGTTTTTGACGTTCACACTGATTAGAAAACATATCTGTTCCCTTCACATATAAGCTGCAGTGTGAACATAGCCAATGTGACTCCCCCAATGTTTTATTATATCTTTTTGTAGTGTGTTTTTACTGTCAACTGTGTGCCCGACACTGTGACATCACAATAGGAATGCGCTGTTGGACGCCATGATGCGACGTTCTGAATCAAAGCCAGCAGACCCCTAAAACCATCGCACCACATTCTGAATTTGAGAACGGCACTACCCTACGGGGACACGGAGACACCATTTATGGAGGAGAAATGCTGTGATTTCTCCAGACAGAACAAAGCATAAGAAGGTTTTTTTTTTGTGCGAATATGGAAATAGGGCAGTGCAGTGCAAGGGTCCTCTGAGACACTTTAATTATGAATAGAAAATGAGAGAGTTAGAGGAGAGGAGCAGATTTTTTTTTACTGATGTTGGTGGAAATGACACTGGGACATTGTTTGGTTAAAAATAAAAGTGAAACCCTTTGAAATAACTGCTCTAAATAGAAGTGTAGGTCACAGTGACGCCCCTTCTAACATGCAGAACGCACGCCACATATGCGGATCCATATGCAACCATTTTTAAAGTGCATCAGACATTGTTGTTGGAGGTCAATATGAAAATCGTCATATCTAAACCACATTTAGAACCAGTTGATTACCCTATCGGATACACCGGTACAAGACGAGCCTCGAGACGAGACGTTTTAGCGCATATGGGAAGACGCGGCCTCGCACTTCCACTTTCACTTTCACCACATTTGTAGTTCAGTGAACAACAGGAAAAAAAGGCAGAGAGAATGTAACACGGAGGTGACAGACAACATCTACCTGGCAAGTTTCACATTTACATACGCGAAAACTTTAAGCCACTGAAAAAATGTCTAAAAACAAAACGTCTTTCGCTGTACGGCAAAGCTTTTGACGTGCTGTTCAGCAGGAGTTTAAATAAAAGCCGGATCCTCCTCTTAAGCAATGAAAAGGTTACAGCGGTGACAGTCGCCTTGTATTTTTTCCCTCTACATACGAGGCGCCTAAATTGTAAAACTGCCGGTTGACGGAAAGCGGGATCGTGATATCTCATGGCCAGCTCTCTGACTTGCGGCTGAGCTTGACTACATTGTGAATTTAAAATAAATCCTGATGGATTTGGCAGGGCAATAACATAAAATGGTTAAAACTGTAGCAATGTGGATTTCCGTTTAAATTCCAACAAATTAAAGGAGATCTATGCTGATAATAGGCTGGACGAGGAAGTGTGATCGATAGCAATATTCGATAATTGCATCCACGCCGGAAAACAATCCAGCCCCTCGCATAAGACATCCTACCTTTAACTTGGAAAATCGAAAGGGTGAGAGTTTTGCACTTTGGTGATAGGCGATTGCGTTGCAATAATTGCATTGTTCGAATATGAATCACGAAGCAATTTCAAGATGCTTATTTTACATGTTTATAGAACGTATTTATACCTGTCAGGAGGACTGGCTGATCGTTCAATTATTGTCTAGATTGCTTCACTAATTATTATATATAGATGAGGCGGTCATATATGGTAGTTATTTAAGTCACAGTGATTGACTTTTTTCCTCCAACCCTTCTCTTTTTTGTCATCTTAGTCATTACCACTATCCAGGATAAGATTGTTTTTTTGTTTCAAAGGCAACTACTAGGCTTTACAAGAGAGGATGCTGCTGGTCTTCCGACCCTTCCATTATTGAGTTTTTATTTTTGTTGAGGTTTGTTTGGGGTGGGTGTTTTCTTCTGCTGCTGGCTGCATGGTGCCAACATTTCCCATTGCTTTAGGCTGTGTGCTCGCTTGTTTTCTGATCAAACTCCACCCAGAATGCACCGCAAAGAATTGCCTGCACAGCACTCCCACGAATCACCTACTGCGGGTCGGTAGTCGCAATTCAATGCATGACTTTCAAGGGCATTTTTTTGCTCGAGTCCCTGTTCATTTACCAACGAATGAAGTTCGCAATTAAAAAAAACAAAGTTTGCCACTGTAGTGAAACAATCTGAAGCCTTTGTACTTTATTTTCCCGTTTTTTTGGACACCAAGTCATTAACAGACAAACCTGGATAAGAGAGGAGAGAACAGATGCACAAACAAACATTAAAGTCTTCTCCCGCTCTGATTTGGGTTGGACATGAAATATTCACCAATAGGTGCACGTGGCGTGGCGCTCCGCTCCCGATTCCCACCTCAGCCGGGACGCTAGGCGGCTCCGCGTCTCTTGTTGTCTTCCAGAACAGACCATGTCTTCTGTATGCTCCTGGCCTCTTTAATGGGAGAAACGCACCAGATCAGCCAGATGGCCACAGCTCCCAACTACCCCAACCCACATTAAATATTCAATGAGGATTTGCAATCTTTATGATTGTCTTAAAAATAGGAAAGGCTGGGATAAGCAAACACCTGTTTATGAGTTCAGCTCCCACCCCCCGAAAATACCGCTTCCTTTCCTCATTTCCTTTTCATTTCCTTTCCATTTTATTGACTGGTTTTGGATGTTCTTTTATGTTCTTTTTATACATTTTCATATTCAAATGCCTCTATTATTAAAGTTATTAATATAAATATAATGCACACCATATTCATTGTTGTTAATTCACAATTTTTTTTACTTTGCTTTTAATGCTTATTTTATATTCTAGTTGTCTTTTTCTCTGCTGAATCCTATTACCTTTTCTGATGCCACACAATTTCTTCACGCGGATCGATAAAATTTAATCTCGTCTTTTTGCTTTTTTTTCTAGTGTGTTTGGTATAGTTGGTAACAAGGATCATGGTAAATGGACTGCATTTATATAGCGCTTTTATCCAAAGTGCTTTACAGTATATGCCTCTCATTCACCCATTCACACTCACTCACCGATGGCAGTGAGCTACCATGCAAGGTGCTGGCCTGACCATTGGGAGCAATTTGGGGTTCAGTGTCTTGCCCAAGGACCGACCCGCTCTACCTCCTGAGCCACAGCCGCCCCAGTTCACCTTTCAGTTCAGAAATATGGTCCAGTTACTAGCAAGGAGCTCATTCATCAACACAGCTCTGTCTCGTAGCAGATTTGAGTACGTCTCGCTGCTCCTCATCAGTATATTCAATATATCCCTTCCCTGTGGAGAATTCCTCTTGGATTTTTTGGATCCTCAGAAAGGTCTTTCAAGGAGACAAAGAGGGGACTGATTGCCAGACTTTACTTCTGCTGTGACAGAGGGGGAGGGGTGGGGGGCGTACAACCTTTTCAAAGCTTTAGTGAGTTGGCAAGAAGAAATCTACTTTAATTTTTAATTAATTTTAAAAGTTTTCCCATACAGTTAAAATAAAAGTAAAAAACTAATGTGGGGAAAAATGGGATATTATTACCATTGAATAATTTGATACATCTATAATTACAAATGAACAAACTGAAGTGTCTAAGCATTGAGTCCACAATAATAGTACTACTGTTTTTCTCAGTCTGACCCAATCCATTATCCTTTTCCCTTCTTTTGTGTCAGCACCTCGCCACTCATCACTTCCAAACATCTTAACATTGTATTTGCTGAAGCTTAGCTGCAGATCAGGTGGCATCTTTGCCCTCACCTTGAGCGAAACACACGTCTGAGCAGGTAGCGGTTAAAGCTCGGTGTCTTCTTTTTTAAATGAGGGAGGCGTACGTGTGTGTGCGCGAGCGGGTAAGTGTGTTCAGCCTTAATAATGCTACCTTACTCCTTAGAGAGTTGTCTTTCCTGGAGTCAGTGGGGACTGAAATGTTTCTGTCTTCCCTCGGGGCGGCATTTTTGTTCCCCAAAGACTCGCTCTTCTCCCCAGGATTGCGATGATGAACAACAACACGTAACACCTAGAAAGTAGGCCACGGTAGCACGCACAATCAATCCTCCTTCGAATCAACTTTTTGTTGAAATGAGAGGCTCGGAGACGGGAACTGTAAAAAATGCTGCGGGTACGTAGGCAAGACTTTTGTTAAGGCAAAGACATAAACACTCTTTCCGCAGTCTTAGTAGATGTTTACCTGCACATCATGCAAAGACGGTTGGAATGAATCTTTCGACATAGACGTCTTCGTTTTGGGAGCGGCGGGTGTTTTTTTCAAATTATCGACTTCAACCTTGAACGGAAAGCAGTCTCGGTAGAATCTGAACAGGAAATTCTTTACCTTTCTGATACCGAACAAGTTTACCAGTCCTTACCATTCCTTGCTCTGTTTGTGACCTTCTAATACAGAGCCCCAGGGCAAGGCAACAGCAACTCTCTGACCTTAGCATGGTCTAGAGAAATTCAACCCCCTGGCTATGGGGTGGGGTGGGGGTACTCAGAGGGTGCATGTGTAGTATGTCATTGATACAAATAGTAATTTCAGAGGGTGCATGTGTAGTATGTCATTGATACAAATAGTCATTTCAAATCTGAATACAGAAATGGAACCACTCCCTTCAGAGATCGGCCTGTGGTAAAGGTCAGTCCCAGTATATTTGGTTTAAGGGGCAATAGAACTTATCTCCTCCTACATTTTCACAACGCTGAAGAGCGAGACAGCTCATTAGAGCAGAGATCCAACAGGAACTTCAAGTGACGAGCTAATATATCACCATGCCAAACCTTTGAAGTAATGATACTGCTTTGTTATTTGCTTTATTTGTGCTTGAGAACGCGCCTTTGCAATACACCAATAGCTTGCTAGTAGCACATTCCTCTATCGTTGAGCAGTTAAAAATGCCAATAGGTGGGGATGGGGGGAGATTCCAATGTGTGTGGGGTGGGAGAGCATGGGCCAGGAAGTGGGTTTTGAAAGCTGAAAATCTCAGCACCGGGCTCATTGAATCGTCGGTATTGATCAACAACCCCCCACATACTGTATATTATGGTAATTTTGTCTTATGGCCCATAAAAAGAAAACGTACATATTTCCCCATTAAAGTGGGTCCACCTTTCTGTCTTTATGCACTGCCTGTCTGTGTGTGGAAGATTTAGGCTCCTAATTGCTAACAGGCTACCCACCCATCATCAGCCAAGCTGCTCTTTCATAACACTGACCCACTGCCAGTTTATAGCAACTACCCCGTCGCTTTAACAGCCCCTACTCAGACGGTGAATTAACCAGCGGTGTGTAACTAGCAGGAGGGCTGGGTGTCTACATCCATTTTGTGTTTGAATCACAGGCCCTCGGGGCTGTGGGGGGGGGGGGTGGTGGTGGTTGCCTGGCGTTGTGCACGCCAGACTGGAGAGCACCGCAGGAGGCAAAACACTGATTTTTAATTGATACGTTAAACAGCCAAACAGATTGAACAACCTCGGGACATGAAGGAAACAGGCGCACAAAACTCCCCCGCCAGGCAACCCGAGAAGCACACTCTCTCTCACCGTCGCCTTCCTCTCTCAACTTTTTCAGTCCCCGTTATTCCCTATTCCGTGGGGATGCACTTTTTGTTGTGTTGTCTAGTTCAGCTGGTGCAAAAACAGCGAGCCAACCTGCGCGGAAAACAGATTGCTTCTTCCGTTGGGCACAAATGCATCAGTGGGCTGGGATCAGCAACGGACCTTGCTTTATGGAAATGTACGGTATGTGCATCATTCATTTGACTCCCCGATCTCAACCAAAGTTTGCAATCAAATAGATCATGTTCATTTTCTGTGTGTGTGTGTGACAGAGAGATGACTCTGGTGTGAAGCTCCTACCACAGCTAATGAGCATTAAATAGGAAAGTGCTTGTTGTTTGGCAGGGCTAATTAAAATGATTTATGCCAGCCTTGCCTGACATCACTGGAAGTCAAAGCACAGCCAACATGATAAAAAGCTAAATGAATTAATCTATTTGCCAGACGTACATGCTTTGTCAAGCTGGGAGGAAGAGCAGTGTAAACACAAGCCGATCGATAATAATTATGATAGAAATATACAGCGTATACCTGTGCGTCTAGATGCACCATGTCACCTATAGATTGTACACTGTTGAGTCCGATTAAGGGCACGTTCACACCCAGCAGGTTTGGAGCGGTTTACTTGCTCCTGGCTGGCTAAAGGAACCGGACTGAAGGAGCAAACACTCTAGAGGTCAACGCCATTTGAACTTGACCCCAAAATTCAAGGGTTTATGGGTATAAGGGGACGGATGCTGACATCTGATAGCCAGCAGTTCCTCATGATTGGAAAGCCTAGCGTAGCAAAATGAATATGAACATCATAGGACATGCATCCCTGTATTCCAAAAAGTCTTATTTCTCAGTGATTACTTTCTCCAGAAGACTCTCATATTCATCTATTTCTATATGTTCTTAACTGAACACCAGAGAAGTGAAATCACAGGCAAAAACCACTGGAATTAGATTTGTTCCCTAGAATAACTATTCTTAGACCCAATATGAAGACATGGCACAGAACGCAAAAGGCAAGACTTTCTCATACGAGTTGTACTCTAATGAATGTTTGCTCGTGTTTCTCACACTTTAGTCAACAATGTGAGAATTAGAAAGGGTAAAATCTCATTAACTACCTTTGTAGCGTGTTGACATTTAATTTGCATCGTGCAAGACGAAAGCGCATCTCTTCATTTCACACTTTAGCTTCCCAATTTCCCCCCTCAGTTCCGCCTGCAGGGTGCAACAGGAAACAATGTGTAACATTAATTTCCGTGGCGTTTTATATTAATGCACAAATGCACCAATGTCAGCCTCAGCGGCATATTTCTCAATTTTTTCCCGCTGCATGTATTAGTTGTCAGCTCTTCACTAATGACCTCCAAACCGCATCACGGCCACATGCCTCCCTTCACTTTGTAAATTGACAGTGGCTCATTTTGAATGGAGGCGTTATTTTAGTGTCTACCACTTCTTGAGTCTAGGTATTCTTAACAAGTGCATCTCCTCCAACTCAAGAGCTAGAAGAGAGGTATATGTTTCCAAGAGATATAGGAGGTATATACTGAGGTTTCCTACAGCTATGGTAGGAGGAGGAGGAGAAGGACGAGGGGAATTGTTTTCTTTCGGCACTGTACAGTCTATAAAAATACTCTGCTGCTGTTTAAAACACGGGTCAAAAAGGGAATCATGCCAAGCGCTTCCCAGGTAGCCCCGAATTCTGATTGCTATCATCTGGACTGGGAAGGCCCAGGCAAGCAGAGGAAGCCGACAGCCAAAAGTAGGTTCACTGACACGCAGAAAACAGAGAGAGAGCAGAAAGTAAACCGAGCCCCACCAGTAAAGCAAGTAAAGCAAAGAGTGTGTTCTCAATCTTACTGGCTGGATATCAGTTGCTGCCATCTGGGCCAGGCACATCTCACATTCAGCTTCTCTTTCTCAGCCCAGAAATCAAGCAGGCAGATTCTCCTAAAGCCTTGGCATTACACAGGGAGTGGAACAAATGGGATTTCTCTTGTCTTTGATCTTTATTTTCGGTCTGATGCCATCTGCAAGCAAAGGCACTAGCGTGGCCCACTACTGCGCAGACAAGGGAATCACATTAATATTTAAATGATAGCAATTATCCAAAGAGAGCGCACGCGTACGTGTCGTCACATGCCCGGCTGTGGAGGCCGCGGCTTGCTATTCAAATTCTATTATAGATATGAAAATCATGTCAGGAGATGGGGATCGGATCCGTATTGTGCAGGGCAGAGTGGGCTGGTTTGACAATCCGCCTATGCAGCACATAAAAGACGGGCAAATGTATTTTTAGCAGACCTCCCAAACAAAACGCGCAATGCTAGCAGCAGTTCAAATGATGTGATTTAGTGTAATGATGTGATTGCTTTAGGTCCTCATATCCAGGGAGATTTAGACATAATCACATGTAATTACAGCCCATTACAGTCACAAGCACAGTGTGTGAATGATCAAATAGGGCTAATCCTCGGGAAAGGTGGATTGTGTCCCCCCCCCCCCGCCAAAATAAATTGAAGATCCACTCTCATTCGTGCAAAATGAAAACCTTCTGTATCTCATACCTGTACCCCTAAAAGTCCAGTGAACCTCGGCAGCCAGACATATTCCATATATATCTTCCTAGGCTAGCCAGTTATTCCTCCCTACACTCCCCCGTCTATGTAAATTAACACCTTCCTCTCCCCTAATGACTTCTTAAACAGTGCTTTTTCATGGCCGCTTGGACGGGGTAATTGGCCCAAATCATCTATTCTCTCATCGCTTCCCGTTAAGAAGGCTCCCTGCTGTTCAAAAGCCTGCCTCCTCCTGCCATGCAAATGAGGCCAAGCAGAATCAAACACTGGCAGAATAAACTGTCCCACCCACCCCCTCCAATCCCCCCCCCACCACAGCCACCACCACACAAACCTCATTAACCCGCATAGGGCACGGGAAATGAAACCTTTGACAGGACGTTAGGAAGCAACTAATGACCCAATCAGGAAGGTTGCCACTGGCCAAATTAGCATTAAGCGAAGGACTGCAGGGAGGGCGGGGCGCCGAAATGGGAGGCAACAGGCACCGAGAAGAAGGAGGTAGGAGACGGAGGAGGAAAGAACGTTACCCATCCCCTGATGCCCGAACTTTGATATGGTGTCTCAACAGTTCAAATGAAGGTGGCATTCCATGAAGGCTAAATGTTCTTGCCAAAGGTTTGATCTATAGGCGCGAACTCTGCAGTAACAACATATTCTCACTTGCAGAATGTGTTGATGCACCGGGTCTGAATGTCTCCCTCCCATATGTTTGCATGCTAAATCAGGCCTTATAGATAAATGTTTGATGGTGGTTACTCCATGGCCTCTAAATGGTAATAAGAACCTACTGTACCCCAGGCTGCCCACTCCTCCACTGTGTGGGCTTCTAGTGAATGAGATTGGTGCAGAACCTCCTCCATGAAAACACACACATTATGTCTCTGTTTAGCCGTTAACTACCAGCCATCACTGTTAACAGCACACAATTTGAGATTTGATTTGAAATATCTGTGCTAGCTCAGTTGGTCAGAGGATCTAACCACAATGTTTTAGGACTTGAAGTTCAACTTGTCAAAGTAGTGTAAAAGCTTTATTTCTAACTCCAACTTGGATGGGTCGCTCTATTGGGGGCGGTGTGACCCCATCAGAAATGACTCATATCCTGGATATGAGTGATTTAGTATAGTCACAGCCAGTGGGAAACTACTGAGCTAAGAAGAATGTGTCTGTGTGTGTTTATTACCTCTTGACCTGGTTGAAAGTTTGACCTGGGAAATGAGTAGGTCTTGGGATCAAGGAAGGTCAAGTCGTAAAGAGTTGGAGCAGAAGAGAGGAAGATCTTAGTGCAATTGACAGAGGTTCAATGGCCAGAGCGAAAAGTAAAGGGAAAGAGGACATCCCTGCCTAGTACCCTGTGACAAAGTGTCATTGGTGTGGACGCTGGCCTGGGGAGAGGTGTAAAGTCGTCGAATCCAGGATATAAATCTGTTCCCAAATCCAAACTTTTGAAGTACGGCAAAAAGATAATTCCATTCAACCTGATCGGACGCTTTCTCAGCATCGAGTGAAATCACAACTTCAGGGGTTAGAGAGGGATGTTTGGAGTAAATCACATTGAAGAGTGTGCGAATGTTAAAAAATAACTGATGCCCTTTTATAAAACCGTTCTGTTCCTCCGATATAATTTTTCTGCATTGTTAATTCCTTTCATAATTTTACATCATTTTGACGGATTAGCATAGCTACCTAGAAAACACTAATTAGGTAGCATTCAAAACCACCAACAACAGATTGGGGTTCTCCAAGCATTGTTCAAAAATGTCATTACTGTAGTCTCTCAAATAAAAGTTGTAAAGAACTGGGAAGCTCTCAATGGCTGTAATCAAATTCTCATTCATTTTGCACTTGCCAGGTGCAACTATTAGTTCATGGAACAAAATCACATAGGTACAGAGACGAGGAAACACATACATCTGATTGGCTGTTGGTGGCTGACAATCTTGTTCACTTGTTTATCAGGTTGCTTGCAGTGTAGCATGGTTAGTTGAAATAGTTTGTTTTATCCTTCTTTGATTACAGATCAAAGAAAACCAAAACTTCACATCAAGCACAAACCAGGTGGTGACTTAAGAAAATGCCTCAGCATCCCCGGTGACAATTAGTAAATGGACTGCATTTATATAGCGCTTTTATCCAAAGCACTTTACAGTATATGCCTCTCATTCACCCATTCACACACACACACTCACACACCGATGGCAGTGAGCTACCATGCAAGGTGCTGGCCTGACCATCGGGAGCAATTTGGGGTTCAGTCTGGAGGAGCCGGGGATCGAATCTCTGATCTTCTGATTAGAGGACAACCCGCTCTACCTCCTGAGCCACAGCCGCCCAATTGAATTGGAACCTCTCTCTGTGTTTCAGTTCCCATACGCCCGTTCATCCTTGTGCTCTAATTCCCCAGATGTGTGTTACGTTTGACAAATCAATAGTGCAGCCCACCGTTTGATAGCTTGATTCTGGTTCACCTGCTGTAACATACATGAGATGAATTGAGAAATTGTAGCTTTAGCCTCTGTCAACCTTATGGCTGGAATTTGAAGTTTGAGTTGTAGTTTTCTGAAACTTTCAAACTGTCAGCTGTCAATGCAGACTGTCTCACACTTCCAAATATGCAGGTAGGCTGAAGCCAATGGGTCCGGTCTTTAGGCCCATATGACTCATTTCTCAGTTGGCTAGGAGGTAGCTAGCCCCTGCATTGTAACATTTTCTTCAATTGAAAATTAGAAAGGCATGGCAAATTTAGCAAATTATTATGAACAGCAGAATTTTTTAATTGCAGTATATTTACATATACAAGATCTATATAGATATCTATGTAACAAAATTTGGAGTCTGTGGATAATAATGAAATTCAACTTCTAATAGATTTCAATTCAAATAAATGGCAATCCCTGTACATTAAATGTGCAATAGGTAAGGTTTTTACTGCCCCATAGCAAAATTAAATGACCACCAAAGGTGACAATGCCCCCCCCCCCCAAAAAAAACACAATAAAAGGTCACTTTCTGACGAGTACTTTTTTAACCAAAAACTCCCCATCCATTGGAATCTCACAACCCCACCTACTTTTCAACTGGTCAACAATGGAGGACGGTACAATCCCACTCTTCTTCAGACGAAGCCTCCTATTCTACCTGAAATTCTTCATCAATAATTAGAATTCTGCCTCAATCAGTGAAATATCTCCGACAGTGTTAAGTAAAAGTCCGGATGTCCAGTATAAAAGACATTCACAAACAATGTGTTATTTAGTAGGTAAGGAATATTGCACATTTCTGAGAATCCCCTTAACTACAGTTAAAGTACTTATCTTCATAAAACCATTTGAATAACAACTTTAAAAACATTATAGTTGATTTTGATTGATTACCTTACCCCTCCCATAAAATGTGCTTTTACTGTATTTCCATTTTAAAGAGGCACAAACACGGTTGCCATGGTTACACCCCAACAAATAAGACATCACTAGAAAGCCCAGGATGCCCTCTCTAAGATACACTGGGTGTCAACACAGTGGCATGCATGCTTTTGAGATAGTGGCCAGATTTTGGTCCACTATGAACTCCCGGGTTTCAAGAGGATATTAGTTTCAGGTTGCAACAAAAGATAAGGAGATCAAGTCTACTGTTGTAATGCCATATAGTAACACCCTTCTAATAACTAACATAAGAAACTAAAGTAATCGTATTCATGCACTGATCATTAAAATCTATGTACATGCTAATCTATTAACGTGAAAGGTAAATGTTATAGGCCTTGCACTCGGGTGCCAGTTTGGCAGAATCCATTTTCCACTGAAAACCTGAAAACCAGAGCTTTTCTTAGCATATTTGTCGTCGATCCATTTAGCTACTGACCTCCCTCAGTATGAGTGAGTTAATTTACCCGCATTTCCACAAGCTGAATTGATTCCGAACTGCTGAGCATTAATGTTTCAAGCTCCCCCTTGGTGTTTTGCACCGATGTCAGGTTAGGGTTAAGTTCACACACTCTGCAAAGGCACTGACATTTGTATCTTTAATTAGTTAAATGTTTGTTTGTAGGTGTAAAATTACTCCTTAGAGGATATCAGTGCAACAGATCCATAACTTAATTCAATTTAATTTGCATTACGCGTCAGGGTTCGGTGCTGCAAAGGCGTAAATAGCATTTTGAGAAATTCAGTGTAATTAATAGGACAATAGGACAACGGTGACCAAAATTGAATTAAACATGAAAGTACTAAACTTTTAACATTTCATGACAAAACATTTAATCAAAACTTGAGGTTGGTTTTTGCTTTAAATACAATCTACTTCCTTGTTAATTTTGATTATATGTATACAGAAAAAGAACAAAAGGCACAAAAGTGACAATACAGACACAAATATGTAAATACACATAAATATATGTGAGGCAAACAAAGACAAAGATATGTTTGTGTGCATGTGCATGCACCCAGTGGCTGAGGTGAATTACTATATGATATGCAACGTTTATAGTCTATCGTTTCTGCGTCTCTCTGGAATGCACTACTAAAAATGTTAACATTATCATCATGTCGTGCGTGTGTGCGCTCATGAAAGACAAGCCCGCAGAGAAGTGGGACAACTGTAATGAATCAAATTGACTGGAGGAAGAAAAAAAAGGGGCTGCCGTCTTCACAGATGCTCTATGAAGTGGGGAATAAATGAAACATTACAGTAAATAAAGGCATAAAACAAGAGGAGAAATGGGTCTGATAATAGTTCCCTCCTACATTTTTGAGGCCACTTTACCGTTGTAGTTGAGAGGATCTGCTCCAAATCCGAATCTTTCTGTGTGAAGGGCACGTTCAGCACTGTAGAGACAATGTAGAGAGGTTTTCTCAGCACTGTGTGCAGCATTATGATGATTTGGGAGAATCAGATTAGATACCTATTACAACAACACTGCACCTTATCTGTTTCTCTGCCTGTGTCTGCACATTTTGTATTGTGTGAGTATTGTTATGGGTCCACTCCCTCTGTCCTCTGAGGAAACATCCTCTTGTTCGGGTTTTTCTAATACAGTAGACTGAAATCAGCAAAACAAAAGAAAGAAATCTCAAGGAAACAAACAAAAACAAAAAAATCATCAGACAGAATGCATCAACTAAAGAGTAAATCCTAGCTAAATTGGCTTAGACCAAGATGGGATCGCAACAGTGATTCATGGGCTACTGTCATATTTTGATTAGATTATTTAATTGAGATAATTAAATATAAAACCCCAAATTTGCGAGGAGCTGGAGGGTGAAACTGGCACTTTGGATGAAAATAATTTAGCCCAAGATGGACGTCTGTTTCGGACCACATATAGCCCTAATACAGCCATGAAAATAAGATCACATTGCAGCAAGTGGGGAATTATATCTTGATGAAAATGTGTGTTTGTGTTGTGTACACTAGACCCAAATTGGTCTTTCTGAACATTTTTGAACATAATCACTGCTGTTCAAAAATGTAAACAGCGTTTCCGTTAGCAGCTAATGCTAGCGCCAACGTTAGCTTGTCAGTGTTAGTCTAGCTAGCACATTGTACTCGAGCAGCAGAGTTAAATTGGATTTCTAAGGCTCCAGCTGGGTTTGTAGTGTGAAGTTGGTCCGTTTGATTGGAGCACAGACAGGCAGGCAGGCGGTGCGTGTTGTTTGTGGCCCGTTTTTAAGAGGCACCAGCGGGCCTGCACCCTCTGACCCGGTTTGTTTACCGACTCAGGAAGGTCGGTGGCGGCTGCTTATTCAGCCTCCGTTTACCGGAGAGACTCTCACAGCGAGCCGTGGCTTCCGCTTTTTCGTCAGTATTTTTGGAGCATGTTTACAGGGCACGTTTCTGTCTCAGGGGAAAAGTTTTTCATTCTTTTTTTGTAATGCAGCCCACTTCTCTCTCCGTGCGTGTGTGTGGCCGGGCTGTGGAGGTGTGATGTGACGGTGCTGGTTTTCCCCTCTTTGTGATCCGTCAGCAGCTGTGCTTTCTCCCTCTAACCGCACCATCTTTGTGCTTTCTTAAATGTTAATTTCCATCCAGTTGGACTTTGGATTAGATCGGGTAAAACTTTAATAGCCCCCGCGGGGGGGAGTCGGTCTGCAGCAGCAGCAGGGGAGAATCTAGCCCTGATACAGGACCCTTCGGGAGTCTTTCATTGATTCAATGATTAAAAATGTTTTTCTTTATCATTGCAGCTGCTGTCAAAAAGTGGGACAGCAAGGCCACAGAACATGATATTTCCCGTGCCGTGGCAGACCACCTTAACATGCCCCTGGATGGTCTGGCGGTGGAGGCTATACCTGCAACCCAAAATAATTAACGAACACCCTAGAACCATACAATATTTATACAATTGAACTGTTTTTGTTTTGTTTTTTTGTCTATTTGAAATATATTATGTTGTCTTACTGAAAGCAGCCTGTCCAATCTTTAAAGTAAATGGGGAAAGAGGGAGGGAGGGATGGAGATGGGGAGAGAGGGGGTGAAAGGGAAGGAGGGGAAGAGAGAGAAGGAGGGAGGCCTCCTCTCCTCTTAGTCCTTAGTGTATTGATTGCTGTTATTGTGTTGTAATCAATCACAGTCAGCATTGTTGTTTTACAGCCCCCTATTTCAATCTGATCTAAAGACAGTCTGGCATATGTAGGTGCATGTCCTGTTCAGATGCAATGGTGTCTGCATGGGTATGCACACACTAGGCAGCACTGCTTATGGGGAAGTAAGTGTACATATTGTACATGTACTATCTTCCTGTTTCCTCTTTGGGATATAATTGAAGAAAAAAACAAAAAAACAAGAAAAACATTGGGTCACAAAAAAATGAAACCAATTTCCATGACTTTTCCAAAACTTTTTTGGATTTGATTCTTTTCAAGCACCTTTCCAGGCCTGGAAATAACCATTTTCAAATTCCAAGACTTTTCCAGTTTTTTCGTGACTGTAGGAACCCTGTATTGGGGCACTTGTGTTCTGCCTCTAAAACCACTGTAAATGTTCTTTTCTGAAAGCGGGAAACTGACAGCACAGTCAGGTACTATTTGAAATTGTCCACCCCCCAAAAAAATGTTTGCCAACAATGTTTTCTAACAAGTTGATTATCTTACCACATCTGTAAGATGAACTTCCAGGAGATGAACCCAAGGGTGATTGAAAACAAGAAGTGGAGCATCTTCTATCACTTCCATGGCATGACCGGTGACTGGAAGAGTTGGCATTTCCAAAGCCTCCTGAAATCCTGAAGAACAAAGCCCCTGCTACCATTGTTCCAACCACTCCTGAAGGTAAGTCGAGTGGGCTACCTTAATAGACCAGTGTTCAGCAGAAATAGAGCAGTATTGTTGGTATGAATGACAGATCATTGCATATTGTAGTATAAATAATCACATTGCATATATAATTAAGTTCTCTATTTGTTTTAAAGTTTTAATAATTAGTAACCCCTTCACCAACTGATTACATTTAGAAGTTTCCTATAATTCTGCCTACAAGGTTTGTCTAGTGCAAAGCTTGAATACAATCAAGTCATCTGAATTGGTGTCAACGGTAAGTTTCATACATTGCGTTTGAAATTTGATTGCAGAATCATCCACGGATCAAAATGACCAGTTGGCCTGGAGTAGACAGCTGCCAGATTCATCCTCAGAGGACTCTGAATGCAAAATTCCTGGTAGACATGGTAAGATATGTTGCTGGTTTGGCAGAGGTCCGCTGGAACAAGCGCCAACATTAGCTAATATGTGTTAGCTCCGTGTTAACCTGCGGTTGATGGCCTCCTTGTGATGTCTTTTTTTTTTTTAGGCTAATGTTATTGCTGCCGTACCAAAAAATATCAAAATAAAATGAAATAATTTTTTAATATTGATGTGGTTATTCATAGACATCTGTGAGGTCTCTTGCATGTGAGAGTTAATTACCTGGCGTCTGCTAGCAAATGCTAACTAGCTCTCTGCTCTCATGGATTACAGAAACTATTATTAATTTATCATCGATACCGGGGAGGTGCCTTTGCCTCACATGGTTGAGAAATTAACCTTGGCAGAGCTGGCCAAATGGGGCAGAGTAGGTCTTCTTCACTGTTAACTGGTGGTGCTTTCGTCTCTAAGGTTCACATATTTAGGCTCCCGTAGGCCGATACTAGCAAGGTAGCCCCCTGCTCTCAGAGAAGGCATATGTGGAGACAATGGCTAACTTGGGCAAGACTGACAGTCTCTTCGTTTGTTATGTAGGACACAAGACCGTGTCAAAACAGAGGCTCTCTGATTGGTTTGTTGATGTGATTTGAATACTTAGAGATCACAGGCGCTACCAGTGCCCATGGATATTAACTGCCCTTGTACTTGGAGTGCATGTAGATATACTAGATGCACCTAGATTTATGCAGATACACTCCAAGTACATGGGCTGCCTTGAAGAGAGCCAACTTAACGCCATCTGTCTCCTAGCATGCCAAGCACTTCTTGCAAGGGGTTTTATACTGGGGGTGTGTGCCCTAGCCCAACCCAGTTGCTCCACCTCTGCTACCAACTCAGTACACCTAAACATTTTCCTTTCATATGCCTCATCCACTGTATCCTCTGTAAGCTCAATAAAGTACACTATCCGCCGTGTCTCTGACGACACCATATCTGTCCTCAAATTAGTGCTCACACCTTGGGATTATCAACCTTTTTTCTCAAATCTGCTGCCATTTGCCAATCTCTGTCCACCCTTAGCTGACCTACTATATGCCTGCGAAGAGATTCTTCACTTCTAGGCTTTTCTCCCTCATGGACAAAACCAATTGAACTATCATCCTTCCTGTCAGATGATGAATTCATTTCTAATCGCTTGCTCTCTATTGCTGCTGCTAGACACCTCAGCAATTGGTTATGTTTCCACTTGTACCGTCCTGGGGACAGACTCATTTTGCCTCCTGACAAAATATGTCTAAGAGTAGCTATGCCTGAACATAAGGGACAGGAAGGGTCCTCATCTACCCATATAGGTTGCACCTATAATGAATCTAAGTTGGCTGGCCTCCATACCCCCCAGCCAAGTTTCTTCCTCTCTACACTTTCCCATTTCATCCACTGACCCTGTTTTGCCCAAGAGACAGCCTTAGCACACCTTGCTGCTTCCTCCTGCTGATGTATTTGGTCCACAACGGTCTTTCTTTTCCCTGTCAGATTTGCCTTATTCCATAAAGGTACCCCTAGCCCTAATCCTCCCCTGCCCTATGATATCCCTATACCTGATTGCTGACTGTACCTGCTGAACTGCTTTCTTTGGGTTCCATTTTTGCCCTGCTGATACCATAGGCGCTGTACTCCTAACTGTTAGGTTTTTCAGTGTCATCTCTAACCATACCTTTCTCATAAACTGTCAAGGGCCACATAAGCCAAGGCTACAGACCAAATTGCAAGCACCACAGCTTTAACTAGCTTTTCCCTATGCCATCCATGCCTCTAACTACATCCTGCTTTATCTCCTGAATTTGCCCCTTGTCATATAGGGTTGCATCACACCTCCTTCCTAAGCTTTTGACTGGCTTCTCTAAAACTGCTTTAATTGCTTCCTCATCTTATTTGTCAGTTTGTCAGTTTCCCCTTAGTAATGGAGATGCTCCTAGACGTATTCAGCTTAACTTTCATCCTAGGCCTATTTAGGTTATCATTTAACTTGTTCAGCAACCTTTTAGTACAAGGTGCCGTAGTAGTCACAGTAGTAATACCATCTATATACAGTATGCCCTGATGGATCAGAGGCACAGCCCTCTGCAGTCTTTCCTCACCTACCACCCATTTTGATGCCCTAATGATTACCTCTATTGCCATGGTGAAAGCTAGAGGGAGATTTGTGCACCCTGCCATGATCTCCTGATCTCCAGATGCTGCCATGATGTAATAAATTCCACTGTTGTGTAGCACAACATCCATCTATCGCTCCAATTGGTGGGGTACCTAAGCGCAGCCCTATCTTCCTATACCGTTCCCTATCTGTATGCACTTTTTGTTCTTCTAGCTCCTGTTTTGTTGCTTTCAGGCTGCCACTGAAATAGAGCCATAACAAATTTAAATGGGTCTTAGTAGAAAGCTATCCTAGCTCATTCTTTCTTCTATTTTCCTTTTCTGCTCTCCTCAAAGCTGCCAACCGATTCTTCACATTTCCATGAAGGACATTGATACCCTCTTTCTCGCTATCTACCGTCTTCCTCCACTGGTCCCTAAGCTGCCTCCTTTCTTGGATGAGTCTGTCAATCTCCTGCTGTTGCCTGGACTTAATTGGTTCTGAGGCAACTTTTTCACTTTCCCACAAACTCCAAACCTTTGTAGAATAACAAATTTTAACATCAATCAGTTATAATGTGATATATATCCATGACATAGGTCCATTCACTGATAATTCTATAATTATTTGGGCCCCTGGGGCAACAAGTGATTTATAACATAGCACAAATGTCATATTGGCAGCCCAAAATTATTCAACCATGAATATAATGTCACAAACCTGCATCTGTGAGCATAACAATATGACATAACTGTGACAGAGTGAATAAGAATCCAGTTTATCAGCTGTCCATAACAGAATTAAATATGCATTGGGCAAGGACCAAGTAGAAATCCCTTCAACCCCAAAGAGTTTAACCGTTTTTTAACCGTTGTTTAACCATCAAAAAGCTTCTGTTAGTTTGCTCATAGCACCATTTTGGCCCCTGATTTGAGATAGAAAACTGTATTGGGTCAGTCTGGAGCCACTGTTGTCTAGCAGTGCTTGAGTCTGCCTTTATAGAAATCGTGTCATATTGGTGGCCCAAGATGATTTAGCCCATGATATTATGCCACAAACTGGAAATCAAAGACACAGCAGGTATTATTTCAACATGACACATTGCCTTCAAAACAATAATAATGGGAATATTTCATATAATGTACTGCAGTTGCAAAATAAAATGGTAATGAATAATATATATGATAATGAAAAAGAAACATGTCATAAATTATTCTTGTGTTACTGAATCTCAATAAAAAACCTCACTTTTTGGTTCTATAATAACAATAACTTTGTGTACTTTCACTTATGCCCTTAAGCAATTTCAATAGATAAGGGTGTAACCCAGAATGTGGATAGCTCTGCTAATAAAATTATCAAAAAGTATGGCCAAGAAGCTGAGAACAAGTGTAGAAAACCTCCTGGCATCCACAGCTGGCATCATCTTGGAGGTTTCATTGGATAATTGGCCATTCACTAATAATGGATACAAAGATGCCAGAAAAAGAGAAATATCTGAAAAAGATAAAGGCCATGGGTGTAGATTCATACAGTAATAGCTAAATTTGACTAAATTAAACTATATACTTTGAGTTTTTATTTATATTAATATGTTATCAGCCACTACTGCTGGTATCAATCATCAATCATGTATCCTTGATGAAATTATCGGTCCCTAGAAAAACAGCACAGAAATTAACCATGTCTATGCCATACTGTTGTGATGTTGTGTGTTTTCTTTTGAGTGGAACTGGACAGAGATTTTGTTTGAGCACTACACTACCCCCGATTAATTCATTAGGCTACTAACCACTGCTAGTGGTAGAGAAAACAATGAGATGAGACGGCAGAGAGAAAAATACAGGTAAGGTTATGCGTGAGAAGGAGAGTCCCGATGTGTAATTGAGGAGGTCTCTGCTCGACACATATCGACTATTAGGTTAAGTACCATTAAAGATAATTGGAAAATGCAAATGAGCAGTAATTGTGCACCATTATGCTAACATGTGGGCCCCTTTTCACTTTAGTAAATTAATATAGTGCTAATACCTCTATTCTTTGGCGCAGCAGTGAGATATGTAACACAAGAATGGTTCTATGGTTTAGTGATTGGCCAAATGTGACTGCTCTTTACATTTAGACTCTCTTTGCCAAATTACATTAGAAAGCCTAGTTTCGGCTCTGTTTGCAGTCTATCTTGATGAATGTAATGTGCAGAAAATGATATGTGAGAGTTTTAGAAGTGTTTATAACAAGAAATATTAAGCTGGTGTAATTGAGCTGGACTGGACACCTGCAAAAGCTCAAATAAATCTCCGTTCCTAAACAGTCAATGTGTGCAGAATAGATCGCTACATTATTACATTGGCCTTTTTCACGATCCAATATGGGTCCTTGATCTGGCGGGTACGCGGAAGTAGTAGTCTCTCTCGTTTATCAGACGTGAACCGCTCAGACATCTTGGACATCTGTTCTCTCGGTTCGCAAGATGTCCGATGTCCGAGAGAGTCCGAGAACCCAGTTCGCGAACCGTTCAGTCTCTATCGGACTTCTCGGACATCGGACATCTCGCGAACCGAGAGAGCAGATGTCCGAGAAGTCCAAGAGAGACTGAACGGTTCGCTAATCGCTGCATATATTTTTCTGGCGCTGCTATAACCGCTGCTGAATCGATTCAGTTGCGTGTGCGAGTCGAATCAACTCACTCACTTAACTGATTCGGTTCTTTTGATCGATTTGTTCGCGAATCGGCCATCACTATTGTCCATAATGCAATGCAGCCGCAAGACGCGTTGTATTTTGAGTAAAGGTGGAGAGACGATCACTTTTTCTCGACTGGAAACCTCTCTCTCGTGCTCTTGCGATTGTTATTGCTCTGTCCACCTACACATAAAGTCCAGCCACGCTCTCTGGGGGCTTGTCCATAGTAATTCTGGGAAATGTAGGAAATATCTCACTTAAGTAGAAGAAGACAAGACAGGTTGAGGGAAAGTGGGTACAACAAAAACGTAAACTACAATGTTTCTTCACAAAGTGACTCCTGGAATGGATTGAACATCACAGACTGTCAGAGTGGAATTTCCCTTTAATATCTGTGAACATGAACAGCCAGAATCCAGAGAACCATTGTTGTAAGATGTGATATTCTTGTCCCACCATGCACCATGTAGTACCTTGATGGAAAACATCCGTAGTTGCGAGTAGTATCAAAGAGTGTGTGAATTACACTCACCAATTAGAGCTGACAGCCTGCCTTCAAGCATTGGAAGGAAATTGGTGCTAATTCTGCCTTGGATAAAAACAAGACATAGTGCGCACAGGGTGGAATGACTGCATGACTGTGCTTTTATGCATATATTCATTATCACCTCCAATCTTATTTCTCCAACACACTGTGTGGACATGTCGCTCACACAAATGAGATGGAACACACTTTTCAAAGAAATTCATCAATTTATTACATCCAGAGTATTAAGATGAATGACACTGATGAAAATTTTAAATGAAAAGTTTATGAACTGAACTGATCAATGTAATAAAAACATTTTTTAATTATATCTAACCATTTTAATTTAAAATAAGATTCAGAATTCAGATTGTTCATTTTTCATATTCTTATTTTGAAGTATCTCCTAGTTTAGTCCCCTTTACCTTTTCTACCTCTAGCACAGTGTTCAGAGCACTTGTACTGTAATAACTGTGTATGTGACAAATAGTCTGAACACATCCAATGCAAAAACCTAAAAATAATTATTTGACGTTGATGATGTTGATGTGATGTTGTGTGGCAAAAAGCAGATGGTAAAAAAAAAGGATGTTAAAGGTGGGTGCTGAAAGGGTGGATGGCATTGGATGGAGTTGAGTGTGGACTTCCGCCTCCAGGGTTTCCAGGCTCAGGGTTATGATGGCCTTATGACGGTTATGAAGGCTGGCCTTTTTTGAACCAGTTTGTAGAGCAGAAAGTCAGATTTATTTCTAATTTGCATCAAACACAATGTGATTGATGATAGTAGTAGCAGTAGAAGTAGTAATAGTAGTAGTAGTAGTAGTAGTAGTAGTGGTAGTGGTGGTGGTTGTAGCATTAGTAGTAATCACAACTGAAAAAAAATCACTGTAACGGTCAAGTAAAGTTGGACCCAGATGCAGACACAAGGAGGCAGATGGTGTGTAAGTCCTATACTTACTGGGGTGTAAAGCAAGCAATACAGGCAATCAAACTAGACAAAGGTCAGGCAAGGCAGGGTCAGGGTAACCAGGATCAGACGGCAAACAAATCAGACAGGGATCAGGCAAAGCAGAGTCAGGCAGAACAGAGATCAGGTAACTGTTAGACCAAGACATGGTAAGACATTAGACAATCTGGCAAACAGGAGTGGGGGACAGGCTGGTATATATACACTGCTAGGGACTGATGAGAAATTGAGTGCAGCTGATGCGGGGAGGAGCGAGGTTGATGGATTGCAGATGTGGAACAGGTGAGTAGTGGTAGAACACACTGGGAACCCTGGTGGGCATTACAGGGAAGACAGGACCTGGAGAGAGAGGAAGAGGAACCTCTGAGGCTGCAGGTGGGTTAGGAGGGATGGCAGGAGAGATAACAGCCTTCCTCATGACAATCACTGTATAAGACTGATGAATTACCTGAGCTCCTCCGGTGAAACTGGACAGGTATAAGCTGTTTTGTGAATCATCACACATGAATAAAGTGATTGGAATTTGATTCTCTCTGGATAGACTCAACAGAGGCACCTTTAAACGTAGAGTCACATTACTAATGCATTAGCAGGCAGTTGAAGGCGAGTGATAGAACAGACAGGATGTTTTTTAGAATTCATGGAAAATAGTACCTGAAACTCTCAAAATTGTCCCAACCAACCAACTGGGCCAACTGATTTTAATATAAACGGTTCACAATTGGAGAAATAATGAGCTTTGTTGTTTCAGGACTAGACAGGACTGCAGCCATTCATTGACTGGAAGTATCTCTAGAATAGCTTTGGTAACACCCATTTTTCATCCCCCATATGGATTTCGTAATACACTTTTAATTCCCACAAATCCACAATTAATAGAAAATATATCATGAGGTCCCATAAGGTAACAAACAATGCTCTGATGATTGCCGCTGTGTGCTTTTCTCTATGACAAAGCTTTTGGTTTGAGGTGTGCACCAGACCATACCCTATTTCATGAGGGAGAAGCAATTTTCCAAGAGTGGGGACTCCGGGATAACATTTCCTCAAAAGTCAATTCTTCTCAAGCTCCTTCTAAGCCGCCACCAAAACAATCTGATATTTACTTTCTGGAATTAGTAGAAAAGAAAAAAAAGAGTGCTGCCAGACTGCGCTCCAGCAGAGCAACACAGAGGGGGAAATAGTACAAGCAATCAGCCTGGTTTGGAAAGTGCTTTTCATTCATTCTTTGCTAATAGAAAGTGAGAGGCTCATTAGGAATTAAACGTGTAGTTTGATATGTATGTGTTCGTTTTCTTTATTTGTTTTTTTCCTTTCTACTTGTTTCAGCTTTGTAACCAATAGACTGTGCGTGCGTGTGTGTGTGTGTGTGTGTGTGTGTGTGTGTGTGTTCTTGAACTTTCTAAGGGCAGAAGCGCTCACAAGGACAGAAAGATGAGATAATACTTCTATAAGGGACTAATTTAGTATTAGCTTAGGGTTAGAATTTGTCATTTTATTTTTTTAATTTTTTTTTATATAACTGTAGCAATTTGCTACAGTATGGGGTCCGTGACAGACAGAGACAAGGCAGGAGACAGAGTTAACTGGCCAGCAGGGCCGTTTTCGGTGAAGGAAGGTGCCCACTTAATAACCCCAATGACATGCCGCATACCGTTGTTGGCTAGGGTAGGTAACTGGCGAATGGTGCCATCTGAGGAATGACTGCGTAGATCTATGACGGTGTAGCCTGATGTCTGCTATGGTGTTGCGTCTGATGGTGGTTATATCACTGGTTTGTTTTGTTTTTTAATCTGAATTGGGCTTCTACATGTGTTTACCTTGGATTATGGCACAAGGGATAGTAACATCTTGTCCTGTATTAATGAATACGTTCAGTAGGGTTGAGCCGAATACTCGGATGAACACTGCTTCTACACTGGTTAGGTTTTCTTCCATCGGCTCGCTCCTACCTCGGTTTGTAAAATATCTAAAGTCAGCCGAGTTACTTGGAGAACGTACCGGACGCGGTGCTTTTGACAATAATACAGTCGCAAGGCTGGATGCATATTTCCATGTCGGATCGCCAACACGGGCTGTTTGCATAAATTACCCAAGTTCACACTGTCAGTTAATTTTAATTTTTTTTTTAAATAAATAATAATAAAACCAGAGTAACGATCTAGGCTGCAAATAAATAACAGGCTGAATCTTGGATTGTGTCTCTCTCACTCTCTCTCTCTCTCTCTCTCACACACACTCACTCACTCACACACGCCCACACATAATTAGCATTGTATTTTACTTTGTGTAGAAATTAAAAATACTGCCAAGTGGGAGATATCGGAGCCTACAAAAAATGTCCTACTAGTAATTACCACCAGGAGGTTTTTCGTATTCGGCAGGATGGTTAATCCGATCTGACATGAACACGGCATTACACTGTCTACCTAGCAACTAGAGGGCCAATCACAAAAACGCTGACCATGCAACTGATGGTCGCATGTGGGCTGTATAACCTTGTATTAATAAGGCCGTGTCATGCTGTGTTAACAAGTTAAATTGAGAGAATGAAGAAAAATGCAAAAGACAGCGGATAGTCTCTTGCTATTTCTATTATAGGGCAAGTGTGAAGGTCACAATTTATGTTAAATCTATGTTGAGATGATTGAGGCCTAACACCCCAGACACACCTTTATTTGAAAGATATAATAACACTCAATTCATACACCATCCATCTGTTATTGGAGAGAATCGCATGTGCCTGTTAAAAATATGGAACTAGCCAGACTCCTTCCTAGAGCTGGTCATCTGACTAAATTGAGCAAACAGGCAAGAAGGACATCGGTCAGGGAGGAGACCAAGAAGCCAGGGATCATGCTGACAACCATTCTCATCATTCTGAGTGTGTGTATGTTTAAGTTGTGATGGGCAATAGTGCATGTGTACAGGCTAATAAGGAGGTGGGCTTCCTGAAAAATAGAAACAATTTATGAAATATCTGCAAATTGGTAATTGAGGGGCATTTCCAAACAGTAATTCAGTAACTCAACCTGCTTGGTATTATTTTTGGTGTGTATGTATTGGTTGTTTGATTTGTAATCTGCTATGAAATAATACAAAAAAATGTTTTGACATAAAATAACAATGTGGAAGTCTTTGAGTGGCCAGCCTTGAATCCCATTGAAAATCATGAATCTTGAAAATGACTTGAACATAGCTGTTCGCAGACACACCTTGAACAGCCAATCTGCAATCTCAAAATCCAGATGTGCCAAGCTGATACGGACATTTTAAAATATGTTTTCACTTTGACATTATGGGATGTTTTGTGTACATTGACAAAAAAATGTCTTTGGGATGCAATACCACAAAATGCAGAAAAAAAGTCAAGGGTGTTGAAGATTTTTTGAAGACACTATGCGTAGTCGGGACCAACACAAATTACAAGAACAGACCAATATGCCAACAAGACAACTGGTGTTAAGTCAAAAATCAGTGGAAAGCCTGTACAGAACACATGGGTGACAAAAACAGACAGATGGAGACAGCAGCCCCCCTCTACATGGGTGCAGATGTAGGTACAGCAGGCGAGGGAGTATGCACCGGGTGTTTTGGCCATTGTTTCACTCTGGCTGCAATTTGTAAGTCTTTGAGAAATTAAATGTACTTTTCACTTAACTAAACTTTCACAAAACATTTTTAATGTGGGCGCTGACATGACCTGAATTTCGCTCCTAGAGATAATAAAGAAGTACTTGACTCTGCTGTTTTATTGAGGAGTTGCTCAGAAGAGCCGCTGTCCATGTGTCATGGTTATCGACCTCCACGTGTTAGACTCCCTACCGCATTAGTCTCATCTTGTGGGGTTGTTATGTTTTTTTTTGTTGCTCCAGATGGGGAAGGGAAACCTGTTCCCTATGACCAGTTGAGGATTAAGGGAGTCAAGGGTGTCACCCCCCTCCTGGGCGGCTCCATCTGGATGTGTCCTCGGAGACCACCACCCACCCCTGTAGGATCACAACCATGGGGCTTGTGGTCTGGGAAGTGGGGAACTTACTTAACTTACACATCAGAAATGCACACTCAGTGTTGTGGGAACACAGTTGGGTTTGGAGAAAGTTTGAGTTTGAGAAAGTTTGAAAGTTTGGCCTGATGATGGCGCTAGAGGAAAGTTTGACCTGATGATGGCGCTAAAGGAAAGGTCATGGGGTAACCAAATTTACTGTTGGGGAGTAGACATAGTCCTCTATCACTGTGCTGGCTTTCAGAAAAATTTACCAATTGGTTTTATGGGCTGCCATAGACACCCATACGGAATAATAAGAAAACTAACGATTACAATAGATTACAATGGCCACTAATAACCTTTTTGTTTGTTAAGCAGCTTTTCAAAAACAAAGTTTACAGTGCTTTACAGAGCACAAAAAGACATAAAAAAAAATAGTGAATAATAAGAGAATTAAGGATATAAAAAAAAAAAAATTATTACCCTCCCATAACAATATGAGAAAATATATGGGTACACCTTGGTGACGTTTGATGTGTTTGCTCATTCAAATTGCTTAGTGTGCAACTTGACTTTTATTATCATTATCATTATAGAACCATGAGCTTATGAGACATTTTTATGTTTGTAGATTGATGAGTGTTGGGGCTCTATTAACACATGCATGTTCTGTTTGCCTCCAGTAAACTGAGTGAACTGGCTGTTTTTACCTACACATGGTTATTGGGCTGCTTAATTTAATTGAATTTAGCGGATTCAAATAAATCCGTTTTTATGCTGCCATTGAGTCCCTAAGCCCAGATAAACGAGGGAGATGTCAGCACATTGGGAGAACACCCCACTCTCACACGCTTTCCCTCAACACTCTACACAGAGATGGAGGGATTAGGTGCAATCTTCAGGCAGTATGGGAAGATAGCAAAACATAATGATGAGTAATAGGCGACTGAATTCAAAACTGCAGCCGTAACGATTAGCTCTCTGACGGCCCTGACAGGATGTGATGTAGGGATTGATTAGGTGTAATTTAGCATGCATTGATCTGCATATCATCTGTCTGTCGACGTATCGCAACTGCTCAATGTAGCATCTGTTTATGTATCATCGCTGTGATACCTTCATCTGCCTTTCATATCCCCTTCATCTGCCAGTAGTCCACGCTGTTACAGAAAAGGAGTGAGGCTACAAACACAGCCGTCCTCGCCGATAGCAGTCAATAATGGGAAGCAAAATAAGGGACCAAGAGGGGAGATATTGACTAGTGTTGTGGGATGTAGAATAACAGAGCTGAATCAATATATTGAACAGACATGGAAACTAATTCATAAGACAGGAGGACATGGGAGACTTCAATTAAAAACAGCACTTGGAACACTCCCCATTTGGAATATTTTTATGCAGGGACATCACGTTTCATAGCATTGGCTTTGGGGAAAGAAAATGCTACAAATAGGCCTATGCAAGCAGGAGAGCTTTGTGCAATGATGTGTAAATATGATACATTGATTTGACATTTGCATAGGTACTTGGCAAGGGACTCGCACCCAGGTTGACTTAGAATGGCATGGTTAAAAATGTATTTTTTTCTTACATTTGCTGTCAGTGCAAGTAAGCCTAATGTCATAGGAGTGCTGGAACAGTCAAGCAGAAAACAGAGGTGGAAGTGCTAGAAAAGGCAGGCGGTGTTACTACCGAAGGGAAAAGAGGTGCAAATTGATAATAACCTTGGTTAGGGTGAAGGATGGTAGAGGGAAAGACGAAAACAAAACAAGGCAAAATAATATGTCTGTACATTGTCATTACGTTGTCATCACTATAGGCTCAAAAATATGGTGGCCAGAAGCTTTGTTTCTCTGAATGTGTTGACAAGATATTGAAGTAAAGACAATAATGTAGCAAGCTGCTGGAAGGTGGGGGGGTGGTGTATCCAGAGAGGAGTGGTGGTGGATTAGGTAGGGCGATTGTAGGGAATTCGTGTAGGGAGAAAAGAGGAGGGTCTAATCAGTAAATTGAGGAGGAAAAAGTGAGATTAATGGTGGATGACATAAAGGGGCTACAGTGACTAGAATGACAAGGGGAGAACAGGGGGATATGGTGTAGAAGAAGGTATGGAGGTATCCTCTCTGTTGTAAATTTAAATAGATTTACTCCAAACTGTGGAAGGAAGGTCCAGGATATAATTGAAAAAAAAAAACCCTAAAGACTACATGATGAACTACCATAACAAATATTCAGCTCCTTGTTCTTCTTATTGTGATTGGTCTACTACACACACTAGTTGTCACCCTTGCTATAATAATAATAATAATAATAATAATGATGATCATAACTTTATTTATATAGCACTTATCAAAAAACAGAGTTCATGCTTCACAAGAGTAAAAAGAAACATCCAAGAACTGGAAGAAGATATAAAACTAAATAAATATGTTAATAATATACAAAATACAAAATAAATATATTCTAGCACAGAAGGATAGATCAAACAATCAAAATATAAGAAAAGGTAATCTAAAGCTGGATGGTGAAAGGTGAAAGTAAATCAAAAATAGTTTCCGTAATTGATTGATATAAAGTAAAAGCACATTTTAAAAAATGTGTTTTTAAAAGAGATTTAAAAGATGGGCAGGTCGCCCTGATGGTGAAAGTTCAGTCGCCCTTAGTCTTCAATTTTGCTTGAGGAGAGCCCAGAGTCTGGCTCTGCCGGAGGATCTCAGGCTGCGACTAGGCTTGTAAGGGGTTAAAAGTTCTGTAATTTAATCGTAAATTTTAAAATCAATCATAGAACAAAATGGAAGGCGGTGTAGTGCAGCTAAAACATGAGTGATATGTTGCCTCTTTTTGATCCTCGTGAGGAGTCTGCAACATTCTGGACTAATTGCAGTCTAGTAAGATTCTGGTGTAGTGTGTACACTGAATTACAGTAGTCGAGGTGAGATGAGAGGAAAGCATAAATAACAGTTTCCATATTCTTGCTTGAAAGAAATGGTCTGATCTTTTCCGTAATTGTAAGAAACTTCTGTAACATGTTTTTATTAAATTCAGCTTTGTATCAAAGATGACAAGACTTCTGCAACTTGAGGAAACAGAGGACAAAAGGTCAAGATGTTTTGTGATATGTGCATTTGAGACTTTTCTGCATTTAATTGTAAGAAGCTTTTAGACATCCAGTCTCTGTAAGGCATTCTTGGAGATTGTCTACTGTTGCTTATGTAGCACACAGCTCCTAACACTACTGGTAGTGGAGGTAATGCAGTAAATTGGCCGGACGGCTCCCCGGCCTCAGTTTGGCGGTGGGGGTATGTGGCGGACTGGAGGGAGGGTGGGGGAGGCTTAATTGGATCCAGGAGAGAGGTGAGTTAGTGGACTGCTTCTTTCCTGGATCCGGTACCAGCTGCAGCCAGTTGGGACTGATTGCAGCTGGGGCCTTTTTAACGTGTGTGTGAATGTGTGAGTGGGTGCGCGCCAGGGTGAGAGACTGGCAGTGTGACCGAGGAGCCGGCGTGGAGGGGGAATCCAGTCGGCTGGGTGGAGAGACGGAGCCAGCAACGGGAGAGACGGAGCGGGAGGGGCCGTCTCCTGCCGCGGCGTCCAGCGGAGGTCCGCGGAGGACGCAGTCGGGAGCCGCCTGCAAGGGCTGACCAGTCGGGGTTGGGGCGGGATGCCCCTGGAAGCCTGGCAGGCTGGGGCAGCCTTGGGGCTCCGCGGCTGGCCCACCGGGACCGAGGATGGGCGCCAGCGGAGGCGACGGCGCCGACGGACTGCTGCCGTCAAGACCCGGGCCGGGTTTATTGTTGCCGGTATTGCGGGTTTGCAAATAAAACGGCCTGCTGGCCATTTAACTCTCCCCTGCCTGTGTCTCTACCTGTCACGGACCCCGGTTATGTGGCACCTTGCCACAATCACGTTTTTATATTCTTTCCAATTGAGTTGTCAAACAGTACACTGTACACAGTTACTTTAATTGAGCTCTACAACAGTCGGCTAATTGCACTGTTCATCATTAATGCTAATTTCGCTAGCTCTAGGCCAGGGGTATCAAACCGGTGCCATGGAGGGCCGAGAGTATGCAGGTTTTCGTTCCAACCCAAGAATACACCAGGTGATTTCACTGATTACCACACCTTCAACCAGAGAGGAGGGACTAATCAGTGAAATCACCTGGTGTATTGTTCGGTTGGAACGAAAACCTGCATACTCTCGGCCTTCCATGGCACCGGTTTGATACCCCTGCTCTAGGCCTATTCACTTGAACTCGCTAGCTTAGCCTAACACCTCGTGGTGGAGCATTTGTTTATTTATTTTTACCGCGACTCACCAATTCAGGAGTTCGTCTGTGTCACTCGGCAAGTTTCAGTGAGCCGGGCCTCTCACACACACACATCTGCAAGCTTACAACAAAGTACAGGCTGTACCTTTCTGATTTGACAACATTATATTGTTTTTTTACTGTTTTATCTGAGTTACATTTTTACCGTTCAGCAGCAGGTCCTCTCCCTACAGTGTCATCCAGCGTCTGACTAGCGTATGCTGTCTAGCCTGCCTACGGTGCTGCGGACCTGTGTTCTGATTGGCTAAGGCACTTCCGTGTTAACTCTTTGTGACCTGGGTTACACTTGGGTTAATGGAGAGATACAGCTGGGTGTCATCTGCATAACAGTGGAAACTAATGTGGTGACTGCGCATGATATGTCCCAGAGGTAGCATATAAATGGAGAATAATATTGGGCCCAGGACAGACCCCTGGGGTACACCACATCATGAGTGTAGCACACTGACCTGGATTCACCAGTAGCTACATTAAAAGTTTTGTCTTGCAGGTAAGAGTAAAACCAATTTAAAACAGAACCAGAGATACCAACCCATTGTTTAAGATGTTCAATTAAAATCAAATGATCAAAAGCAGTGCTGAGGTTTAAGAGAACTAAAATAGAGGAATTACCCTCAACAACTAAAAGTAGATTGTTCATTGCTTAAGAAGCAGTCTCTGTGCTATGACCAGCTTTATAACCTGACTGAAATGTCTCAAAGAGTCTATTATCATTCACAAAAGCAATCGATTTGTCAGTGACTATTTTTTTCTAAAACCTTGGTCAGATAAGAAGTTTGGAAATCTGTAGTTTTGAGAGTTGGGTCTAGAGAGGGCATTATGAGAAGTGTTTGAACGCCTTTTTAAAATATGCGAGGACCATTCCAGTATCTAATGAGCTATTGCTAATCGATAGAATATACAAACAAACTGAATCAAATACTTCTTTAAGGAATCTAGTAGGAAGTATGTCCAGGTAACACAAAGAGGGTTTCAACTTGGCAATAATTTCTGTTATGGCGGGATCAGACTACACAATATCAGGCCGATTATAGCCCGATTCGGCAGACGTAGGGCGTCGGGTCGAGTCGGGAACGACAGGGTGTGACAATCGATCGACAAAAGACTAGCATGTTAGAATTTTTTTTGCCGTCCACAGCGTGTTCCGTCTCGTCCGTGACGTTGACCAATAGGAGCACGGAGCGCTATAAACAAACATGGCGAAGCGAAAGAGCAATGAAGTTGTTGGTGCCGCTAGGTGGAACTATGAAACAGAGGAAAGGTTTGTCGAGCTCTGGCAACAACACCCCTGTAGAGGCTAGCCAGCTAGCTACATTTAGGTTTCACTACAGGCTAAAACATCGTTATTTTTTTAACTCAAGTTCTCTTTGAAGGATTGACAACCTCTTCATGCGACCCAAGAACGGGTCCACAGTCGTTTTTTCTTTTTTTTAGGCTTTTCGGAACACAAGATGCCATTGTTTGTTTACATTCTTGTTGCCTAGCACCTGCTTTCCGACGCCATCACGCACGTAGGCAAGCGATTATTGGTCGGTGACCAACGTGTAGTCTGTCATGTCTCTCGGCCAAGTCACGGCACGAATTTTCACTCTATAATCGCCTAATCTGACACAGTGACCATCGTAACAGACAAAAATATCGTGTAGTCTGATCCCGCCATTAGGCCTTCAGCAGAAATTGAGTCAGAAAACTCTTTCACTGCAATAGTTGCAGCCTGAGCTGTAATCTGCCTTTTTATTGTATGTACCTTATCAAGTAAAAAAAAATCCTCACATTTTTCTTCAGAGGGTTCAATGATGGGACAAGGGGAGCATCTGTGGTATGACTGATTACATTGAAAATAACCTTTTTTTGAGGTCAGAAAAATTGTTCTCTCATATTTTTTACTTCTGCATTAAGGCACATTCCAACATTTCAAAATAAGTAAAAGTCACCAGAGTAATGCATGAGCATTTAAAGCTGCCTTTATAACACCATAAAGGTTCAGTATCGGCCAGGATTCAGTTATCATAAAGAAATCAAAGTTGTTAGACATTGTGTAAAATTGTGACAGATTTGTTGGATAAAGACAAGAAAGGGAATGATCTATTAAATAGTTTACCTGAGAACGTGGAAGGGAAGAGACATTTCCTACTGTGTGTGTGTATGTCAAAAGAGCATATATTTTGTGTATTTCTACACAGATGTCTGATTGGTTGCTTCAAACAGTGCTACCCAGGCCTTTATTTGTCACTCTGCCAACCCTCAGTTCAGTTTAGTTTACCAGAATCTTCTCTGTGGAAGAGTCTTTTGTGACACAATTAAGGGTTGGGCAGGTGAAAACCACAGTTTCTCCTGATGCTTCAATAGAACAATTCCATGGACACTTAGAGTGCTGCTTCCACTTCCATAACAGCGTTCTTACTCTTAGGGTTTAGCGCTCCATTTAGGCAATATTTCACACTATTATGAGGCGAGTTGGAGCCATCACTGGCAATGTGCGTAGCAATTAAATATACATACCTTCACCTTTCTCTGCATGAATCTGACACACAATTAAACACAGGTAATTGTGCTCACACATTCCTAGACAAATCAAATAGGTGTAAGATAACAGTATTGCTATTATGCTGGGGAAGGACCCACGTAAGTTCTATTCTGAAGTGGAATTATCGTGACTTTGCTGGACAGACACAAGATAACAGATTCAGGGTAACGGATTTATTAAACACAGCATGAATGGATCTAAGTTTAGGTAACAACTAGGGAGCTCTGGTTTTAAGAACAACTCGACAAATGACTAAAAAACATAAACAGTAAGCAGCATGCAGTGACAATAAAGCACCATCAAATACACACTGGGTAAAAACATGCACAACACACATTAAACTAAAAACCAGTAGAGTAAAACTAGTAAAAATATAAATAGTTCCCCTGACCCGAGCTCACCTGTAAATCTGCCTGCATGCATCAATTAAGACCCGTTGTCTGCACAGTTACCCTGATACAAGTAAAGATAAAAACATCCAGATAAAAAAAAAACAAAACCATTAACAATCAGTGTTAAAACAAGGAGGGAACGCGAGCTGGGCAGCGACGGCAATGATGTTGTGCATGTAATCACGGCTCTACGGGAAATCTTATACAATATATATTACATTACATTACATTACAGGCATTTAGCAGACGCTTTTATCCAAAGCGACTTACAATAAGTGCATTCAACATAGGTAGGCAAGAAAACTACTAGTCACCAGAAATCGTAAGTGCAGTTCCTTCCTAAACAAGCAACTAAGAGCATAACTAGTGCTTAGGTAAAAGTGCAATAAGTTAGCTACCTACTTTTTCTTAAACAAATGAGACAAATAAGAAAATCAAATGAGCAAGAGCTAAGACAAATAAGTGTATCAAATAAACAAGAGCTCATACAAATAATTGACGACAAATAGGCAAGGCTAAGAGGAAGGGTCAGGGTAGTGTTTCCTGAAGAGGTGGGTTTTCAGCCTGCGGCGAAAGATGGGCAGCGACTCAGCTGTCTTGACATCAGTGGGAAGTTCATTCCACCACTGTGGGGCCAGGACAGAGAAGAGCCGTGACCGTGTAGATCGGCCGCAGGGGCCTCTGAGCGACGGGGCAACCAGTCGCCTCGAGGCAGCAGAGCGAAGTGGTCGGCGGAGGTGTAAGGCTTGACCATAGCCTGGAGGTAGGAAGGAGCTGTTCCTTTCACTGCCCTATAGGCTAGCACCAGGGTCTTGAACTGGATGCGAGCCGCTACAGGGAGCCAGTGTAGAGAACGGAGAAGGGTAGTTGTGTGGGAGAACTTGGGGCGGTTGAACACCAGACGAGCTGCAGCTTTCTGAACAAGCTCCAGAGGTCTGATGGCAGACGCCGGGGCACCAGCAAGGAGGGAGTTGCAGTAGTCCAGGCGGGAGATGACAAGAGCCTGGATGAGCACCTGCGCTGCCTTGTCAGTGAGGAAGGGGCGAATCCTCCTAATGTTGTACGAGGAGGAATCTGCGATGTTTGCCGTGAACGACAGTTGGTCGTCCAGGGTCACACCCAGATTCGTCGCAGTCCGAGTTGACGTCACCACAGCATTATCAATGGTGATGGCCAGGTCTCGGTGCGGACAGCCCTTCGCCGGGAGGAACACCAGCTCAGTCTTGTCCAGGTTGAGCTTCAGGTGGTGCATCGACATCCACTCCGAGATGTCAGCCAGGCACGCGGCAATGCGTGCCTCCACTTGTGTGTCAGAGGGGGGAAATTACAGGATCAGCTGGGTGTCATCTGCATAGCAGTGGTAGGAAAAGTCGTGGGAGTGGATAACAGAACCAAGAGATGTTGTGTAGTGGGAAAAAAGGAAAGGACCCAGAACCCGAGCCTTGCGGAACCCCAGTACTGAGCCTGCGTGGTTCTGACACGGACCCTCTCAGCGTCACCTGGTAGGAACGATCCATCAGGTAGGATGCAAACATGGAGAGTGCAGAGCCTGAGACACCCATCCCCTCAAGGATGGAGAGGAGGATCTGGTGGTTCACCGTGTCAAACGCTGCAGACAGGTCCAGGAGTATCAGGACGGAGGAGAGAGAGTTTGCTCTAGCGGCATGGAGCGACTCCGTCACTGCCAGGAGGGCAGTCTCGGTCGAGTGACCCACTTTGAACCCAGACTGGTGGGGATCCAAGAGGTTGTTCTGGTGGAGGTACAAGGACAGTTGATTGAAGACAGCACGTTCAAGAGTTTTTGATAGGAAGGGTAGAAGGGAAACTGGTCTGTAGTTCTTGACCTCAGAGGGGTCAAGTGTTGGTTTCTTCAGAAGGGGGGTGACTCTGGCAGTCTTGAAAGCAGAGGGAAAGCATCCAGACATCAGAGACGTGTTGATGAGGTGGGTCAGGAAGGGAAGGAGTTCAGGTGCAGTAGACTGCAGCAGAGTGGATGGGACCGGGTCAAGGGAGCATGTGGTGGGGCGGCTAGATGTAACAAGGTGAAGGACCACGTTTGGGGAGAAAAATGGGATAGGGAGGGAGGTGGGGAGGGAAAAGGTAGAGAGGGATGGGTGGAAGGCAGACAGGTGTGGTTGGTGCGCAGGGCACCAGCCGGGGGGTGAGGGAAGGAGGATCGGATATCGTTAACCTTCTTGTCAAAAAAGTTGGCGAAATCGTCAGGGCGGAGGGAGGAGGTGGGAGGAGGGGGTGGGGGTTGGAGGAGAGAAGTGAAGTGAGTTTTTTAGGGTTGGAAGCAGAAGTTTGAATTTTAGTGCAGAGGAAAGCAGCTTTAGCAGCAGATAGAGAGAAGGAAAAAGTGGAAAGGAGAGATTGGAAGGTAAGAAGGTCCTCCGGGAGTTTGCCATTTCTCCATTTGCGCTCAGCCACTCTCAGGCTCTGTCTCTCAGTACGCACTGAGTCCGACAACCAAGGGGCAGGTGGAGTTTGGCGTGCAGGCATGGAGGTGAGGGGACAGAGATGGTCCAGAGAAGAGGACAGAGTACAGAGAAGAAGATCAGTGGCAGCATCAGGGGATAGAAGAGAAAAAGATTCAGGGGCAGGGAGAGCAGCGAGAACAGAAGAGGAAAGATCGAGATTGCGACGAGAAGAAACCATGTGGGTAGGGGGAGGATGTGAGGGGTGAGAGGAGAGAGAGAGAGAGAGAGAGTGTAGGATTGGGGTTGGGGTTCAGGGTTCCGGTATGTGATTTATGTGCACTGGCCTATGGAGGTGGCGATCCCACATTGAGCGTGGCTCTTATTTGCCACAATAGAGGGAGAGGATCTGGTCAAGTCAACCAGGCACCTGTAGTGGGATGGACGGAAATGATTATTTGTGTGGTTAAGGTGAGGATAAAGTGTACCGGGTTTGGGTTAAGGTGAGGTAGGGTAGATGTGTGGGAGGGAGATGGTTAAGGTTAGGATAATATAAGCCGGGTTTGGGGTAGGGTGAAGTAGGGTGGATGTATTGTGTTGCTGGGTCCAAGTGGGTGGGGCCGGATGTGGGGGCGGGTCCCTCGACTAGACAGAGCCAGATGGTCGTGGAGGTAAGTGCTAAAGGGTAGAAAAGTGCTGCACTGCAACATAATAGAAAATGTGTAAGTAAGAAAATATGAATATATAAATATATAAATATAAATAAATAGAGCAAACCATATGTGATATGAAATAAGACAAAATAGGACAAAACATGTAAAATATAATGTGATAAATAGGACAAACATATATAATAGATAAGCATATGATAAATATACAACATATATAAGAAAAAACATGCCCCATAATAATAAGAAGAAAAAGAAGGAGAGAGACCATTGGCCCTGAATGATCGAGGGACGCCCAGATGGAAAGGCTGACCGGCCCTCTGAGTTCCCTTAATGAATGGTGGGGCCTGCGGGGCCCTCCTGACGAACAGAGGAGTGAGTCCGAGGGGGAGCAGGACCCCGGAAGGCCCGGGTTAAAGGCCAGTTCTGAGAAGTGCTAAAATAAGTGCTAAGAAGCAAAGTGCTAAGAATAAGTGCTCACACAGCAACAGAGCATGCCAAGGAGGAATACAAACACATGATATAACATTCCTCAGGAGTATAAAACATGGAGTGGATTAAAAAGGCACACAACAGTGAAACATTGAATAAATAGATAAAATAAAATAAATAGAAAGGGAACTGGCGGCCCCGGACCCCCGAGGACTGTTCTCCCTGGATGTGACCAAACAAGTTATTGGAATAAAATATGCAGAGTAAACAGATTGGAGTTGAAGTTATGAGACCTGGGTTGGTTTATTTGTTTATTCATGAATTGTGCTAGACACTTGAAACTGATGAAGCTGAGACTATTGTGATTGTGTTTATTCGTCATTCAGCCCCGCAGGTGCAGCAGTGCCCAGTTTGTGGATCCAGATCCTCTCCGCTCTCTTCCGCTGTCCGCTAGTCCATCTGTCGTTGGACTCCAAGCCCGATATAAGCAGACCTGACCTTGGATGTTGTTGGAAATGATCTACCATTATGGTGCCAAGTCTACCCTTCTCGATATTATAGAGGTGCTGTTTGAGTCGGGTGAGTAGGGGGTGTTTAGTTTCTCCTACGTAGTGCTTATGACATTGTGAACAGGTGATGATATATACTATGTTGCTGGTGCGGAGTGAAAAGTGGCCGTTAATGGGAAAAGATGCTTGAGTGTAAGGGTTGGTAATGAATTTCCTATTGATGAAGAATTTATCTTGTTGTAATTGTGGTTTCCCGGGGTGTCTGCCGAACCTAGAGCGGACCAGAAGATCCTGGAGGTTCCTGTTTCTTCTCAGAGCCGAGATGACTCTGTGGCCAGAGAAAGGTGGGTGGTAGATTTGTGAATGTTTAAAATTTTGTTTAACCTTGTGGTGCAGGATTGTATTACGGTGGGAGAAGGTGGAAATGAAGGGATGAGGTGTGCAGGTTACCTGTCCCCCGCCGGAGCGGAGCCTGTGGGCCCCGCCAGGTGAGGGCCGGGGGACAGCATCCTGTTTGGGCGGGGGGATGGGGGAGGAGATGTGGTGGGAGTAGGGGGAGAGCCCCGTCCCACACCGGACAGTGGATGATGGGTACCTGTCCTACATGAGTTCGTGGGAGCCAAGGCCGCCAGAGTGCTGGACTTGATTGTCCTGAGGAATCGCCTGAGAGTAGCCCCTCTGCCTGAGACTCCCGAAAAGGACCTGGACCGCCACATTGAAATCGGATTGATTTGAGCAGATTCTATATAAGCGGATGATTTGTGATTTAACTATGCCTTTAAATGTATGTTTGGGGTGGTAACTTGACTTGTGTAATAGTGCGTGTGTGTCAGTGGGTTTGAAGTAGACCTTAGTGTGGAGTTGAGTGGTTCAAAGAATACTGTGGTATCTAGAAAGTTAACCTGGTTGGGATCGAGGGTGTATTTAACCTTGATGGAGGGATGGGTGTTGTTTAATGTGTCTATGAAGTCCGGGAATAAGGCTGGGTCGTGTGGCCAGGCCCCTATGATGTCATCCAGGAATCTCAGGTAGAAGGTAGGTCATCTCGTACACCTGGCAAGAGCCTCGTGCTCCCACAAGCTCATGTATAAATTGGCGTAGGACGGGGCAAACCTTTGACCCATGGCTGTCCCCTCCACCTGCAGGTAGAGTCTATCGTCGAACATAAAGTCGTTACTTGTCAAGCAGAGTTCTAGCAATTGTAGTAGGTCTATATCTGGTCTAGTTCTATCCGGGTATGTGTTCATGATTTGTTTAACTGAAGCTATGCCCATGGTTGTGTTGATGTTTGTGTATAAACTGTCTATATCTATGGTGAACAGGTGTGCCTGGGAGGGGACCTCCATGGGTCGGATGGTCTGTAAGAAGTGGTAAGTGTCTTTGATGTAGCTTGGGTGCCTGGTGGAGAGGGGCCCCAAGTAATAGTCGATGAAGCGCGACACATTGTAGGTGGCGCTGCCGCAATCGGAGACTATAGGTCTTCCAGGAGGAACCTCACAGGGGACCGTCCAGGTTGGGGGTTCTTTATGGATTTTAGGTAGGAGATCAAATTGACGGGGGCGGGGATCGTCTGGGCCGAATAAAAAGTATTTTTGTTTGCTGTTATGATTTTCCGGTCGTAGAGGGATTGTAAGATAGTTCTGATTTTGGTTTGGGTCTGTGCCTGTATACTATGTTGAATGGGTTTGTAATGTTTCTGATTTGCCAATTGTCTATTTGCTTCCAGTCTATATTGTTGTCTGTCCATGATTACGATTTTTGATCCTTTGTCTGCTGGCTTAATAATAATGTTTGGGTTTTGTTTAAGTTCTGAAATGGCCCTACTTTCTTCTGGGGAGAGGTTGTTGTGGAGGTCTGAGGGGGGTTGGAAGGAGCGTAAAGTTCTCCTATCTCGCTCGATGAGATCCCTGAACGCCCCTGCTCAGACCTGACCACTGCGGTTCCCAATTGGAGGGGTAAGTAAATGGCATTTTGGCGGAATTGGAGTCTGATTGAAAGTGGTCTAAAAGCTTAAGTCTACGGTGGTATTGGTATAGGTCCCTGTGAAGCTCCTCCCAGTCAACCGTCCTAGGGCGTGGAATAAAGGTGAGACCCCTCTCCAACAGGCGCACCTGCACCACAGAAGGGGAGAAGGTTCTGGACAGGTTCAGGACACTGGAAGTGGAACCCCAGGAAAGGTCCGGCATTGACCCCGGTTCTCGTCCCTGACCAGGGGGTGAAGGCGGTAAGGCGGGTGAGTTGGAAAAAGTGACCGGGTTAGGTTCAGAAGAAATTATAAATTTAGCTGTTTGCACCAGGAATTAAAAATGAGCGTTGCTGTTGCAGGTGTCCAGTGGATGTTGTCGTGTTCTGTGGTGAATAGGTCGTGCGGTATCTCAAAGAGGAACGGTAAGTGTGTGGCTATGTAATTGTTAAGTATTTTCAGATTGTTCTGCTGATCTGTACTGAGGTGGGGGGAATAATTGACCAGGGGGAACTAGATGTCGGCGTTGGGAAAGGTAGACTTGGCCTGCTTCCACGAGGCCCTGATTTGTTTCAGGGAGGTCTGCTTTGGGTCTTGGGCCCAGTTGTTAATACCCACCGAGAGGACTAGGATCTTGACATCCGGGTGCACTCTAGTCTTTTCACCGACTTTTATGAAGTGGTAAAAGTTGGCACCCAGATAGCTGTCGACCTGGATGTTGGTCTGGGTGTAGGGTGGTATCCTGTTCAGGTTGGAGTCCCCCAGGAACAGAATGGGTTTTCTGCCCCTGAGGTCCAATCCTGTAGTTTTCTGTGTGCTCTAGCTAAATGATAAGTGGGTTTGCAGGTGACTGATGCTGCAGCCGAGGGTGCCAGAAACGCCGGGGCCAAAGGGCAGGAGTTGTCTCCCACCGGTGCGCAGGCAGCCAGGGCCAGCCCGATGGGTAAGTCCCATGTCATTCTTATGTTTTGTAGAGGGGGGTTCAGATAGGGCTCTAGGTGTGGTGTCATTGACCATTAATGGCCCACTCATCATTTGTGGTACCCCTTCCTCATTATGTGTTTTCGTTTTAGGGGAAGGGCTGGCCCGGTCGACCACAACACCTGCAGGAGACAAAGGGGAGGGCGTTATGACATCCTCGGCCGCAACAACCACATTATTGTACTGGAAGGGGATTGTTGGGACTGTTGGGGGTGGTTGGGGTGTCGCTACGCTATGGACCTGGGCTGCTATCTCCAGCGTTCTCTCGGACCCCAGCAATGCATGCTGGCCAAGGCCTCCAGGCTGCAATGGGTGCTGCAAAGGGGGGGATCTGGGAGGCCTAGGGCGGTCTCCTCTAGGTAGTTTCCAGGTGCGGGCTGGTTTGGGTGGGAGTGAGAGGTGGGGGGGAGGGGGGCTCACATGAGTAGTGGCGCCGTGGGGGGGAGGAGAAGAGCAGGTCCCCGGGCAGAGGGGCCTCTGTGGCCGCCAAGCTGTCCATCTCCCGGGCTCTGGGGCCAGGGGGGCCGGTGGGTCTGCTTGTGCCCTTGTTAGGGTCAGAGGGTGGCCCCATAAGAGGAGGTATCTGTCCCACCTGGAGTTGCTCCGCCATGGAGGTCCGTGGGCCCATATAGAGGGAAACTTTACATGTGCCCGTGGCCCTTGGGAGAGTGGGGAAGTGAAACTCATCCCCCAAAGCTGGCACGGGAGGGGGAGAGCCGGCGGTCTGCTCCAACCCTGCCGGAGGGGGGCCACTCTCTGGGCAGAATGGTAGTGTCACCCCTAGTAGCCGTTGTACTGTGTCCTGTGTGGTTGGGGCCAGTCTGGAATGATATCGCTTCCTGGCCCACCCCATGGCTATCTGGAGTGCCAAGGGGTTCCTGGGGGTGCTGCTGAGGCTGGTAATAATCTGTGCGTAATGGTCCTGTAGAATGTTCATGTTTCTATCCATCCACTGTTTGGTGTTCATACTGATCTGCTGCCTAATCTGTTCTGTGGGTGATGATGGTTTAATAAATTCTGTGAGCCTGATTGCTTGTCTGTTCATACCTGGGGGGAGTGTTTGTGTGGTGATGGCCCTGTCTACTGTCTGCTTGTGGTGTACTGCTTGTACTAACTTAAAATAAATCTTGGAGATGTGTCTAGTTTCTGCATCTGGGGGGTGAGTGAGTTGAGGTGGGTGCTGTTCTAAGTGAATGGGTCTGTCCCTATAGCTGTCCCTGTGGTGGGGTGGAGGAGGTCTGGGTGGTCTGGGCCTGTCCCTGAAACTGTCCCTGTAGTGAGGTGGAGGGGGTCTGGGGTAATCGTTCTGTCGGTCTGGGGGCTGCCTGAATCCCCTTGCACCGCTGGACTGCATGGCCTGAGCCCTGTAAGAAAACATTAAAAGTCATGTGGGTAGGGGGAGGATGTGAGGGGGGAGAGGAGAGAGAGAGAGAGTGTAGGACATGAAGTAGTGGTCAGAGAGATGAGAGGAGTATATACACACAATCATGTGACTATACCATCATCGTCGTCTGTTATCCCTCTGCCTCGCTCCAACTCGCGTTCGCTGTACAATCTCTTGTCTGACTGGCCGGCAAACAAACAGAACCCTTTGTCCCTGTATCTTTCCTCTTTTAAACTCCGGGGCCTGGAACCTGGAGGCTTCCCATTGGCCAGCCGACACCCACACTCAGGCTTGATGGGTATCAGCCTTGCCAGTGCAGCCCATGTGGAGAGGGCAGAGACACACCCATGAGACACAGACACAGTACACCAGTCATTTCCTTACATAGGAATGGATAAAGCTGCAACAGTAACATTAAACAACAAAAAAGTGTGTGTGAAGTAACTAAATTCGAGCAGGAAAAGTGAAGAACAATCCAACATGACTGTACATAAGTTTGCATACATGATGAAAACCAGGTGCTACATGTCTTAACCCTTTCAAGAATGAGTTCAATATTTGATCATACCTGGTGTGACTTTTTGACGCCTGTATCCACTTATGTTCCCTCAGCCCTACGTTCTCTCAATTCTATATTTACATTGGTGTATGGTCATTGTAAGATTGTTGTATTATTGAAAATGAATAATACCATTTTTTTAAATCCACCAAATCTATTTTAATTCATGTCCATTGTACCCTCCAAATATTCAGCTCCAATTGGCTTAGAATTCAATTTTTCAATTAGTTGTCTTGGCAACAGACCGTGGTGATACTGGGGTATAAATTTGGAATTCAGATGATTTTTCATGAAGAATCACTTTGTAATTTGTTTAGTGTGCTTAATCATCTATTTTACTTTATATCCAACAATTGGTTTCGTATTTTTTTTAGTATAGCTAAGATACGACAACATTTTTGCTACTTAAATAGTGCTGATTTCTGTTTACTTCTCCTGCCTATTGCTAGAGCTAATTAGCCGTTTTCACAAACTTTATTGTTTTTTCTTACCATTCTGTTAGAACTACATTCTTCATGTCCACATCAGCAAAGCCTTCACCATGAGAGAGTAATATTACCACCACTGGCTACTAGTGCCAGGTGAAAAAGAAGGAACAAATCATTTTGAAGGAATCTTTCTCATGCTCAAAACATACCGATTCTGCAATGGTACAAGTAAATCAAACCTTGTAACAATTTATTTCTGATTGGTAACTGTAATATCATTAAATTGAAATAGTAATTTGTTATACTACTTGTTGCTGAGGGCAGTAAAAACATTACTGTACTGTTATTGTTATCACAAGCAAAGCATATGACAAGTATGCTTGACTATATGCCAATAGGTTGCCAGCTAGCTATCATTTCTATCATCATAGCTCAACTCTGTCTCAGTCTTTTCAACTCTTTTCCAGATGCTCCTGTGGACAATGTCAGTCCATGCCCAGAGAGGTGGAAAACATCTGTTGTAGGGAGGAGACCACGGTGTGTATTGTTATTAGGAAGTGGCATGCCACCGTGCACAGTGCTTGCACTGCTGCCTCATAGCAAGAAGGTCCTGGGTTCGATTCCCGCCTGGGGCGCTGTTGACTCCCGGGCCTTTCTGTGTGGAGTTTGGATGTTCTCCCCACGCTCACATGGGTCTCCTCCTATAAAGAACCCCATCTAAAAAAAAACATGCAACATCCTGTCCTGTCCCTGACCACGACGAGGATCTACATCTGGAATTGGTCCCCGGGCGCCGAAAGAAAAAGGGCTGCCCCTGGAGGAAGGATGGCAAGGATGGGATAAATGCAGAAGACAAATTCATTCATTCGGACACCCTACCTGCATGGGTGTGTTGTGTTCGGCGGTCACTTCCCCTTGCATGTGTTGTGTGTGTTAGTGCTTGTGTGCACCCAAATGCTAATAAATGAATCTTCTTCTTCTGTTGGAACTATGCATTGAATAAATGTTGCTCTACTGCAATATGTGTGCCTTGCTGTAGCAGAAAAAGTTGATTAGGAGCCTAAGAAAACAATGCTACAATTTGTCTTCTAAAAGGTAATGAATAGATGCAATGATCTGCCTGAGGCCCCACAGTGCATGACCCTGCAGCCTGGGCTAGAGCTTGTGTGTCAATAGGGGGGGAACATGGACCTCTGACAATCAGAGAGGGCAGCTTGAGTATGGAAATACATATTCCATGTTTATACTGTAAGTTCAAAGAGCTCTCAGCTGAGCAGAGAAAGCTGTTTCTCATTCACATACACACACAGTAAACAGTTTTCTGCATGACACGAATGGCTTTACTGTGCTTTTTCATTTAGACATTGAATATAAACTGCTATTCAACAGGGAGCATAACATCAAAACAAAGTCATATTTTTTGTACCAACGATCACTGAAAGATGTTAAATAAAGCAACATTTCAAACCAGATATAAAAGAAACAAGATTAAGTCACCTGTACCCTTAAAAATAGGTCAGGAATGTCTATTAAAATGCAGTCATTGTGATTTAACAACATATGTATATAAATTCTCATAGTAAATGATAATTCATCATAGATCGTTAATGGCAAAAGATAAGCACATCCCTGGCATCACCACAATATTCACAATATGATTTATCATTTTATAAGCACTAGATTTGTGTTGGACCTTCTGCATGTCATTTATCTGTAGTACAACAGTAAATAGAATTTTGTAGATTTGCAGCTAATTAATTAGCTGACAAAATCATGACAAACTCTTAGTCAACTAAGGATTGCTTTAGTAAAGAACTGCCAGACTCAACCCTCCATGCACATAAACATGTTACTGCTCACAAATTTATATATATATAATATACACATAAACAAAGTGGTTCCCATATAATATTTATGGATTAAGGTGAAAGAGGTAGAGTTACAATGGGATACCACTGCTCCTCTCCTAGGGGGTTGAGAGATGGGAGGTTTAGCAGATGACCAGGATGTGTTGTGGAGTTGTGGGTGGAATCTGAAACACAAAACAAAGCAGTATACATTATTTCAACAACTCCCAAGAATATTTGACTTACTATCCCAACTTCACTGAAATATTACCCAAAGAAGCATAAACATAGGGAAACGATGGCAATCAATTAATTATTTATGTAATTACTACAGTAAAAGAATAATATAATAAAATAATTTACATTTGCTGCTATTCCTGAGGGGGTATGCTCGTTCAGTCAGTATTTGGAAACATGCACCATTCTCTATTAAAACTGAAATCCACAGAATCTTTGTCTCCAATTTGTAATATCATCCATCTGTATCTGAATTAACAAGCATGATTCTGAATAATATGGTCGATCCATGGCACTTTCAATAAATGCCGATAAAGGCCTTGCACATGTTGAAGTGTCTCCACTATGGCAAGGTTTACAACATGTAGCCGATGCCAAACTGGCCAACACTGAAACAGTTAGTTAGATTAAACAGTAAAATAAGGATAGCTTGTGGTTTTTGCGTGTCTTGTTCCAGCAAGTTCCTAGTCTACCCCCACACTTCAAGTTAACCTTTTTCAAACGTTAACTTGAAGCTAGCTACATGCTACATGCTTTTTGAGTAATGTTATTCACACTGCAATTATCACAACAACCTAAAACTGATAGCTAGCATATAACTTGGCTCCGCTCGTGTGACAGGATGAACGGGGCTAACGTTTCATGTTGGTCAGCAGCGCTAGCTAGCTAGATTGTTCACTAACGACAACGTTACTGCAGTGTATGGTCAACGTTCAGAAATGGAGAACTATAGGAAGCTTATAGGCTTGCATTAAATAACCTACATAATGTTACATTACCAATTTAGCTTAAGTTAGATGACTTGAGTGATATATTATACCATAAAATGTCATTAGGGAGTTGGTGGACACACAACTGATTACTTATTTGGGCAATTTCCAGACTTATGACGAAGTAAATCTTAGATTCCATCAAACAACTCCCCAAAAGAGGCCAAAAACTTCCTAAACAAAATAAGTAGTCAAGGGCCGGACACAACGTTTTCATATTTCGCTGAGTTTACACTATGGGGGTTTCCTATGCTAACAAGTGAATCACTAGAAATTTTAGATTAGATTTTACAGTCCCTTTGAGTGCTTCTCTAACCAAATTAGACAAGTAGAAACAATCAATTTAAACTGCTAAAAAATAAACACTGTCCATGATTTAGTAGGTAATCATTTAAAAATGATAAAATAATAATTAAATAGGATATGCCATGCGTTGAGAATACTAGCAATCTAAGAAAAAAAAATTAAAATCAGAAAAACTTGAAAGATTCATTTTGAGGTACTGGTTTGAACCTGGCTAACACCCAGGGAACTTGTTCAGCTTTCAATGCCATACAGGCTAGACCCTCTAAGGGCTCTGATGACTTGAATTTTTCATCTTGGTGACCTCTTTCTTTACATGAAGAAGTGGTGGTTTGATTGAATGACCTTATTCCAGTCAAGAGAGCAGTGAAAACTGCAGAACTGAACTGAAGAACTGAAAACCCATATCTTTAAAGAGATATTCAACACTAAATCACATTTTATGAACTGTAAACATATCGGTATGACTTCTATGTAGTGAGACCTATCAATAATGCCCAGCTCCAGCCTGAACGGTGACGAAATACAGAAGATTTAAGGGTAGTACGAGCTGAGTTGGCAGCTCGTACTAACGGTTTTACAGACATACCCCCTTCTTCCCTCGCTCCACCTCTCAAATTGCCATTCTTCAAAAGTATCTGCTGAGCGGAGACAGGCTGAAACCGTGAATTTAATTACTCTTTAAGAGAAATGAAATAAGAGCACCTTTCTCTTCTGTACCTTCATGTAAATAAAAACCTCTAATTTCTCTTTCATCTTATTTCTTTGGATAGTATTCCTCTATGATACATGGACATTTTTGGGACACCTCAAAACGTTTGCTAGGTCTTAGGGTTTAATTGTTTCAACTAACACTAAACTAGCCTCTGAGGGGCCCCCCTGCCATGCCCACATCCCCAGTGAAGATCTAGTATCATAATTACCATTCATGGAAGGAAAGAAGGTGGATAATACTTTCCCCAGTGGGCTGAAGAGAAGACTGTTTGCTCTCCATATCCCTCATCTTCTCCCCATCCTCTTCTCCAAACACTGTTAGCTTTCAGACATCCTTTGCCTCATCTTTTCCCCAGCCTCTCTTCAGTCTTCCTCACTCCGCCAGAGCACAGGGATGACAGAAGCATCTGTGAGGGCTGGGGGATAACAAGATGAGATGAAAAATATTAGTGATAAGGGATCCCGGGATGGAGGAGCATTAGAGAAAAAAATCAACCCCAAAAGAAATGTTATTGCTATGAAAGACATTTCAGTTAACATAAATGTCTCTCTCCTTAACATACAGACAACAAGACATAGAGACATAGAGTGCAAGGGAACAGTGGAACAGACATATTGTATGTATGTATACTCATACACATGGGGAGGGACTGGGTATGGTGAAATGCATATTAAGCTCTACAGTGAATAATAACTCATGAATATTATTGAGTGTGGACAGAATTCCTCAGGCTTCAGTGGTGTAGCGCAGACGTAATGAGTAGTGCAAGAATCTGCAAACAATCTGCAAACAATTTAGTAATATCTATTCACTGTCAATGGAGCCACTCCTATTGTATCTTAGGCTATGTTCACACTGCAGCTTAAAGCGTCCCAATTTTATTTATTTTTTTCCCTTCACATGTAACACAGATCTGATGTTTTCACTATTAACAGCAAAAAGTGAAAAGGTGTCGCATTTCTTTAATTCCCCATCTGGATCACATGGATATGTGGTACAAAATGGCATGTGACCTACATGTAACTTTGTATTTGAATGCTCAAATCGCAATTTGTCAGCATTGCCATGACAATGAGTCAATCTAGCATCATTCTCCTGAGACAATTTTCAGGATTTTTGGTGCAAAATTAGCTTGGCTGAGCCAGCATTAGAATCGAGAAAGAGCGGAAAAGTGGAAAGAGCGCAAAATAGCTGACTTGGTATTTGGGCACAAAAAAAGAAGAAGCTTAGGTACTAAAACAGATGTGGTACCTTTTGTTATTGTTAGTCTGAGCATGTGTGTCTTTTCGACATTGCTGTCAGTTCACATCGGTGTCAGGTATGAGTTACATCATAGAATACAGATGTGTTTAGGAATGCGTGTATTTCTTTGTGTGTGTGTGTGCACGTGGGTATGGGCGGGTGTCTTTTTGTTTGTTCAGTCGTCGCGGTGGAGTTTGTTTGAAGCTCTGGAGTGCTTGGCCAATTCCAGGAGAGCTGATGAATAGATTCTAGTCAGTATCTGCATGGCTCCCCGCATATGTGACAAAGGCATACTCTGTGGGATGTTTGTATTGCTGCATTGTGTGATGCAGGCAATGGGGGGGGTAGAGGTATGCTTCCTTTATTATATATATATATATATATATATATATTATTTTATTTTTTTACACCTTTTAAACATTACTTAATCACGGTTCTAGTGTCCCTTCATGCAGTTGGTTATCTTGTTTCTGTCTTTTTCATAACCCTGAACTGTTTCCAACCATTTGTAGAGCACTTTGGGTTACATTATTGTATGAAATGTGCTATATAAATGCAGTGATTTGATTTGGGGTGGGGATGGTGGTGGAGGGCGTCAATCAGGATCGATCATTTCCAATCAGAACATCCAGACTGCATGTGTTAAGCCAGGTCATTCTTTGATATCTCCCTATCCTCTATCCCTCACTCTTTCTGTTTCATCACGTTCTGTGCTTTTTATCTCTTCTTTTTCCTCTAATGCTTTATCTATCATCCTTTTCTTTATGCCTCTCTCACCTTGCCTCCTTCTTTACTTTTCTTTTTTTTTCTCTCCGTCAGAGCACTATACTAGGGGAGACCGGGGAATGTTGTCACACTTTTTACTCTCACTTGCATTTCTCACTCACAATACATCACAGTAGCTTATTTTTTGTAACAAATTAAATAATATATTATTGCACACAACACAATTTTTATTCCTCACTTTAATATAGAGTTATAACACACTACGTGGAGTAAACTGTCACATTACATTTTTCAACAAATAAGAACACAACCAATTCTCATTTCTTTGACTGATAATGAATTAGCCAAACTGATTAATGTGTATTGACAAAAAGAAGGATTATTGGATTTACTACAGCACAGATATTTTTTTTCAAACTGAATAACTTTGGGTTGGGAGTCCTCTGTCAGCAATATTGAGCTGGTGTTAAGGTTCTAGGATAGGACCTGGGTAGGGCTGGGCTGGCACTGATACCTGGCTGGGTTTAGTTTTAGCTGGGGCCTGTCATGCATTGTATTCTGGTTGGGGTGATCTGTAACGTAGGATGGCGCAAAATCAGTTTCCAAAAATACATCCCTGTTGTGAGATGCCCCCCAGCCATGATAAAGCCAGGAATGTCGTAAATGGACATTATTTTCTCAGGGTTGTCCCTCATCCAAGCATGACATCCTGTGTTTATGTCTCTTGAATGGCCCATCTTCCTGTCTTAAGGGTTGAAGCCTATGAGAGCAATGGGGTGGAAATGGAAGCATAATTATGCAATTGTCTTTAGCATAATTGAGACCATGAATTGAAAGATGAGGCTCATGATTTTCCAAAAGCAGTAAACATGGCTTGTCCTTTGAGCTCTTTGTGTGTTCAATTTTCACATGCATCTGTTTATATGAGTGACATCCAGCTGCAACCCTGCAGAAGCCCCTGAGTAAACACAAGCCCCACAGTGAGTGGAAACTGATGGGTGCGTGAGTGTCAAGCAGGTTTTAATCATAATGTTAACTACATGAAGTTATATATAATAATAAGACTATAATGCAAATGTGGGTAATGTTAGTGACAATAGCATTCCTAGTATAATGCTAGCTTGTTGGCTTTGTTGTTTTTGGACTAGAAAACTTCACTTGTTGGCGTGGAAAGGAACATCCTCATTTTTTAAGAACCAAATAATAAGAGTGATTGTGTTCCAGGAATTAGTCAAGCTAGCAGCGCCCATTTCCGGTCACAGTGGGGCTTGTCTACTTGTCTACAACTGACATGTGTGCTAATGTTAGCTATTCTAGAAGCCAACGTTAGCACAGGACTGCAGCTAAGATGTAAAAAGACTTTCTGTCCAAAAATATAAAATTAAACATTTATACATAACAAGGTTCTATTACATAGTTTGATAGTAGTCTTGCAGTTTGATTTTTTTTTACTTTTAAGGGTGAAAAACTTTAAACTGGATGAGGCCCCGCTCTCCCCTACAGCTTCCTGTGCAGGTAACCTGCTGTTATTTAATTCTGCTCTGTTCAGGGAAGGTGGTGGAATTATACCTCCTTCACAAAAAGATCCAATAATCAGACCTGGATGCAGTACACACAATCTGGAACAAATCTCTAAACCACTGAGAAAAACACACTTCCAATTGGACACATGGAGTCTGGCAATTAGCTCACAGATCTACTCTGCTCTGTGTGTGTGCCTGTCTGGCTATGTGTATTTTTGGACTACAATGTGACATAATAAAAAAATATCCAATTACACAATACCAAAGAGAAAATGTCTACTTGATTGATTCCAAACTCTTTGGGACAAAACTGAAGTTGGAATGTGGAATTAAATTTGTAGAGGCATCCTTGGCCTTTGAAGACCTCTACAAAGCCTTTTAGGAGGTGAGTTTGAGTCAAAACAGATGCTTTTAGCTTCAAGACAGCTCAAAGGCTTCTGATCCTAGCCATGGTCCCTGACATGGACAGGCAGGTCTTTGTGGATCTGAATCGATTCATTATGATTCACCAACAAAAACATACCATGTGAGGTTTGAACCGAACTGAACGGTTCGCGAATCGCTCAGTCTCTATCAGACTTCTCGGACATCGGACATCTTGCGAACCGAGAGAGCACATCGGACATCTCGCGAGCCGAGAGAGCAGATGTCCGAGATGTCCGAGCGGTTCACGTCCGATGAACGAGAGAAACTACTTCTGCGTACCCGGCGGATCAAGGAGCCATACTGGATTGTGAAAAAGGCCAATGTAATAATGTAGCAATGTATTACATTCTATATACATTGACAACAGTTTTTGTAATGTTTATGATGTTGTTTGATTAGATTATTAGATTATCGATTTTTTAATACATTTTTTTTTTCTGGCGCTGCTATACCGCTGCTGAATCGATTCAGTTGTGTGTGCGAGTCGAATTAACTCACTCACTTAACTGATTCGGTTCTTTTGAACAATTCGTGAATTTGCGAATCGGCCATCACTACTCTGTGGTAGATATCTCTGTCTTGTGCACATGCTAACGTGTTAGCATACAGTATATTAAGTGCCTGTAGGCAACTAGCATTATCGAACGTAAGAAGATATAACAGAATTGTTGTTATAATCCAGAGTTGGTATTGGTTTGTTTTTCTGCCAATCCTCTCACAACATAAAAGAGAAGAAGTTTTGATAATTTAATATTTGATAATATGGGAAATTATAGGCTATAGCCCCCTCGTCACCTTCAATCACACTCATCCTTGCATGGTTACAAGCTCGATTGATTTCAATTCAGACTAATCCCTGCCCTATTTTCAAGGCATTCTTTTCTGCTCTGAGTGCTGGGCTGGGATCAGAAACCTTTGAGCCGTCTCGCCACCTCAGTGCTTAAGATGCACTGGCATCACTCACAGGGATGAGAGCAGGTGTTTGCTTGAGCGAAATAACTTCAACATGAAGTACATCTCATTTTTTAAGTCAAATGAATGTATTGATCAGTAAGAAACTGCTGTACTTCAAAAACATTGATTTCAAAACTGCATAGCCAGCAATTGATTTTAAGAATATTTGCAAAACACTCAGTCATACATTGATGCACTCAGCAAATAGACTGGTAAGGAAAATGCTGTCTTCAGCCTTTATGTTCATTTAATACTATCAATATTTTAGACACCGAGCACCAATTATGCATGAGGTTTCCCAAAACAGCCAGTATTTACAGTTTATTATGAAAATGATATGCTACTTTATACTGAAACTTTTGGTGCTCATAGCTGACCTTATCCTTATCAAGGAAAAGGTAGATCCTACCAAAAAAGGTACCATGTAAATGATGCCATCACTGATGCTGTTCATGAGGCCTCTAATACTATACTTTTCACACTGTTGCGGATTAACCCACTACTGCTGTGGCTCCTCATCAGGGATCAACCCTCCAGAAAGTTATAAAAATATGCAATATAGGATAATATAATATAATAAAACAATATGCAACTTGGCCACGCCCATTTGATACACCCACAGCGAATGGTACACGCCTAAAACATCCCCAACATTAATTTCAAGCAAGCAAGGATTTAGGCAAGAACACACAGTCACAGACACATACTAATATGTATAATTCTCAGCTTATCAGTGTAAAAGCTACAATTCAGTTTATTTCATAATTGTTTTCAACCAACTGTGTGCATCCATGATTGAATAAAAAAGGAAATAGAAATAAGGTAGGAAATATGTCGGAGCACGCGGAGTGCTTAATTTGTAAAATAAGAGATGCCGGGGCTCAACTCACCTCCCCCAACCAATCCCCCCCCCCGGCGGAGGAAAAAGGGTAAACTTTTCCTACCTCTGTGTCGCCTAACAACGCCTGCATTTCTGTCCCTCCCTCTGGTCTAATGGTCCAGGTGCTTCCATAGGACAGCCATGCTCCTCGCCTCGCTCTCTCCGCTATCCTTCTGCCTCCCTTTACTTCTCGCATCGTCTGCTCCTCGATGCCCTTTGGCAAGCCACGTCCGGACATATGGGGTTGGGTTTAACCGTGAATCTGTTTTGTCGGCTTGCTATCAGTAGCTAACTAAACGTTGACGTTGTAATATTTTTTTAAGCTTCCAGTCTGTCTGTCTGTGTGTGTGTGTGTGTGTGTGCGTGTGTGTATCTATTTACATATTAGGCTCTGATTGGCTCGCGGCCTCGCGCACCTACTCTTGTAATGTTCACTGGACGTAACGTTGTTTAATACCAGTTTAAAATACGCATTGTTGTCGCACTTTAGAGCCCGGGGCTCTGATTCTGAGTAAGATGTGCCCCGGCTAGCCCCGGCACAAATTCAGCACTGGCGGAGCACAGTTTCTGTCATTGAAATACAAATTATATTTGTTTTGCCAGCTAGCCCCTCCCTCCTTGAATGAGCAATAGTAGTAATATTTATCCAAGACAGGGGAAAGAAATGATTTTCCCAATATTAACAGTAATAGTAAGTACTGCTTGCTGCCATGGTTTTTGTTGACGTCAAAATTTACTCCTAACACTGTGCAAATCTAAATTTATGCAGATGTAGAAAACCAAAAGTGAAAGGTGTGAGATTTTTCCATGCCACCAGTTTAATATTGGATTATTTCCGGGGGTTATTCTAATCCTGTTATGTATGTGTCAATCCAAAATCTGCGTTGCCCCGTGATGGCATCTCCACTGGCAGTATCCCCAATCTCCAGTGTTACTACTCAGATACCATATAAGTGGCTGAGTGGCTGTCTTTTGCCTTTATTGCCTCTTAACTTTGATAGTTGTGTAATCTCCCAGAGCCCATACGTTAAAAACCTTGGGGTAAAATTCGACCCTACCCTCTCATTCGAGTTGCACATTAAGGAGATCACTAAATCAGTGTTTTATCATCTTCGCAATATTGCCAAAATTAGACCTATGCTAACAGAGGCAGACGCAGAAATTTTAGTACATGCCTTTGTATCATCCAGAATCGATTATTGCAATGTCCTTTTCTCGGGCTTATGGGCGCACTAAACAACTACAACTGGTCCAGAATGCTGCTGCCAGAATACTGACCAAAACTAGGAAATTCGACCATATAACTCCCATCCTGTCCACATTACACTGGCTACCAATTCAGGCCAGGTGTGACTTTAAGGTGCTTTTACTTACATATAAATCATTACATGGAATGGCACCGTCCTATTTATCCGATTTGATTAAACCTTATAAACCGCCACGCGCCCTCAGATCTCAGGACGCTGGCTACCTGTCTATCCCAGCAGTCAAAAAGAAAACTGCAGGTAACAGAGCCTTTTCTTACCGGGCTCCTTGGAACAGTCTGCCTGCCTCAATCAGAGAGGCAGGCTCTATCGAAGTCTTTAAGTCAAGGCTAAAAACCCATTTATTCTCTCTGTCATTTGACCAGCCTTGAGGGAGTGGCTCAGTCTCTTCTCAGAGTAAGGCTAGACCAGTTAGCTCATCCTAGATCAGGGTCCTGCCGATGGATACTAGCATCCTGCCTACATGTCCTATTCTCCTGGTCTACCTGCTCCTGTCCACTGACGCTGGTCATGTTTGTCTGTGTGAGTGAGAGTGTGTGTATGGGTGTGTGTGGGTGAGTCTCCTATCTGTTCCAGGCTGCAGCCCGGCAGAGTTGGCGTCTGGTTGGTCCCCCCTCCTAGGACGATGCTGACTGAGCGGACGTTGCGTTCTCCTATCTGGGCAGTGTTGGCGCCTGCATGGTCCCCTAGTCCTATGATGACGCTGACTGAGTTGCCGTTGCTGTGATGCCGCCCCATCAGATCTGGATGTCCCACCAAAATAAACTTTCATATATTGTGTATACGCTGCTTGCCCAAACTCGGCATCTATTGCACGCCCACCATCCTGGTAGGGGGATCCCTCTCTGAGTAGCCCCTCCCAAGGTTTCTCCCAATTTTCCCAGTGAGGGTTTGTGGGAGTTTTTCCTTGTCCTCTGTGAGGGTCTAAGGCTGGGGGATGTCGTGTACTAACCATTTATTATTTTCACATGTTGGGTACTGTGAAGCCCTTAGAGACTGTAATGGTGATTAAGGGCTATACAAATAAATGTGATTTGATTTGATTTGATTTATTGTGTTCAGATGCTCTCCCTTGAATCACACTAACCTAAATCAAGGAGTATCTTCTGGTTCCAGTTGGAGGAAACATACTGAGATGACCTGGAACTGGATTGGTTGTTGTTCTGTGACAGTGCGTCTTGACCTCCCATGCTAAATATTTGAATATGTTGTTGCTGCTTTAGTCAAGCAGCTGAACTTGTTGGAAAACAGTATTGGTCCAGGGCCACAGTATTGGTCCAGGAAAAATAGAAGACAGTCTAGCAATACAGCCTGTTGGTGATCGGGCCAGAGGATAGAAGTCATCACTTGCTTTCACTAGCTTGCACCGATACTTGCAGAACGGGTGTGGGCCACCCTCTTTGAATATGTTCCAGCTGTTTATTAGTCAGCCTGGAAAAAGGATGAATTCAATTAATCAGCCATATAATCCTCCTCATCTCCACTGACATTGCCTGTCACTGCTCCCATTGTAACAAGACACAAACACTCGCCAACGTTGCTCTTTCAATCCAATCCTCAACTTCAACTCACTCTCTCACTGTTCTCATTAGTGGGTGAAAAATATGTGGCAAAGTCTGGGTATTCACAAATGCCCGGAAGCAGAGGGAAAACTCTCCCACCCTTCACATATTAAAATATGACTGGCTAATGCACCTGTCACAACAAAAATATGCCCTCATTCATTTGATTGGCAAGGGACTTCGCCTCAGCAACCAAAAGCCCAGCCAGGAGAAGAGTAAAATCTGGCTACGAGGAGTCACTGTTACTAATTGTCATTCTGCCTACATCTAAACAAAGAAAAGTGTCACTGGACCATTTTTCCTGTTCGTAAATTACTAAATTACATGAGATTATAGCTGGAATGAAGAATTATAAGATATAATTGATGTAATTAGCAGGTTAAAAAGTATCTCAGTACTTTTTGGGGCCTTCACCGAATAGCTGGAAGGCTCCTCTGTGCTTTTATGATATTGGCATGAGACACCGCCAAGACTCAGTGAGGAATGAGATGAGCATAAATCAGCTCTTTCACTCTGGATGGTTTTCCTGGCTTGGACTACTTTTCTTGAGGGTGAACAAAAGTGTTCCCGACCCAGGGAATGGCAGGATTGGTTTAAAGTTTAGAATCAACCACTTAGTGGTTTGAAGAATAAAGTGGCAGAGTGGAATGTCCTCACAGTGGTAGTATCTCAAATGTGTGTGTGTGTGTGTGTGTGTTCTTGTACTTTTATCCTTCTTAGAACTAGTTTGAATTGTAGACCTTCAGTGTGAGGACGTCCTTGCTAAGTGAAGTCTTTTTGACTTCTTCAGTGGGTTAGTTTAGGATTCTGACTTGTTTTACAGGTTAAGATTACATTAGGATTAAGTTTAGGTTAGTGTTAAGGTTAATGTTTGTTTAGGATTATGACTTGAGATCAGGGTTAATTTCGTGTTGATCTTCCTTTGCTCCAGGGAAGGGCAAAGGCCGTCTTGGCTAGGGTGACCAGACGTCCCCGTTTTCCGGGGACAGTCCCCGTTTTTGGTGGCCTGTCCCCGGCTGGAGCTGTCCCCGGAAATGTCCCCGTTTTTAACTGTGCGTTAAAAACAGACCGCAAAGTGAAATAATATTTTACGTGGCAAGAAAGACCGGGCAGCAGAGCCTACCGGTTGACGTCTCAATCGCGTTGTGCTTGTTTTGGCCAACAGAGGGGGCTGCTCGCTAGAGCTATATATATCACTCTTCTTCTTCTACTAACTATCCCCAAACGTCGTTTCAAACCAGGTAAATTACAATCGTTTGACATACTAGCTAGTGATGTTATAATGTCAAAATGTATTATATAGCTAGATAATAGGGTTGAGCCGAATACTCGGATGAAACGAGTATCCGGTACGGATAATGTACTTTTTACGAGCACGAGTATCATCCGAGTAAAATTTGTCAATATCTGTACTCGTGATGAAGGAAAATCCTCATTGGGTAGCTGTGTCCACATCGTTCCGCGATAGGCAGCCACACACGGAGCTGCTCTACTACACAGAGCCTATACATATTCACTGCTGCTGCCGCGCACAACACAATCTGTCCATCGTCACAGCCACTCTGTCCACAGGGATTAACAGCTCGCGACTCTCACTGCTTCTACACCGGTTAGGTTTTCTTCCATCGGCTCGCTCCTACCTCGGTTTGTAAAATATCTAAAGTCAGCCGAGTTACTTGGAGAACTTGGCTCGTACCGGACGCGGTGCTTTTGACAATAATACAGTAGCGAGGCTGAATGCATATTTCCATGTTTGATCGCCAACACGGGCTGTTTGCATAAATCACCCAGGTTCACACCGTCAGTTCATTTAAAAAAATAAAATAAAACCAGAGTAACGATCTAGGCTGCAAATAAATAACAGGCTGAATCTTGCATTGTGTCTCTCTCACTCTCTCTCTCTCTGTCTGTCTCTCTCACTCACTCACACCACATAATTAACATTGTGTTTTACTTTGTGTAAAATTAAAAAAAATACCGCCCCCCCCCAAAAAAAGGTAGTAGAAAAGCCCTGTGATCACACACACAAACATCACACTGTTTAAATTTAATATTTAAAAAGTAGAGGGGAAAAAATCAAGTTATTTTGAGTATGAAAACTCTAGTTCATGCATTTTACTTCATGTGTTGTGTTCATTGATTGAAGTTTATTCATTCAAGTTTATAAAAAACTTTTCATGGATAACATTAGCGTAATGTTTTCAGAGAGTGGAGAGGAGGGAGAGGAGGAAGACTGGATAAGAAGAAGAGTGGAGGAGATAGAGGAGGAAAGGTAAAGATATGATTACAGAGCCTGCCAATTTATTATTCCAAACAATGTTTTGAGATAAAATACAAAAAGCAATGGGAATCTGTTAAGCAAAGTATTTTATCTGATAGTGTACTATTTATTATTAAAGATTGGAGAGGAAGGAGAAGAGAGTGACAAGGAAAAATTAAGGGAGTAAAGAGAGTGACGGTGAAAAGGTAAAGAGAAGGAAATATACAGATTAGGTTGGTATAAGTATATTATGAAGTCACCAATCGCATCATCATCTTATTTCTTTATTATGTTTAGTATTTCACATACTATTGTCTCTGTTTTTTAAAATTTTGCTCATTTGCTCTCTTCTGCTCTTATTCTACCCAGACTACCAGGACCACTGAATGGCTGTTCAGATTGGATAGTTCTGTCTTGTCTGTAGTGTTGCTGTAATATAGTGCTTGTTAGTGTTGTCTGTCATAGTGTGTCTGTTACAGTGTGTCAGTCTGGTAGTGTTGCTTGTCTGTCTTCTCTGTCTTGTACGTATACCTAATTAAATACACTGTATTGAACCATTGTAGTTGGACCATTTTCTTTATTGTGTGTTCCATAGTTTCCATAGCTTCACTCACCATGTTACTGTAAACTATGATTTTCTGACATGGTTTACAAAGTTACTTTGTAAAAGTTAGTACCCAATTTTATCAGTCGGCCTGCACCATAGTTTATTACAGTACAACAGTGATCAAAATACATGAAACCGTAATTGTCCCCCTTTTTTATTTCATAGATAATAACATTGCATATTTTAATGATATATTGACCGCCGAACTGGAAATGTCCCCGGTTTTCATTTCAGAATTCTGGTCACCTTAGTCTTGGCCCCTCTGTTTCTCGCCACTGGTTGTGTCGACGGGACCCTGGTCCCTTCAGCTTTGCCCCAACCAAACAATCCTTCAAGTTTGGGTTGTTTTTGTAGGCGGAGATAACCTTAAAAGCGTGGCCCATTTCCCCGTCCCCTAGTATGTCCTGGAAGTTTTTCTTCAGGGTCTGGTTGACTCGGACCGCATATTGGGAATATGTTGTAACCGGGGTATCAGCTGTTTTTGTTCCTTGTCTCCTCTTTGTGGTGTAGTCATGGGTCCCAACCCCCCTTGTGGACCTCCCCCATAGTAGACCTCCTTTTGCACTCGGTGGGGTAATGATCTGGGGTATCCCCGTGTTTTAAGGGCTGCAAAGAGGAACCTTGTGGCATGGTCCCGGTCTTCTACTCGGATTTTATTTCACCCAGTGAAAGGTGGAAACTCCTTTGGTGCAAGAGGGTGTGCATGTCCATAGCCTTGAAAAATACCTTAACTGGGGGCCCCTGAAGGTTGTAGTGTCCAAGAAATCCATACTACCCTCATGGACCACTGGTTTCACTTTGACAAAGTCATCAAACTCTGCCCCATTCAAGTAGCACAGGTATTTGGCTGGCAGTTGCCGGCATTTGGGAAATACAGACACCTCCCAATCCACCATGTATATATTTGCTTATGCAGGAGCAAACCGTTTCCCCATGGCCGTCCCCTTTACCTGCAGATAATATTCCCCGTTGGAAATTAAGTTAACACAATGATTTTCAGTTCAACGGATTAACAGTTTAAGAAGATCTGAATCTGGTCGTGTCTGGACTGAGTTTCTTCATATCAATTTGGCTGCAGCTGCCAATCCCGCCGGAGTCTCTATGTTTGTATAGAGGTTTTTCAGCGCTTTCAAAGGAGAATGTGGGGCTTAATTTTGGGTAAGAGATAAAAATATCTTGGCCTCGGTGGGATTTTTCCAATTAGGTGTGCCAATTGCCCCATGGTCAGGAACCCTGCCTCCCTTAGTCCTGTTAGGATCTCTTTTATCTGCATTGCTGAAGCCAAGTATGTTGGTGCAGTCAGCTTCCGGTAGTATGCTGGATCTGTCAATCGCCATTCAGCCTCTAATCTGCTCAATCCAGTATCCTCGTAACTCTGCCCTTGTCCGCAGGTTTGATGACAAGCAGGTTAGGGTTAGGTTTAGGGTTTAAGGATTAAGATTTTGCCTCAGGAAATGAATCCCTTCAATGGTTGATGGAAGATGCTCACAAGGATAGTACACAGGTGGGTGTGCCTGTGGTGTAGTGTGTGTCAATGCCATATACATAATAACATGCACATTCATTACTGTGTTTCAGTTCTTTATTGATTCAGTCACTCACTTAGCAAGCCAAGCTTCTCTTTTAGCCTCCTCTTCTCTTTTTGTCTTTTACAATATCTCTCATTTCCTTCCTTTCTTTCTTTTATATTGCCGTATAAGGCATCTGTCCTGTCAGGCCTGTATACGATTTCAGAGCTTCCTTTGAAAGTGTGATTTTTATTTGCCTTTGATATGTTTCCCTGGGCTCCAGCGTGGCCTCAGCCAAAACCCTCTGCAGATCTGAGCTGCTGAATGGGGGCTTTGAAGTGTCTACCCCCCCCTCCCTCCCTTCCCTCTCTCCATACTGCTAACCCACCGTAAACTGAATGGTAATGTGAGCATTGCCTGCCACTTCTAATATAACTGCCGCACAGTGGAGAGACAGATGGAAGGAGGGGGATTAACTTGTCAAGATAGGAAATAAAGACCAAATTTGAGATAGACAGGCCGACAGACAGATGAGGGAGTATGTAAATGTGAATCTAGCCCGCTACATTGCTACTGTGCTGAAGGTGTCTCATGGCTGGTTTGACATATTGATTTTACCGTACAAGTGAAAGGGATTCTGGGTCTGAGATGGCCCGTGGAGTTTCAGATTGGCTTCAAGGCTTTTCACCACTTTCAGCATTATCAGACATAGAAAGGAGAGGTTATAAGAGATATTAAATTGAAGGCCCATACTGTAATCCTCAATGTCACTTAAGCAACATTCAGCGTTTCATTGGATAACATCATAATGGAACCTGTGTTTCACATGGGATAATGAAATTTTGCTGGTAGCCCGCGGATACAATTGTGTAAGGTCAGGATTTGGTCATTTCCTGATTTCGCAACACAAACCTGGAAAAGCATTCAAAACCTTCCTATACAGATTCCAGTACTGCCTTCATTTTTCATGACAGGAAGTAGAAATGGTACATCTAGAAGAAGAAAGAGGAAGAAGCCAAAACTAATTACGGCTTAAATTACAGAGTTGGTTTTGCATGGGATTTGCAAATTTCACAAATTACAGACATGGCAGATCCGGTGATTAAAATCACCAATGATCTATGCAATTATTACTGGACATCTCCAGGTAGGTCCCCATGTGAAAAGGGCTTTAGGCTCGACACATTACAGACTGGACAGTTTTATCATACTGATGGATGGGCTAAGCTTCCATCATTTTTGTTGGCAAAGTCGCCACCCCCCTCCCTCCCCCAACACACACACACACACACACACACACACACACAGAGGCAGATTGTTCCACTTTTCTCGCTGCCCTGATTTATTTGGACTTTATGCCTCCTGCTTTCAATTTCCAACGCAGTGTCACTTCAATATGTAACCAATTTCTTGGTGCAACCCCCATGCACGATTACCCTTTGCAACTCTAAGTGAATTCTGCACTCCTAAGTCGTCAGCATACATATGGAAAAGGATTAATGCAAATCTGTTCTTTGACCTACATTTGGCTTTGTCCCCTCAAGCATTTAGACAATTTAAATGTTCCCGTTTGGATATTTACATCAATCTCACAATTATTTATTATGCAAAGATGGGGGGGTGGTTGTGTGTTAAATTCAGCCATATCATTGCGTATTTGTGTCATTCTACATCAAGTAACACAGGGAAGCGGGAAGGAGAAGAGGCTGAGAGAGAGAAAGAGAAAGTATTTTCTTCAATAGAATTCAACTTATTACTAGGGTTCAACCAATATGACCAATAATACCAATACCAACATTTTTTAGAGAAGCTACTGCTGATATTCAATATGTTTAAATTGGACAATTTTTATGCCAAAACACAAATGAGCTCTTTTTAACACTTTGTGCTATTTCTCAAATTCAACTCCAATCGCCAATCGAGTTCCTCCACACCAAACTCGTCTAACCATGTCTTTATGGACCTCGCTTTGTGCACAGGGGCACAGTCATGCTGCAACAGCAAAGGACCTTCCCCAAACTGTTGCCACAAAGTTGGAAGCGCCCAATTGGCTAAAATGTCTTCGTATCCTGTAGCATTAAGATTACCCTTCACTGGAACTCAGGGGCCAAGCCCAAACCCTGAAAAACAGGGTGGCTGAAACACCTGAACTCAATAATTAGTAGGGGTGTCCACTGACTTTTGGCCGTATAGTGTATGTGGTTCTTATTGCTCTCTCCTCCTGGAAATAAAACCAACGGCTGAATACAAGTCCAGACATGTTCTCTGTGGGTTGTCAAAAGGCATTCTGGGAAATGTAGGAAATCTCTAACTGAAGTCTAGCAGTAAATCAGAAAATTACAAGGCAAATAAATCCTGCAATGCATTGAAACATTGAAAATATCAGAGTGGACATGAACGGCTCTCCCAAAGCCAGAATCCAGGGAATAGTAGTTGTAATGTGTGATGTTCTTGTCCCAATATGCACTCAATGGTACCTTGATGGAAAACATCCATAGCTGTGAGTAGAATCAAATCATGACACACTCTTGGCAGTGAAGTACAGTACCTGAGTAAACAAAAGAATGTGTGAATTACACTTACCAAGTAGAGCTGACAGCCTGCCTTCGCACACGTCACATTGGAAACAGCGGATGCAAAATCACAAAGTAACTCTTGGGATGCATTGAACATTACAGATTGATGGTAGCAGTGTAAGAGCATCTGAGGGTGGAATTTTCTTTTAAGGCAAGGTGACTCACCCCACTTATTCAATGGTAAGGGAAACTCTGGGATGGATTGCTACCTTTTAAATAAATTAAAAAAAAACAATCAAATGAATGAATAAAATGTGAAAAGAATAGAAATTTCACAAGCAGTCCAGGTTTTTTAAAGACTGTTTTCATGTAGCTGTATCATGTAGGGAGGAAACTTTATCATATCCGAGGTGGACAACATTGACTGGCTGATACATACATTATATGTATACCTTTTTTCTTTGCATTTTTGCCTTTATTTGACTGTACACAGTGGAGAGAGACAAAAAACGATTGGCAAAGAGAGAGGAAGGATTACATGCAATAAAGGTCCCAGGCCAGATTCGGAAACCCAGGACATCGCAGGTACTGAACTACCAGCACTTCTGTGGTACCCAATATTTAATAAAAGTAAGATATTGGTTTGACAAACCGTATTCATAACAATCTAACAGTCCGGTGACCTTCATTCTTTAGGGTTTCAGATTTTACTACATGTATACCACTGCAGTAGTGGGCCTTCCAGGAAGGACTTTTTGTGTCAGTTTCCTTCACATCACCCTCCCTTCCTCCTCCCCCTTTCTCCCCCTACTTCTCCTTTGTCCCAGATCACTAGTCCCAGTGCAATAGCTCATCTATAAGCTGTGCTGACGCCATGAAAAAGCTCTCTCACTGTTTAATGTTCATTACCATAAAGAGCCCTGCTCAAATAGGGGACCAACAGATTGACTACCCACTGATAAGAAGAATCCAGTTTATTATTCGCTCCATTTGGCCAAGCGGTCTTCATGAGAATAAGGAACTGCCAGCAGATCAAGGCCTTGGGGACTCCTTAATTTGGCATAAACGCATTTCAGACTCTTATTTTCCTGCTTCCCTGTTTAATTAATATAGTCTCTTTTCTCTTAAAGGGCTAGCAATCTTTTTTTTTATCCTGTCACTCATAGCGATGGTTGTGTTACATTTTAAAATTGAAGGCCCAGAGTTGAAGAAATTCTCATAAACAATTACATGCTTGCCAAGCTAAGTGCACAATTCCCAAAAGTATCTACCGCCTGAAATGCGCAATGGCCAAAGCCAGCTGGTAGAGAAACAGGAAACGCAGGCAACATTGCTTCCATGTTCCATGTTCCAAGCAATTCCACAATTCCACATTCCATAGTGCAATTCCAACCTGAAACGGATCCTAGCTGCATGTAATTTAAGCCTCAACACACATCTATATAAATAGCATTCAATTTCTGCAAACTGGGAAAATCGTAAAGATGTGGTGGGAATTGCTTCGGTTATCAGAAAACTTGGATGAATCGTGAATTATTAGGGATTGATTATGAATCCATTTCTTTCCTTCTCAGAACTCTATTTGGCTCCAAATTTAATTCAGAATCCAGCACTAGTTAATATGAAAATGTACTCTAAATGAAAACAGGGTCTGTGCCAAATTAGCAGACAGGGCTCACATCTGGTTTTACGTTTCTTCCTCACTTCTGGTTCTTCGCAGCTGACCTTTGCAGATCTAATCAAAGCGGCGAGGAGGGAAGGATTTTTAATTCAACCGTTTATTGCGTTGACGCTTGCACGGTCATTTAGTCGGCCACCCTGGGCCCAGGAATATGTCCGTTTTGGCTCCAGCGCTGCAACTCTCGGGGAAAGGCATGGCCATATTAGCTCAAATAGTTGCATTATTGCCAAAGGCCAGTTAGAGCCCTGTGGTGCAGGACAGACGGTGGAGACTAATATAGGATGTGGCAGCCAAGACTGGATAATGGATGGGCAGGGGTATGTAGGACTGGGAGTTGGGATAGGAAGTTGGGATAACCAAACACTCTGGGAGGCCGGAGGCACTGAAAAGATCAGCAGTTTTATAGCGCTGCAAGATACTGGAGAGAAGGAGTGAGGAGATCGCTTTTCATTCCAACCAAACTACAGCAGTTGATTTCATTAATTATGTTGCATTCACATCATGGCTGATTTACTGTCAATACGAGCCGCTGACTGGGAAAAAAAAGTTCATTTCAGCCTCATGGTAATTCCAAGTAGGACATGTGGGAATGTTTTGGAGGCTCCAATTTCTACAACTTGGCGCAAAATCCACCAGTGTCGGAAGTCCAAACTAATAAAAATCACCAGTTATATTCACGCTACTACAATAAACTCTACTTGGAAAAAGCGAGCAATATTAGGCAAAAATCACATTAACATGGCGTTGGCACCTTCAACCAGAGAGTCAGGAACTACTCAGTGAAATCGCCCGGTGTAGTCTTTGGTTAGGATAAAAGCCTGCAGACTCTTGGGCCTCGATAGCACATAGTTGAGAACCACTGATCTAGAGAAAAAGAGAGAGGGAGGAGAAGAGATGATGAGAGGAGGTGGTGGAAGGTCTGGAGGGGAGAGCGCTGGTGGAGAGCTGGATGGGTAGACGGAGAGGTGTGGGTGCAGATGGCCTCAGGCTGGGCTTTACAGGAAGGACGCCAGGAAGAGCAAAGCATCCACTTGCCTTCTCTTGACTTCTCGTTTTTCTCTATTCTGGCTGCCACTATTTCACTATAATAGAATTTAGTTTATGCCAACCATTTTGCGATTGTTGGTTCTTCAAAACAGAAAATGCAGAGAAAATTTAAATATTTCCATATATTTGCATTGAAATGAGTACACAACATCAGCTTCAGGGGTTTGTACCAGGACTGGTTGTTCTCATGGATTTTCTTCAACTTGAAATTGAAACCTATAGTACTATATTTTGAAAGCCCAGCCGCTGTAGGTACTTAATTTTGCTGTGAAATTCATTTCAGAAGCTTGAGATATCATCAAACCTGTAATTGGATTATAGAGAGAAAGTGACAGAGCGAAACTGACAGGGAATGTTAGGCCCATTTGTTCGCAGCTGTTTAAAAAAGTAAATTACCATTAAAGCTCATATTACAATACTTACATTTCAGTTTACCTACAAGATATTAAGTGAATACTAAAAGTTAGTTGACTAAATCTGACCTGCCAACACTGGGATGCCCAGTGACAGATGCAGTAGCGAAGGATGGCCCATCCTGCCAAGCCTGTCAATATTTTCCCACTCTGCTCTCGATTCCATGACCCTCTCTGATTCAGTTTCCAGTTTGTCCCATTTCTGATATATTTCCATCCGTCCCAATCATATCTATTCTTCTGTGCTTGTGCCACTCAGGGCATTGTTGCATGAGAAGAAATATGCTGCTATTATGCTGCTACATGATCAGCATTTCAATATCAGTTAATTTCGATTGCATTTTGGAGTGTATAGTCATTTTCATCAGAGATGAAGAGGTTTTCTGTACATCCAAATCTTAAAAAACAGACTCATAGTAGAAAAAGATTAGTCTGATCAGAGTTTACAGTTCTTTCTGCATTATTTGTAGCCATAGGGCAGACATAGGGCTCTATAACGGCACAGCACAAGGTGCAGGTCTAAAGTCTAGGGCACATGGTGCAAGTGGGCGTGTCCACTCTAGAGGTGCAAGGTGCAACTGTGGCGCAGTGGTCAAAGAGGTTGGATTAAGAATACATTATCAGTAGGTGTGGTGAGAGCTGCCTTCAACTCTACCCAATCAAATCAGCTCATTTCATCCCCTTTAAAAGCAGTGCGCCCAACCGGTCTTCTAAAATCTAAAATCTTCACCCCAAGAAGAAACTGATATTCTTGTACAGGAGGTGCAGAGTCAAGACGATCACATATATGGCACCTCAAATAGACTCCAAGGGCTGATGATGTAACATTAGCCCTTGAAGAGGTTGTAAATATGTAAATTATTTAAATGTGAAATTTGATTATTTGCCATTTATATGAACACAACGTGAATTAAAGAGTAGCTTCACCTACAGCACAGAAGAAGCACTCCTCCCAAGACAACACAATATAAGAGATCTGTATATGAGCTCCTCGTATCTCTTTCTCACAATCACATACTCCATATCTCCTATAGATATGTTGTGACCCAACAAAGAAGAAACCATTTCAATATGATCAGGAGGCAGAAGGATGATAATAAAAAAGATAATTATATGACCAGTATAGTACAGTGTTTCTTCTCAATGTCTTATATTGATATTGAGATATTATAACCTGTCAGTATGATAGCTTGACTGCTTGCCTGTGATTCACACATTAATTCAGTATTTATTTAGAAAGTACTTACATGCATTACAATACAAGTTGCATCACAATATAAGTAGTAGGTGTAGTGATGGATGTCAGGTTATATATATTAAGAGTTTATTAGGAACTGAGCGGCAATCAAGGGGCCACAAGGGGTTTTTTTTTAGTCCAATGTGGAAGTTCCGATAAAACAACCTCGGGCACCCATATTAGAGATCCTCAGCTCTTGGGTAACAGTGGCTGTGAACAGCTGACTGCATTTCTTGAATATACAAAAATTTCTGCACTGATTTTGGGAATAATCATTTCATCACTGATACATCTTACCAATTTTGTGTTTAGATATTGTCATCTTCTTACCTAGCTAACTATTGCTGTCCTGTTGTCGTCTGATTTGCACACCAGCTAACATATCTAGTGTTAGAAATGGCTGCTCGTGGCGCCTGGTTAGTGTAGTGGTCTACAACGCTGAGGTCGCAGGTTCGAACCTCAGCGCTACCTCCGGCTTGGTCGGGCGTCCTTACAGACACAATTGGCCGTGTCTGCAGGTGGGAAGCCGGAAGGGTATGTGTCCTGCTCGCTGCACTAGCGCCTCCTCTGGTCGGTCGGGGCCCCTGTTCAGTGGGCAGGGGAACTGGGGGCGATAACGTGTTCATCTGCACGCGATCCGCCCTACCACATGCATCGGAGGAGGCATGTGGTAGTCTACACCCTCCCCAGGCCAGCAGAGGGGGTTGAGCAGCGACCGGGACTGCTTAGGCAGGGAGAATTGGACATGAACAATTGGGGAGAAAAAAACTAAATAAATGGCTGCTCGCTATGTGTTAACATTGACATCAGTTGCTTTTCTAAATTAGCATGTTGGCTTGTTAGGTAGCTAACAAAGCCAAAAACCAACTGTTTGTTTAGGTTACACAATCTTCCACTACCAAAATACACCATGGAGGGTGGTAGCAAGCAGTGTGAACAAATTCTACAAGTTTCTACAAGATTTTATTGAAATAAAGCGTACCCTATATATGCTAAATTGACCAGAGGACTCTAACAATTCTCAAAAGGCCTTAAGTCATGTGCTATTTGCTACATTTGCTGATAGGCAAGTCAGCATTAAATTATTGAGCAGAGGTTAGCCGTTCTCTCCATGCAAGAGGGAAAGGCAAAGGGTTACATATGATCATGTAAAGGGTTTTTCAGAATCATAAACATCACAACTCTGTGCAGTCTGTTAAATGTTCTATGCTATCAGTTTTAATTGCACTGAATGTATGACTAAGGAAATCCCAATAATTATGCACAATTAATAGAATAGATTTTTGTTGGGTTCATTATGTCTAATTAGTATAACTGGCAGCCAAGCTAAATGAGGTTTTGTTGTTTATCCATCCACTTCCCTTCTTTGCTGTTACCTCTTCATCCCATTCTACATTCTCCTAACCAAACAAGAAGGTTTCAGACCTCCGGTCCCTTGTGGTATAGCAACAGTCCTGTGCAATGGGGCTTTGGGAGGTAGCGGTCCAACCTTGTTTGGGTTTTGTTTGCATGGGTAAAGTGGTCAGGCAGTTGGCTGGCCAGAGAGCCAGCTGCTTCTCCAGGTGTTAGCCACCTGTTGGATCAAGAGATGTCCAGGGATGGAACCAGTCCTCCGGGCTGTGGAGGAAGCTGAGGGCCTGTGGGTCTTCTGGGCAGCGGCGATGGGAACATGAAGGGCCGCTGTTAGATTTGGCAAAGTGGATGCTATGTAACAGAAGATTGTACCTAATAACCAGACAGACTAAGAGAGAGAGAGAGAAAAAAAACAAATCAGAGAGAGGAAAATGAAAGAGCAGGAAAAAAAGGAATGCAGTTGGATTAATTCCATTATTAAATATCAATGTATAATTTATGAGGTTGCTTAAAAGAAAAACAGTCATGCATGATTCAACATTTACTTTTGTTTCTGAAAGCGGTCCAAAAGGATTTCTGCCCTTTTGCTCTTTACTCGCCAAGACACATTAAGCACACAGCAGGGATTTTAACTGCTTCTGAGTTGTCAATTAGAAAACAATTAGCCATCCATTGGAATAGATCTTTACTCAGACACTGCAGGTCAGACACTCAGACACTGAGCCCTAACAATAGAGTGAGAGAGAGAGAGGGTGCGACATTATGTTGGTTGCCCTCTTTGTTCTCCACTGTATCATTAATCATCTAACACTCTTGTGAAGAGGAACACACATGCACACACACACACACACACACACAGCCACCTGTTCCTTGGAGGAAGCCATTGTTGCTCATATCTTCAAATGTATTGAAATCAATGCAGGTCCAATCACTAGCGGTCACACACACCCACACATTATTCTGCATATTTGAAGCTGAAACAATGCAGCGTGCATGAGAGAGAGGCTTGTTTGTGGGAGACTCAACAGTGGACTTGGTTAATATTGACAATGATGTCGATATGCACGCTGGTTGCAAACGATGCCTTAGAGTAAATAGCTAAACCACCTTTTGAATCCTCAATGTACATGGCAACATGTTTACAGAGTTATGCATGCATGCATTTCACGTGCAATTATTTTACAGATTGCAAAACCTCCTGTTCGAATGAGATAAAATTGCCTTGATTTAGAAGAATTTGGAATTCAATTATTGAGCCAGTTTACTTCCCTTTATGCCACCTTTTATTTGATTTGAAGGCATTATTCCCTGTGCTCTGAGAAAACTCAAAATAGGATAGAAGAGAAAACATCACTGGGCTAAAGGGATGTCTGAAGCGTGTGTGTGTGTGTGTGTGTGTGTGTGTGTGTGTGTATAGGTGTGTGTGTGTGTGTGTGGGCATGCATGGGACCAGGGGCTTATGGTTAAAAGCATGCTAATGCACTTTCCTGCTCTAGTCCCCCCCCCCCCCCGCCCGCCCCCTTATTCATTAATATACATATTTAAAAAGAGAACATTATGTAAATCTCCCTGCACCAGATTAGATATGAGAGCTGGTAATTCGGTCTGAAATATAATTCTGTACACATTAACTAGTCACCTACGGCAAAACAGTACATTTCAACTTGGTTTAATCTAATTATAGAGCAAACATTAAAACTCCATTTGGGTTGGAATTGCCTTTTTCTCCAGGATGTGTTCTGGCCTCTGGTGCAGATGACTGTTGAACACGATTATTTGTTGAACTCACACCACTTGTAGATGATTGCCGTTCCATTTGTTTTTCCTGCTGATTTCAAACAATGCAAGGACATAAACAGCAAGCAGACGGGCATCGAGATGAGACGAGGCTAAAGAGAAAAAGACAGATTGTGACCATAACAAATAATTAGGCCGGATCTGCATTCAGACGGCAATGATTTCTGAAGATTCATGATTTATACATGACTCTCCAAACAAGGTTGTTGCTTTTTTGACCCCGGAAAAATACGCAGAATATCCAATGGTGGAAAAAGATTCATGCGTCTTCGTTTTCATATGGAACGCGGTAGCTCTCGGGCTCTTGGCGAAGAAGCCAGGGAATAACAAATGGAGGATGCCGGATAGAAAAAGAGCTATCACAGTTGATCCTGGCTGGGATTCACTGTGCTCAAACCTAAACAATGACTCCTCTCCTCTTGCCAAGAGATATTAAATACAGTAATTGCCTGTCAGAGCCGCTTCATTCGGCCATCTCCGCAAAAAAAAAAAACTCTGCGAGAGAAAGACGTTTCTAAGACCACCTTTCACAACCAAATGGCTGACAGTGTGTGAATCCTATTTGCTTGTGTCAATGCCGGCTGTTTAATAGGGATTTGGGCTGATTTAGGAGAAAAGGAGCTGCTCGAAGATACTTCCGGAGGGGGGGGGGGGATCTCTGAAGGGCTTAAGACGAGTGGTGGTGGGGAAACCGGACAGTTTTGCGTAATTGAAATGTCAACTTTGTCAAATAGCCTGATTCAAATATCAACACGTCAGACTTCTACAACGTGCCTCACATAAAGGATACCTGAGTCTCTCAAACTCAACATACACGGTCCTAGCATCGGCAGGTTACAGAGGCACTACGATCCGCCATGCTTTTTTTTTGCAGGCGTCTGAAAGGCAATGGCTGGCTGTAGGTCGCCGACGGGTATCTGTGGCAACCGGGGCGTGGAGAGTCTGGTCGCTGTTGCGGCATCCCTTCTCAGAGCCCTCGGTGTTTTCGCTCAATCACTTCCCATCTGCCTCTCTGCCAGACACGCCAGACAGGTGGGGGGGGGGGTGATTCATTGAGCTTTCCTTCAACCAATGAGACTCAGTCATTTAGCGAATATAATACATAACACTCAGGACCCTAACGACCTTCAAGCACAGGGTGGCGCGGAAGTGATTATGAGCACTGACTGAAATGAGAGATGACAGTGACCTCAATAGGTTTTTTCGTAAGTGACGCTTTGTTTTGATCACTTTGGATGCCTTGTATGTCTTGATTGCAGAATTCAAGTTTGGGAGTCGAGGCAGAGCATGAGTAGCAGTAGAAGTAAGCTTCCTTTTGCGACTCTGGGAATCGTATACCACCGAAAATCCGTAAAGAAAAAAATGAAAAGATTCACCACAGAATCACCTCTGCACTAGTTTTATTGTCCCTCAACGTTTCATTCTTCTGACCTTGTTCGAGACAAGTACAACAAAGGCATAGTGCTTAGGCCCTTATACATTTGCCTCTATTAGGCTTTTCACACTTGAATATGTTAGCCCAGGGTTAACTTTAACTTTAACTTTAACCTTTCACACTAGTTTTCTTTAGCCCTGGGCTAACAATTGACCCTGGGTATTCAGTGTTCAGGATTTCACACTGTAAGCTTGTAGACCCCGGGTTAACATTTAATGCTAATGTTTAACTCGCTGTTACATTCTAACCCCACAACGTTTCACACTATTGTTCTTAGCACCGCGTTTCGGGGATAGCACCACAAAAGCAGTGCTAACCCTGCTTCGTAGCAGGGTTTGTTAACCCAGGGTTAACCCTCTTTCAAAAATGCAAGTGTGAAACGTTGCTTAGCCCGGGGTTAAATGCATCCTTAACCCAGGGTTAAGAAAGACGTTAGCCCAGGGTTAAGTGTAGTGTGAAAAGCATAGAAGTGTTTGATTGCCCAAATGGTCACAGGTGTGGAAGGGGGGTGTTAAAAAAAGGAGGCAGGTTGTCATGTTCCATCTATTCAGAAAAAAACTCTCCTGGTCAGCAGAGATCTTATAGGAAAACACTCACATCTAGTTCCTCATTCATCCCCGCTGGTGCGACAGTCTCTAGGTCTGCGATCCAATAGGCCTGTTGTGACACAAGCGGAGATCACTCACTCGCTCGTGGACATGCCGAACAGTAGGTGTGTCCTACTTTTAACTTTTACCGCCCTCTGATGAAATATGCATGGCCCAGCTGACATAAATGTTTCACAATCTCCCTGGGACTAAATTACTTTTAAGTTGTTTTTTTTGCCGAACTGAAAACAAGGGTGTCTCGTGGCTTCCGAAGCTGAAATTCACTTCAGGAATGTGATGTTTGAGAGCAGCTCAGAGCAAAAGCAGGGATGTGAGGACGCCGTGTGCCTTGCAGCTCTGTTTTTATTATTCTCCTGCCTCCCTCTTTATCTCTTGCCGGGACAGGGCAGGTCTTCCGAGTCAGCCTTGTCGATGTTTTGACTGATGCGCTCCTGTCTACGGGTCTCAATCAATGTCATTAAGCGCTGGTCCTTAGCCACGGCCGGTCTCAGCACAGTCCCCGACCAGCCTTACCAAAGCAGAGAACAAGCATTCCCTCTTGTCCGAGGCCTGAATGGAGTGGATGTCAGAGCACTGACATCAGTCTGGAGCAAAGCCCTGCTCCTCAGTCTGGCACCAAAGTGATGCCGCCATGAGTTGACGGCCAGTCAGAGGGGAGCCGGCTGGGACGGTAGAGCTTCAGCCTCCTCTCCGTCTCCTGTGATCTTTGTTGGAACAGGAATGAAAGCTGTCAGCTTGTTATTACCTGAGAGGGATGGGAAAAGGAGGAGGGGGAGGGGGGTGTTACAAGGAGTAATGACACAGGATCGAGGGAATCGTGCTGGGGGAAATGATTGTGTACTCTCACCTGAGAGACTTCAAGCTGTAAAAGATGGGGTGAGTTGTGAGTCTGATAGGAGAGATGATGTAAATGACAGCGGAGGGATCGTGGGACAGCCAGTTTTCACTGTCTGTCAGGCATTAACACTAGAAGTGCCTATGTAGGCTTATGCCATTGTGTGGTGAGATTTAAAAATGAAAAAAAAAAAAAGGATTTACTCCAGCAGTGTGAATTTAATGTTTTCCCCTTTCCTCAATTGTTGTTTAAAATGCCTAAACAATAAAGTCTAAAAAAATTACTTATTAAGTATTATCTTGCACCAGACAATACATTCCTTGACATGGTATCCAGAAACCAAAAAATGAAGGATTCTACACAAATATAGCAAAACTATAAACTATGTATAATAGGAAGGAATATTAGGAACATAAGAATATTATAGTGACACTATAGGAGAATAAAAATATCCATTATTGAACAGCAAGGGACACGCTATAAGTCCCTGTCAGAATATTGTAGGGATTTTCTTTGTCTTCCATTCAAACCAACTAGTTTGTACAATTAGTACTGATTTCAGCTGTTTGGGACAGTCAAAATGTATAGGGGTAAATGTGTGAAGGGCAACAACCAATTTGTATGCGGCACTTGCTCGGGCAAACCTGCAAAACCTCGTATTGAGTTGTGGGTCATACGAATAAGGTTGTATGTCCATGGAGAAACTCTCTTCACAGCGCTGGCTTCTATTTTATTTTTGGTATTTTGAATGGAAAGGACACATTCACGACTATGCTTAAAGACTGCTACGCTTCAAACTTAGTTACTCCAACATCTATTTAGCCCTGGCAAAAAACAAGTACAGATTGTGTCCAGTCACATGGCGACGGCATGCAGACCTAATTAATGAGTTTATTTTTTTATGGAGAATACAGTATCATTAGGCTAGCTCGTTTGGAAGCTAACGTTAGCAACTGAACTACTAGCAAACATAGCTTATAGCATATTACAAAGACACAGAGAAGCACTGCTTATACGTATGTGATTTATTGTATACTGCCAAAGTATGCATCACTAAACATCACTGTATGTCAGCAGTGTAAACTAATAATTGAAGAAACCAAAAGTTCATTCATCAAAATTAATTTGAATGCAAGACAATTTATAGTTAAAGTTTAATTTCCACAGTGTAACTTTTACTTCCTTTTATGAATTAGATGCTGCTCAGTGTAGCATAGACATGATTTGTAGCGACTTTCTTGATTTTCTTAAGTGCTGTAAACCTGATGAGATCTTGTCTTGAGGAGTTAAGTGTTTCTCTGTCAGTCACCTGAAATTTCTGCTCAGTGATTGAGGTGCTGTGGTTAAAACAACAGGTGCTAAGATGACAGGAAATGGTGTATGGGTGGCAAAACTAATCCCACGCTTTCCAGGAAGCAAGCAATGTGGTAATTTAATTTTGAAGAAAGCTTTTGTTTTTTTACAATGGCGGTGGGAAAACTGATTCCTTCGGGCTGTTCAGGGAGTTGATTTGATTCACCTTTATAAAAAGCACATTTTCGTAGCCGACAACACTTTTTATTAAATATGTCTATTTTCAATTACTTGGACTAATTTAATGCTGTACAAACTAAACACATTGACAAAATAGGGTATGCCTGATTCAGCAGCCATCACTAACTTTCTATTGTGTCCATTCAATTGTTTCGTGGAAAAAACTGAAATGGGAAAAACATTCACTGACCGATTTACAGAACTAGTTAATTAAGTGAACTGCTGACCAACTGAACGATGGGTCACACGCATATGACCAAAAAGTGGCTGTATCTGGTACAGGATGCAGGGCGAACCAGCCCACCAGCTTGATTTTCTCCTGCATCCAGCCCACACTTCAACTGGATTGGATTGATTCTGGACATTGTTGGAGAGTAGCCAGTCAGCATTGAAGTCATTGCCAAGGCAACAATTGTCGTCGTGCCAAATACTCATTTTGTGTTTGCCAGTGCATTGGCTCACTGTTCATAGATTTAATTTCAGTTCAGTTCTGAAGTTGAGCCGATTTGACTTGTTCACTTTAGAGTATCACTGGAAAGAACAAATCCACCTGTGACCAATGACCACTACAGTGCCTTGGTCATTGGGCTGAGACACTCCACTATACCAGTACACTATCAAACATAATCAGTGTGGTGAAAATTGTTTTCTACAAATCATATCTGTTCTTTGTTGAACAGTATCTAAGTAGTAAGAAGTAAAAGTTTAAAAATGTAATTTTAAAGCAGCACCAGTCTTAGCAGCCTAAAGTTAGTAGCCTATTGATATTTTGTCTATATCTGAAGTGTGCTAGCTATAGCTAACATTGGTATCTCGTAGCCTAGTCTGGTAGTTTAGTCAGATTTCAGTAGACAATATAATTAATCTTAGTTAAAGTTAGAAACCCAAACCGCTGGTTGCCACACCAGGCGGTTTGGGTTTCTAACACACGTCAAACCACGCTTTCCATACAGGATTTCTGGGCATTGAAGTCCTCCAAATTCAAACGGATATCTCCATAGCCATTTGGGGCCACCAGCATGCAACATTGCCAAGTGGTGCTTTAAAGCAAAGTCTACACAGGCTGTGTCTCGTCAGCAGCGCTTAAAGGCAGAGTAGTACTACTTGCGAGTCTTGCATTCGTGTCCACACTGGTTTCGCTTCATTAGCGTTTCTGCTGCGCGTTCACTACCTAAACAGAACTTGAAAATAATGGGTAGTTTGCATGTTTCAGTTTTTCCTGTAGAATTTTTAGTTTCAATAGGTTCTAAACACACATAGAATATTGAATTAAACTTAAAGAGTATAGTTTTGACGTTTGAAAGTCTATGGTGTTGCTATTGGACTACAATAGGCTGATGTTTAGATTCTAGCCATTGTTTGTTTGCGACACAAATGCCTTAAAGGATTTCTTTCTATCCATCGATTTTGTGCACTTGATGGGGTAGCGCCAGCAGCAAACAGAAGGAAAGCACCCGCTCTCTTTTTCCTTCTCAGTCCTATCAAAAACGTTTTTGAGGATGACCAAGGCAGGATGAGGTTAATTATTTACTTCTGATCGAAATTCATCTGTTACATTGTTTAAAAAGCCCACTCTACGGGGTTTAAATAGCCTGATTACGCACGTAGTTGAAGTAGACTTGAAGCGTAAAAAGACACTTCAGGTCGCAGTGACGTGCGTGAGACGCAGCTGGAGTGGGAGCCGGTACAGAGCTGGTGTGGACAGCAGCTTTGATTAATATGAAAGCGTTTCTGTCTGCTGCGAGAGACGCACGACTGAAAAATGGCTGAGTCGCGTCCTGTGTAGACCAGGCTGAAGTCTTGAATCTTCACGTCTGCAGAATTCTCACCTCCCACATTTCACTTTGCATATTTAGAGAGACGCTATACGCCATTGCCATGCAGACCGACAACCTGGTAGCACGGGGGAAGGAAAACAGCATTTTAATGTTTGAAGATGAATGGACTTTTTCAATTGGCATTCATTTGTTTCCCAAAAAAGGACAAGACGTATTTGTATTTGTAGTCAATTGTATTCCCCGGTCTGATTGGATAGTCTAGAATGAAACCTACCCGGCAGAATAGAAAACCAGAGGCATTCTTGACCCAGATCTTCAGATTTGAGGACCACTAGCATAGTGTTTATGATATTTTAACTGCAGAGGACGCAGAGTAATGCTGGATGGGTCTTGTGGGCATCATCCTTGGCTGCGCCAGGCATCAAAAAGCCCAGCCGTTGCAGTATTAAACAGCAGAACACAATTCATCAGGCTTCTCCAGCCAAACATCTCTCACTATTTCATGCTGACACCCTCTCTTTCTTTGCCCCCCTCTCTCTTTCTCCCTGACACTTGAGATTTTCCCTCCCTTTTTTTTATCTTTACAAACAAAGTGGCCACCGGTCTCCAAGCCAGTCAACCGGAACCCATTGCCGACTGCAGTGTGTCATCAGTAAAAGTAGACTAGGTGTCAGGGTGACTGTGGAGCGGGAGATGTTACTGAAAGTACAGTAGCTGGGAGGAAACAAACTTGGGCACAACTGTCAAAGTTTTTCAGGAAAATGTGCAATGTTTTGCTGTTGTATCGGCACACTTTCCTATGTACGGTGCCTTGGAAAAAATATTGCTTTTTTTCCCCCCAGTATCCATTTATCTTGGATTTGAAGCGACCGATAGGAAATTGCAGAAATGTATGTGAAAATCGTCATACAAACGACAGAACTATCTATTTCATTTGGCTTGCTTAAGGTGCAAACATTTTTTTGTCATGACTCAAGCTTTTTGACTTTCACCTCACTTGAGGCCACACGTCACATAGTGAGACATAGATTTTTGTATTGGCATGTAAAGTAACTGAAAAACCTTGAGGAAAGAGGAACCCTACATTCTTTTCCCTGGTAATTAAAGTAACAATACAGCAACTTGTATAAATAAAATGCTCTTAAAGGTCAAAATGTGCCTTAAATTACAAAAAACTGTATAGCTCAGTCAGTCCATGGAGGTATTTTTCTTCTCTAGTGCATTGGGAGTTTAGCTGTTCCACCGGGGCTTAGCTGTAATAAGATAGGCTATTGCACCAAATTCCCACTGTCTCAAATACCAGGGTGCAGAGAGGGGCCAGTGCCCAGACAGTGGCCTCTGCACCCCCATATCCTGCCTTTCCGATGCTCCCTCATATCCTCCTTATTACCGCCAATGCCCAGTACCCAGGAAAAGCAGCAGTCCTTTTTGAAGTTCAGTTCAGTTCAGAACTAAATCATAGCCACCTCGGCCTTCAAAGGAGTCCTGTTCCACCCTGCTCGGTGTCGCCCGTCCACCCCCCCCCGCCCCGGGGCAAAACGAGAGGGGATGAAGTAATTTCACAGCCAGTGACACAGCATGTGTCACAGTAGCACCAGTGTCATTTCCCCTCTTGGCTCCAGGAGATGGTTTGCTGGTTTGCTGTCATTTTGGCTTTCGTTACTCGCGTTCTTGTTCTTGAATGATACGGCTTGATTCTGGCACGTTACAGTTTGTCATGCCACTCTAGTCAGAACCTCTGGGCTTATACAAGAAAATTAATTGTTGTTCCTGAGCTGTGGAAAACAGAGGTGCAAATACAGAGATTCAAGACGTGGACGAAAACACTGCACGGTGTTATTTGGGTCATCGGGGGTAATTCAGGTTGGGAAAAAAATGAGCTAGACGGCTGTTACTCAACTCAACGTGCCGTTGCATGTTTCTAAAACGGGACTCCATGCCATTCCGCTAAGCGTATGCATAAACAGTGTCCATCCCCAACAAGTGTTTTCCTCCAGGGATGAACTGTCACTGGCTGCCTGTCTATCCTGATGATTTCTCTCTGGCAGAGCCAACGGGGGACGGACAGCCAAATCAATCACAGCGTGGACCCAAACATTAATGCTGATGCGGGAAGATTTTTCTCTTTTTCTCTTCCCTCTTTTCTGCATTGAGGATTTATTGTAATACACTGTCAACCCCGTCGTTAAAGGCATCCCATAAAGGCATAGGAACTGGGGGGGGGGGTGTAATGCATATATATATATATACCACCCACTACCACGGCTTCCATTACTGCCCTCCCCCAAAGAGAACTGATGTTCCCTCTATATAAACCACCTTATCCAAGCATTTGCACAATGCTTAACAGGAGCCGGTTCAGTAATGCTCCTTTGTTTTACGCTGGCAAATGCTGTTTAGACGGTAAAGTCTTTGATTAATGGAGTAATTTTTTTTTGTCGTGGGCCACGGGTCTCCAGGAAGCCCGTACAAACGGATCGAAAGAACACTTCAGCTTTGACAAAGAGGGGTCAAAGTAATTTTTGCTTGTCCTGCAGAAAGATTAAAAAGCTGCTTCTCGGAGGCTTCTCTTAGATAAGTGTACATAATCTGCATTAGCAGGCTGTTCAAAAAAAAAAGAAACTGGCTCGGCGGTAATAAAGGCATCCTTTTTCTGATGGGCCGTTCTCCAAGTGAAAAGCATGAGTCACCGCGAACCGGGAATGTTGGCCTGCATTTTAAGAAAATGGAAGTATTGGCACCTAAAGCGATCAAAGCATAGACAAAGCAAAGGCGTCCGTCGTTTCCTGTTTTGTCACCATGTTCTTTGTTATTTATGATTTCTTAGGATGTCCTGTGAGGTTTTTTACAAGTACTGTGATGTGCAAGCTGTTGAAGTAACCAAGCTGTAGATGGTGACTTTCCTTCTACAGTATGAGAACAACTTCAACTTCCCTGCGGTCTTCGCTACCAGACAAAAGGCAGCTGGGCGATGCATGAGGCCTCGCCATAGCCGACGCGAGCTCTTGTTCTGGGATCCAAAGGGGGGTCTCCCAACTGGCCCTCAGGGGGCCGAGCCTGGTTTAGTCAAACAGGAAGTATCAGTCTCCCCTATCCTCCCAGGGTTAATTAAAACTCAACCCACAGCCCAAACGCCGCGACCATAAGTCATGTCATGCTCACTGAGCCTGTAATGTGCGCGAGAAAGACTAATACAAAAGTGGTACAGGCAACATGTCTGTAATCTTAATTAAACACGCCCAGCTGTGGCCCCTTTTTTCTCGCGCTCGCTGGGTTCACGTTTTATTTGAACCGTCCGCTCTTCTTCGGGAGGCAGAAAAGGGGGGAAAAAACGAGCGAAACAGGGAGATGGAGAGAAAGTGCTGCGCAGCACATTGAGAGGCTAAATCTATAAAAGGAATGGCTGAGTCGTCGATTAAAGCTGGTTACTAAAGCAGTTTAGGTGCAACCCTGGACATCATCCCTCTGTTCTGTGAAAGAGGATGAAAGGAGAGCAGAAAGAAGGAGGGAGGTGGGGGGGGCTGGTTCACAGAAGGAACAGAAGAGGGATGCTTCTTGAAAAAGACAGGTGGCTGCCGGACATTATTCATCAGCATTGTGAAGCCCTACTGCTTAAATCATCACCACGGAGGTGTGATCTGCACCCCTTCTTCCCCATCTCCCCTGCCCTTCCATGGGATAACAAGTAGCCTCTGTGCATTCCCATGGTGCATTAGTTAACAATATCACAAAACATCATGGTATGGCAGCAGTCTATGTAAAAAAAATAGAAGAAGAAAAATCACAGCTGAAATGTGAAGATTTATATTTAAACTTCCAATTTCAAAATAGACACCTTTTACTTCCTTTTATTAATGAGTTAAATGCTGCTGTCTGTGTTGTCTTACCATTATAAAAAGATTTCACAATATATAACGTTACATACTACATCGCTGTAGTCCATCTAAACGAATACACAAATACATCAAAACTAATTTGCATATGAAGAGGATTATGGGAGATTTAAATTATAGCTAAGGAGCGAAGATTTCTGGTTAAATTAATTAATAGTAATTCATTACTTAATAGTACAACTATTAAGTAATTAATAGTGCAATTTTATTAATTATATACTGCTCCATAAATCTCTCCATTGATCTCTACCAAAAAAATGACACACTATGACATTTCATAGCATCTAACTGTAGAGGATGAGAGATCAATAGGTTCGGGCGAAGCTGTAGACTTCCTGTTGACGTATGAACTTCCAGTCTACTTCCTGCTTACCCATCTGAACACAGTCACTAACCTATTGCTAATTTGTCCATCTGAAGTGTGTAAATAAAAAATGTGTAAATAAATTTAATTTACATTTAAAAATAAAAAAGAGTTTAAATATCACCGTTGTGTGTCAGATACAAGTGAGCATTGTTAACAGCTAACTGTAGCTATTAGTTAGCTATATATACTATAAATATACATCTTAAAGCCCTTCTCCCTTTTGCTTATCGGGGCTACTGAGGAACCGATGAACGTCATTGGTGTTTATTTTAGGTAGGTCTTGCAAACACTGGGAGTAAAAAGACATTTTTCCATAGCTAAGTAGCTAAACCAAGAAGTAAATAACCGAACCGGAAGGGCTGTAGATGCACGGACGCTATTATACCGCCTGAAATGGTTAAACAAAACACTGCAGGAAAAATGGAAAAGAGAAAGATCCAAAGTTACACTTCCTTTTAATCCACATGCTAACTACAATAACTCTTCCTCTGGTAGTGTAGCACCGCACAGTACAAATAGCAGCGCTCTCTCAGACACTTCTTCAGTCAGAGAGCACAAATAGAGAGTTGGCATGCAGGGGCAGTGTGTTGGGGGACTTTCTTTGGGAGCCGTATGCTAATAGGGACCTTTAGCAGAATCCATACTTGGCAAACACTGGAGTCAGCTTGGAGGAAACCTGTGCCAGCCCATTTAGTGTACTCCGTTTACAATCCTGCACACAGGGGCACGCACACACACATGCACACACACACAAACGCACACACTATATTCTTTAATGCTTTAGGGGACCAACATAGCAAAAAAAAAAAAAAACTTGTCACATCATTGGGACCACACATGTTTGTCTTTATTCTTAGGGTAGAAGGTCACACTAAACTACACACACATAAACTACACTACTCCTCCAACACACACACACACACATATACCCCCAGTTCTCATTATCTAGTCCCTGTGTCCCCTCAGTTGTCCCCTACTGGTTCTGCTGTTGTTTGACCTAAAGCCACCACTCCCTCCCCTCAACATTTCAGCCAAATATTTACATCAAATAACATTTAAACAGCCACGGTTGGCATTCATATCAATCCATGTGCTGCCACTCATAACAAGTTGGCTTGTTTGCATGCTAAGCATCTCTCTCTCACACATACACACACACACACACACACACACACACACACACACACACACACACACACACACACACACACACACACACACACACACACACACACCAAGTCCATTTTGTTTTTAAAAAATGTTTTTTCCTGATACTTGCAGTGGTAGCAGCTAAATCCACCAGATGGATGGGAGTTAAAGATAAGATATGATAAGATAAAATAACTTCATCGATCCTCAAGGGGAAATTGTGCCATTGCAGAAGTAACGAATAGGATATGACAGCAATAAAATAAGTAGAATATATTGAAGATACAACATCCTTGTGTTAATACAGAGTCCCTATTGTTTTGAAAGAAATCTCACTATGCTGATCGTTGGGAGATTTGCAGATGATTGCAGTCCCTAGATTTACAAGAGCAAGAGCATTGCACGCAAATGTTAGTTAGCTCTACACACTATCGGATTAACACATGGAAGTAGTATGTACAGAAACGTGTAGCAATAATAACAAGGCAACAGTAAAGATGTCTTCCTGCATGAATGATGCGGTCCTCCACACCAGGGGCAATCAGTAACAAATAGGAGATATGAGATGCTAAATTGTAATTATTAGAAAACTTTCTAAATCTGAATTATGACTTGGTATCTCAGAATTATGACTTGTTATCTCATAATTATGACTTGGTGTTTCATAATTATGACTTGGTATCTCAGAATTACGACATAGTATCTCAGAATTATGACTTGGTCTCTCAGAATTACGACATAGTATCTCATAATTATGACTTGGTATCTCAGAATTACGACTTGGTATCTCAGAATTATGACTTGGTATCTCAGAATTATGACTTGGTATGTCATTACTATGACTATGTATCTCAGAATTACGACTCAGGATCTCATAATTATGAGATAAGTTGCGCATGTGATGTGCGGTCTACACCAAGTTTAGATGATTGAGAAGAAGAGCTGGCGAGTTATTGGTCGTCATGAATATGAAAGCTTTTTTCCACTAAAAAACAATTATGTATTCATAGCTAAAATCTCATAATTATGAGATGCGGAGTTGGTAGAATCTCATAATTATGACTTAATTTTTATTTTTATTTTTTATGAAACTTTGTGGCAGAAATAGGCTTCCATAATACTCATAATACTGATTTGATTGTGGGGGATAATAATAACTTTATCCCTTCATTCAAATTATAAACTATTCCAAACTTTCCAAATTCCAAATTCAAGGCCTGCAGGACTTTGTTTGCCTGTTTCTGCTTTTTTTGAACACCGTCCTCAAAAGAAGAATGAAGGAAAAGAAGATAGTAAAAGGGAGGAAAAAACACAATCATTTCAGACATTCCCTCTCCCGCTGAGCATTGTTTCCTTGATCCATCACCCATACATGCATGCTGCAGATCCACTCAAAAACAATGGCAGTGAACATGCACATGCACACGCAGACAAACACCATTCTCTTGTCAATAGATAAGCTTGAAGAAAGACACTGTGAGGCCAAGCTGCTCCACAAATGCAGTGTGTGTGTATGTTTGGACTGGACGGAAAAGGCCACAGGAATGACATTTCCTCTTCCTCTCCAGACTAGCCCCACAAACACATAAACCTGAAATGCCCACAACCCTGGCAGCTTACTTCGCCCTCTCACAAAACATTGATACATTCTTTCTGTAGTTATTTCCACAATGGACCAATGCACAATGCAAGGTATTTTTCTGCTCTTGTTGGCTGTGGAGCCTATTGTGCTTGTTAGCAGCTGGAGCTGGCACAAATGTTATAAAGCACAAGGATGACATTTTCCTTCAATGGGAGGATTTGAAAAGAGCTCTCATCAGTTTGGTTGCCCGTGGAGGTAGAATGCTCTCAATGCTCTGGACTGTTTGACTTCAGCCCGCTTGAATAAGGGCATAGAGTCAGTTTGGAGAAATGTGCTTTACGGGTTAAGAGATCTAAGATGTAGGTAGGAGCCAGAGCCAGGCAAGCCTTAAACTCATGGTATTGTTTAACATAGTGCATGTAAATCGAAACTGTGATGGTGTGGCGGTGTCTCCCTGCCTTCTGCCCAATGCATGCAGGGATAGGCTCCAACCTGCTATTACCCTGAAATGGAGTATGCAGATAAAGAAAATGAATAAATATTAATGTGAAGATACCCAAATATTAATAACTGTTTGTGTTGTGAAAATGTGACTAATGCCCTTTGGGAAATTATCACACTGGTTGTCATCAGAATCAAATCCTTTTAATAATCCAATCGACTTCCTGATGTAAATGACATCAAAGATACCCAAATTTTAATTAACTCTCTGATTGGTTGACACAATGCATAGTTAATGAGGTCCACTTGACGAACTAACCAAATTCACCATGTCTCCATTATGGATTGTGGGTGAATGCTGAAGTTCCCACAGAGATAATAATATTGGTATGCAGTGGATGGCACAATTAGAGGAAAGAATCAGGCTTTCACTCTGTCCTGCAGTTTTGTCAGCACTGCCGACTGGAAGCAACTGGTAACTGGGGATAACAGAAAGACATCCGACTGACATGCCTGAGGTTGTGGGTTCAGCACTGAGTCAAGTACGTGAGGGGGGGAAGACTCGGCAAAGGGCAATGCGAGAACGAGATTGCTAGAGCAGAATAAGGCTCGGCTGGAAGTGCAGTGGTGTCAAGTCACATAACAGTCACAAGGTTTGCATATTCCAAAAGTCAACAGCCTCTACAACAACCTCACAATGCACTTGCAAGATTCCCTACTAAGGCAAATATTCGGCTAACATGGAGAAGAAAGTGTCAACACACAAACCAAGCACCACACAGTGGTAAGCCATAGAGGAGGCAAAGACATCCTGGTTTTACCAAGCAGGAGGGGGTACCGAAAACAATCAGAACTGCTTTTTTTTTTTTTTTTTAACTTTGCCGACCCCTTTTTTTAAAATGTAATCTCTCCAGCCTCAAACAAAATCCTCTGTTGTTTTGCTCACCCTAACTTCCCCATCTCAGATACTCCCTCCTCAAAGCATGGACGGGAACCACTTACTTATTTGCTTGTGGATGCTTGGTTTGTTGTAAAAGGTTCTCGAATGGAACTATTTCAGCAGTTTTAGCCAAATGTAATTTTGGTTTTCACTCTTGGATTCGGATCTCATATAGAGCACCTCAATCCATTAATGTTTTCATCTATTTTTGTTGGCTTTGGCAATAGAACCTCTGGCAGCGCTAATTACAATCCACTCTTATCTTAGTGGTGTTAAAATAGGTGGTATAATTTTATTAACGTACATGTGGATGATATTTTGCTCTATTTAAATATCACGATCCATCCCTATACTTTTAGATGTATTTATAGCATATCAAGTTAGATCCCAAAACTGAAATAACTCTAGCTCTCCAATTTCAATACGGAGCCAGAATCAATTTAAGTGGTCATACTTCAGTTACATAGATGTGTGTATCCCCTCCAAAATCAGAGATACTTCAGGTTTACTTCATCTATTAAATTACCTTCCATGCAATTGAGAAAGTAACTCAAGATTTGAGAAGAACGAACCTTCTGATATCTTTATGTTGTGGACGGACAGGGTGAGCATACTGTCTTGTTTTTGTTTCAAAACCTGCCTATATCATTACCAGTATTCTTTAACAAAATGGGAGAGTGCTTTCATCTGATTTTTGTGGAAGAATAAGAAGAATTTAAGATTAAGAAGAACTTTAATGATGTGTGTGCAGGCAATGACATTTGCTTCCTCTAGTTGGAGTTCAGGGTCAGGGGTTCAGGTCATCCAGCTAGTCTGAATCCGAGTGGTGTGTTGTTGTTCTGTGCTAGTCATGGACTGTCCATAAGGCGGGCTCATAAGTGTACATGGTGTCTAGACATGTGAAGAGGGGCTGAGGTGTCAACTGATCACCATCTGGTGGTGAGTTGGATCTGGAGTTGGAGGGTCTTCTTGGTAGAGGACTCTGTTCGGAATGATTGCAACTCTCACCTCTGGGAGAACTGGAAGCTACTTGCATCTAGGGTGAGGTTGGGGAGATCCAGTCAGAATGGACCCTGTTCAAAACCTCTGTTGTAGAAGCAGCTGCAAGGAGCTGTGGCCAGAAGGTGGTCAGTGCTTGTTATGGTGGCAACCCAAGAACCTGCTGGTGGACACTTTCGGTGAGGGTGGCTGTCAAGCTGAAGACAGAGGCTTTCCGGGCCTGGTTGGCACGGGAGACTCTGGACTCGACGGACAGGTACTGGCAGACCATAAAGGCTACAGCTGCAGTAGTTGCAGAAGTTAAAGCCCAGGTGAGGGAGGCACTTGGCAAGGCTATGGAAGATGGCTTTCCAGAGGGTCAGTGGCTGAGGTCACTGGGGTAGTTAGAAAGCTCCTCAGTGGCAACCCTGCCACACTGACCTGGATAAGTGGCTAGAAGATGGATGGATGGATGGATGGATGGATGGATAGATAGAAGTATTTATTTTGTCTCCTTTGTCTCCTTATGTCTCCTCATTTTTGCATTACATGGGAATGATCAAACATAACTGTCTGTTTTTCAGCTGAGTGTTAAAACTCTTAAAAAAGCATATGTATATGGTATGAAATAGTGTGACCATTATGAAAATGAGGAAGCAGATGTGAATTTACAGCAATATAGATGATGATTCTGGATTGAAATCAATTCCTAAACTGATTGTCCATTATCCTCAGTGGTTCCCGCTGTGTTTATTGCTTTTTTGTTGTTTAATTTTTTTTCCCCCACTGCTCTGTAAGAAACATAATTGGAAATATTAAGGAAGCTAAGGGTGTTTTTTAAATCAGGATTGCTGACTCACGTCTAGCATGGAGCTCAGCCTTTCAGCCTCTAATACATAAAGGTTCAATTATACTTAGTGATAGTGGAGGCCATGGAAGGAGTTTATCTTCATCCTGCTGTTCATGAAACCACTCTTGAATTTGTTTAGCAGTGTGTGTGTGTGGGGGCATTTTCACCTTGGGATATGGGAACATCATGAGAGAAGAGTGTTTGCACTGTTATTTCTTGGTCGTGGTGATGATTGTAGGAAGAAAGCTGCAACAAACTACGTCTCAGGATTCAATGAGTATTTAATACAGTTCAGCGCTGAAAGGGAGAAATATCCAGCAGCATCACTGCCTACAAGGATACTCTGAAGAACTCCAAGCAGATAGTTCCTTTATACAAACTCATCCATGTGCATGTGTGTGATCCTTTCATCCCCAACATCTCCCACTCTGCCTCTGTCTGTCGTCCCCATGTTAATTGAGTTGGATGGACATGAATCTGTCACACCTTCCTCTAGACCTGTGAACACCATGTCTCTTGTGCTAATTTACAATTGTCTAGAGGCAACCAAAAGCCTGTATTGTAGAACTGATAAAAGTAAAGCATGGCAAGAAATTAACGCTGTCAATGCTGTTTCAGCAGAAACACACACCGTTGAAACTAGATTGCAAAAAAGTATAAGGAGAAGTAGACGCATATTATCAGCCACAGGAGGACGGCGGCGCACTGAGCCGCTATCCGACATGGATCAGAGGATCAATTAATAATAGGAGAAACCTCACTGTCGGGTGTCCAGTCGGCATTGGCGTTGGACACAGATCAAATCCAGGCTGCATCTTCATCAGATGGTAGGACTATGTAGTTGTATTTGTAAGGCATCCAGTCCATGTGATCAACCCATTACAAGTTGGATAATCTTGTGTTGTTATGAATGAGGACAGTTCGGCAAAATCAGCCTAATTGATTTTTCATAAAGAATAAGCCGTTCTAAGAGCCTTCCCGCATGTTTCCAAACACACGAAACACATTTCTGCATGTTTCCAAGCACTCGTAGAATTTGATCGTACCAAACGAACAAATTCAGATATGAACAAAATTATGAATCCGACTGTGTTCGTAGAAACGTTAGTACTAACATTATACGATCAAATCTGATCGTACGCACGTTTCGTGAATGAGGCCCAATGACTCAGTAGATGGATGCTGTACCATTAATTATATAAAATTTTATAACATTTCAAGTTTTCCAGCAGGAGAACTTGCCCAAAATGTTTTGGCTATCTCAATATGGCAACCTCACAGCAAATGCATTACTTATGAAAACTTCATATTGATTAGATTGCTCCTCCCATCGGCTAACCCTGTTTATGGCCAGACAGCCAGGGATGGTTAATCTAGTTCCAGTGCCACTGAGCATCAAGGTGTTATGTGTGAACTCAATAGATGAGAGGGAGTCTTTGGTTCATGTCTGGAGTGAAAGGAGATGAGTATTTCTTCCACTTAATCCTCTTAACGAACCATTCACCGCGGAGACAATAATCGCTACGGTTCCATCTCCCGTAAATCTCTGTAATGAGTCCATATCTTGGCAAGACAAAACAGACACACACACACACACTTCTGATTCAAAGCCCTGCCCTGGGTGTTCGTGTATGTTGAGGATCATCACAGCTATTAAAGACATGGAAAAGTTGATTCAAGATTCAAGATTCAAGAAGTTTAATTGTCACATACACACACGAGGTGTGTAGTGAAATGCAAAGTGGCAATGCTTAGCAGAAATGTGCAAAATAACAGGTTCACACTATTTACAATAGACCAACACAATATTTACAATGTCACAGTTTTTAAGAGCTCTATATAAAAAACAACACACTATTTACAATAAGAGCACTTTATAAAGAAATATAGTAAAAAAAGGGAAAATTGTATGTATAATATAATATAAATTATAAATTATGTGTAGTCTTTACCTAAGTGTGTGTGTGTGCATAAGAGGGGCAGTGTGTGTGTCTTGGTGGGGGCCCTGGTGAGGTCAGAGTTCACAGTCCTGATGGCCTGAGGAAAGAAACTCCGTCTCAGTCTCTCTGTTTTGGCAGCGTGACTACGGAGGCGCTTGCCTGACCGCAGCAGCTGAAACAGTCCGTTGTTAGGGGTGGTGAGGATCCTTCATGATCCTGCAGGCTCTGGTTCTGCACCTCCTGGTGTACAAGTCCTGCAGGGTGGGGAGTGTAGTTCCAATAGTGCGCTCAGCCGAACGCACTACTCTCTGCAGAGCCTTCCTGTCCTGAGCGGAGCTGCTGCCAAACCAGGCAGTGATGCTTCCTGTCAGGATGCTCTCTACAGCTCCAGAGTAGAAGGACTGAAGGATCCTCCGGGAGACTTTGAATTTCCTCAGTTGCCTGAGGTGGTAAAGGCGCTGCCTCGCCTTTCTCACCAGAGTGTCAGTGTGTGTGGACCATGTGAGATCTTCGGTGATGTGGACTCCCAGGTATTTATACCTGCTCACCCTCTCCACAGTATTCCCATTGATCCCCAATGGTGAGTACGTCCTCTGTTGTTGTGTCCTCCTAAAGTCCACAATCAGCTCCTTAGTTTTGGTGACATTCAGGAGGAGGCTGTTGTCCTGGCACCAGAGTGACAGATCAGCAACTTCCTCCAGGTAGGCCTTCTCGTCGTTGTTGGAGATCAGGCCCACCACCACTGTGTCATCCGCAAACTTAATGATGGTGTTGGAGCTGAACCTGGCCACACAGTCATGTGTGTACAGGGAGTACAGTAGGGGGCTGAGGATGCAACCCCGGGGGGATCCTGTGTTCAGGGTGAGGGGGTTGGAGGTGTGTCTACCCACCCTGACCACCTGGGGCCTGGCGGTCAGGAAGTCCAGGATCCAGGCACACAGGGGGGTGTTCAGTCCCAGCTCAATCAACTTGCCAGCCAGTCTGGTGGGGACTATGGTATTGAAAGCTGAACTATAGTCAATGAACAGCAGTCTCACATAGCCCCCCTTCCGACTGTCCAGATGAGAGAGTGTGGTGTGCAAATGCTTGCCATTTTCCTATTATAGCTGTCTTGATAATCATCCGCCAAGGTTCAAGAGACCATGAATCCTTTACTATAATCAAGCACGCTCTGTTTTAGAGGAAGATTATCAGCTCTTCTTGTCTGTGGGCTGCAGTGGACATTGACCTCACAATCATGGATACACAAAGAACTCACAACAACTAGCTTTGGCAGTCAGCCAGTAATAAATCATGACACAACAATTAATAGCAAACAATAGTTCTTTGCAACAACAAATAATTGATTCCTACTATCCTCAGTTGCTAAAAGATGATAAGCAGCATGATTAATAAAGGTGGGAGCAACTATTGTCTGCTATGAGTCCAATGAGCCATCACATATCTGTGGTTTCAGGATCAGTAGATATAGATGATCACAAACAACCTATAAGGGAAAGGGGGCTTAAACTGGCTTAAATTACGCCAGCAAATCAATAGGATTCTGTTCGGAGTCCAACAAGCCGCCAGTCATGTCAATGTGTGACTTTTGAATCGATAGAAAGAGTTAATCAAAACACAGCCAATCAGGAAAGGGGGAGGGGTTTAAATTGCATCATCAATCAATAGGATAGTCCAGAGTCCAACGAGACATTCATGCAATGCGACTTTGGGATCAATAGAAATGGCCGTGAACTTGTTGCTTTCAATCATAGGTGGGCGTGTGGGCATATAGCTAGCTAGCCAACTAGAAGGTGAACATTGGGGCGTGTCTATGATAGGACCTATTATAAAAAACACAACATGTCTTGTGGCTGCATTGCATTCTGGTTTATTGAGGCTACTGTCGGTGTAGAAATTGAAATTTCTGCCTCTTCCCTGTATGATTGTTGAACGTTGATTCAAAATTGTAGGTCTAGAAAGAAGCCCTTGCTCTTTGATTCTGAGGGGCTGAAAAAAAGTTTGACATTCATCATTGATGTTTTCAGCAGTTGAAACCAAATGCAATTGTAGCTGTACTGGAAATACAACATTATGTCGCCTATGTTTGGCCATTTGTTCACGGGAATAAGAAAAATACACCACCAAAAACCAAAATGGGCCAGAAAGGCCCAGAAATGCAAGGTACATCGGCAACAATTTTAGGTGGATTTTCCCTTTAAACGTCCATAGTCAGAATGGACACACTTATACACCACAACCTTAAAACAGCCTAGAGGGGTGACCTACCACCCCAGTGAAAATATCACCTTCTACATCGGCCACACTTTTATGTTTAAAATATAGCCTGTTCATAATGAAGGATATACTGAATAAACAAAGTTGATTCATATTGCATGTATGTGTTATCATGTCATAAAATATACACTGTTTTTAAATGTTTAATGCTTAGTGAAGTTAAGTGAATGCTGGGCAGGATAATAGAAATGTTTTCGAGTGAAAATAGATTTTTTTTTTTTAAACCTCTGCCTGTTTATTAAAAATATATATTTGGAATTTTTTGTGTAATATCTTTTGGGTTGAAACACAGAAACTAAGACAGTGTGCACTCTAATATCATGGCTTTTGTCAATTCCTGCTTGTTTGTTCAGGAGTTAAGTGGATAGTAGCTCAAGTGCAGCGCATTTAGCTCCAATCCTGCTTTACAAAGGCCACAAGGGGATTTTTTTTTTTTAGTGGGGGGGGGGGGGGGGTGCTCTAAGTAGCTTAACAAGGATTGGATTTCATGCAACATATTTTTTATGGAAAGCTGCAACGTGTACATTTACAAAGAAACAATAACCAATTCCTCCTTCTTCAAAAACAAAAAGACCTCTGTTCATCATTTATTGTATAAAGAAGCCTTGTTTGTGTGCAATTTAGCACCCACTGAATTTTATTGCACAGACAATGGCACCCTGACAGTATCCTCCAGTATTCTTACCATGAGCAACTTTGAGAGTGCAGCTGCAGGGAGCCCATTCATTTTCATTGACCAGAGAATCATTGTTGATCACAGTTGCCCCCTTTTGAGGTCAAGTAAAAGGTTTTCATTTAAAAGTGAAATGTCAAGCTAAGGTTCCTACAGGTTCCCCATCAATACCAATCACGGACCAGCATTGCTATATGTCCTATATGGCACTACAGCTCATACCTGTCAGTATAATGTGTGCATGCTCAGATGGAGGTTGCTTCTTTTCACTATAGACCTCATGCTGTTTGACAGGGTGAACCGCGGTCTTTTAACTGGATTGATTTTCTTCTATGAAATTACCAAACAATATGAGCCAATATGAGCACGATAACATGCCTACAATTGGTATTTACAGTCACTTATATATGGGGAGTCTTGTAGGCCGAGTTTGAGCTGCATTATGTCTTTGTGGAATCATAGGCTCCCCAAAAGTTGCAATGTGAAACTTTTTGACATTAAAACAACAACGAATAAACAAGATAGATTAGATTACACATTATCGGTCTATGGTCTGTCTGTGATCCTGTGTGTTTGTGCCTAAATCCCCTGCCCCTGACGTTTCTATGATATTCAGGACATTTTGCGGTGTGCACCATTCGCTGTGGGCGTGTCATGTGGCTATAAAGGCGAGGCTAGTGGCTGCAGCAGCACATCGCACTGAACTTTTGCTGCAGATTGGCTTCAACAAGTGCTCAGAAAATGATCTGATAATGGACAACCATCGCTATTGTTTATTTGGATGAATAAAACTTTGCACCAGTCCATCACCATATGTAGTTTGAATTCTGCATGCCATTACTTTTCCGTCTTTGACGATGCCATAAAAGAAAAGAGTCCCAGCTGTATTTTGCAGAGTTACCACATTTGGAAAGCAGCGTCTCTGCAGCAAACAGCCACTTTAGCAGCGACATTCGCCGAGTTGCATATTTTATCAAGCAAACAGCGGAAAATAATCATCTTCATAAAGACCCATCAAATCCCAGTTAGAGGTAATTGCTTTGTTTGGGGCTTTGATGGAAGGCAGGGGCAGTGGGGCATACAAATGTCTTTATTACCAGTCAATGTCTTTCACCTGCAAAACTCCCCCTGCTCTAAAGGCGGGCTAATGTCGCTCTGGCAGTGCAGCCTTATTGGGATCACTGGAGGAATGCGAGGTGAGAACGACAATAACATTGCTCACTGTAATAATACTCAGCCTTGTGCAGCTGTAGCCAATTAACATGGGCGAGAAAAGTCTGCCTATTGTCAGGCTGCGGGGTTTTGACTGCACGTGTGATAACTACACCTATGGATGTGGACAGACAATGGGAGAATAGAATAGAATGGAGAATAGAACAGAATAGAAAGGAGAAGGGAGAGAAAAACTCCAGATTTCCAATTAAAGTGATACTGACAAAAAAATCATAATAATAAGAATCCTATGCTTCAGCATTGATGTGAGGTAGCGACAGTCTATAGGTTAAAGCTGCTCTTATCAGAAGAGCCTCCCATCCCCCACTAACCCTACATGCCCAACTTAACTTCTGACGCCGGGTAAGATCGTGGCGGGGAAAAAATAGGAACAGGAAGCGATGAATCGAAACTTAAACGCAAAATATAAAAGTGGTTTACTCAACAGGGGTGAGCCGGACCCTCCAACTTTTGCTTCTCTCCTCCCATTGGTATCCTTTGATACGAAGCGTTCACAGACCGGCTGGGTTGGTAAACACGAGCCTTCTGCGTGCGGCTTACTCGCATGGCGGTATAGAATTTCTGGGTATATTGACGTTCACATTTTTCGGTTTCAAAATAAAGTTCAGCAACCTTTTCCATTTGGAGTTGCAGAGCTTCCTGGCTCGGCTTTAAGAATGCTAGGAAGGTTTCATCATCATCAAACATTCACTGAGAAATTATGTTCTATGATGTCTTCTGTATTTTCTAATATATCTGCAGGGGTGTCATCGTGAATAAAGCTGATATCAGCTCTATTCATGATCATCATCTGGTCTTGTTTTACTTGCCACAACACATAATCTGCATTCCAGACTTTGTGTTCATTTCAGGGGCTGTTCATTTCAGGGGCTCATCATCTTCCCAAACAGGCCTACTCCTCTGTGTTGTTTTTGTTCCGTCTTTCCCCATTTTCTCTCCATCCTGTATGTACTCTGCAGAAAGCCTTTAGTCTGGCTTAGAGGAGGCTGAGTAGAACAAACTCAAAGGTCATCCACCTCATGAAGTGTTGAAGCACTATGGCGCCATGAGCTGAGTGTGTGGGAAAGCTCTCGTTAATGGTAATAAACAATGGCACACACAACTACCTACCTCAGCATGGGCACACACGCACACACACACCTGACTGTGTGTGTGGCCACATACCCCTGTTGGCCTGCAAATCCTTGTTAAAGCAATAACTGTGTGTGTGTGTGTGTGTGTGCACGACCTTTGCTGTGGGTGAGCTCAGTCTTGTGGAGGCAGCCACCGCTGCATCTTGTCCTAATGGCGCTTGTCTTTGCTCACCTGGCCAGGATGGAAGCCCGCTAATGCACCGGGTCCTGGAGGAGTCTGGAGGTCTCTGCAGCCCATATCCAACCGCCCACTTACTGCCTGGCTGCCTGTACCTCTGTCTGAGTGTGTGTGTGTGTGTCCGTCTGTGTTATGGTGCATTCATTTGCTGTCGGGATTATCAGTTACTGGGAGGTAGCACTTGAACACCCCCTCCCCAAGTCGGGCACTGAAGTCGAGGACATTGAGGTTCTAGAAGCTGCCTTAGCCAACATAGTAACAACTGAAGTAGCAGCCTAGATAACTGCGTGCATAAAGCTATGAAGTGAAACTTTTCTCATTGAGGCAGGAAGTGTATTGATAGTCCCGCCCTCCTCCCCCTCAGTTGGTCAAGATCCCGCCCCAACACTTCACTCATCTTAATGATCTGTCTACCTTGAAACAGCATCCAGTCTGAGGCTAAGGTAACCGGCATCTGTAAAGCCGCCACAGACGTTGAAGCAGCAAAACAATGCTGGTAGATAGATAGATACAATAAAATACACAATAAACATGAATTGGAAAAAGTTAAAAGGTTGCCTATTGTAGCTTTAAAACTATTTCCGAGCAAGATTTTAATGTAAAAATACAGCCATGAAGTGGGGCTGCCGCCACTGGCATAACATTGGGTCAAGGGGCCCTTAGGTAGGCCAATCAAAACTACCAACCTGACCAAGACCCGCCTGCCTGTCCTCAGTCGGCACAAGATAAAATCAAATAATATTTGGACTAGACATTGCTGTGCGGCCTATAGCTTCATAATTATTTAACCACAGGCCTAAAAGGACAGGCTGGATGCAGCGGAAGTCACAGAGACGCTCGATCAAATAATAAGCCAGCCAAATAAGACAAGTGTAGTTTTACAGCCTCTCTGTTTTTTCTGGGTATGGTGTTAAATATCCTTGTGTAGCCACTCTGACTTAAAAAGGAAACCACAGTGTCTCTAAGTGAGCCAAGGCAGTTTGTGCATTCCAGCAGGACAGCAGCCAAGGTCATTCATCCTACTACAATAACAGGGCTCTTGAGAACCAGCCCAGCACCGATGAAGTTACTTCTCCTTTAAATAACAATCTTTTACGTGATTGCTTTATGTTATTATTCCAAAACATGAATTCCTAATGAAATCTTCTTCTAAAAGGCTGGGAATCGTCCATACGTGCTCCATTTCTTTCCAGTCTCCAGTAACAATATTTGACCATGTTGACGCTGCAACTTGTTACAACACTTTATTTATTGGTAATAACACAGGTTTCATTAACGTGGGGAGATTATTGTAGCTCCATCTGAAAAAAATAATGCCTTAACATAAAAGATAGCCTAATAAGTAAATGTCATAACAGGCATTTTTAGCCAGGCATACAATCTAGTGTTTTTTTTGCACACAAATCAACTGTAGTAAGAGTACACTAAATTAAATAAACAGATTCAAATCAGTTTTGTTAGTACATTCTACAGTAGCTAATAGCCCATACAACTGCAGTCATATGGGCTGTTAGCTGAGGAGGATATACTTGTATATAAAATAAATTTAAAGTTCTATTATTGTGAAAATCCTAACTATGCATCTTTGTCTGAGCAAACAAAACTCCACTATCTACTGTCTTTAACTACTCATGTTAACATTCCCTTTTCATGTATATCATTGAAAATACATATATACCAAAAGGTAGGATCTCACATGGGTTATGGCTTTGAAAATGTTTTATGGGTTCTGAAGCCAACCTTGTGATGATGATTCCATTAACGTAACACGGAGAACACAAATTATTAATGTTATAAAAATGCCGACATCTTCCCTTAGCCTTCCCTAAACAATAGTGTTATTATAAATTATTTAAAATAATTTGAAGTTGTTTTGACCATGGTATGAGTTAAAACCGTGATACTTGCTCTGGTATTCCGACAAAGTTAATGTTTCGGTAGTGTTTATGTGTGCGTCTATGCATGTATGTGTGTAAGCCACTTGTACAAAGTCCATAACAGTACAGTAGTTGTACAATTATCAATTATCAATCAATTATGTGAGAAAATACCAGAAAATGATTAACATATTGAGATAGCATATAATGTAGAGGGACTAATGGTAACTTATATCATCCCGTTTTTAGTTGGTTCTTTGTATTATTAGCCTGAAAAGCCATTATTAGCCTCTGGCCATTGTCAACACACACACACACACACACACACACACTGTCAACCATCAAATTTGATTTGGAAAGTTTAATCACCATTTGACAAAAGTGACACCTCAGACAAAATGATTGATTGAATGAACACTGCAGTTTACAATAAGATAACACTTTTACACACTGCAGCCTCTATATTATTGGATTGCAAACTTTAGTCTGTTCTGTTTTCTAAAAATGGATATGTGACATTTTGGAATTGCCCTCTTTCGCAGATCAACCACAGCCTGGCAATAGGGTTTCCACGTTAACGCACTACTCTCTCCTCCTCCCTCGCTTTCTTTTGACCTCCTCCTCCTCTTTGAATCTCTTCAAATATTGTTTTTACTCCTCCTCCTCCCCCCCCGTGACTCTTTTCTCTCCCCTTTTTCCCCCACGTCTTCCCTCCTCCTCTTCCCTCTCCTTTGAAGTAGGAGGTCATCTGAAAAGGCCGTCTGGAAGGGAAAAAAAGAAAACGTCCCTCTTTGATACGGCCACTATAGAACAGGTGCACAGGGGGTTGCCACGGTTGCCGCAAATGGATATTATTCTGGGCTGCTGTTGTTTAGCTGCGGCAGCAAGGGTCAGCTGTGCTCCATCAACTACATGTCTGCTGGACCGGTAGATACTTCAGCAAGCAACCGTGGAGGCAGTGAGTGAGCTGCACTGCCATCTAATGGTAAATCCACCGTCACATCAGATCAGTGACCTACAAGAATCTTATCACACCCCTGCTGTGCTACACTGCCATGCTGTATGGATGGAACCTGTAGCGTTGTATATGGAGGATGGTGTAACATAATGGAGTTATCTGCACCCTCTCTGCCGTGTCATTCCCACTCCCGCCGCCGCAGCATCCTAGATATGGAGTAAACTGTAAATGGAAACCCCTTTTTTTTTACTGGGGCCTCCTGGGGGCCTCAAGGCTCTCGCTTTGTGAGGTTGAAACCAAACCTGTGACCTTATCCGCATGCCCCATCTCTCCCTTTCTGTCCCAGTGGTCCATATACACTGTATATTGTCTCATCCAGCAGAAAGGACTTCAACACCTGCAACACCTAAAAAATAAAATGATTTAATTCCAGTGAACTCAATCAACGGCATTCACTCATTTCCCGTTACTGTTCCTACTGTGACGTCGGCTTTGGCCACGCGTCAGCCATGAGGATTAATCACACAGCTGAGAGTTGTTGTTTCGTCTTATCTGTGGCTAAGCGAAACATGTATGCTGTTCCACATTTTTGCAAAGAGAGAGTTAAACAGTCAGAGTTTTAAATCGGATGTCGTCCTTTTTAAAGTGGAAATGCCGGCCACGCTTCAGCCAGTTAGCCAGTTTAACTGCAAAACACACACGCACACACACCACACATACACACACACACAAACACTCAGCTTCACAAATGCATGTATATGGGCAAAAATGGAATTCCAGCGTGCAGCTGATGCAGCATCATTGATTACAATGGCAGCGCTCCGCCAGTAGACGTGTCACATCTCTAATTTGTCTAGTGTAGCAGCCCAGTTACAAATAATTTGTATGATATGATGTGATATGATATGACACTCTATGTATTAGGGCTCCCCTGGACAATGCCATTTCTTTCTTATTACATGGCAAGCTGTTTGTGCTGCAGGCATTTACTTTATTTCTTTACACGTATAGTCTGTCAAGCTACGACGTTCACAGCCTAGTGTGGATGAACTCTTAATGCAGGTAACATTGTGAGATGCTTTATACCTACGAGTTCTGATCATCTTGATGTACTGTTTTAGTCTCATACTGATAACGGGAACAATAAAACCATTCAGAATGTTTTTTTCTAATAATATCTTTATTGATGGAAGGGATAGGTGGTTTTGTTTCACACTGGCACACACCATTACCACCCGAATTTTCTTTTTAGCCGTACTTCCCAACCCACAGCACCTCAAGACACCCAAAACAAATGGGAAAAAAAGAACAGTTTGGGTATAATTGATGATGTGAGACTGAATAGGTCAAGGAAGTGCCAGGTTAAGCTGGAAGTGATAGAACCAAAGTTACAGTCATGATTGAAAGTTTGTGAACCTCTTGTGCAATTATAGAAGTTTTTACAATTCAGTCCTTAATTAATCAAAATTTGCTTTTTCTTTTTATTTAGTAATTTCATATATTTTTTAGAGGAAATTGTCCATGTAGCAAATTAAAAATACTTGTGCATCAACATCAACAATAAGAACGCTGAATAGAAATGGCACTCAGGTTAGCCAGGAAGAACTTTACTGTCTAAAAAGAACAAAGCTGCCAATCCTGGTTTGCCAGGGTGTTCAACAAGACCAGAGTTTTGGATTAGCTAAATCAAAATCAAATCATTTAAATCCAAATGAGATGCTGAGCTGGCTGAGTTCTGTAAGGAGTGGGAGAAAATCCCTCCAAGAAGAAGCCAGAGACTGATCAGCGATAAAGGAGGAGCCACAAGTTATTAGATAAGGGTTTTATAAGGTTATTCCTCTATAATATATGAAATAATGACCACCCCCTACAGGGTTCATAAACTTTCAAGCATGACTGCATATGGAGCAGGCCTGATTAATTGAGTTTTAATTTTGATGAGAGAACAGATAGGTTGAAATAATCCACAAACAGTTACAACCGATTGAAGCATTGGGTCATTGGATCTTCTGAGGGCACCATTCATAATGTTACCAATCAGATCTACAAATAGTAACCCAATGACATCCCCTGCTTTAACTCATAGCTATTTCCCATTGGCTTTTCACATGGCGGTTCAGCGGTGGGTGTCTCGTGTCTGAAGGGGCACTGGAATCAAAACGCAAAATTGACCGCTTAAAGTCTATTCAAGCATCTCATTATCAGAAGTAAATAAGAGTCAACGGGATCGGCCATGTTGTTTTCACAGCCAGTCACGCATAGCCGATGTAATCACAAATTAATCTCCACGGCAACTGTATTGCGACGCTTTAACAAATTTAATCAAATGCATTCTCCCCGACGTGATGCGGGGAGGCCTAATAAAAAATGCTGTCACGCGCTACCTCGAAAATGAATCCAAATAATCCTAATAATAATAATAGTCTTTTCATTCCCAATCAAAAGGGTAATTCTCAGCGCGTTTGAAAGGAGTAAAAATATGTTTACCGAAGCCCTTAGGGTTCCTATTATCTCTCTGTCTCGAACATCTCTTCTCGGCTGAACTGTTACCGTCGCTGCAACGAGGCACCGAGCGTACCCACAGGCGGACAAATAAGAGCTGAGATGATATTTGAAATCACCAGATTCTTTGAGCTCCTCGGAGGCAAGCAGATTAGACGCCGTCTTTGCACCACAATCCAGCTGACAGGAATGGTAATATTAAAATGCAAGATGTTTTATTGCTTGTAATTTAAGAGTTACACAAGCTGCAGATGATATTGCGACACCGGGAGCTGAGTGCTATCAAACTTAGTGTAACAGTGAATCCAATGACATCCACTCCACAGCCAGGATAGGAGTGTAGTAACCAACCTGGCGTTCGCTGCAAGATGAAAGATGGCCAGACCCTGAGGGGTACAGTGGGCTGCTAACTTCACTCGCATTCCCCTCAACAGTATCTCCCTAATAACCGGGAGGCCTTGACAAAGTGCTAAAATGTTTTTTTTGCCTTTCAGGGACGTTCAGAAGGAGGGAGATGCATGTTTATCGGCTCCAAGAAAGGGTGTTTTACACTCTCTTGCTCTCTCTCTCTTTCTGTTTTTGTCCCCTCCCACCTTCTACTTCTCTCTACCTCTCTTTCTCCTCTCAGTGACAGAATGAGGACACCAAGTTCTGCTATGGAACATCACTGGAGGAGGTTGAAATGGATCTAAAAAGCAGCCCCTCAGGTTGGCTGGTATGGACATGCAAAGAATGGATGAGAGCACATTTTATCATTTTAATACTCGTCTGACTCAGTTGCTTTGAGTGTGCACACTCACAGACTCTCTCTCTCTCTTTCACACACACATCTCCACCGCTACACCTCAGCTGATATGACGTGTCTATGTGCAATCTATCAGTAACCATCTGAATCCAGCATCCAACTAGTGCAGCACGTCCAGCCAATCGTCTTTTTATCAATATGGATCAGATGAAAGGACACAATTTTCTCTGGAAGCCTAGGATGCTTTGACCATGGGGAGATACAATTGCGAGACAAAGTTTGTGAACCCTTTGGATTACCTGCATTCCTGTATAAATGGCTCCTAAAATATGGTCTGATCTTCACCTAAATCATGAAAATAGATAAACACAATGGGATTTAACAAATAACACACAAAGATTTGTACTTTTACATGTTTTTATTGAACATTGATCAAACGTTCACAGCTTGGATTGGAAAAAGTATGAGATTTAGTACCTGGTGGAACCTTCTTAAACTGTTTCCTGTAGTTGCTTATCATACCTGCACAACATTAGGGGGTATTTTGGACCATTCCTCCTTACAGAATTGCTTCGGTTCATTGATATTTCTGGGATGTCTTGCATGAACGGTTTGCTTCAGGTCATACCACAACATTTCAAAAGGGTTAAGAAATGCTATTTTTCTGTGTTTGGGGTCATTGTCATGCTGCATGATCCAACCTCTGTCCTGAGGCAGCAAAGCAGCCCCAAACCATGAAAATCCCTCCACCATGCTTCAGCTTTTGCTGTTGGTATGCAGTGTTTTTTCTCCTCCAAATAAAGCATTGTGTCCTTTTGCCAAAAAGTTTAGTTTTTGTCTCATCTGTCCACAGAATCCTCCATGAACACCACTCTTGTTTAGCGTTTTTCATACTGTGGACTTGTGGACACAGATGCTAGAAAGTTCAAGAGATGCCTGCAGATCCTCAGCTTTGCTGGACACCCACTCAGAGTGGGTAATGGCACTGAATTTTCTCCATTTGTATACAATCTGTCTGACTGTAGACTGATGGATGCCTTTGGAAATGCTTTTGTAGCCTTTTCCAGCCTCATGAGCCTCAACAGGTCCTTTGAAATTTCTTTTGACCTTTATAGTTTATTGTCTATTGTATGTCATGTGCTCTCCCTTTGCACTGAATGTGAGGTCCTGTTATCCCTGCACCAGCTTGGTCCCAGTGTTCCGATGTGGGAGCATTCATATTCGTCATTCCTTGGTTTCACTCGTTCTTTTTTACTTGTTAATGTGTATTTTATTTGAAGTTTTTGTCACTTTTAGGTCTGGTAGTCTCCTCTTTGGGGGTGGCAGTCAAAACGTGTGGATGTTCTGGCATTTTGATTGGATTATTACATTTTTGGGCAGGGTCTCAGTGATGCCATAATCAAACAGGGTGAAAGAAGAAGCTGCAGAACCAATGGCAAATGAAGATGTAAACAAATCAATCTTGCGATAGAACCCAATAGTAAGTATACAATAAGTATACTGCAGTCTATATACTTTGGCCTACCCAATAGTTGGCATTGTTGGCCCCTGGAGGAAGGTCGGCAAGGATGGTATAAATGCAGAAGAAAAATTCATTTCGGACACCCTACCTGCATGTGTGTGTTGTGTTCGGCGGTCACTTCCCCTTGCACGTGTTGTGTGTGTTAGTGCATGTGTGCACCCAATTGCAATAAATGAATCTTCTTCTTCTTCTTCATACTCCACATGAATACAATCAATACCACCGACTCTTGGGAGGCCAGCCACACATACAAATCCAGCATTCGTGCATCCAATGTCTCACTTGGTACTTGGACATAGTCTCTTGACTTGCTATGGTTTCACGTACACCTGGCACAGTCCAATCAAAGAAGCCTCAGAAACAAAAGATGCATTGAAATGTGTTAGTCCCAAGAATACGTAGTGCAGAGAGCAATGTTGGGATTGCATGTGATCTTATAGGTTCAAGGTCAGGTTTAAGGTCACTCAACAATGCCATCATTGATACCTATGCAGATAGTGTCCCTGAATGATTTCAGCTTCTGAAAGTTGGAAGAGAGACATTCTTGGGCAGAACACCTTTTCCCTAATGTGATGGCCCGCCCATTCTCTATACTTGTGGTGTCTTCCTGTTTGTCTCTTGTTTTTTTGCAAGAGGTAGACAGAGATGGAAGGGTCATCATCCCAATTGATGCACCTTGGTCAGGTGTTCCCAGGGTTATTATGTTGCGTTCCATTGGTCTCAGCACTCGGATACATTTCCATGCTTGCTGCTGGGTGGGTCGGCCTAGGCTAGTTCATGAGATAGTATTTATTGTGGGTATCCATATTTTCCCAAGCAGATGCACTGGAACACATTTAGATCAGAAGCGGGAACTACTGGCTTTTGATGTCCAATGGCACACAGTGTAAGCAGGCTGACTCCTATCTGAAGTATTTTGACTTCCTGCCACTTTTCAATAGATCTTATTTTCGCTACGATAACTTAGCTGATGTTACAAAGTGTAAGTAAATTGGGCACTGTGCAATTTACATAGTCTCACCTATAAGTCAATGTGCAACAGAAGTTATGAGCAATGCATCACAAGCACAATGCAGCTGTATTTTTCTCCCGGTATTTTAAGCCCGCCATCCACTCTTTATGTGGGATTAGTGACTTGCATGACATTCCATTCAGGTTTATTTGGTGGGTAGCAAAAACAGTACGCAAAGCAAAACGTTATTTTTTCCTTCCTCTCACCTTAAAGTGAATGAAACAGTGAATGAGTTGTATTTGTATTTGCACAGTGATAAAATACACAACGGAAATGATTTTGTGAAGATGAGATTAAAAACGCCAAGGGTTTATAGAGAATATTTCACACATCTCTCTCGATACCACATCAAGATTACAAGCAAAGACATCAACTGAAGTAGATAATATTTTCAATTAATTGATGCATTGATCAGATAATTAAACCAGAATAAATGACTTTACTTAAACATATAGCTTTACCAAAGGCACGCTAGAGGGGTGTTTAGACATTTTTGTGATTTAGGATTTGTGCTGGATCAGATTTCAGATTTGATGATGATGCCACCAGATGTTCTACAGGTTACAATCATAGTTTAGGCTGAAGTTGCAGGTTTGATTCTATTCAGCTGCATTGCAGTGGGTTTCTAATTATGTCAGTGTTTTACATGGTTTGCTGACCTCCCGATTTAGTGAAAACACACAGTACTGTAGTGCACTCTGTTTTTCTTCCTTGTTTCCGTTTCATGAGGTAATGCTCGACTATACTGTCATGCTTTAATAAGTTTCCGTTGGAGGATTACCAGAGTGATAATGCATTCCGCTGAGCATAAAAACAGGATGAATAAAATATTGAAGCACCAGCTATTGGCACAAATATGCCTGCAGACTGCTTTGTTGTTGCTGTCAACTGCACTCGGTAATCTATTTTAAAATAAGTCTCACAAATAAATGTCTTGGCAGCAACATGAGGCTAGTCTTAGCAAGGGGCTAAGGGCCTGGCTGTGCTAGGATAAAAGGGGGCTAAGCTAGCAGGGCTTGTTAAAAACTGCTGGGGAAACCCACTAAAATCCTCTACAACACAGCCTGAAGCTAATTTTCATCACTACGTTTGTGTTCTTATTGTATTGTGGCCATATCAGTGGCATTTTGGATGCTAAGAGGTCGGCTATGTTGTAATGTAATGTATGAACACGATTGTCAATCTTGGCTCGCCCAGAGGAAAAATCCTTTTGCTCAGAGTTGTCTTTTCTTGATCTCCTGAGAAATAGGGGAGATTTTAATTTTGTCTCATTTTGTGTTCACCTCCATCTGAACTGTTTCTCCTAAAAGCCCCTCAGGACCAAGGAGGAGACAACAGAAAGAGAAGATTCTTGAGACTTTATGAGATAAATGTGAAGATGCTAACATGTGACATGTATAATGATAATCAGCTTCTACTATATGGCTGTTGGCCCCATGGCTTCAATAGGAAAATGCAACAGTGTTTAGTTTTCTGTGAGGTCTTTCTCTGATACCATGGTTTCATATTCAGGATAGTTAAATAAGACTTATTTCAGATCATTTGGAGATCTCTTGTTGTGATCAGAGTGAGATCAACATGAGCTTTTATGTGGTTGTTTCTCCTGAGTTGAATGTGTGGCAGACTGGGGGGTGTGGTTGGGCCGTTGGCTGGGTGGTGGAGTGAATGAAAAATAAGTTGATAAACTTGGTAATTGGCGCTTTCACTGGCATTAGATTTATGTGTATGCGTCGGGTCTGGTCACTACTGCAACATTCCTCTGCTGAGGAGATGAGTGCTACAGGGTGCTTAACCTATGTAAGCATGAAATAATGTAAAAATCTCCTCAAAGTTACTCAGTTGCTTTAATAGCCTTGACTTTTGGAGAAACAGCTTGGAGGCGGGGAAGGCACTCTGGTGAAATCCACTCTCTGAGAAGGCTGGAACCAATGGAGAGTGCAATCTACACACACACACACAAATCATACATAGTTAAGGATATATATGGGACAATGATAGAGATAACCCAAGAAGTGGATTGTCGACTGCTGAAACATCTTTTAGCAATAAAACTTTGAACTACTCTCAGATCTTGGTGCCATTTCAGGACGCCCTCAATAATATTATACCTGCTGCTCAGAATGCACAGCAACGTTGTTCAAAGTGCTATGGACTGAGCTGGAAAGCAGTGGCTTCACTCTGCATATACCATGGAATGGAAAAATCTTATACCAAAAATCTAATATAAAAATTCATTTGGTTCTTCAATTTACTTTGAATTTAGCTGTACATTTTTAAGCTTTGAATTTGTCCGCTTAGTGATGTGATCCTTTGGACCCTTATTCCAGATCAAGTTCCCTGACAATTTTTGGTTTTTGCTTTAAAGAAAGTTTGAAGAAAATTATTTCATATATTCTAACAAAATAACCTTATAAAAACCTCATCTAAACCTCTAAACCTCCAATCTTAATGAAGATATTAATCCAGAAGATGCACAAATATGACATACTTAGACCTGTATTGCAAGTTATCGTGGGTTATGGAATGTATTATTTTCCACATATAAGCAAAACACTTCCAGAATCTACATGAACATACCTAAAATACATATGTCTGAATAAATTCTGTATTGGGGCTTTAATTAAAGCTGCACTTGGCAATTTCGCACATCGGCAGCCTGAAAAGGTAATGAGAGGGCACTGTTTGAATTTTGAGGACTTCACTACCCAGAAATCCTGTATGTAAAGTAAAGTAATGTCTTCTTCTTAGTGTGTGGTGGGAGTGGAGGTGGTGAAGTCCAGCTTTCTCTGGACGGAGCACTCGCTCACTTTTGGATTTCGCTCCTCAGTTTCCATTTTCCACAAGTGACCATAGCATAATTTCATAGCACTGTTTCGGCTGCAGAGGTCTCCTCTCTCCTCCAAGTCATGTGGAACTGCACAAACTTCATGAAAACAAACTTGAAACTGAGCAAATAAATAAATCAGAGGGTGTAAATAACACAAAACCGATATAGTAGCAACTCCTTGTGCTTGCTATCTGCCTCGTTGTCAACACTGATATAGTTGCATTGCTGGTGAAATATTGCGATCAGTCTAACAATGAGCATTCAATCCATTCCAATTCCCCGGTTTCACGGTTGTTACTCCTTCTGAGTAGGTCACCTGACAGTTTGGATATCATTTGGGAGCCAAAGCCTTTGAAGTCTTCCAGTGTGTATGAAACCTGTGTTTTTTTTCTCTCTACTAAAAGACAATCTGGAACAATTAAGTTGTTGCAATGAGCATCTGGCTGCCGGTGACAGCTCTGCGAGGACTCCCCACTAACCCAGCCAGCATCGAGCAAACGGTGGATGACAACGCGCCAAACTGGCGGGGGACATTGGAGGAGAAATGATGAACCTGTAAATGTTCTCCTTTCAGATGCTAAAACAGAGAGCACCTCAAACAAGAATCTGATGCACCTACGTTGGCTTCCTGGCAGCCGGCTGAGGACCAATTAGAATTTGGGCTGTGTGTGTGTGTGAACAACTTAAACACATTATAGACACTCAGCTCTCTGATCCAAATGAGTGGAAAAATAGAGTGCTTTTTGGCCTCTATGCTTTCACACACACTCCCTGGCACACACAGGCACACACACAGGTGGTGCGGTGGCAAAAGAGACAGATGGAGGAAAAGATTGTTGTTGCCTCTTTAGTCCCATTTTCCATTCAAAAGCATGTTGTTTGTTATTTAATTGCATATTTTGCATATAGCCGATAGCATCATTTGGGGGTCAAAGAGCTGTCGCTGTGTGGGCTGACCGTGAGGTTAACGGGGGGCAAGGAGACCGCAACTCTGGCACTGAAAATATACTTTTGTTGAAGTTGAACTTTTTTTTACCAACTCTTTGAAGTTGTCTAATCTGTATAGATAGAATTGGAATGGAGGTGAATAACAAAGACTGCAAGCCTTTTCGCATCTGCGCCGATATTCGCCTTTTCTGTCACCTTTGACTCAAGCTGTAATTACTTTTTCTGCAATTGCAACAATAAAGATAATACATGCAACATGTCCCATGTACATGTACTTTGGAGTATAGGCATTATTTATTTGCACAAAGGTGAACTAAAAGAGAACAGAGAGTAAAATAACAGATTGTGCTAGTGAGATTAAAACACACACAAAAGTAAAAGTATTTCACCTGAAATGAAAGATACTGAGATGAGAAAGTGAGATGACAAATCTCTATATTATATTAAAACGTAATGCATATGTTACAAGGTAAATCAAAGGAATAAAAATAGACCAGACTTTTTGCAACTGCTATTTTCTTTTTAACCATGTGACCATTTGAATATCAAGGCAGCTTGGATGGGTTGAGCGTGAGGCATCGATCCATCCGACTGGAATTGCCAGTTTGTAGCCTGGAAGCAGTTAGTGTTTATGTACCCACACGAGTTAACAGTGATTGGTCACGGACAATCTAGGCTGAGGACTGAAATATCATTGGTCCAGGCGACAATGAATTCAGGAAAGCTGTGCCAGTCCCATGAATCCTGAAAATTCAAGTGGTTGCATGGTAAATGAGTGAAAACCAAACTAAGCGATTCACAGGGCTGGATTGACACTAAGGAAACATATGCATGTCTATTAAAATACACTAATCTTCAGAAACAGAAATGAGAGCTGGCTAACAAGCACTACAAAGTTTTGTCACACATGCATGACTGTGCCAGCCTTTGTCAAAAGAAGAGGTTCAATATTTGGAGAGATGAGCTTTATACTTGAAAAGTGAAAAGTGGCCATCGACTCTTAAAACTGAAGCTACGGTATTGTAACCAATCATTTGGTTTATACTGTCGGATGTCATACTGATGTCACAATAGCCCAAATCAAAACGTGTTAAAATAGTCATGTTTGATGACAACAACCACTCCTATGTCATATGATTCAATAAAACACAAAACAGCAATCACAGTCGGAGGTGAAATGTGAATTATAGCACTGCTATGTAACACTGCTGCCAATTAGGTGACACCTATGTTATTCACATAAGATGAATCTTTATTTGGTAAAAGACTCCTTCTCTCTTTTTTAAACGATAATTCTTCCTATCATACAGTATTTTGTGATTTCTTTTTAATTTTTAGATGAACCTCAGCACTCCTCAGGGGCTATTGGGTAGGTAGAGTGCAGTGGCTCCAAGTGTTGGATCTAAGCCTCAAAGCCAATTTGGCACAGTGGCCGACGATGGTATTGCAGCCTAAAATACTCAAAAAGCAATTCCCTCATAGACAGCCATTGAAAACGAAGCAGGCTTCCTCATTTCCCCTTGGTTGAAGCAAGTATAAAGTGTGTCGGCTCTGTCGGCTGGCGTAGAGCGACCTGTTCGCTTTTACCTAAATACCACATGAGTAGTCTACCGGGATTTTAGAAGTGCAAGAACAGAGCACCAAAAACTGAGGTTCGAATTGTGCTTGCTGTGCTTGCTGTGCTTGCTCGTGACATTAGCTTGAGCTAACTAACTTAACGTTAGTCAGACAGTCAGATAGGCTATTACGTAACATGCGTTCCATAGATCTATATAGCAAAACCAACTAGTCTAACATTATGCCATTCAGAATGTTTCAGAATAAACCTGACCTGCAACATGCCAGAAACTGAGCTAACTGTGGCAGATACCCGGCAAGAAGTTTCTCAGAGGCAGCCAGTGAAGTGGTTCACAATTTGCTATTTCTGTTGCAACCCGGCCTTTAATGTTTCAGAATCACTGAAATCCATCCTCTGCATTACGATATTTTCTCAAAGCCGAGCTCTTTGGCCTCATAAGGGAAGACAAAGCCGGCTTCAAAACAATCACAAATCAAAACGAGAGGAGCGTTACCTCAAAGTCATGGAAATCACCTCAGAAATCAAAGTCTCCCTTGAAACACCAGCCTTCACACACGGAGGAAGACAGGGCGGAGAGGAAGATTAGAACGCTGGTGCACGGTGCGGGGCTTTCAAATTCAGGATGCCTTTGACTGTCCTTGTGGCTCACATGATGTAAAACCGGCAGAGAGAGGTGTAAGAAACCAGGGGGTGTCATTCACAACTTTTTTTTTTACAGCATCAATTTTCCTTTTGACAAGCACACAGATTGATGCGAAAGCACACACACACACACACACACACACACACACTGCAGTCAAACAGGAGGAAGCTGTGACTGGCACGGTGATTGCAGCATCTGTACAGGCACCCTTTTGGGAGGGATGACAGCGCACCCCATGGTTGGGACGAATGAAAAGGGGGATGAAAAGTTGATGGACAAATTGGAGAGACGGCGGGACAAGAGTGGGACGAGAGTGTGCTGATAACAGAGGGGGGATGGGGGGATGGAGGTGGGGGAACCAAAGTGATTTGAATCCATCCCTCTTAGCCTCGTCGTGATCCACAAAGGGATGGCTAATACCACTTGTCAAACGTTCCCTTTCATGCCGAGATTTTAGGAGCACGACCCAGCTTACAGTACAGTCGGCGTGTGTGTGTGTGTGTGTGTGTGTGAATGTCTGATAATGCATGGTAATTATGTGCGTCTTTATCTGTGTTGTAGCGCATAGCCTAGCATCCGCAAACACCGTAGAGCCGGTATGCAGGCCAGATAGATCATGTAACAGGTTCACTGTACACATCCTACGTTTCCATTATATATCATCACACACACACACACACACACACACACACACACACACACAATGAGATTGAGTGCCCAGAAATAGGAGAGGAATTTATGCGTATTATTTATGCATATCTCCTGCAAGCAAGTCGCTGAGCTTTTTTATGTGTGTGAGAACATTGCCTGGAAAAAGCTATATTAACACGATTCAATTTAGATTTCAGCCTTTTCTTGAATTAGCAAAACATGTGCGGTCCATTTGTCATGACTGAATTTGGATCGGATCGTAGAATTGAGAGTTGCATCCTTTTACAGTCCAGTTTTAGCTTTCTGACCCAGTAGGTTGAACTTTTTTACTGAGTACCTTTGTAGAATACGGAAAGGAAATAATCAATTCTGAAGGATATGGTGAAAAACTAGTAATGCTTCCTTTTACCCTACACTTTCAGTGTACTTACTGAATAAATTGGAATGTTTTAGTGCTATTTTAAAACACATATCTCCATCTCCAACACATATCACTCACGGCGTGAGGCGGCCAATCAGAGCAGTGCTCATTACATTACAACCTCCACGCAATCGCCTGGCGGAGGCGGAGAGCAGAGTGCTCATGCTGCTCAAGGTAAACAAATAAGCTTGATGCAGAAATCTACCATACCAATCTACTGTTTGAGCCAGAGTCTGACCCAGAATGGGAAGAGGCAGCTGAGCCGGTTCCACTTAGTTTCTCAATGATAACAATTCTGTGTAATATTGTACTTTGTTTTGTGTATGTGGGTGTGTGAGCGACACTCTCTGCTGTAGCCGGTCTGTTTATGGCTCATGTCCATAAGCTTATTGAATACAACTTGCATGCAATCTATTTGCATCCAAACAGCGCAGCGCAAACAACCAAACGCGATTGTACTAATGGTGGCTAAAGTTTACCAAGCCTGACACGTTCGACAGACTTATAAAACAGACACTGGTCCCAACAAATAACTTTAAGATGAGTCCTGACTCCAACCAATAACTTATTTTTACTTTACTTTACTTTTAATGACTCCAGCTTTAGTTTTCTTACTTCTTCCACGCCCAACAAGCCCGTGGCTAGCCCCGCTAGCTTGTTAGCTAACCAGCAGTCGAATATACTAACCAGACTAATTTGGTAAATTAAATCAAAACATGGTGACACTTACAGATTCCAATTTTGCAGATGGGTCACGTACCTTATGTTCAAGTTCAAGTTCAAGAAGTGTATTTGTCACATACACACACGGGGTGTGCAGTGAAATGAAAAAAGTGGCAATGCTCAACAGAAATGTGCAAAGGGCAAAATAACAGGTTCACACTATTTACAATAAAAAACCAACAATATTTACAGTATTACAGTAAGAGCTCTTATATAAAAAAATATGAAAACATTTACAGTAAGAGCACTTTGGAAATAAAAATATAGTAAAAAGGGAAATCGTATGTATGTAATATAATATAAATTATGTGTAGTCGTTACCTAAGTGTGTGAGTGTGTGTGTGCATAAGAGGGGCAGTGTGTGGGTCTTGGTGGGGGCCCTGGTGAGGTCGGAGTTCACAGTCCAGAGGGGTGTTCCACGAAGCGAGCTTACCACTTATCCAGGCTTATTTCGCTTAGTCTGGCTCATTTTCAGGTTTATTCGGTTCCACAAAGCAAGCTCAGCATAGGCTGAACCACAGTTGAAGCTTAATCGGTACTCCGTAACACTGATCCGACTGAAACGCAATGATTTTCAAACAAGGTTCCGCCATCCTAATGTTCAACACTATTACCCTAGACCCTACACTATCAGACATAAAATGTAACGTTAATAGAAAATAAAAAATATAAAATGATGTAGGCTGTATCGGGGATACAGTCACGGTTCAGAGCGTTGTTAGGCAACCCCATTTAACCATGAGTGTCCAGCGAGACCTCAAGTGCCAAAACGTTACAACTTACAGGAATAATTATTTGATGACACAATATTATTTTATTTTCTAAATTATTTTTATTTAACAAATTCATTGAAATAATAAAGTATCTTGAATATATGTCATATAGATGTTTCCACGGTTGCTAAGAGACGCATTCACTGTTTCTGTATGGGATTTACAGTCACTGTAGAACACGCTTTCAACCGATCAATTTCCAGGATGGAAACAACAGCTTTTCAGTTCTTTAATATTGTTGGAACACATGATATTTAATAAGGTCTATACAATTTGTTCGTTTTTAATTCAGCAATTACTTACGCATTCAATCTAGCAGCAATTCGTTGCCAATCTTTCTCTCTCCCTTTATTTATGGCAATCGTATTTCCCTTTTCATTGTAATATGGCTGAATTCTCCATAGACCTCCACTAAAAGTCGCTGTTCAGTGGCCGTGAACATTGCGGCTCTGTCTTTACCGTCATTTTTCACCATGATGAATTGATCAGATCCATGATTGACCTCTCGGGCTGCTTAAATAAACTGTATAAATGTGCACGCGCAATTATCTGGATTGCTTGAGCCTGGCTCGGTTTAGCCTGATCACGGTAGCTTGACTTGGGCTTCGTGGAACCGCTTTAGCCCCGATTGATTTGTTAGGTTAATTCAAACCAGGCTTGCGAGGTTAATCGCCGCTTTTCTAAGCCTGCTTTGTGGAACAGCCCCCTGATGGCCTGAGGAAAGAAACTCCATCGCAGTCTCTCTGTTTTGGCAGCATGACTACGGAGGCGCTTGCCTGACCGCAGCAGCTGAAACAGCTTTAGATGCTAATCCTGCCGTTGCTCAAGCAGTCCGAGGAGTGATCATCACACACAGAAAAAACTGTAGCCGTTGCAGTTAAAAATAAAATTAATCCACTCTGTCCTGGCATTTTCGCGTGTTGGGAAACTGTGCAGGGATCTATGTTGCTGCCTGCATTCTACAAAATAATAACTGGAGAGTTGATATATTGCCATAGATATGTTGTTGTTTTAGCTTCACTCGGAATGGTGCATTCCAGTGTACTCGGAAAAAACGGCGTCCGAATGTGATATGTGCCGATTCTATTCACTAATGGCGCTGTAGTAGTTGATGTTGAGTTTAGATGCTTGTAACATTCTGAGACTTGCCATACAAACATGAGTTTGCTGCAGGCGATTATGTTTTCCCAAGCAGTGTGTATTTAACTTCTGGAGGGATTCTGAACTACTTGACTCATCTAGAATAGTTTGAGTATATTTTTCTTGCTTACCAGGTTGCTGTTAGCTGTACTTTGATTGCTTAAGTATTAGTGCTTTAATCAGTAGTCTATTGTTAGCTGCTAGTTGGTCAGTTTCTCTTTGTGTCATAGCCCCTATTGAAGGTAGTTTCACCAAGCTAGGCCAATTGCCTTGTTAATTGTCTGGGAGGGGCCTGCACTCCTGGCAGACAATTAGCAATCAGTGGAAGCAGTCTTAAACCACTGCTGCTTTGAAAGCGCCAGCTTTCAAGCGTCAGGCAAACGAAGGCTAGGTGAACAAAGGCAACAGGCGACTTTTTCAAAGAACGACCTTCGAAGATTAGGTGCTTCTTCTCTTCATAAACCGTATCATTGTATTGTGATCTACCATGTGTTTGCTTCCCATTCCTGTCCTCTCCTCTTTTCGGTGGTCGCACAGACGCTGGGTCACACCCAGACGGCGCGACCCCACTAATCTCATCTATCCTACTCTCTCAACTCGCGTTGAGCAAGTGGTGGCAGGGGGGCTGTGGAACTGCCAGTCGGCTGTGCCGAAAGCTGAGTTCATCTCAGGCTACGCATCCCTGCTCTCCCTCAACTTTCTTGCTCTAACTGAGACTTGGATCACCCCAGAAAACACTGCCACGCCCGCTGCTCTGTCAGATGTGTACTCTCTCTCACACTCCCAGAGCTGCGAGGCGAGGCGGTGGTACTGGCCTGCTAATTTCCACCAAATGGAAATACTCTCTTTTTTCTCTGCCACAATTCTCTCCTTCCTCCTTTGAATTTCATGCTGTCACTGTTTCTCATCCAGTCAAGCTCACCATCGCGGTTGTGTACCGCCCACCAGGCCCTGCTGGTGAGTTCCTGGAGGAGCTTGACACACTAGTCTCCCACTTCCCTGACGATGGCTCTGGACTCATCCTTCTCGGTGACTTCAACATCCAGACTGAGAAGCTTGACCTTCTTCTTTCGTTCCTCGCCTCCTTCGACCTAGCCCTCTCCCCATCTCCTCCTACCCACAAGGCTGGCAACCAACTGGACCTAATCTTCACGAGACACTGTTCTACTGCCAACCTCTCCGTCACTCCTCTTCATCTCTCTGACCACTACTTCATGTCCTACACTCTCTCTCTCCTCTCCCCCCTCACATCCTCTCCCTACCCACATGGTTTCTTCTCGTCGCAATCTCCGCTCGCTCTCTCCCACTGATCTTTCCTCTTCTGTTCTCTCTGCTCTCCCTGCCCCTGAATCTTTTTCTCTTCTATCCCCTGATACTGCCACTGATCTTCTTCTCTCTACTCTGTCCTCTTCTCTGGACCATCTCTGTCCCCTCACCTCCAGGCCTGCACGCCAAACTCCACCTGCCCCTTGGTTGTCGGACTCAGTGCGTACTGAGAGACGGAGCCTGAGAGTGGCTGAGCGCAAATGGAGAAATGGCAACCTCCCGGAGGACCTTCTTACTTTCCAATCTCTCCTTTCCACTTTTTCCTCCTCTCTATCTGCTGCTAAAGCTGCTTTCTTCTGCACTAAAATTCAAACTTCTGCTTCCAACCCTAAAAAACTCTTTGAAACTTTCTCTTCCCTCCTCCAACCCCCACCCCTTCCTCCCACCTCCTCCCTCCGCCCTGACGACTTTGCCAACTTCTTTGACAAGAAGGTCAACGATATCCGATCCTCCTTCCCTCACCCCCCGGCTGGTGCCCTGCGCACCAACCACACCTATCTGCCTTCCACCCATCCCTCTCTATCACCCTCTCCACCTTTGGGATGGGTGTCTCAGGCTCTGCACTCTCCATGTTTGCATCCTACCTAACGGATCGCTCCTACCAGGTGACGCTGAGAGGGTCTGTGTCAGAACCACGCAGGCTCACTACTGGGGTTCCGCAAGGCTCGGTTCTAGGCCCTCTCCTCTTTTCCCTCTACACAACATCTCTTGGTTCTGTTATCCATTCACACGACTTTTCCTACCACTGCTATGCAGATGACACCCAGCTGATCCTGTCATTTCCCCCCTCTGACACACAAGTGGAGGCACGCATTGCTGCGTGTCTGGCAGACATCTCGGAGTGGATGTCGATGCACCACCTGAAGCTCAACCTGGACAAAACTGAGCTGATGTTCCTCCCGGGGAAGGGCTGTCCGCACCGAGACCTGGCCATCACCATTGATAATGCTGTGGTGACGTCAACTCGGACTGCGAGGAATCTGGGTGTGACCCTGGACGACCAACTGTCGTTCTCGGCAAACATCGCATCAGTGACACGCTCCTGCAGATTCCTCCTCTACAACATCAGGAGGATTCGCCCCTTCCTCACTGACAAGGCAGCACAGGTGCTCATCCAGGCTCTTGTCATCTCCCGCCTGGACTACTGCAACTCCCTCCTTGCTGGTGCCCCGGCGTTTGCCATCAGACCTCTGGAGCTTGTTCAGAAAGCTGCAGCTCGTCTGGTGTTCAACCGCCCCAAGTTCTCCCATACAACTACCCTTCTCCGTTCTCTACACTGGCTCCCTGTAGCGGCTCGCATCCAGTTCAAGACCCTGGTGCTAGCCTATAGGGCAGTGAAAGGAACAGCTCCTTCTTACCTCCAGGCTATGGTCAAGCCTTACACCCCCGCCCGACCACTTCGCTCTGCTGCCTCGAGGCGACTGGTTGCCCCATCGCTCAGAGGTCCCTGCGGCCGATCTACACGGTCACGGCTCTTCTCTGTCCTGGCCCCGCAGTGGTGGAATGAACTCCCCACTGATGTCAGGACAGCAGAGTCGCTGCCCATCTTTCGCCGCAGGCTGAAAACCCACCTCTTCAGGAAACACTACCCTGACTCTTCCCCTTAGCCATGCCTATTTGTCGTCAATTATGTGTCTGAGCTCTTGTTTATTGGCTCTTGTTCATTTGATACACTTATTTGTCTTAGCTCTTGCTTATTTGGTTCACTTATTTGTCTTAGCTCTTGTTTATTTGATTCTCTTATTTGTCTCATTTGTTTAAGATATAGTAGGTTGCTAACTTATTGCACTCTTACCTTAACACTAGTTATGCTCTTAGTTGCTTGTTTAGGAAGGAAATGCACTTACGATTTCTGGTGACTAGTAGTTTTCTTGCCTACCTATGTTGAATGCACTTATTGTAAGTCGCTTTGGATAAAAGCGTCTGCTAAATGACTGTAATGTAATGTAATGTAATGCACTGGAACACATTTAGATTGGAAGTTAGGAATACTGACTCGGAATTATCGATTTCCGAGCACAATGGAATGCACCATAAGCAACAGCCGAGAGCTGCATTTTGAGACGAGGTAAATGGGATTGGTTGTTCACCTGGGCGTGGGCATGCTCTGAGAGGGGTTGGATTATGTTATGTTTTTTTTTTCTTTTTTTCTTTCTAGCCCGTCGCAGCATTGACCTAGGGTATCCCCGAGAACGGAGGGCTCTAAAAAGCACCCCCGTCGCCAGATCCCAGTCCTCCACCCGGGAACAGATCCGATCAAATCTTAGGAGTTGAGATTTTAAGATCCCCCTGAAGGTGTGTCGGGGATGGAAGCTGTCCCAGTGCAGCAGTGCGTGCGTGTCCGTTGATTTAAAGAAAACCTTAGTTTCCAATACCCCTGTAGTACTAAAAGTCGGGCCCTTAAAAGTGTAGTGTCCAAGAAATCCATACTGGATTGGTGGATGACCGCTGTCAGTCTGATCGACGGGTGGTGCTGATTTAAAATTGCGACAAAGGTGTCGAACTCTTCCTTCGTGTCGGTCCAAACCCCCCAGATGTCGTCCAGATAACGAAGAAATTCCGCCGGTTGTTTTGGACTTTCCGGGAGGGCTGCCTCCTCCCAATCCGCCATATAGATGTTTGCGTAAGCCGGCGCAAAGCGCTTACCCATGGCCGTCCCCTTTGTCTGTAAAAATAATTCCCCATTGAATTCGAAATCATTCCTGGTCAAACTTATTTCCAGTAGTTCGAGAATTTCCTCGTCTGGTCTGGTATCATCCGGGTACCTCGCCAGCCACTTCCCAACCGCCGCCAATCCCGTAGGTGTCTCAATATTGGTGTAGAGACTCTCCACATCCATGGAAAAGAGGAAACAAGGTTCCTGTAACGTAAGTGCCCTTATTTTCATTATAAAATCATTGGTGTCCCTCACATACGTTCCATGCCTCACCGATAGGGGATTCAAATAAAAATCTATGAACTCCGCCACCTGGTAGCTTTCACTGCCGCAATCTGACACGATTGGTCGTCCTGCCGGAACTCTCCCCGGTGCTGGCCAGGATTCCCAGGGTTTATGGATTTTTGGGAGTAAGTAGAACCTCCTCGGCCTTGGCGGCTGCTGACCCCTCAAGTAAGTTTGCTGTTTAGTTGTGATGTGCTTCTTCTTTTTCAGGGTCGTCAGAATGATTTTAATCCGTCCGGCCGTTTCCTCATACATTGGCGCTGATAGTTTTCGATAATACTGTGGGTTATTAAGTTGCCTGTTGGCTTCCATGACATAGTCCACCCGGTCCATAATCACCATGATGCTACCCTTATCCGCCCGCTTAATTACTATTTGTCTGTTGGCCTGTAATTGCCTGAGTGCCGTAATTTCGTGTTTAGTCAAATTCGGTCCCTCCCGGGGAACTAGGAGGCCCTTAATGTCCCTTCGGTCTTTATCCATCAAACGTAATAATGCCCGGGGCACCTGGGAATTCGTCGGTTCCCATAAGGATTTGGGTTGAAACGGAGGGATCTCATCCTCCTCCGCGTTTGGGCCAAAATACGAGGTTAGTTTTAGTTTCCGATGATATGTAGTCAAATGAGCCGCCAGCGCCCCCCTCCGTTCCCTTCCCACACCCCATACCGGGACGAAGGAGAGGCCCTTCTTCAATAGTTTGTGCTGCGGCCTCGTCAGCATAAAACTGCGGGAAAGGTTCAGAATCCCTTCCCCCTGTGCCTCCTGAGGCGCCAGCCGCTCCCCTACTCTAAAACCGACCTCCACTGGTCCCACATCCTCCCTGCTGTCTCCGCCGTCCAGTGTAGCTGGTCATCCTCCGTTCTAAACAGCGCCCGGTGCATCTGAGGAATTGCGCACCGGGTCCGTTGAATGATAAAATTTAGGTTCCCCAGGTTCTCCCGGATCTGCTGGGGTAGATGTCTAGAGTGCTGGATCTCCGGGATCCTGATCACCGCATTGGGGAAGGTGGACCCCGCTACTATGAGCAATCTCTTCACCTGTCTGTCCAGTTCCCTCGTGTTAGACCTGTGTCTATCATTTAATCCAAAAGATAAAATCACCCCTCGCACCCCTGGAGATGTTGGGGTCTTGTATTTTAAAAGATGAATTGCATGGAACAGGGTGGCCCCCGGGTAACTGTCCACCTGGACCTCAGCGTGGTAGATCGGGGGTAACCGGGAGTTGTTTGAGTCCCCCATGACCATGATGGGCCTTACCGGAACCAAAAAACAATTCTTGGTCTTATCCCCCCGAGGCTCATGCCTGGTAAAAAGGTTATCCTCTAACGGAGTCACCCCAGACGGGCCCGGGACCTGTGCCCTTGGTGTCCCCAGGACCTGTACCTCTGGAGTGGGTCCTTCTGTCTGTATCGGGGTGGCCGGCCCCAGCTCCCTTGGGCCGATCCCTTCCCGTACTGTGGAGTTTGATCCGGAGGATGAACCCCCATCCTGCCTGTACGCTATCCCCCCCGGGGGCCTTGGTCTTGGTGTAAGGGGGAACCTGGCTATGGACGCGCGCACCGCCGTGGCTGCTTCTGATGAGACTCGTTTTTCTAGGGTCAGTTGCAGCACTAAGTCCTCTAGCTCTTGTCCACCCGTGTCTGCTTGAGGACCCCTCCGGGGTGTGGGTTGTGCTTGCCTCGGGCCTCTATTTTGAAATCTCCGGCTAATTCCGTCGTTGCTGGAGGTACTCCCATGACGGCCCCTCCTCTGATCCACGTTAGGTGTTGCCGAGCGTTGGCTGGATACACTGCCAGAACGCTCCCTTATCTGGCCCTGTGTTGCTGTGACCCCCGCCCCCGGATCCCGGTGTTGCTCCCGGGGGACTGAACCCCTCTGGCTGATCCCACCCCTGTCGGTGAGGATCCTCGAGCGTTCCCCCGGACGCCCCTGATTTTGGGATTCCTCCTCCCTAGGTTTATGAGTGATCCGGACCCCCTGCTCCCCCGAAGGTCCCGGTTGCCCGGCCGCCGGATCCCTATTGCTCCTATCTGGGGTAGTGGCCTGCCGTTTGCTAGGGGCTCCTGGGGTCTGTGTCCCTGGGCGTTTCACCCCTCCCTGGTGTACGGATTGTGGCCGCGTCCTAAATCCCTCTAGCCCCGTGGCTGCCTGATCGACAATGTTATCCGGTACACAGGGGGAACCTCCGCCTGACCCATCTTACGGCCGTCTCCCACGCTTCCTCCATCCTATCCCGCGAAATCATGGGGAGGATTTCGGTCACCTCCCTAATCAACTTCTCGTAGTGTTCTCCCATGATCTGGAGCCCGGAATAGGTCCAGTTTTTCACGTTACCCACCAGGAGTTCCTTAGTGGTTTCCTGGGGGTATGCTGGTAGGATAGCCCCCGTTAGCCACTCTTGCACCTGCCGCAAGTGCCTTGGCATTGAGTCCTTCCGCCGGGCAAACCAAAGATGGTAGTGGGCCCGTAGAAACTTATATAAGATCCGGGTTAGGATCTGGAACTCGTTGTACCGTGTTGGTTCCATTTTCCTTTCTCCTCCTTCTCTCCCTCCTCCCCCTCCTTTCTCCCTCTCCTCCTCCTCTCCTTTCTCCCTCTCCTCCTTTCCTCCTCCTCTTCTTCTCCTCCTTCCTCCCTCCTCATCCTATCTTTGGCACCGTTTTTGGAAAAAGGAAAACGGGTTGACTTCCAGATTTCAAATTTTCTCGGCTACTTAGGTAAATGATTTCCTGTGGAACATGTATAAGGGCCAGGAATAAGCCGTTTTCCATAATATGACCCCTTTAATATAACATAACATATAACTGCTGCTTTTTTTATGTTTTCTGATGCTGTAAAAGGTATGTATGTATGTGAATATACCTCAAATTTATATGGTTGTTTTGACTCTGCCCTTCTGCCAAAATCTCTAACCTGTCAGGATGACAAGTTACCAAAACTCTGTCCAGTAAATAAGCTACTTCTGAGTCCATGTGACGTTTGTCAACTTTTCCACTACGGTTCAGACCAAAGAAAGCCAACTCTATGTGTGATTGCACCCTAAAAATGCCACTTCAACTGCAAAACAGGATCATCGCCTTCCTCCTCGCTGAAAGAAGCTTGCGAAAGGAGTAAAGGCTACGACAATCTGCAATTATGTCACGCTCAACTCAACAATTTGGCTACAGAGGGTATAAAAAAACACAATAGGAAACTCAACTCAAGGACACCATGCAGGGCTACGCAAGGTGAAGCGTTCTTTCCAACCACCGAGCACAAAGAAAACGAATCCTAGAATGAATGTGGGCTAACCTGGCGACAACCTGCAGCCTGAAACATTATTGTTTTTCCCTGAGATATATATATATATAAAAAAACTATCATCATTCTATTGACCTCTCTCTCCCGTGAGATTGATAGAGTGGATTTTATTGCACTCTAAATTTGTGTGTGTGTGTGTGTGGCACGAGTGCATCCTTACTTGTTTGTGTGTTTGGTTTGATTGCGGTTGCTTATCAGTTGTCCCTGGCCTGTCCTTGTCCTCCACTGTCATGACTGTGGCCCGTTGACCTCTTGCAGTGGGACAAGGTATGTGCGTGTGTGTGTGTGTGTGTGTGTGTCTGTGTGCATGCTGCTGAAACGCCTGGCGTCCTAAGGTCCACCTCTCCAGAGTGCGACAGACACCGCTTACTAAACCAGAGTCCTGTTAAATCAATGCTCTAATTAACAGCCTGGCCTGCGCCCGTCGTTATATCTCTTATCTCTCTGCCTGATAATGCAATGGCTGCCTTATCAACTCGAAGCATCCCTGGTCTTCGAAACTTTGGATAACCGTTATTGGCAGATAGCCGGGGTGCGCAACATGAAAATGGAGCTGTTAGTATGTTGCAACCTTACAAAGAGAGCAAAGGAACTGATAGGGGAGGTCGCTATTTAGGGGAAATAATCTCTGTCCTTTATGGATGCTTCCAAGAGGGCTGTGTGTGCACAATGTTAAAAAATATTAACTTTAAGAGTGTGAGTGTGTCGTGAGTGTGTCGTATGGGCGTGGCCAGCAGTGAGCGGGGTTGTGGCCTATAAAGGTGAGGCTAGCAGCCACGGAGTAGGGAGGTCTTTGCTTAGAGGAAAGCAGGAAGAACAGATAAAAGAATAGCAAAGCCCATTAAAAAAACACTGAAAAAACACTTGTTAACATGCTGGGACCATCTGAAGGAGATGAAAGGCCTGAGAAATGACAGGGGGCTAGCTTGTACATTACGAGACAGCTAGGATGCTAGCCAGCTTGCTGTGTAGCAAGCTAGCAGTGCTAGCTTATCCCACAGAGTTCATCAGACAGCTCGTTAAGACAGCTGAGAGGGAGGAGGGCTAACAAGTTTTTTACTCCCTCAACAGATTCACACTGTAGCTTTAAATTTGAGCATTTTTGGCGTTATAGTAAACATTTCCCAAGGTAAATCTGCTAAATGTGTCTACTGTGACAAGCGTTTTCCACTGACATTAACTGGGAAATGTATACCAGTTTACCAGGAAAACATTTTTTTATGCTAGATAGCTACTATACTTACTGTACATTGACTGCTATGCTAATGTGCCCTTGTCTGTGTAACTGTCAATAGGTGGGATACTAACTGGATGATGTAATCATAGGGTAACTGCCACACGTGTATCAAAGCTGTCAGAAGTGACATTCAAAAACCCACACCTCCATTCATAGACTAGAAACTGTGGCGCCTTAGACCAATGAGGCAACAAGAAGAAATATATGTTGTTAGTTATCTCTGTGATTTCAGACTTTATGGCAGTATTTTGTTTGACACTGAATATCATATTGGATATCTGAAACATCAGGGCAGTATAGGTAGCATAGATGGGAATAGTTGTTTGGAGTTGTGTTATAGCAAACATCAGAGCCCACTTGATAACCCCAGTGACTAGCTTAGCGCTACGTTGGACAAACCCGTCACCATTATAGACGCTAAAGACTATGGAACTATGACAAATTATGAAAAATTGTTTCAAGCAGTGTGGGGTTTGGTTTATCTACAGAGCGTGCATGTGTGCGAAAATCCGCCCGTTTGCCAATGAATGCAGTGTTTCAAAGTCCCCAATTTCCCTCACACCAACTTTGAAATTCTGCACAAAAAAAATTCTCCCCCTTATCAAATTATTGCTTCAGTTGAGCTTTGCACACAGCCCTCCCCCCTAACACAAAAAGAATAGATTAGTGGCTTTTAATAGGAATTTATGAGAAAGAGTTAATCTCTCTCTCACTCCTCACTTGCACGCCCTCGGTTTCTCCAGAAAAAAAAAAAGAGACAGAGAGCGAGAGATGCTATCTTTGCGTTCTGAACCATTTTCCTCTTTTAATAACTTCGCAATTTATTTCAGCCCATTTGTACAGGGAGAGAGAGAGAGAGAAAGGGAAATGTATCTCAGGAAATGTGGCAGGTTTTTTAGCTCAGCCTGCCTATCATTGTTTAATTGTGTCAGCAAAGTGGAACAGCGTGCCAATGTGACCTTCCACTGCTTCATATCACTCCTACTTTTGGAAAATGAGCCACGATCTACGCGGTGGGGGGGCGGGGGGGGTTATAAGCTGGGAACTTTTTTAGCATCTACTAAGACAGTATAGTGTATCTAGAACAGGCATTCTTCAGGAAACACCGATGCCCCCCTAAACTTCACCTTTTTGTAAATTGGCCATTATATGTAGATAGTAGCAGTAAAGTGCAGAATTATGTCAACACTCAACTGAGTTACTAGTGTATAATCTGTTCAGGGCAAATGAGGATGAGTAAAGTATGACCAAAATAAAAGCAGGAATCATTTCAGAAGGCTTTTACTTTATTAAACTGTTGCTCTGGATGTGCAGTCACAAACTCATATTTTCACAGCTTGCCTGTTCTCCCCGTGTTCTCACGGGGTTTCCTCCTACAAGTCAGGTGGATTGGAGGCATTGTAAATTGCACATGGGCATGAATGTGAGTGTCTGCCTCTCTGTGTTACACTATGTGATGGACTGGAGACCTATCGAGGGTGTCCAGACACCGGGATAGTCTCCGGACCACTGCCGCCCTGAAAAGGAAAAATTAGGTAGGCAATATGAATCGCTGAAAACGGCCTAACAACTTGATTTTCATTCATCCTCAGTCATGGCTGTAAATTTACACGGTGCAGTTTAACAGGTCTCGTGGTCTCTCTTATTTTCCACCGCATTGCCAACACACAGCGACAGGCAGGGTGGTTGATTTAGAGCATTGCTGTCCCAGGCAGGTCACTGCAACCCGTAGGAAAAGACACTTAACCGGTTAAGAGTCTGCTTCTAGTAGGCGGGGCATTCACACTTCACACTTCAGTTATCTTCATTTTCTGAGATTCGCTACTGCTTCGTGATTACGGGAAGAAATGCAAAAGATGGAGTTGGAGTTTTAGCGAGATTACAAATGCTAAAGTGAAAGGCTGGAAAGATGACTGTTGAAGGGAGAGACATCTTAAACAATAGGGTTATGCAACTGCTTCACATCAAAGTAGTCCCAAGTGGCTGACTCAGAAATGGAAAAAAGCCTCAGAGTGAGTCTGGATTAAACCATATAATATATTGCAATGAACCCAGAACCTGAAGGTGAAGGATTATATAGTGATTAGAGTAGGCTGAGGTATAGTAATGCTGCCCCCGCTTTGAAATAACCGGTCTGGTCTGGTGTCAGAGCTCAGAGAAGAACCACGGCCACAACCAGAATGTTTTAGAAAGGAGACCTAACCTTTATTTAAAGAAACTAAACGCAGACAATAATGATTACATTACAGTCATTTACATTACAAAGCTGAGAGTTGACACTATGTGGGGATTGAACCCACGACCCTGAGGCTGCAAGTCTCATGCTCTACTGACTAAACTGTCCGGGCCAGACATGAAGGTATAGCTGAGTTCCGTCAAGTGACAACATCCTCCCCGTGGGGCTTGGGAGCCGGTATTGAGAGGAGTTTGTTGGAATTCAGTGGCGGCGTTTCCTCCTATGGAGACATTTTTTGCAGCAAAACACCTGAGAACATGCATGCTGGAATTGACACTTGCACAAATAGGAAATCTTGTGCGCACTGGCTTTGCAACAATTGCGGAGCATTTGGTGCAATTTGCTGAATATTATCTTTTATTTTCAGAACGATCTTATGTTCTTGTGGAATTACATATAATGATACAATTACAAACATAGTATCATTTGATTTGAAACTCCATGAAAATATGTGGGTAAATTGAGATCAGGTGAGCTTACCACTCCATTACATCCTTGAGCTAACGCCATCAATTCTCTGTAAAATATTTGACTGCAGTAAAAAAAAAGAAACAAGGTAGTAATATGATGGGCCTCATATAGCTTGTTCTATGAGCCTCAGTCTGATGTTGTCCTCCATTCTGCTTTGCCCTCTAGAAATATGGCAATATGGTTCTCCGTAGGTGAGTTTCTTGTTTTTGTTTTCATGGGTAGGTTTTAAATGTGTCATTAGCTGTCTCCGGTCTCCTCTGTGTTAACTGTATGTCATTCAGTTTAAAAATCCCTTCATGCTGTGGAGTAATATATAAACTTTGATTTCCAATGATATTGAGGTTAGTGGTGACCGAGAATAGAGGCACCATGCTGTGCAAAATGTTTATTTTAATTTTTCATGATGATGACACATTGGCAGGGAGACAACAAAAGTGGCAGATATTTTACCACTTAAATGGACTATTCCCGTGATAGGTTATGTGAGGTTTCCTCATGATTTTCTCAAGCACAGAGATAGAATACAGGATCTTTATACAAGATTGTATGCCGGTTACACCTGACACAAAGCTAATGTGTCAAGACTATTATACATGCTTTCTGATACATTGTGGAATTCCTGGATGCAAATCTATAAATTAAAGTGAACACTTTTTTCCATACATATCTTAAGATAAGCAGAGTACTGCTGGAAGAATATCCCAAGATGCAAAACTTAGATCAGTTTACACAGCTGAGCTTACTACACCATTCACATTATCAAAGGTACCTAAAATGACTGTCAGATGAGGACCAAAGGGTTATGCATATAAAAAAAATTGTTAGTATTTGAGAACATCACTACTGTTTTCGTACATTTGAAGAAAGCCAAGCCTTCACAATGACTTCCTTAAATATGTTATTTCTTTTCAAAAGGGGACAGTGGACAAATAAAGATCTCTCCATTGCCCCAGGGCTCTTAGGGTTACGCTGAAAAAGTCTTCATCAAAAAATGCATACATGTCCACGCAGTTCCTGGCAATGACCCTACATGAAGCCAGTGCTTTGCATATACTCAAGTGCAGCTAAATGTCTCCAAGACATGTTGACGGTTCCATTGGGTTCAGAGCAGTGCTCCTCAGGGCTCAGATTGGCATTCTTTGTCCTTGACCTGGATGCCAGGATGGGATGACTTGGTTACACTACTTTCCCAGTCTATTTGAGGAATTCACAAATCCTGTAATAGAATTATTCAAATGATTAAAAAACATTGTATGCACTTCTGACCAAGATTATTGTCACCCTATATTATGCAGATAATGTACAGGCTACAAGCTACTGATCATCAGAATTGATCTTTAAAACAATAAATGAACAGTAGTTACAAATGACTGCAAGGGCAAATTTTATTTTATATACACAAGGTCCATTATAAGAGCATAATTAAAACAGTAGGCCTAAAGATGCACAATAAATAATCAGGGTCTCCAGAATAACAGGAAGCCACTGATATGTGGAGAAACATGGGCAATCACAGTGAAGATGAAAAATACAGCAAAATACATCCAGAATTTCCCCCCTGGGATCAATAAAGTATCTATCAATAGATTTAATTATTTGGTTCAGTGGTTAGCACAGTCACACTCTAGCTCACTTGAGAGTACACTAAGGACAACCAGCTCCTGAGAATATATGAATTCCAAGAAATCAAGGTCAAAAGGGGCACAATCATGCCAACTTGAGAGTTGTGTGTAAAGTTTTTCTAGTAAATGATTAAGCAGAAATTCATGAAAAATGAAAAATCAAGTACTTGATAATAATATCTCTTCATGCAAATACATTTAAGAAAACATAATACAGGCCTAATCCTAGCATCAATCACGTTGAATAGGTGTTACAAGTGTTTCAAGGGGTGGTAATTAGCTATCCTTGATATAGTAAAATGTCCCATTGAAGTAATGGTACCTATTTAGTTAGTTTGTCTGATCCGTTCCAATTACCAAGAGTTAATGTGTCACAGATCAGACTGATTCCTCTCCTTAATGTAGCCTGCCTAAAAAGCGTTACCTTCAAGAAACAAATGACACTCTGGTCTGCCATACAGGTGCAAAAGTACAATGGGGCAAAGTACAAAGAAGAACATCAGACATATAATACAAAGAGGCAATGGCCAATCATAGAACAAGCTATATAAGCCCCATTATATTACTACCTTTTTACTACAATCAAATATTTTACAGAGACTTGGTGGTGGTGTTAGCTTAAGGATGTAGTGGACCTAAACACCTCAGACAGTTTATCTTGCATCAAGTGTCTTTAATATAAAAGCATGATCATGGGAAGAGATACAGTGTTGTTAACATACATAAAAAGATGTAACTTCTCAGGTTCCAGCTCGGTAACCCTTAATGACCTAATTGGCTGTAACTCTCACACTTCTGGGGAACTATGACAGTTTCAGACAGACCAGCCAGTTCAAGGATACCCAGCTACCTGATAGGGATCAGGAAGAACTAGGAGTAAACTCTTGTGATGTCAAAAGGGGCCCAGAAACTAATGATTGAAGAGCACACTGATAAAGGAAGTATTGTGTGTGTGGAAGAAAAGTATAGTATTTTCTTCCACACACACACAAATAAGGGTGATAAGAAATAACTTGCAGGGAAACCTAGCTGTATCTCCAACAATGATAGAAAGGAGAAAGACGCTCAAAATGGCCGTAGGACTGGGTCAGGGCTGATTTTTGGTCATTATCTATCAAGTTATTTAATTTATTAAATATCTCTTTTGAGGTGTTCATTCAATGGCAGAAGATGTCATTAACACTAGTTAAGCAATATTTACTTTTGTATTGAGACAATAGTTAAGACATACAGTAGTTATGATTATAAATTTTACTACTGAAATGCTGAAATAAATTACTGTCATCATTAGGAGACAATGAGGTTTTATTTTTAATGTCCTAACCTTTTGTGTAGTGTAGGCTTTGAAAGTAAGAGCTTTTGAACCACTTGACAATTTAATTCAGAACCAGCATTCTTTCAAAAAGTAATAGTAAAAAAAAAACATACTGATGAATCATTAATCATTTTCAGATCTGTTTTTCAAATTAGGTTGTTCATTTGCCACTGCGTCCTCTTTTGTGCTTCACAATCAGTGTGAGAACTTTCATCAAGCTTGAGATAAAACAGTTGCAAATTCTTTGGCTGTCTTTCCCTCCGATAGAGACAAGCTGTTCAAACCAGGTATTCCTTTGTCTCTAGTTTTGCCTCATTAAAAATAGTCCTTCATTGAGTGTGAATCCATTTCTATTGGGTTCAATTCTGGCAATATTGCCAGGGCTTTGTCCCAATTGATTTCTTATGATTCAGTGCAAGATCTGGCAACAGTGTGCTTCCGATCTTTGTCCCTTGATGCTGAAGCCTGAAATATATTCTGATATATGGAATATGTAATTATTATAATTATTTAAAAAAAACATATGTATGCCATAGATGTAACACATTGATCATAAAAAGTGACAGAGGGCATAGTCATGTCTCTGTCATTTGGATTAATAGGCTATGGTTTTAGATATCCCATTTGTTTCCTGTGCCCATCCCCTATGGGTTTCATTAAGGATCAGGTGAGACAGAGGAATGCATTTCACCTTGAGTTACAGATGGACAGATATAATGGAGCAAAAAGAAAGATTTTTACTGGCCAAGAACACAAAAAGACCAGAATATATCTGTAGGGGATTGATAGGGTTGTTGCTCAATGCCAATGACTCAACGATTACTTGGCCAAATGCTAGTCCAAATGTTTTATTTCTTCTGTACTGCCAATAAAAAGAGCAGAACAAGACCATGATGATCCTGCAGAAGTGAGGAGGAAGTTGCTGGGAATGGCCAAACGAAATAGCAAAAACATCTCCCTGATATTAGCTACTGTTAGAACCTGCCATTGTCATTGGTTCTTGCTAACAATGCTAGTTGACTACTTTGCTGGACTTTACGGTTCTATTTTATTTATTTATGATATAATTGCATCTGTTTAGAGAATATTTCAAAATATTTGAGCTTTATGCACCTGACAAAGCCGCAAAGATGGCAATACATTTTTGGCCACTGTGCCATTGTGGATGTTCCCAGCCAGCGTGGAATAATTTTTCTCAACATGGCAATGGAGAGTGTATGACCAGAATCCCAGTCAGCAGGAAAACCTTCTCCAGGCTATGGAGGCTTGTGGGGACATAGCTTTGAAGTCCTGCCAGGGGTGGATCAGGCATAGCAGAGATATTTCCCACCCTGTCTGTCCAGGGCCAACAGTGGCTGTGATGTAGATGAAAACTTCTGGCCTGACCCAGACCACAGACAGGATGCTGATGATAATAAATATTTACCAACAATAAGTGTCTATTCCTTATTTTAGTTTAAAAGTTTGGAATTATTTTTACTTTAATTTTTAATCAAAGTTTAAGTCTTTCTTGATTGCTGGCAAATTCAATTAAAAAATTGTATATTGAATTGTATATTGTGTTTTCACATTTTAAGACCTACATAATTATGTTGTTGCACTGTACAAAATGTACACTGAGTGGACAAAACATTAGGGCGACCTGCTCTCCATGAAATAGGCTGTTCAGGTGACTCCAGGTGAAAGCTGTGATGCCTTATTGATTTCACCTATTAAATCCACTTCAGTCTTTAACCCTCTTTAAGAGGGTTAAAGAGGGTTTTTAGTCCTCTTGACAATCATAGACATGGATTTTGCAGAATGGGGTGCAACTTCACAGTAGGAAGGAGTTCCTAATATTTGTGTGAGTGTATAGAGATTGGTTGTTCTGAAGCATTCATTTCATTCATTCATCAATATTCGAATCATTAACAACTTTCATAGTACTGTTTTTAATTTATCTCACCAGTGTGTAATGGTATTTGTTAGTGTTTATGTATTTGATGGGTTTTGTGTTCCATCTGAATGCAAAGTTTAAATTAGATGGGTAATAACATGTTTTTGAGTAAATTGTTTTTGAAATTTGGCCACAGTGTTTTTGGTTTTGAATCTTGTGTTTCAATCTTAATTAATAACTATAAAGTTCTAAAGATTTGCATTTATTTTAAAGGGCCAGTTATACTTTTTTAGTTTTTGGTCAACAGAGAAGAATAGAAGCACAAGGGTTGTGTAATTACCTAACTTTGCACTAAACTGACAATAATTTGATATTTTTTTGTCATTCTCATACTTTCATAAATAACTGAGATATTTTTATATTGTTGAGCTTCACATGCCTAATCAGTTAAGGTACAATAAATAACAAATTAGGCATTCTCAATAATCTATACATTCTAAACTAAGCATTCTTATATCAAAATTTTAAACGGGTTTTAAACAAATTAAGGGATGAAGTAAAGAATTCCGGGCGTTACCGTTTGTAACTAAGGGTGAAGAAAGCACTATGTGTGGTTATAGTTTCGGGAAAATTGAGAACCATTTCATGAAATGTGTGTTAGCAGTTGTGAAACTGTAATATATGTATGTATATATGTAACTGTAAAGCAACATGCAAATTATTAAGTATTAATCCAGCGTGGGAGGAAAATCCTCACCAACATGTCCATGATTGTAAAAGAAGAAAAACAAAGTGTATATGTTTGGAAGCCTGGGGATCCCTGCAGATCTGGTTGTGTAACGTGTGATCCACATTCCTCCCTTTATCACACCTTTCTGACAAGCAAAGGAGCTTGGATCACACATTGAGCAGAGTCATTATCACCATCCATCAATTTGTTTTTGATGGATGTTTTGTTTTTTTTCCCCGCAAGCTCTATTTTTATTTACTTTCATTGTCAGATTTGTGTTATTTCCCATCTCACACTACTGTGAAATGGGAAATCTGGGAAGTCTAATCTTGAAATCCAGTCGGGATAAGTTGTTTTTTTGGGCTTGGGGGGGCTTGATTCATGAGGACCAATTTACAGTTTTTTCCAATCGCTAACATCTTTTTGTCCAATCTGTATTCACATTTTCAAAACTCTAAACACAATTAGCACAACATCCGTCAGTTGTGGAGCATACCATTAACACAATTCATGTTGTTTTCACAGAATATGCAGTCAATTAACACGTTTCTAAAATGCTTAGATTTTCTTTACGCTTACCCAATACCAAAATGATGGATCTTTCTTGTCTTATTTACAAATGCTTGCACACAGCATGCCAGAAATGAAAACCTAATGTTCAAAACCTTAAATATAGTATAAAGCCTCTACGTCTGCAACAACAGCAGCTCAAAAGCTTTATTGAAACAGCTGATAAGCATTTTTGAATGAACAGATCACTTAAACATTGAGAAATAGCTGATTTAAGTTGTGTAAAATAGACCAAACACAGAGTTCGAATGAAACAGTTGTACACAGTTTTGAAAGGAACAGTGAGCAGGTCACCAGCACCGGCACCAATACGTCCAGGTATGGTGTCTATCCAATATGTCTTGTTCTATAGTGAGTTTTACACTATGCTACTCTACTTGTAGACATGGGTTACAGTACATACAGTAGGACATACTGAAAAGTATTTACACATACTGTGTTTACACATATTGTGCATGCCAAGAGTTTCTATCCAAGGTGCATAGCGAGAGACGACATAGATGTGATGTGGACGAGATCATGTGGCCAAATGATGAAGATCGTATAGATTACAGTTTGGTCCACAACAGACGGATGTTGTGCTAATTGTGTTTAGAGTTTTGAAAATGTGACTACAGATTGGACAAAAGGATGTTAGCGACTGTAAAAAACTGTAGAACAGGACTGTGGATTTTGGTGTTTTTTCCCTTCTGTGCCTTTTTTACTGTATTTGTGTATTTTATTTTTATACATTTGGAACCAAAGGCCATGTATGTTGGATTTTTTGTTCATCACTGGCAGCAATTTCATGTTGCTAATAAAGCTTTTACTGCAGCAATTCTGTCACTTACTATTTTTTCTACTGTACATTTCAATAAAGTAAAGATGACTCATTCACTTTTAGATAGTATGTTGCCAAAAATGCACACATTCATCACTCAACCAAAACAGTGGTTTACAGTAAAAGGAAACTGAATTATAAAAAACAATGCATTTCATATTGTCTATTGTATGCAGGTAGAACTGAAACATGAAAAGTAATGCAGTTTTTGTAATGCCATCAACTGTTAGTATTTTGAAAGTCGTTGTGCTATGATTGACTATATGTTCCTCTTGGATAGAAAACATGTGCTAGTGTTTTGAAAGATGATTTGATATTGAGTCGGGTTTGCCGTGTTTTGATAGAGTTAGTGTATGTAGAGAACGTTTTTTTGCATTTTGAAATGTAGAGTTGGTGTTTAATTAACAAAATGTGGTTTTGAGCAGAAAATTAACTATTTGGCTAATTGTGTGATGTAGGTGTATTGCTGTGTTAAGAGTTTAGAAAAAGTATCTTAAGTATAGGTAAATGCTTGTTAGCGATTGTAAAAAACTGTAAGAGGCTCCTATGATAGGAAAACAAAACAAGCTTCAGTTCATCAAATTGATTTGCTTCGTACAATAAACAATAATGTTCAATATCTATACAGACTAAAACAGCAGTTTCACTAACAAAAGAATGAAGAATGGTCACCTCCTATGTTATATAATTTAGGCTCACACCTCAAAATCATTGGCTAAGCAATCATTTTATAATATATAATCCTGCCACTCCAATTTTCCTGGTCAAAAACATTTTACAGAAAGAAAGAAATCATGAGTACATTCATCACTTCATGCCAAAATAACCACTAATGGTCTGATTGAATTTGTAAAAATGAATCACTATTGGGTTAGAGTGGAAATCAGAATATTAGTACTGTAGGCTGATGTCAATGCAGTTAAACTTCATTGCTTTATACAGGCAGATAAATATTAAAAGATGCATTCTATCATCCATAAAATGAATCTCCTAATCATTTTCCGGTATGTTGCTGTAGTAAAAAGCATCACACACTTTTATAGCAAAGCCTGACACAGAGCAAAATGCACACAAGTCCCTCTTTAATGTGTTAAATGACCTCAAATTTGACCTCTAAATTTGACCAGTTTCTGCACTGGTAAGACATACCACCTACATACATGTCTGTTGGGGAATTTCTATAGCATAAAAATTAAAAAATGTTTTGGTTGATCCACGGCCTCGTCAAGTCAGATTTTCTTTTCTTACCCACTTTCATCTCTGATTATACAGTTAACACGCTTATCAATCAACCACAACTCTCTCCAGTCATTTGAACAACAACATTGACAAGTGTGTAATGGTGAACGTTATTTGTTCTTTACATAGAATAAAACAGCAGCAAAAAAGAAATAAAGCAAATGCAACTTGAAGTTCAGGAAGATGACAGGTGTTGTTGCAATCCCCGGGTTTTCCAGTCCACTGTGCTTGTTCCAGTTCTCCTACCTTCTCCTCCGGATTGACCAACCATTATCAAATGGCCGAGTGTTGCACTTGCAGCAACAATATCCTTCGTACTTACCTTGAGCTTGGAATGGCCGGCCTTATCCAAACCTGACACAGCTTTCTTTACCTTCTCACTTTGCTTCCTGAAACTTATTCAACCCCCACTTCAGCTTTCGATCGCTATGTTTCATTCCAGCAGCATGGCTTACAGCATTAAGAGTGAGTTTGTAGTAGTCCAGCTGCACATTGGAGATTGCCACACAGTCGGATGAAATGCATACAAGTTCTGAGCATCCAGATGTAATTTCTGAGGGCTAAAGTGGCAAGGTGTACATACTGTAGATTTGAACAGCCATTTAAAATACTTTGTCAGTCGAAAAGGTACATTTTGCAAGGCATGCTGGGTTATAATACAGAGAATGGACCAAACAGTGACAGTAGTGAGGTTACAGTCAGCATCGTAGGGGGAGAGGAGAACAGAGTGTGGGTGAACAGAGGTTGAGTTTACTCTTACCCATTCATATGCGTTGCACTATATTTATTATTTTTAGTGATCTTTTTTTTTTTTTTTTATCCATGTTTCAGATCCAAATTTAGATCCAGTTTTGTTGATTGGCATATGCTTAGGTTGATCGTTTCAATCATTATGGATCATTATTTTGTAGGGTTTTGAGTTGAGCTAACTTCTCTCTCTCTCTCTCCCCTTGAGGTGCAATTCTCAATGCTCTCAATTAGCGGATATTGGGTCTAACTAAGTGCGGGGGCCGGGGGGGTCGATGTAAATGCCCACTAACTATATGGCCACTGAGCCATGTTATGTTGGGGGAGTGTTGTTGTTGGTGGGCTGGAGAGATCATTTGCCGCCAAAAAAACTCTTACCTGCTTGCCACACCCTGATTGTAAGGACCATACATCTTTCTACTACTACTACTACTACTACTAATTCGTGCTATTGTCACGTGGTGGAGGAAAGTAATCTTCACATTATTCATGTCCACAATACGTTATCCGTGTTTCATAGAGTTGACGCTCATTTCGCAAAATGTTGTTGAACTGTTTTGTCGTGGTGATGATGGACTGGTGCCATCTCCTGGAGGAACATTTTCTCGGAAAAGCTTTGGTTGCCTGAGTGTGCAGGGTTGGAGGCGATCCCGCCTGCTATTTTTGTCACTGGTGTCTCTTTCATGGAGGAAGCTTGACAGCCAATCACCTGCTTAGCAGCGTGGTCAGTACATTGGAGCATGAGCTTGGGAGCAGGAGACAGGAATGCAGAGGGTGTTATGATGCTTTGGGATTATTGATTAGTAGAATTTATTTTGTCAGGGCATTTTCACACCTAATGGTTTAGAGCAGTTATTTTGAACCCTGGAGCACCCCCCCCCCCCCCCCCGTAGTATGGATTAGCCATATGAGAACACAGCAATCCCACTCGGGTTCAGACCAAAACTGTCTGAGCCCTTGTTGAGCTTCATTGGAGATTCATTTGGAGAGATTTCCTCCCAACTACAGGAAACACTGAGCATAAATTTGGATCACGTTCTCACTCCATACACAACAGACGCTCATGTAGCATGCTGGTTTACCTTTGAAGAAAGTCCTTTCCTGCACCAAATTTCTGACCAGTGAAGGAAACGTCTGCTCCCCCGTGGCTTTTCTTGATAAACTACGGTTCACTTGAGATTTGGCTGCATTAAATGTAACCGAACAAAGCGACAATTTGGACCCAACAAAACTGACTACAGGTCTGAAAATGTCCTGAATTACATAAACAAAATAATTCAAAGTGTAATATGCTCAATTGATCCCTTCAGTCTAAAAAAGGAAACATGCAAATCTTGTTTACTTTTTCTAAAAGTCTTTTTGAGGTTTTATTTTAATCCATTGGACCCATTATACGTCCCGAATCACATCTGAAGACATAAACAAAATAATTCAAAGTGTAATATGCTCAAATGATCCCTTCAATCTAAAAAAAGGAAACATGCAAATCCTGTTTCCCTTTTCTAAAAGTCTCTCTTGACATTTATTTGAATCCATTAGACCCGTTCTACGTCCCTGTCTGCTTTCCTTCTCTTGCCTCCATCTTCAGTCTTCTCAAAACGCAATCTACATCTATGGGCCACGCAAAATTAAAATGTTAAGCAAACTCAGGTAGACGTGTTGAAGAAAACATCTTAAGCTATTTAACTCTGGGTGACCAAATTTCAGTTTATTTCAGCCTATCTCGTCTATGGCCATGCATGTTGCAGCTGACGACTGGATGGATTCAGTACACTTACATTTAAGTGTATTAATGAATTCATCACAGAACTGCTTGTAGGTTTTTTCCTCAATTCTCAGCAGTTTCCTTGAACCAACATTCCCTAGTCCTTGGGGACATACTTTGAACACTCAGTGATACATAAGTACAGTACAGTACAGTACATCACTAATAACAGCAGAAGTAGGCAACAACAAGCAAATCCTCTTCCTCTTCTGTATGCCTTTTATAATCCAGAGATATGATTTCATTCCAAAGGGAATTTTGTATATTAACGAGGCACATATGGCCTTTCAAAATAACAGCTGTCATTGACGCTTTGATATACTGTAGGACATTGGAAATAAAAAGTTACATTCCTGGTAAAAAAAAAAAACATTCTACCTTTTCAGGTGTACTGTAGAAATCGATTGCCGTCTAACCTTACATTGGAGACAGGAAAGGCCACAAAATTTCAACTCATTTTACTAACATGAAGGTTTAATGCCATCATCTGATGATAGACCCAGCCATTAATGGTTTTAGTTGACATGTTTCTATAGTCCCAGCCATTATGACTAGCGGTCTTGGTTGACATCTCTTGTGACTTTATGTTATTCCCCATAACCTCCACATTGCGTCCTTCTCGTTCCATTCCCCTCCTCAATTATTTTTTTTTGCGTTCGCTCTTAAAGTACAGCAATGAATCTTTAGCCAGGTCGTGTCACACGCTTACATATGTTCTCATTATTATGCAAACAGCTGTTTCTACCCACCCCCCCTCGCCCCATCCCCCATTTCACCCTGTCTCTGGTCATCAGTGGACATGATCAGCCATGTCCAGGTCCATGTGCCACCGGTGACCCTGCCAGGCATCATGTCCACCCCTCTGCAGGGCCTGGCAGATGTGACGGCGGGCCCTGTTGGCATGGGACATATGCTCCGTGTCTCTGCGGCCATCTGGACATCAACATCCACAGCCTGCTCAATCAGTTCACCCCACCGCCCGCTTCGCTCTCCTCCTCCCTTTCTTTCTTCCCTCATTCATTTCCTCCTTCTTTAAGCCCACTTCCCCTCTAATTCCCTGTATCAATCCACCCCCCCTTTCTCAGTCCCTCTTTATCTCTCTCCTTGTCCCTTGTATCTTCCCTCCTTCAGCTTCAGCTGCTGAATTAATTAGATGAAGCAGTGATAGTAAATAGTAAAGCAATTACTTTGGTCAAATTATGTCTTCTGTTCTGCCTTGTATCGATCTTTGACATCTCAGGCTCTCTGCTCTTATGTTTCCTTACAGTACAGATGGACAATACAAACATATTGAAGAGAAATTACCTTTGATTCGACTCTGTGGGAGTCAGAGTTGTTGGTGTACATTCTCTGTTGAGCTGTGAAAGAAAAGAAAGAGAAGGAGCTCCCCAGGACATAAAGCCTCCCAGTCGTATTCACAACAGCTGTTTGGACCAAGAGAGGAAAGGATTCAGTATTCCTGTTCTTCAGATGGCCTCCCTTACTGAATACAGAGCAGTGGTTTAATTGATTCCCTCTCTGGGGACAGGTTAAAAGTTAGAAAATGAAATGCTTCCTTGCCAATTTCAGCATGGACCAGTAAATTACACGGAGGGGAGAGTGATATTGGATTATGTTGATTCATGGGTGCTGGTTGAGATCTTCCAGTTACCTGCTTCTGGCTCTCACCTCACACTATTAAACCTCACTTTCTCCAGCTCATCTCATTTGCATTACTTACCAGTGACCCTCAATCTAACGTTGCTTGGCCTGAATTGGATTTTCATCTGTCCAAATTGTCTGCCTTTATGAATTAATAAAAGTTGACTTCTTGAAGACCCTCTGGTCCGGAGTTTCCGGTACTGGCCGCCTTAGATTAGATTCACTTCACAATCACCACTTAGCTCCCCATCAGCACAATTTGATCCCCTTTAAAATAGACTGCTTCCAAATCATAATGTCCTGCACCAGCCTGATTGCTGTGGTGAACATTAGTCTTACCCCTGCTTTTCCTGTCTCCCTTTTTCTTCCCCTCCCTTTCACTCTCTCTCATTTACCTTAAATTTGCTGGAATTCACAAAGGGAGATTACTTAACCCTCTGAACCCCAAACACTTTCTCGTCGATTTTTGCTCCTTTCACTGTTTTACTCACTGTGGGCTCATTTTAAGCTGCAGTATATAAGTCCTGCATCCACATGGAATCAGCACAAGCATGGCTACAAGACATATGGCACTCAAAAATGTCTTTTGTGCAACATAGTAATGCCATAAATCATAAAGAAAGAAAAGAACGTAAACTGAATTTTTTTGAAAACAAAAAAACAAAAACAGAATCTGCATAATAAATATTTGCCCCAGTGCCCACATGTCTCATAATTAAAAAAATTCTTTATTTACTAAAATATAATTTCAGGCATACCAAGTTACCAAGGCATTTAGCTCTTGTCGAGATTCAAGGAATTGTTGCAACATCACTGAAAATGGCAGCGAAAGCATTCAGGGTTCCCGAATTTTGAAATGATGCATGGGGAATCAGGTGATTTTTGATGAAATATCAACATTTTCATCTTAGATGCATTTATTTTTCCTGATGTGACCAATACTAGAACAGGAAGCATCCAAACTTTAATTAAAATCTGACCCTAAAAAATCTGATAGTTTTCAAGATATTGTATGTGAGTGATGAATGAACACAAATAGCCTGGGTGGAGGCAGCATGGATGGAACCTTGATTTCATTGTGCAGGGCAAAAATCCTCTTATCGCCCATCCCATTCCCCATGCCAGAGGTTGTCATTGCTAAACAGCATGGCAGAGTATTGACCCTCGTCACAGCTGCTCAAACAGTAGAAAGGGGATGAAGGGATAGATTCAGATGGGAACTTATATGTATGCTGCAACGTATTTTACTACTTTAAAATACTGCTCTTCTTCAACACACCAGAATTAAAAGAATAGCAAGGCAGGCATTATGTATGGAGTGAATGGTTTGAATGGATGATGTAATAACTAAGAACAATCTGATGTAAAGTGATGGTAGGCATTATCCTGCTTATTCCATGGCCACTTGCCAAAGATTAAAAAAAAGGAAAAACAGATCAGGGGTGTAACATGTTTGTCATGGGCCCTGGTGCAAACAGGGCCCCCCCAAACACACACAAAAATAAAATAAGAAATACGACAACGTATTGTAGCAACCCTGCCGTCTCTGCTGCTGTCTCCCTGTGGTCTCTGCTACTGCTGTCTCTCTGTCTCTCTGTTGTGTGTCTCTGCTACTTCTGTCTCTCTGTTGTGTGTCTCTGCTACTGCTGTCTCTCTGTCTCCCTGTTGTGTGTCTCTGCTGCTGTCTTTCTGGTCTCTGTCTTGTGGCTGTCTTCTTCTGTACCCTTCAGCTGTTTCCCTGGCTGAAATGTATTATCAATTAGAATTACCTTTTGTTTTGTCAAGTACAAAATATAGCACCATACCAAAAGTAACTTAGCAAGGCAGGATTGGGGTAGTTACTAAAGAGACATGTTGTTCTCTGGTGCTGCTGTAACCGCTGCTGAATCGATTCAGTTGCGTGTGCAAGTCGATTCAACTCTCTCACTTAAACGAGTCGGTTCTTTTGAACGATTCGTTCTCGAATCGGCCATCACTACTCAGCCGCCAAATACAAAATACAACAACTAGGCCACTTTAACAGCGCCACTTTAATTGGGTGCAGTAGTTGATTCAATACTTCGAAAAACACATTTTTAATCAATTCTGAAACTAACAGGCAACCGAAGAGGAAGAGCGTGAAACAGGTTTTATGTGAGCTCACTTTCTTGGTCAGTGTCAGTTATCCTGTCATTTCAGGCGACGGTCAAAATCTCTCCGAGAGGAATTCATGTTTTTTTTAAGGCAAGAGAAGAAGAGGGGGAAACTTTAATGATGCCCATGGGGAAATTGGTTCATTGCAGTGGCAAAATAAAGGCAAGTCTAAGGCACTCGAGACACTTCGCCAATTTAAAATAAAGGCTTTTACTTTTGCTATCATTTGAATTTCCAGTGTAAACCTGTCACCCGGTGAATGCAGGCACCCCTTGGACCAATCAGTAACAAGATCAATTTTCATCAAGATCGGACCAGTGCTGTAGAAGTTATGACCTTTCAAAGTTTTAAATTTTAACCTTGAACTATACCACCCCCACAAAGCCATTGAGTGCAATGGCTGATATGTCAATCATACGCCATAGGAGTTGACCTTTAGGCTACAGCCACATTAAGGGGTCTAGTTTTTGAAATTCTCCGTTTTTACTGTCCACACTACAACAGGGGGTCGGCGTTTTCAAATTTTTGGAAAGCTCCGTTTTGGGGGGTTAAAAACGTCAGCGTAGTGTGGACGGGAGGCCAAAACAGAGAGATAAGTATGCATTTTAAAATTTAAACGCCTTAGTGTGGACGTAGTGCCTCCTGAGTTTTTTATGCTACCATTTATTAGATATTTAGATATTTATTATTGCATGTTTCCTATACCATCTTTTTCCAACTTAAATTTTAACTTTTTCAACTTTAATCTCTTCCCTCAATGAACTTGGACGTTGCGGTCACTAACCTTTCAAGTTGTCTTTCGCAATACTCCAAGCGAGAGCCCATTTTATGTTGTTTTATGTATGTTTTATGTTTTTTCATGTGATGTCAGCAGCAACCAATTGCCGTCTAGTGCAACCAGATTTATGGCTGAGAGGCAAAACAATCTGTCAAATATGTTATGTTTGTGCGATGCATTTTCAAAATCGGGTCAGATGCATTCTGAAGAAGCGCTCTTTTGGGACAAGGGAAGGAAAAGCCAGTCAATGTCAGTCCATCAATGACCAGATTGAGCAGAGTGAATATATCGAAGGTCTTTGGAGTTTTTTCTCTTTTCCATTCATTCTTTCCACAAAACCCTGTCTGCCAGCCCTCGGATTAGCTAGCCACTGTTTGATCCAGTCAAACAGACAAAGAAAATGCGACCATTTCATTATTGTTGCGTTTACATGTTCAATTGTCAAGTGAGAGAAGAAACCAAGAGACTGACGCTCTCTGCTCCCAGTGTGTCACAGAGGAAAATTCACCTTTATGTTTGATTTTTGACTGTGATTTGCTTCAACAAGTATACAATTTTGGGGCAAGTGAAGACATTGCAGACAATTGCCGAGGCAGGAGTGGATAATGCTGCATGATGTTTTGTGAATTGGTTCTTTACCTTGAAGCAGCTGAAGCCCCTTTGGGTAAATGGGCTGGGACACCGACTCTTGTATTCAGTGGTTAGGAGGCATGTAAGCAGCGTGTGCACACAAATTTATACATCGACATGTGCACGCGTACGCACACACAAGGTTCTGTACCATATGTCCTCTCTGCCCTTGTGTGACCACAGCCGCACCCCGCTGCTCTTTATGGGTGTAAAGTGGAAATAATTGGCTGCTGTGTCTGGGAGAGGTCAGTGAGATGGGGAATGAAAGTGAGAGAGAGCTATCTGGGAAAGGTCAGAGAAAGGGGGAATAAAAATGAGAGAAAGTGGAATATTTAAGGCCAGCGGAGTATAGCTTTCTCCTGTGAGAGGGAAGGAAGGGAGAGGTGGATGGATGCATGGATGGATGTGGAGGAGAAAAGCAGTCACTCTACCTTTTCACACCTCCTCCCTCCCTGCCGGCTCTTGATATAAGAGCTCTGGGGCCTTTTATCTGCCCATCGTGGGCTCACTCAGTATTTGTAGGGTGGACATGATATTTTTCAGAAAAATAGGCACAGGCGCCTCCCTCCCCGCACTGAAAAAAAGGAGACTGGCCATCTGTTGGATTTATCTAAGCATCTTTTGTGCATTTTACAGAATTGTTTCATATTCTGAAGCAAAATGTAATAGTATTGTGTAGAATCTACATTGTATGCAGAGAGAGTACATGAACTTGTTTAGCTCATGTTGGGATAAAGTGAGTGAATCAAGTATCAATACCAATTTTCCTCGCAATATCCCGCGCAATGCATTTGAGGAAGAAGACAGACCTGTCACGCCGCCATTACTCAGCTCAGCTTGGTAAGTATGGATGGCTGGAATAAATTTCAATATTGGCTAATACGTAACCATATGTAGTATAATGTCTTGAGTCGCCAACATAAGTTAATGAACTGCCATGAGGTTATTTGCTCTTGTGCTGTTTAATCGCCGTGTCTGCCACTTTAATCTGTGAAAACTTCCAAGCAGACGCCATTAACGTTACTGTTACTAAGTTACTTAACTGAACGCAGCGCTGTTCATTTCTGTGTGAATGCCGACCGTAATAGCGAGAGAATATAGGACGAGTTTGTGTTAAATTCAGTACAGTACAAATATGCAGTTATAATGGCATCAGTTAAGTTAGTAGGGTAGGGCCCGGGGGCAACGTGTTGGTTTGTAGCTAGGTAACGTTATCTGCTAAGTTAGCATTTGTTAGCAAAAATAGTTAAGGTAGGATTAGCTTTTGTCAAGGAGGAGTACGAGTGCTTTGCTGTGGTCATTTGACCAATAGTATCGATTACTTTATTGGGCTAGTTCCGTTAATGGTAGGCTATCTAGTTATTTTTGCAGCGTTGAAGGTTAAGGACATTGTTGGGTGCTACATAACGTTAAGGTGGCTAACGTTAGGCCTATCAGTCGCGAGGCCAACCGAGTTAGTCAGGCTCAGTTAAGTAACGCCAGCTGAAGTTGTGACCGGTCGGACGGCCAGCAGGGTGACGTTAGTTGGAGAGTATAACTGTTATAAATGTACATTGAAGAGAGCAATGGTGTCATTTACATTTCAGATGCAGAAACATATTTGCTATTTGCTGCTCTGCTATAAAAAGATTGGCATCAGCCATCAAACGCAATCTGTTGACCTCTAGTATATACTATACTAGTATATACAAACTCAGTCCGTGCGTGTCTCCTGGAGTCAGCACTTTTACTGTGGGCTCAACTTTTTGTGGTGAGAATGATTTTAAATTTGCTCTGTTAATGCTAAAGTAATATTTTAGCAAGATGTCTTTACTTTTACTCAAGTATGACTTTTGGATATTTTTTTACAACACTGGTCCTAGCTACAACTCCCATAGACTCAGTGGAAGTCTTAGGATGATGAGGGGGAGAGTCCCATTGGTTTAACTCTGCCCCACTCCATTATTGTAAGGTGTCATACCTTTTGAAATGCTTGTCATAAACAGTTGCGGGAAGCCTCATTGGACTCTGTCAAGTTCTTCTTTGTTCACTACTGTTACTTAGACCTTCCTCTTTTTATTATTGATTGTTTGATATTTCATAATTTTTGACAGCTTGTCATACATTTTTTAATTATAAACACTTAGATTTGATGATTTTGTCATTAGACATTAATCCTTATTTGTTTCCATTTCTCTTTTGCAGTGAATGGTGCTACAAGTGTGGAAGATTGTTGCTGTGAATGTGGCTTTGTAAGGCCTGCCCCTCAGTTTTACCAAGTAGTTCCCAAGTTTTAAAGTATTATCGAGTGAAACATAGATATTATGGGAATAATAATCGTTTTCCCTGTGTATATGTAAGCTGCCCTGTACACTTTTAGAACGTGGAATGCGCTTTTAATTCATTTGAATAGATTTCATGTGATTAAAACTGGTCATTATCAATCAGAGAGCTGTATATTTAGGTGCCAGTTATGTCCTTGTAAGGATCTTGTCTCAAATGATTTCATGTAGTTTCAGATAAACGCAGAGTTCAAGCGTCTCACAACTACGCCTCTACAGTCAAGGTTTCTGTCACAGCTTGACCTACACTCCGCAGATCTGCTGAGGGTGTTTGAGAAGCGATCGGGGCAGCAGGGCAAGAAGCTTAAAGACATGGCTGCCATGATGACAGTAAGAACTTTTTAACTATAAATTGCATTTTTGCCCTTTCAGCATTAGGTCAGTAAAAGATTTATAAGTATCCATTACAATGGTCAATTATCCCAAAATGTGACTACTCCATACCACTCAAGGTGGCAAAATCATGTTAAATTTTGAAAAGATGTCTAGATGACATTTTGTTATGATAACCTTGGCAATCATTTCATGAATATACAACAGGTAATGTCGACTTTTTTGTTTAAAGCAAAATAATTTAATTATTCAATGATCATTTTCCATAGGCGAACATAAGCATCTGTTTATGCAGATGCCAGCCTCACAAGTTAACTGTTACAGAACAGTTTTCAGATGTTTTCTTTTGTCTTTGCCCACTTTCATCCCTGCTACTGACAATTTGAGTTAAAATGTCGCTATGTTCTTTGTTTTAATCTTTGAGGAAGACATCGATGCTGGCAGGGAGTGCGTCATAAAAGGACTCTGCATCTACCTCAACTACGATCCTGAGGATCTGGTGCAGGAGTACATGGTGAGTGTGTGCAAAAGTAGCCATTTACCTGTTTACATGATACAGAGCATAGTCCGATTGAGATGTGCTGCTGTCCATAATTGTACGTCACTTCCCTGAATTTCCCTCCAATATCCAACCTCCACAGATCAATTGTTAAGGTCTCCGCCTCACCCCAAAAATGTTGTCCTTTCCCTTTTCTGCCATTTCCCGCCTGTTTTTGCTTAGCTAGCTTTGCCTTTCTTGTTCCTTTCTTGTTTTGCTGCGACATGTGTCGTCACGTCCATTCGACAGCCGTTCAGAAATTTGGATGTGTCACAAACTGTCGAAAAAATCTCCAGTGCACAGTCATAATGCGATCAAGGTGTTTACATGGCAAACTAGGCATTTCATAATGCGACTAAAATCAGGGTAATCCACATAGTATAATGCAATTGTGCTTACTCGCATTATGAGCTTAATCACATTATTAGGGTCCATGTAACCGTACTCAATGATTATCCCATTAGATGTTTACAAGCCGAGTGAGAAGATGCAGCTGCATTTCGTAAAGCATTTGTGAATTTATGGTTGAAATCTGTGTGGCTTAAAAAATGCCATGTCTTAAAATAGTAAAAATAAATAAATAAATAAATTGAACCTATCCTTACAGATATTCTTTTCCTTTCACCAGGACATGACTGAGGCAATACACTAAGTGCCATAGAGGGAACAGTGGGGATCTATGTCACCAGAGAGACTCCCAGCAGTGACTATTCTGATGTGGTGGTGCCTCACGATCTGGAGAATGTGGCCCTTGCATCTGCCATGCTGTTTGGACTTGTTTTTTATACCTTTTTTAAATACGAGGTACCCGTCGAAGCTCCGTTACACCTTAGAAGTTACTCAAAAGGTAATAATGGAGTTAGATGCAGCTGAACTATCAAGAAAGGCTAAAAACTAAAATACACCATAGCTCTACATTTCTGGACTGAGTGGTGTGGCTGGTTCTCTTACCACCAGTCCAGGGTTATTTATGTCGTACAATTTTTTAATTTATTGCATATTTGATTGTAAATATTACATTTGCTGTTTTACAGTTGCAATTTGGTCATATGTGATACATTGTTGAAAATATTTGACATTTTTATGTGACATTTTAACTTGGCACACGTGCTGTACATCCAGATTCTGGAATAAAGTTTTTGTTTTTAAACAAAACTGTCTTGTTTTCAATGGGGGGAAAAAGTGGGTAATGTTAAGAATGATCAAGAAAGTTAATTGAAAAGTATTAGACAACAAGAAAATAATTGATTGCTGAAATTTTAATTGTAATTTATTGTATTCATATTTAAAATCTGTTATATTTACATTAATTAAATATATGTATAAATATTAATGAGTTATACATATATTACATTTAATTTTTAAAATTATGTAATTCACACGGGAATATTAAAGTAACAAATATTGCTAGAGTTAAGTGATCAAATAGTGTTGGGATAAAAGGGATTGAATTGTGTTGGAGTAAAATGATCAAAGAGTTTAATTTACTTTATTGAAACAAATTTCAATAACTTTGTATCAACACAAAGCATTTGTGTTGATTGAACATAAATAGTTTGTGTTGACTTAACACAATTCTGTAAGTTGCTGCCAAAGCAAACGATCTATGTGCAACCAATGTCCACTATTGAATTGAGTAAATCCAATGTGTTCTTTTTTTCAGTGCGTGAAAAATCCAGTCTGCAGCCTTTTTGGACATGAAGACTTTGGTTAACAGTCCCCAGTGTTGTTTCTAACCATCCAAATAACACAGCTACCCTTTTATGGCATTTCATACAGTCAGATGTACAAATTGCTGGCCAACTTTCTGTGTTGGGTTGACAAAAAACAATTGCAATTTCCACAATTTCATGAAACCATCTGCACTACCAAATCAAGCATTTTCCATTAACATCATCACACTATTCACAGTGATCGCTACGACCAATCACAGCCATCAAAGTGCGCAGCATATATCTTACTCATCTCTACTTACATCCTCTATCCCACATACCTCAAGCACGCATGGCAGGAGAAACACGTAGCCTTACACTTGAACGATGAGGTGCCATCTGGAAATATTTCAGTTACAAACCAGCTGGCGTGAAACAAGCACAGATACTGGCCAATTTGAGGTGCAGCAACAGCTCTGAGGCCTCAAGAAGCATGAAAAAATGAATGAGTGCATGAAGACTGCTCCACACACCTATGACGGGACCACTGTACAGTGTCGCCATAATCTTGTTCACAAATGTATTGAGACCAGTAATAGTGATTAACAAGCGTGATCACAGTCTTAGACAAAATAATCAAGATGATCATTGTGGCCATAATCTAAACTTGCGGTTAAAAAAAATGGGAAAATTTTGTTTGAGGTGTTCAATTGGTTAGAAATAATGTCTTCAAAAACCAACATGCCTAGTTGAAGGCCTATGTCTCTATGGCAACCAAATGCAACAAAGCTGTATTCTGGGACTGTTAACCCGCTGCAATCTCCATTACAACTGAGCTGTGCTTTTCCTGGTTATACTGCTGCAATACCACGTTTGACCACTGGCAGTGCTAAGTGGAACAAGAACAGGTACAACTGCCAGAAGGGGCAGAATAGTTACTATTATCTAGTTGTTTTCTGTTGTCTAAAAGGGACAGGATGCCATGGACCTACTGTCACAGGAATGAGGTCACTTTTTCATCCTTTTCCCCAGCTTTTGAGTTTTCAAGCTTCATGATACCATTGTCTTCAGCAATAGATGTACGGACACGAGGAGAGATCCAGGAGAGAGTCAGTGGACTGATTCTTCCTGGATCCAGCACGGCTGCGGCCAGTTAAGGCTGATTGCAGCCGAGCCTTTTTAACCTGCGTGTGCATGTGTGAGCGAGAGGGTGCGTCAGTGTGAGAGCCTGAGGGAGTGCGTGAGCGGACAGGAGATCCAGGTGATCGAGTGGCGGCTGTATGGAGAGCGGTGGTTGGAGCGGGTCGCTCCTGGAAGCCTGGCGGGCTGGCAGCCTTGGTGCTTCACGGCTGACTGGCTGGGACAGAAGGGAAGGTGCCATTGATCTGGCCGAGCTTCACTAGTTTAGCTGGACCCAAACCACAATGGGTGAATTGAATTGGCCTATCATCCATTTAACCTGGTTTAATGATTCGCTGGCTGTGCTCCCATGTTTAAAACCACGATGAAGCATCACAGCCAACTCTTCCCCATTCTCCCAATCAAATCCACGGCCAGACATTAGCATTAAAACAATTTGAATGGAAATTGTACGTCGCTGTGTTCAATATGAATGTATTTAATCAAGCATGCCTACAAGGCATTCACACGCACTGTAAGGAACTTCCGGCGACGATGGAGAGAGGGGGAGAAACAGAACGAGAACAAGAAACTGAAAAGAGTTTAATTCATCACCATCCAGCATGCTGACCTTGGCCATCTTGTAAAGCCATTTCAGGGAGTGGAAATGAGAAATAAAAACCCATCAAGCAGCAGTCATTAGGGAGCCAAGGCAATACGAAGCATGTTAATGGACAGACTATGACACACACACACACACACACACACACACACACACACACATATATAGATTCGACAGAGGGCACATACATTAGGCAGAATACACATAATGAAGTGCTTAATGGTGGGTTTCAAACAGCAGAATACTTTAACACAATGAAATTAACCCAAAGGCATGGACTGATGGACTGACCCTGGCCAGCTGGGTACTACGGCCATGGCAGGCTTTATAGGAATGGGTTTCTCCAGCGGCTCAGCACTGGTTAGCAGTGAAACAGTGAAAGGAATTTATACGTAGAAATTTAAAGGGGGGGGTATTTTACTCATTTTGGGCTATTTAAAACTGTTTCCAGGGGTCTTGACAAGATGCTTTTGAAGTCGATATTAAAAAAATCATAAAACCAGCTTCTGTGGTGTGTGTTTCAGTCTCTCATTTTCTCCATTGCAAAGAACAGGCTGTTTTGAGGGCGTTGTAATGAGGTTGTATGTAATGAGCACTGCTCCATCAGTCCATGCCTTTGGGTTCATTTCATTGTGTTAAAGTATTCTGCTGTTACAAGAGCAGTGCTCATTACATACAACCTCCACGCAATCGCCTGGCGGAGGCATAGAGCAGAGCGCTCATGCTGCTCGAGGTAAACAAATAAGCTTGATGCAGAAATTTACCATAACCATGGCGGCCGCTCTAGAACCAACACTGAGACCGTACATGTTTGAGCCGGAGTCTGACCCAGAATGGGAAGAGGCAGCTGAGCGGTTCCACTTAGTTTCTCAATGATAACAATTCTGTGTAATATTGTACTTTGTTTTGTGTATGTGGGTGTGTGAGCGACACTCTCTGCTGTAGCCGGTCTGTTTATGGCTCATGTCCATAAGCTTATTGAATACAACTTGCAGACAAGCTAGGATTGACAATTTTGTTGAGCTAGTTAGCCAATATATTATTGGATGCAACCTATTTGCATCCAAACAGCGCAGCGCAAACAACCAAACACGATTGTACTAATGGTGGCTAAAGTTTACCAAGCCTGACACGTTCGACAGACTTATAAAACAGACACTGGTCCCAACAAATAACTTTAAGATGAGTCCTGACTCCAACCAATAACTTTACTTTTACTTTACTTTACTTTTAATGACTCCAGCTTTAGTTTTCTTACTTCTTCCACGCCCAACAAGCCCATGGCTAACCCCGCTAGCTCGTTAGCTAACCAGCAGTCGAATATACTAACCAGACTAATTTGTAAATTAAATCAAATTCCAATTTTGCAGATGGGTCACGTACCTTATGAATTGCTCCATCTTTAAGCATCAATTTAGATGCTAATCCTGCCATTGCTCAAGCAGTCCGAGGAGTGATCATCACATACAGAAAAAATGAGCTAACTGTAGCCGAGCTAACTGTAGCCGGGACGTTGCCGTTAAAAATAAAATGAATCCGCTTTGTCCTGGCATTTTCACATGTTGGGAGACTGTGCAGGGATCTATGTTGCTGCCTGCATCCTACAAAATAATAACTGGAGAGTTGATATATCGCCGTAGATATGTTGTTGTTTTAGCTTCACTGGTCGCAAAGTAATGGTGCATTCCAGTGTACTCGGAAAAAACGGCGTCCGATTGTGATATGCGCCAATTCTATTCACTAATGCCGCTGTAGTAGTTGATGTTGAGTTTAGATGCTTGTAACATTCTGAGACTTGCCATACAAACATGAGTTTGCTGCGGGCGATTATGTTTTCCCGAGCAGATGCACTGGAACACATTTAGATTGGAAGTTAGGAATACCGACTCGGAATTATCAATTTCCGAGTACAATGGAATGCACCATAAGCAACGGCTTGCGGCGCTGCAGAGAGCTGCATTTTGAGAGGATTGGTTGTTCACCTGGGCGTGGGCATGCTTCTGAGAGGGGTTGGATTATGTTAAGAAGCGCCCGTTATGACGTATAAAGGGGCTACTTTCTGAAATGGCCTGTTTTTGGCCCGATTTGGCACCGTTTTTGGAAAAAGGAAAATACAGAAAAAGGGGTTGACTTCCAGATCTCATATTTTCTCGGCTACTTAAGTCAACGATAACCTGTGGAACATGTATAAGGGCCAGGAATGAGCCGTTTTCCATAATATGACCCCTTTAAGGATCAGAACAGACCCCTTTCTCGGTCTCGGTTTTCTTTTTTTTTTTGCACATAGTACTTTTATAGTAAATGAATACACTGTCCCAAAACGACAGAAAAAAAATATGCAAAAGAAAATCAAAATATATATTTTTTCTTTCCCCCAACATCAACCACCAGGGGTAGGCTACAGTAATCAGTGGCTGCCCACTGTGTTGTGCAATAACACAGCATCCACATGCACACACAGTCCAGAGAGTCTTGGCAAAATAAAGGATGGGAGGAAATCTGCACAAATTTCCAATGAAACACCAAGAACTTGTCTAGGAGGACTTAGTCAGCTAGAAGGTATTTGTTGGTTCCCTTTTGTCAAGTCCTTGTGTTTGGGGTCATCTGGTTGCCATCTAACAGCTAAAGTACGAATCCAACATGAAAGCACACAAGGGTCCTGTAAGTTTACTTGCCAAGCGAAGATGCATTGGTGACTTTGCTGACAGAACAAATGGGAAGCCCCGAGATTGATTGCGAGAACAACGCATCACATCCAAACAGCGCTGTAGTCGGGGTTGGGTAGTAGCAGGATACTTGTACAGAATAGTTACAGAGTTTACAATAGTTTACTACATTTTCAACCCATTTAGATGGAGACTTTATTATATTTTACATTATCAGTTGCTAAAATGCATCCTTGTATATGCTTGCCCACACACACAAGGAGTCTGACACATAGCCAGCAAACCCTTCAAGCCTCCCTTCCTTCAGCCTCTGTCTAGGAAGACGCCATCCATCGTTCTCCCACATCTAATCCATTGATTTATGCAGCAGCTCAAGTCAAGTGCTGCCATTACTTTAGACCTGGCGCTGGCTTGACTCCATCAGCTGGCTTATAGTCCTTCCATCTCTCACAGATCTCTTAGCCAAACATCACTCTGCAGATGGGAGAAGTCAAGGATTCCCATGCTGAGGGGATTCACGCTCAAGCACCTGCTTGGTATGGAATATGTTGCTAGTGAATCCATTTTGTGTTGCTCATAAAATTTTGGACGGTGCACGGATTTGGCATCAGCAAATACGTAGAGAGTGAGGTGAATTGTTGTCATCATGCTCCATTTCTAGCCTGAGTGCCCCTGTGAAAACAGAAAGGAACACCATTGCATATGATGACCCTTTAGCCAAATCAGATATGCAGAGAGACACAGATAGATAGAGCAGGTGTTGACAACCGGACATATTTGCACAACATTTCTAGTGTCTTGTGGGGTACGTATACCGATTTCTCCTCTTCACTCAAAACAAAGTAAACACATTTCTCTGTAGCGTTTTCAGGCAAACCGAACAGAAAAGAGGGAACGTGTAATGAATTAAGGATGAAAGAGGAAAGAAATGTGAAGAGGAAGGGAAGTATTATTGTTGAATATTCTTGACTTATTGATTATTCATTAAAGGAAAATTCCAGTGCTAGTGCAATGATTGTGCACATGTCAAAAAAGCTTTATTATTATTGCATGCTTGGAGCATGTAAATGCACAACATAATCAGATCATTATAGCATTCACATAAACAGTTAATTTTGTTCAATTGCCACTGCTTCATTATTGGTGGAAATTCTCGATCAGGATACATTTATTTGGAACGATGAAATATTCTGCATGTAAACGTGCCGTTATATATCATCAATCTGTGATGTCCGATGCATTCCAAGTTATCCAAGTTATTTTGTGATGAAGTGTTGTATTTACCTTTTTATTGTACCCACCTTCCCTCAACATGCCTTGTGTACATCAACTTCAGTTTCCTAAATATCCCAGAATGCCTTATAACAACCCCCCCAGAGAACGGGGATGAGCTTGTTGCTGCTGCGTTCACTTCATGTCGGACAAAGTGGAACAATGGGAAGATTTCCAAATGAACTGCAGCAGGTTGAGCAGAAGTATACTTTTGTGAATATAACTAGTATTTAGTATTTGTATTAGCTCATTACTTATTTGTTACTTATTTACTTATTGTATTACCCTATTATTTTTACTACCAACTTCCGTTGTTTGTATTTCTGAAATTTCTGATTTTCTTTCTGTTGCAATATGAATATCAGGGAGAGCCACTCATTAATTGGCATATAAGCACAACCTATCCCATGCTCTGTGCTGCATCCCAGACACAAATGTCACATATCGCAACAGCTGTTGGTGAAATCAACCCCAAACTGGTATCCAATTTGCAGCGATTGAGAGAAAAGTGTGTGTGGCAGACTGGGGGGAGGGAGGGGGGTAGGATTAGGTTGGACTCAGCACGGCTGCGGACAATTAAGGCTGATTGCAGCCGGGCCTTTTGTGTGTGGATGTGTGAGCAAGAGCGCCAGTGTGAGAGGCTGGCGGAGTGACTGAAAGTGGGAGGATCGGGGGTCGACTGGGAGCGGAGAGACGAGCCAGCAGCAGCCGCGTCTGAGCGGGGTCCGCGGCTGGGGTGCCGGGAGAGAGGGAGGTGCGCGCGCCGAGGGAGATGCCGCTCCACACTGCCGTCCACGCCGGGGCCGGGTTTATTGATGGTGTAAATAAAACGGCCCTGCTGGCCAGTTAACTCTGCCTCCTGCCTTGTCTCTGTCTGTCACGGACCCCGGTACAGTAGCAAGTTGCTACAGTGTTTTTTTAATAGATGGTGCTAAGCACGTCACTTTCTAAAGCATATTAAGCAGCACAGCTGTTCAAATGCTGACATTTTTATGCGGCTTGTGGGGAAATGTCAGATTTTTGGAAGTGTTGAGAAGGCATGTGGTCGGATGTGTCAGATACCAAAGGAGAGCCAATTAGCATGTTTAAATAATTAGCCTCCCCTCGCCTTGATCGGATTCATGGTGCAACATTTAAACATTTATCCATTCCAGTTATGAGCACATCCCGTGGACACAAATTCTGTCTCTCTCTGTCAGTCTCTCAGCCAGTATGTCCGTGCACTTTTTACTCTGTACTTAAACACAACAGGCGAGCAGGAGAGAATGCAGGGAGTAGGAGAACAAGTGAATGGTGATAATAGCGAGGCAGTGACTGGGCTTTGGATAGCAGCGTGGGCTACCAAACCTCTTCGGACGATGCAAAAAAGCAAAAACATCAACTTCTTTAGAGGAATCGTCTATTTCGTGTATATATATAATCGTATATTTTTAACACCATATATTAAAGGTGCCTGTGGCAGACTGGGTTGAGGGAGTGGGTGGGGAGTGGGTGAGGCGTAGGCTGGATCCAGGAGAGAGTCGAGTCAGTGGACTGAGTCTCCCTGGACCCAGCACGGCTGCAGCCAATTAAGGCTGATTGCAGCCGGGCCTTTTTAACCTGAGTGTGCATGTGTGAGCGAGAGCGGTTCCGTCAGTGTGAGAGGCTGACGTGGTGAATGACTGAGTCTGACAGGTGATCGAGAGGATCGGGGCGCTCTGGGAGCCTGGTAGACTGGCAGCTTTGGTGCTCCGTGGCTGACCCGCCAGGAGAGACGGAGGTGCGCCAGCCGATCGAGACATTATTATCTGAATTATCCGTGCTTGTTGCAAATAAAACGACCTGCTTGCCAGTTGACTGTGCTCCCCCGCCTTTGTCCCTGTCTGTCACGGACCCAGTACTGTAGCAAGTTGCTACAGTGCCGTTCACACCAAAATGTCTTTAGCTACCCTGAAGGTCATATGACCCAAATACACAGTGAGTTAGCAACTGCAGTTACAGCCCAGTTGAACTGCATTGGAGTGAACTCAAACAATTGAAAAGGGCTTAATAAAGACACATAAAATATAGAAAAATGTGATTAGCTAGTCCTAATGGGACTAGCCTATTAGTTGAGATCAATAGCGAAATATAAAACCTAAGTGTAGGAACAGGGTAGTGTAGATGAAACTACAGTAGCTATCTAACTGTGTTTGGTGGTCATACAAACTTCAATGGAGTTTTATTTTCCAGCTCAATTCCTGGCCTTCACAAGCACAACACGTTAACTTGTGTTTCTGTTTCAGCTTTATTCATCCAGGGAAACTTGAATGAATGTTGCCTGCTCCTGCTCCACATTCACACAGTTCCACCAATTCACACCCTGGAGCTGCCAAGTACAACCACAAGTCGTCTACTGGGGGACCGACATACCCAATATAAATCAAGACTAGCTCCACAACTATCAGGTCTATATTCATGATCTTGGCCTCTATGGATAGACACCACCTTGGAATAGCTATAGCCAGTGTGACTGTTACTCACCAGAGCAAACTGATAAACCAAAGGAGAACTTTACATTTCTAGCCTAAAAGGTCACCTGCATTAGAAAGTGAATCATCACCATCATAGCAATGATGTGCATGGACAGACATGTTTCATAATTACTGCCTATCAGACATAGTTTGGACAGTTGGTTTGTAGTTTTGGCAGCTTTAAGGTCTTTAGATTCGACATTGAACTTTCTGTCAGCCATAACTCAAAGTACCAATGCAGGGTGGACTAATTTAGATGGCTTCAGGTAGCAGGTATAACGCAACCAAGCTCACTCCCCTTTTTTTCTGCTTTTCTCCGAAGACCTGCATACAGTAGATAAAACACTTAAAGATGCGGTGGGTAATGCGGCCTGGAGCAAAAAAAGACGGTCCCTAAACTATGACAAATGCATCAGTTCACACAAAAAAAAGAAATCACAGTACACATCTTCCTGGACCCGTTCTTGAACGCATACAGAGTTAGCAAACAACAAAAGAACTATCAATATGCTTGTCTAGTGTTCAATTCAAATTTGGCACCAACCGTTGAACCATTGAATGAGATTGATGAACAAGGAGATGATAAGCACTGGAAAGGCTCTTAAGGGAAAAGTTACTCTGTGTCTCCATTTTTAGGATGAGTGGATCGAGCACTATGACAATGGTGTCCTTGTCGTATCACTGTGAATCTCATTTGCGGGTTTGATTGACCAGATGTCAATGTGAGCGGCGAGAACGTGAGCAAATCTGTGTGAAATTTCAATGATGCAGGCCTTTCCAGAATAAAGGTTACTGCAGATATCATAGTTGCAGTTGGCCGTGCTAATGAGGCTTTTAATTTGGATTAATTTCTAGGTGAAAAGGGAACACAAGAAAATGCATCTATGGATATAAAAAAAAAATGAAAAAGCATATTTCGGTGGCTAATCCTCGTCCCACTCTGATAGACGGCTGCATAACATTCAAGTTGAATCCAATGCCTCCTAATCACAGCAGCGTGAATCTATCCTGCAGGGACCATTTGGCTGATACATGTGCGATCGCACGTCAGCGTTAAAAGACGGGGCAGCGGTGAGTCAACAGGATGTCTGCCATTTAGTAAATGGGACATCTGACGGTATCCCTTTGTGGAGATTCTTCGGAGGGGTTAGGACAGCCACAGACCAATTTGTAGCATTTACGATATATTTCAGACATGCATTTGGATGATGAATTTGATTAGGTCTTAAAAAGCCATTTAATTATTTATTTTCTTGTCACCATAAACAAAAAAAACACTCGAGACCACCGTCTAAATCAATCCCCAGAAAGCCACCTCAGAGAAGGTGGCCTCCCAACGCATATCCACCGCAAGAATTCTTATTAGAGGGATTGGTAAAGTCTGTCTTTGTCATCCTCCTAATCCTTTGGCCCTATGCTCTCTCTTCTCCCTTCCTTTCCCGATCCCTCTCCCTCGCCAGCTCCGAGGTAAAAAAAATCCCTCACCCCTTTCTCCCTGTTGTTATTTTAGTCTCCGCCGCACTCATGCCGGCCTAATGAAGTGTGGATGAGCGCTCCGGCAACTGGATCGCATTTATCATTGACTTTGAGTTTAGTTTACAGAGCTCTGAATAATTTATTATGTATGAATAGGGGTTTAGAGTCTATCACAGTTTGATAATGTATTCCTCCTTGAGGCCTTCCCTGAATCCTGATGAGAAGAAAGCCTTTCACACACACTCACATGCATGGGCTGATACGGTCACTGTACAGTAGTGCTCGCAAATAGGCCCTGATCTCCCTGCTCATCGCTTCAGGGGAAACGTTTTTTGTTTCTCTGCTCTAACCCAGCGCTCATTTGACGACGACATGCATGTTAGACATCAACTCCAACAACCTAAAAATATATTAGTAAAAAATTATTATTAAAACAGGGTTGGAAGCTGTTTTGAGCTTTTTTCAGGATTTTTTTTTTGATTTTTAGGTCCTGAATTTTTTGGGGATTTTTAGGTCCTGAATTCCCTAAATGGTGCAGGTAGCAGCGATGGAGAACTACATGGTGATGCAGGCGTTGCATCAACATCTATTCAAGGGTCGAGGTTGGGATTGCCGGTTCTTCTGCAGGCGCGGCAGCTCGTGCTCACGTGCAAAGACCCACACTCACACCAAATTACATTCAGCACCAATCAATATCATAATTAAGCAGAGTGGTGACTGGTCTTGACAGAACTCTGGCGATGTGCCCCACCGGCTATCTATCAAGCTGGCTGTTGCTTCCCTCTCCCGCTGTATGTGTTTGATAGGTGGAAAGGTTAAGAAGGGTTGGGGGTAGGGGGGGGGGTAGGGGAGAGCAGTTAAGTACAGTTGAGAGGGATGAGAGACGAGGAGAAACAAGGGGTTTGGGAGAGGAGACGGGTCGAGTGTGGCCGGAAAAGAGAGGAAGAAAGCATCGAGGGGATAAGTGGTCTTTCAAGTGATGGGCGAAGAATAAACAGAGTGGATCTCGGCCGATGGATCTCTGAAGGTCACCTCTCTGTTCAAAAGGTCTGCCCTTCAAAAAGCGGTACTCGCAATACAGATGCGAGCACTATTTGGACATCTAAAATCAAGAATAGCAGCAATAGGTACTATGTTGAGATAAATGGAGAAATGGTAAATCTATGAGCTGTGGTGGTAAATGGTAAATCACTGAGCTGTGGCTCAGTGGTAGAGCAGGTTGTCCACTGATCACAAGGTTGGCGGTTCGATCCCCAGCTCCTCCTGTCCACATGTCCTCCCAATGGTCAGGCCAGCACCTTGCATGGTAGCTCACTGCCATCGGTGTGTGTGTGTAAATGGGTGAATGAGAGGCATACATTGTAAAGTGCTTTGGATAAAAGCGCTATATAAATGCAGCCATTTACCATTTATACCTTAGCCCAGGATATAACCAATAACCGCGGAGCTAGCATCTTGCACAACTGCAATAACATGGTCATCGTAAATGCATTAGACAGAAGGCCAATTGATGATGGAGGTTTAAGAGGCAAATTGTGTGCAAACTGCGACGTAGAATGGATGCGATGCAACCTGGCCTGTGCCAGCGTTGAAAACCTAGCACCAAAATAAAAGCTCCCCATCTGCGACCTGCATCATTTTTGTGAAACCAGGAACCTAAATTATCTTTCTGATATCAGTTTGAAACATTCCAAAGCTGTTTCAATATGAATTCTTAATAATCCTACTGCAAAAATGTTGCGCTCCTTTGGCTTGATCTTGGCCACCTCCTGACGGAACGACGGCGGTTTGCGCAGAAAATTGGTCAAGGTAAAGTCACGGAGGGACTGGGATGTGTGTTTTCCAAAAACTGAGATTTCAAATTAAAATTTCAAAACATTCGTCAATTTTACAGTTTGGGTTTCCTCATGGTAATCCTGCATCTTGATCAAGCGCACACAAAGCAGTTAATAGATTTCAAATCGTAGTGGCTCCATATTTTTGCGTTTCTGCATGGGATTAACCTTATCAAACCCCTGAAATGAGACACAACAGGTTGTAGATGTGTTGGTGGGACTGTGTTGTCTCATGTGTAGTGGATATTCGGACAATCTTTGCTTAAAGCTGCACTAATTTTTACACTTTGGTGGCCCCAATGGCAGCGAGAGGTAACTATTTGAATTATTTGACTTTAGAAATGAATTGTTGGTACCTAATTTGTGACTTAGGCTGATGAGACGGATGGACTTTGACATAAATATCTTGCAGAATGTAAAGAAAATCTCCAGTCTCCGTTCACATACAGCGGTTTTTACTTGTCATTCAGAGTGACACGAGGGTATTGGAAAAGAGAAAAGCTTTTGAAAGAAATCCGCATGCAAACTCATCCTGACCCCCGGTGCTTCTCGGGAAAATGAGTTTTTGATGGACTGAGTGATTGACAGCGAGAGCTCTGTCTACCTCGTTAGGGCCAGCGTTGGGCAGTAATGGACCGTATTATTCAACAGGGATCAGCAAAAGGTCGAGAGGGACACTTTGGGTGAATAAAGGATGACTAAATGACAACAGCATCCTAGATAATCTCTCCCCAGCTTTCCTACCACTGTGCCGTTGTTTGTTCCTGTGTGATTTGATTGTCTGAATTGGAAGCAAGTGTGAAGTGGCAGGACTTTTTTTAAGTCATTAATTTGATATATCAATGTTGGGGAAATTAATTGCTCTTGGATCCCATGTTTAATGGTGGGAGGAATTATTTGGGTGGGGGAAATTACACTGAATTGGACCAGCCAGGCACATCACTTAAAATTGTTTTAGCCATCCTCTATGAATATCGCTCAGTTGGTTTTAACATGCAGTGCTTTGAATACTTCTAGAGGTTTTTCACCTTCTATAAGATTATTCTTAGCACTGTACTTTGAGCAAATGTCCCTTTTTTCACACCAGTCAAAAAACAAATTACAAAAGTAATCAAAAGTAATTATTAATTGTTAGTAATTAAATTCAGTAGTTAAAATACTGCCCGTCTCTGCCTGCAAGTCGCGTTGCTGCTTTGCCAATCACATGTAAAACTGAACTGTACACAGTACAATGAAATTAATGCATTCCATGATATTTATGTATTTCTCGAGGAGTTGAAGTATGGGAAGTTGACACCTACTGTCGTTACATTTTTCATTACTCAGCAGTACTGATGTGATTGGGTCTGTATCTAAAAAGCACTGAATTTGAATATCCAGCCCTTATAATAATAACTATACTTGTATAGCGACACTAGCAAGTGCACTATTAAATTAAACATTTTAAAGATAGACATCAGATATTGCCGGCTCAGCACAATTAAGAAACCTTACTGGACTCCTGGCAAAACAAATTAATGCTGTATTAATGCTAATACAGCTGAATGACAGCAGTAACAAATTATCAATTAAATTAAAGTTTATAAAAATGAGTTAAAAGAAGATTGTCTAGGTTCTAGCTGCTACATTTTTTAGTAAAGTACTTCACAGATGAGGAAGGAGTGAATATAAGATGAAATATAAGCATGAATAACTTCAGACGAGTATATGGAAAATCCTAATTTTACAGAGATGTCTGAGCTGGTGGAACCAAGAGTGAACTACTCTTTACACTTGATTTGCATAATTCAGACCAAAATCAAAAATGACTCGCAAACGCCTGACAGCTGGATGTATATTAATTGCAGGGTTTCCAAGGTTTTGAAAAGTTGCATTTGGGAGAGTAAATATAAAAAAATCATATGTATAGTCATCAAGAAGAAGAGACATACAACATTTAAAGCAAAACTCCATTGGCCATTTTCAATGTGAAAATAGCTCTCTGGATTTGTATTTGATTTATTTTTGTAACTATCTGTGTTATTACTCATTGTTTTTATTCATGTATTCTCCCTTTTTTCGTTTTGTTATTATTATACGTTTACCTCATTTTATTTAATTTCAGCACTTTTACTTCACACTCATTTGTGTTGGTGTGTGAAGCACTTTTTTTTTCAAAGTGATACACAAATAAAGTAATAAAGTTATTGTATCATTTGATCCTTTTATAAAATAATTTAAATAGCCCTGCTAAAAAATTATAATAAAACATTTAAATTATAATAATTTCCTTTAGTACATAGGACCTAGATTATCATGTATTGTTCCAAAACTGATGGCAGAGCAATTCAGTAAAACAATACATAATAATTATGTAATATAGGGTTATTTCAATTTTCTAGTTAATTATTTGTTTTTTTTATTATTTCTATGTTTGTTGCTGAGAGAGTCAATTGTCCTGGGACTGAAAGCTTTTATATTGGCAACCATGTGCATTTTAATTTTGTGGTACTTTTTCATTTATGACTTAATTATAAAGATAAGGTGGAATAATAAATAAATAAATATATAAATGAATAAATAAATAAATGAATTAATTAACAAGGCGGACTACTTGACTCGGTTCTGATATTAATCAATTAAAAATGTAAATGCAAATTGCTTTTCACCATTATATAAAATGTATGACTTTGTCTGCTACTGTAAACAAGCTTTCATGAAATCAAACTTTGTTCTTACGGGAAGCCAAGCCCCTTCTCTAATCCAATTGTGTTAAAGATTTTATGTTTAGGGTCAAATCGAAGTCTAAAATACTCCTTAACGATATTGAGTCAGACACAGCTGCTCGGGGTTTGTTTCCTCTTCCATATGAATTAGAAAATATTTACCCATAAAGCCCTCCTCTAAACACACAGAGGAAATCAATTAGACAAGGATCTATTCTGCAGCGCAAACCCAAGAGGGGAACCCCACGTGTGCGAACACATAGCTTTGTTCATTAGCACAACATTCAATCAGCAACGCCTTCTTCTGAAAACACTCCATCAATGCCATTCATTACAGTATACCCGCAAATTCATCAAAGTTTGATTGAATTTCTCTTCCAGTGAGATACGCTCCCTTATGCCATGTAACTGCCAGTCAGCGCCACATCGGAGACAATGAACGGCTCTTCCGACCGGGCCCGCAGAGAAACCGCCTCGCTTTGGTGAGCCGGTGGACACCATTTTTTTTCCAAGTCAGTCACACGCTTATGGATTCTTTGTGTGGGTGATATGTATATTATCCCTGCATACGTGTACATTACCGCATGGGTTCAACTAAAGCCCCGTAGGCAGCAGTGATGAGGCTGGACTGATCAGAGAGCTCCGGCTTGGTGTCAGTCGTTGAGCCGTAATGACTTGGATGGGGAGAAGTGTCATATCGAGTCCTTCTTATTCTTAATTTTTCAACACAGGCTCTTCCAAGTCATTATCTGTGAGCCTCAGGTGTGCTCAGGGGGGGAAAGGCAACCAAAAGCTCAATCATGGTGAGTTTGCTTTGATCAGCCAGATTCCCAGGTACCTGCTCACAACTCTGGTGGCGTGGTGAGCATATTGCTTTTCCAGTTGGCTCTCGAGTCTTGGTCAGAAAATGATTACTGCAAGAACCTTTCCTGCTTCCTTTCCTGCTTCTCATACCAATTACTGAATCAGTACTGGACCCTCTGATCACTGATCAGCGTTTTACATTTCCGGGTTGTTTGGAATAAACAGAAGAAGAACTGGGCGGTAAGCATGAGCGGCAGTAGGCACCGTGGCTGAACAGACAAAGAAAAGAGCGCCACCTACAGAAACTTCATCAGCAGAAAGTCCAAGGCAAAAGATGTCATAGTACTGGTCACGCTGTTTGATTGACAGTTGATCTCTGGGAAGTGCAATGCAGAAACAGCACCAAAGATGGAGACAAAAGAGATAAAAAAAACAAAGATTTCACATATCGCACCACTTTGACTTAACTGGGGACATAATTACATGTTGTGTTACCTCTTCTCCTTTGGAAGTAAAATTCAAATTGAATTGCATTCCTTCCCCCTCCTCTTCCCCATCCCCCGCTTATCATCTCTCTCCATGTGCAGCGCAGCGGTTAATATTAGAGGACTTGATGCCATCGGAGCTTAGTGGCACAATTGAGGTAGCCGGGGACTAGCTGTGCTTTGAAACCCCCTTTTTCTTCAGAGGACAGGCGCTGAGATTTAACTCTGTAGTTTTGATCAACTTCATGACACTTCATCGCCCCAGCGGTCTTTGATAAAGTTGTCAAGTGCGCTAGCTGATGTAGCCGTGTGAAGTGAGCCATGGGAGTGACGGGAGAGCACCATCACGGTTGACCTGAGCACTACAAAGACTTGAAATAGTCAGACAGGGGAAGAGAGAGGAGACAGAAAGACAGGGAGAACGGGCCTGTTCCCAGCTAATCTCCCTCAGTCTCTAATCTGGATGAATTTTAAAGGCGCAGTAGTGTAGTATTTTTACCCATCACGTCATTGTCAGACAATTGGTAGCCTGTATCTCATGCCCGTGGTATTGTTAGTGCTATCAGAATTTCCCATAAACTCCCCTTCTTTCTTTCCCCCTCTCCCTATTGCTTTAGTTTTTTTCTTTAGCTGCTTTTTCCTATTAAAGGTCATGAGGTCCAGAATCTATCCCAGCATGCACTGGGTGGACGGCAATGAAGATCAAAATTAAGACGTGGAGGAAATATGGCACCTCGAGGTTGTTGCATGACTGGGCAAGCTCATCAGGAAGCTACCAACAGTAACCTTAAAACAACTGCACAACAAAAACAACAGCAACAACCATTTATTCCACATTTCACTAAAAAGAACATCCAGTTCGTCTTAAAAAAAAGAAGTCAGCCAGTCTCCCAAATCCATGTTGAAAATATGGTCTGATGAAACAAAGGTAAAACTTTCATTTACAAAAGATGTGTTTGCTGCAGAGCCAACCCAGTCTATCAGCCAAAGAAGCTAGTAGCAGTAGCTCAAGATGCCAATACATTTTGGGGGGAAAGAATGTAATGCAACAGAAAAGCCCAAGTTAATTTAGTCACAGCCAAATCAACCAAAGAATGACACAATGTAAGGAAGATCAGTTTCCTGTAATGGCCCAGTCAGAGCATCAATCAAATGGAAAATCTGTGGAATGGCATAAAGGGGAGCTGCATAGGAGGTCCCCTTGATATTTGAATGAGCTTGAACACCTCTGCAAAGAGGCGTTTGGTCTGTTTGCATGTCAAAAACATTTAGGCTCCATTAGTCCACCAAGAGCCACAAGATCAATTAAAACTAGTACAAAAAAACAACCAAGAATAACATCCAGAGATCTACAAGCCCCCATTGCTGCATCTGATGACATTGTGCATCCGTCAATAATAAGAAGAACACTGAATAGAAATGGCATTTATGCAATTGTCCAACAGTAGTGAATCGTTTCAGGACTGGTTCAGGTCCTGAATTCAGGAGCGCTACCCAATTGAACAAACAAATCAATATTTCAATTCAGTTTCAATTCCGACTGATTTTACTTGTTAACTTTAAAGTGATTTGTGACTTCACGCATTACTAATATAAATGCATATGTGCTGACACACACACACCTGCACATGCACACACACAAAAAGACTGAGAAATGCTGGCAGTGTGCTTATCAAGACCATCATGTGTTGTATCCTGGTACCATGGAAGCACAGAGCACATGGGGACACACAGAGCAGTGAATAATAGAAACCCCTCTATGGTATTATGGCTTTTAAACAAAGCTCACCAAGACATCTGTGCTGTCTGAATATATTTCCCTCCATGTATTATACATAAGGCTATAAAACGGGGGAAAGGGGAAAAAAAATAGGTCACTGGCTCCTTGGTTACTGCAAGAGTTAATATTGCAAACTTCATTTTTTGGTATAAAGTATGGCTAGCTGTGTTTGATGGGAATTATCAGCACGACTGTAATGTCTCCGAGCAATCAGGTCGCTCTGCTGAAACCATGCCGTATGAGATGTTTCATTACGCTGCTGGGTAGTGGTTGTTTAGTCCCAACAGGGTGCCTCTGCTCTTCAGTGGGACTAAATTAATGAAAATCAAGTGCACAATTACACACACTTGGAAGGAATTCTCATCTGATTGTCCCCTGACCTTGTCTACCTCTATGTGTTTGTGTGTGGATCTGTGTGTGTAAAGACTGGTATGAGCCACCATAGTGTGTTTTAATATTTACCAACAGTTCTCACCTTAACACACTCTTGCGAAAAGGGTTTACATGCATCACAGCCTCAGACCTGTTGCAATAGTTTCTCTTGTGTTATGGCTGCAATTAGGAAGCGCAGGCAGGCAAGTGGGCAAGCAGGCCTGGCATCTGAGAGAGAGAGACAGGCACACAGAGAGACAGACAAGAGAGAAACCATCAAGAGACAAGCAACTACAGGGAGGACAAACGGCTGGACCCGTCATACTTGTCATTTCGCCGCAGTTCAATTATGCCAAAGAAAAAGAGAAGAGACAAGCGGCTTCGTTGAGCATGCCGCAAATAGGGCAGAACTGTGTGGGGAGGGAAGAAAAATAAAACGTCTCCTGTGTGATGCAGTCCAGTTAGCTAAGATTTTGAAGGCCTGGGATCGATTTTTTTCCTCCATCTCTGGAAAATATACTGGAATTCCTGGGTAATGCGATTAGATGGGGTGTTGACAGTTTGATCAGAGGATTGAACACATGTGCCCAAATGCATGCACACACACATTCAAATGCCTAGACACAACACACCAGTCCCAACCCTGGATTTATCAATTAAACACGTAGCTTCTCTCACCGTGCAGTTTTGACTGTTAGTTTCATTAGCATGGAGTCACGTGTTGTTAACTTTTTTTTTTTTTACCCACCTTCCTTCCTTTAATAAAACTTAGATTGGCTTGGTATACCGTTCATTTTAATGTTAAGGACAAGCACAGCTCCTGTCACCAAAAAAAAATGCCATTAATAAAATACCATTGGGTCAGCGTGGCATCCGGTTCCAAGCAAGTATAATTACTTTCTCTGAAGCACCCAGGTAATTATGGAGCTCACTGTCACAGTGAATACAACCCTTCAAGCAAAGAACTGAAAAAGTTGCATGTCAGCTTATTGAAGGCAATTAATGCTACCACTATCTTTGGCCAACTTAATATTACACATAACCTAGATATAGACATCTGTCATATTATACTTGTCCGTTGAGATGAAGGCACTGGCCTCTTTACCACGCTGGAGCTAACTTGCTTAGCATAGCCTTAGATAGCTGCTAGTTAGCTTTAGCTATTACCCAAACTGTCAGTGGGGAGCATCTCTAGTTTTAGCCGCTCGCCTTTGTACGAGCCAAACGTTAGCTTGTTAGCGAATGGTGTCACATTCTTCCAAATCTCACAAGCCCTCAGGCAAACAGAGGTCTTCGATGTCTCCTGAACATGAATTGATTTCAAGCCTCCAGCAGAAAAGTAGAATTGTACAGTTTCTCCCCTGCCTGTCTTTGATTCTCCCCCTCACTTCATCTTCAAGCTGTCAATAAACTTTGTTGAGGCAACGACTGACTTGGTCCTCTCTGAAACCTGCTTCACTTAGAACCTCTGTGTCTTCAGCGATCACTTTTAATTTTCATGCATTCGCCTCTCTACACACCTTTTCCAACCTGGCAAGATTATTGTTGATGGGCCGATCAGGAGGTTTAACATGTAACATTACAACATCTTGTCGGCAGTCATTGCACAAGTTACCACATGGCATTCATGAGTCTCACGAGATTACCGCTATGCTAACACAGAAGGACCATTTCAAGGACTGGTGCCGTTGTCTGAGCATAACTTCTGAGGAATGTTGATCAATTTCAAACCATCCTGAGTAGGAATCGACAAGTACAAAGTAGTGGTGGCTTTCCCACTCAAGTATGTCTGCGTTGACAGCCGACCAAGAACTGGGTTAGGTTTCAGTGGCTCCTTTTGTTGATGGGACTTCTGGCTGTTGAAGTGATGCGTGCTCAAACAGCATCCTCAATGTCGGGGCTGATAGATGGCCAGAATACAGTTCCACCATCTCTTTGCTTTGTAGCTTCCACTCCCGGGTGTTTGTGCAGGGCTTTCAATTCCGCTGAGTGCAGTGATATGGGTATAACTGCTATACTTCCTTTACTGACAATGTTGTTCTTGTGGCTGAAAATACTTTTGCACAGTAGCTACTGTATATAAGTAATTTTTTTAGAATTGTATATGTATTTATCTGTCTGTCTCGAATGAGCTCATCTTGTAATGCACCAAAATTACAGTTCTTAGCTTGGTTCCTTTGTGTACCCACATATGCCTTGCCAATTGTTTCACTTGGTTTTTGATGTCTTGTGTTGAAGTTGTGCCTTTACATTACTACCTTACCCTCTGAATTACATATTTCTTAGAATTTTCTTTTCGGGGCAGCACCATGACGACTCTTTGATCCTACAAAACTGCAGTCACGTATGTGAAAGACCATTCTTTCAGTTTTCTGCCACATTACTACCAAAGACGAGAGAATCTGGACATCGGAATCCGTCTGCCCTAATGTTTTGGGGAAAATTTTGGGGGAATTTTTTACCTTTACTGGGTAGTTCAGAGTAGAGAGAGACAGGAAGGACTGGGGGGGGGGTTACATGCGACTACCTTTGTGGTATGCACCTTAGCCTATTGAGCTCCCAGGACGCCCCCCATCTACCTTAATGTTTAACTTCCCTTGCTGTTTAAACTTGGCTAATTACCGACTCATGAGCATGAGCCAAAGTAATGATATTGTCAGGCACTGGTATTAGATAAAGAACGCAGACGAACACATATTAAGAAAAGCCCCTGGTCTCTGTCCATTCTGCCTCTTCTCCATTCTCTAGTCAATGATGATCACTGATTGGAGGTCATAGTTTACTTTTTATATACTTCCTCATCGCCTTTGACCTGCACCCCTCTCTGATGTCCCAAGATTCTTAATTCTTCATTACCTCTTCAATTAAGTCAAATATTTAGACCGTGTCCCTCCTAAGGATGAGATGGGAGGTAGTTGTCTTTGATGGTAGCGTTTAGACTCTCCCAACACTGGTATGGCTAAGTATTGGTACGCTGGTAAGGCTATTAAGGCCACAGTCCAGTCATATGCTTCAGCCTGTGACTTGACTCTTCCCTACCCCTGTTAGGATGGCATAGATCACTTAATTTTATCTCTCCTACCTTACCCCTCAATTATGTCCCCCTCTCCTCTACGGTTCTCATTTACATGAGTTTGCTCCTGGCTCATTTAAAAAACACTTTACTTACATTTACATTTCTGCCGAACAGAGGAATATTTGTTGCATCTATTGTCTGGGCACCGTGGATTTGCCCTTTGCACTCCTTACTAGTGAGTGTTTGTGATGTTGGTAATTTATGAATTTAAGCTTATTCTACTATTGCACTCATTGTAAGTCACTCTGCTGATGGCTAAATGCTGATAGGCTGAATTACTGCAGTAAAATGCTAAATGCAATACAAATGTGTCTAAAATTTACTTTTTGGCTCCCCTGCCAAGGGCTTAGCCAAGACCAAGGACTGTAGGCAAATGTTGCTGCCGTTTGGTCCTTGGCCGTGTTGAATCAGCGACTGATCAGTCTTACAGCAAGTCCCAAGGACGCGGGGGCTTTGCTTATTTGGTCCATCCAAATCCAAAGCTGGAAAACCCTGAAATAATCTTTCAAAATGTAGAGAGAGAAATGGTGGCCCAGGGCTTAGTTAGCTGTTCAAATTCAGGGTAATCAGTGCCTGAGGCCACACAGTCTTGCGGAGCCTCCATCATTGAAGTCTCTTAATTGGTGCAGGAATAAGGCCCTGCACGAGGACTTCTGTAGAATACGTATCAGTGCATATCTATGTTAACATGATATGGGAGCAATGGAGTGCTGTCCACGGCCCATGATAGGTATCTGTAACCACACCTCGCCATGCATTATGGAGGAGTTGCCTCGTGCTAATCTGGGAGACGGTTAGCCATCTGCCTTGATTTCTTCTGTTTGTGTTAATTTTTTTTCCAGTATGTATTCTACGTTGAACTTCGACCAACTCTTAAGAGCAATCGGAGTATGTAGGCTTATAAATAAAGCGTGGAACTAAATAAATGAAGGATCTAGCTTTCTTTGTTCAGTGGATCTTTAACAGTATGTAATACTTTGGAACTAGCAGCTCGTGGCTCTCGGGTTACTGCTGAACTTCTGCCTCTCCAGGGCTTCAAAAAGCTCTATTACTGCGACACGGTGGGTAAATCAAATTAAGATTTACCTTCGTTCCTCAGTCTCTGGAGAAAGAGAGATGGCTGTTGAATTAGCTGGGTGTTTTTACCCTGATGGAAAATACTATTCTCCTCACACTCACTCCTCTTTATAATGGAATATGCACTTAGCTTCCTCTGTGCTCGTTTATCAAGCTGTAATATATGGACCTGTAGCCGCGTTGAGTGAAAGTGTATTTCCATGATTGAGGTCCAGTCTATAACAATGGTTTGCATAGTTGTGTATTGGGGGGCTTTAAATCGTGAGGCTGTTGATGGTGATTTGATGCAAGGAAGCAATTTGTGAGACAACGAGGAAGGGTTCTGCGAGCCATTAGGGGAATAGGCTAAGGAAACTAGGTGTACAGAGGTGGAAGGGAGGGTTGGGGGGGTGGATGAAAGGGTGAGGCGGAGAGACGTGGTGCCAGGATAAGTTGTGGAGACAGATGGAGCGAGGTGGAAAAAAGGACAAAGGGACGGAATGAGGTAGAGAGAAGGATGGGATGGTGGCAGGGGAGGTTGATGGGTGAGATTTGGGTGAGGTGGAAAAATAGAGGGGAGGATGGGAAATGGAGAGTGCAAGAGGGGAGGACAGGATGAAGTATAGAACCACAGAAGAGAGAATTAAGTGGTAGGGGACATCTGTCAAAAGGAATCAGGCCTGTGAAAGGCAACTTAATTAAGTGTACTCCACACAAAGGGGTCTTAATTCTTGTGTGCGTTTATGTGTATATGCAGACATGCACAAGTTAATTATGTGTTTGTGGGTGAATCCATCTTTGCGTACAGCATGCATTCATGATTTTATCAAGAAAAAAAATGAAAAAGTGAATAATTTAAAATAAAAACACAAAACACTGTAGACTTTATTGAAAATGTTGGTTATTTATTGGAGTCAGAAGGGCATAAGTCCATTAATGCTGTTCTGGCTCCAGATAAAGCAGGGAGTAAGTCCACTTAACGAGCCTTTTGGCAACAAATGTTGATGCACATAAATAGTCAGAATGGTACATGTTGATCTTGAATTTTGTTTGCCTAGTTTACTCATATCTGTTGTCCTAATTACAAGATCTTTTATCATTATTATGAAGAAAGAATCACAAGGCTACCACTGGTTTCCAATTCACAACTTCTTATTTGCGAGTGAAGAGAAATTATGGTTTTCTATCCTATCAGGTTAATTAATTGCATTCACCAGTCGTCCCAGGTGTAAACCTGTTTAGATGGCTAGAATGAAAATCGGCAGGGAGGTGGTATTCCAGCACCAGGATTGAGAACCATTGGTCTAGGTGGTACTGTCATTTTACAAACACCTGCTGATGACCCTCTCTCCTTCATCTCTCCAGAGGCCTGGAGCTGAGCATGCAAGGGGAACACAAGAGAGGAAATATCTTGCTGACGATGTTTTTTTTTATCATTCGTGTGTAGTCTCAGTAAATACAGTGTATGTATTTTTAAAATCCTAATATGATTTTATCTATTATCTTTATTGTTTTGCTTTCCCCCACTGTATTGCAATGGTTGGTGATCAGGTGGCTATATGTTCTGGAGCTTGAGACTGTTTGTCAAAGGCATAATGCATGCTGAAATGTCAGACAACTTCAGCTATAAAGCCTGCACAAAGTGAAATACTGTGTGCCTCAGTGTGTTAGTAGAGATCAGTGTTTTGAAGTTTTCATTGGTATATCTGAAAGTTTATTCTGTATAAGTTCATGTGCACATTTATGTAGCGGCACTACTTTCCAAGACACTAGACAGATGCGTCTTGACAAATGAGACAAAGACTAAAGGGCCATGACATGTAGCTCTGATCATGCAACCTCAGCAAACATGAATGATGTGTTTCATCCTAAAGGATGGAAACCAAAGGAGTTATTTTAGCCCACCATATGAATATATAATGTATGCAATTAAGATTCCATTAAGATCCCGGCAGGTGTGTGAAATAGTGAAGTAGTAAGAGTGAGTGAGAGTAAGTGTGGTTCTGGATGACGGCCAGGCGAATGCTCTTCCCCGGAGAACCCTCGGTCTCTGCGGCTGTCGGGCACCACATTGGCAGCCACTGTAGCGGACTTGCTACTCCTGGGGCAGTGACACACAGACAGAGACCAGAACGGTGAGAGTTTACACAGTGTACACAATATAAACCAACCCGGTTTTGACTGCCGCTTTTCTGCTCAGTCCCTGGGTCAGCACGCCTCCCACTAGCTCTTCCAGGGCAGCCTTCAGCTCCAAAACGAGGTCAACTTTTCGTCTCCAAAGTTTTCCAGTTGCCCCTCAGGCTGACGTGCCTGCTGCCAGTCCAGTCCTATCTCTCCTCTCGACTGCAAGACAAACACAGGTTTCCGGCTGCAGTTGGGGAACCAGCCCACCAGCTTGATTCTCTCCTGCATCCAGCCCACACCTCAACCCTTGCCAAAACCTACTTACACCCTTCTGGCTCCAAGCCTTCGTCCTAACTTACCATACATGTTAATGTTTTCATACATAGTAAGCATCACTATAGTAATTCTGATGTATTTTTCTCAATAAATGTTTTTCTGGGTCATAAAAAAGCTCCCTCCCTTTGTTTGGAGCCCCGCCCACCCCTTAGTGTTAAGACCACCCTTATTGACCTCACATACAATATGAACATTGCCAAACAAGCCATGGGAGTAAATCATTGGTTCACAAGGCAACTTAGGAGTGACAGCTGATTTGATTTTCCAATCAAAAAAAGACATAGCTGATTGGCCTTGCCCTGGGACACCTGAGCCTCGTTTCAACTTGGACTGTGATTGGTGGAAATAATTGCTTTTTCAAATGCTTTCTGAGAGGTTTAGAAATTTGAATGGGGTGATGCTGGAGGAGGGCTTTAACCAGCTCCCCGAGGGTCAGGTGCGTAGTGCAAAATATGGTGGAGGAGCCTGTCGCAAGTCTGGCATGCTTCCCAAATTGCCTTTGATAGAGCAAAGTCAAAACACAGAATATGTCTGTTACTCCTACTGTATAAAAAGCATGTGATGTCAAAAAATATCTGAATCTCATATGAGTAGCACAGCGGAGACCCGAGTGTCTCAGTATCTGTATTGATCTTTAAGTTGTGTGTTTACTTCTTTATGTATTTACCCTTAATTATCTTAACTTTATCATCTGATGAAGAGAGGCAGCCACTGCATAATTCACTTCATTTCTATGCAAATGAAAATGGAAATTGGGGTCCAATCAAAGATCTTTACGGATGACAAACACGTATACACACATGCTTCCTATGCATATGACCACACACACGCGCCATGGCATGTGCTTGTGTTTATCAGGCTGAGAAAGATTGCAAGAAAAAGTTAATTAGAGTCTGGGATCATACCTGAGTCCTCATTGATTACTCTCTACAATCGGAAGTGCTAACGTGTGTGTGTGTGTGTGTGTGTGTGCTTGTACATCATTAATAAGATGCTCGACATTTTTACCATCTCTCTTGACTTCAGCTCTCATGGGTGTGGCAGTGGCAGTCCTGATCCCTGCGCTGTTGATTAAAGGATAAGTGGCGACCTTGACTCGAGTCTCCAGAGGCTAACATACATTCAAGTCTAGCAGCAGCAATTAATCCCCCGCCCCCCCAACGCTCCCAACTGCCTTCCCTTTTTCTCCATATATTTTGCGCAATTACTCATTTTTAATTTGTACCTTTATTCCAATCTCTCTCTAAAGGTAACAGTGCATAGGAACAGAATCCTAACTTGGCAATTAACCCTAAATCCTACACTTACGACCTTGCAAAATGAGGACCGGCCAAAATGTCCTCAGTTTGAAGGTCTAAAACTCAATTCTCACAAGGATAGCAATACAAGAACACGCACACACATTGGCTAAAGGTGAAAAGATGTTTGATCTCCAGAGAGCTGACGTGCAGCATCCTAATCCAGCCTTCCCGCCTCCCCAGTAGAGCTGGTTTGTTCAACACCGCGCACCTCAGCACCCACTAAACAGCCCACAGGAAACACAGCGAGTACATCATTTATTAATAAGTTTGTTGATATTTCTGTCAAGAGTCTGAGCAAACCGCAAAAAGCAGACGAGACGATCCAGCCGGCTCTTGTTTACACCTCATTTCACACCCAATAGACAACACAAGACATAACTAGGAACAAGAGAGCGGGAAGAGCCTGGCGTCGTGAAATAGCTGAGGAAGAGTTCGGCAGTGTGTTGCGTCGGACTAAAAGGAGGGGGAAAAAATACATATATCAGACTAAAGGAGATGTCTGGCACACTTTCAGAGATAGGTAAGGTGAAAACAACAGAGACTGTGGTGTCATACGGCACGAGACGGGGCTGCAGATCAGAGTGAGAGAGACTACACTGTCAAACACTACACTATATGGCAGGACCGCTGAAGACTGGTCAACCCAGAGCAGATAACATAGCTGTTTATATACTCATATTACACAGAAATGTGGAGGACAGTGAAGCCTCAGGTCCTAATAGTACTTTTTCCTTACAGTGTATAAAGCTGAAAGAGAGATGGGTGAGAAAGCCTTCAATATCCCTGCCCTCTGTGCATGGAAGAGCCTGCAGATAGACTAGAGTCTTAAGGATCTGCTTTCTCTGAGTCAGTTTAAAGCACTTGTTACGGCAACAGAAGAGAGATGTATTGGCAATAAGATTTTTTTTCTTTGGTTAAGTTTTTAGGACTAATACCACTACTACTGCTATTACTACTACTATTACTGTCATTACTACTACTACTATTACCACTACTACTACTGCTACTATTACTAATACTATTACTATTACTACTGTTATTACTACTAATACTACTACTACTGTTATTGCTACTACTATTACCACTACTACTACTACTGTTATTACTACTGCTACTACTACTGCTGCACTGCTACTACTGCTATTACTACTACTACTAATGTTACTACTACTACTACTACTGTTATGACTATTGCTACTACTACCACCACCACCACCACCACCACCACTACTACTACTGCTGCTGCTTTTACTACTACTACTACTACTACTAGTGCTATTACAACAGCTGCTACTACTACTGCTGCTGCTATTACTACTACTACTACTGCTGCTATTACTACTACTACCACTACTACTACAAATCCAAGTCAATTTGCAAGTTCAAGTCAAGTCAAGTCATAAGATACAAGTCCGGTTGCAGGTTTCTCTGAATGGCAGCATATACATACATATATTAGTTGCAGCTGAGAAAAATGAGAATTGTTTGAATCTTCAGAACATATAATGTATGTTGTTTATCTTATCTTTTACAGCCTTTGGCTCATCTTTACTAAGGTTGCCAATAATTCTGTAGACCTCTAAAGATCAAACTATATAATTAATGATTCAGAAGTAACCGATTACAGATACAATATACATAAGAAGAGCCCTCAGCAACAATGTGAAACATTTCTAGAAACAAAAAACAATGTAACAGGTTCCGAGGTTGTAGGAATGGAATGGACGGATTCTGGACATGGCTTGTGGTCGCACACAGTCTTTATTCACTCACACTATTAACAAGCCCGAGGGCAATTATTGTTTAACTAGATCAATAACAAAACAGACCAAGGCACCTGAAGAATTTAGGTGCACTCAAGTGAATCAGTGAAGGCTACTTTCCCAATTTTGGCAAGGCTGTGCATTAGAGAATATGAATGAGTTCATGAAAGAAAACTAGTGGCTAAACAGTTTTCTTTCTTTGTTATTGTTCAGTAATGTTTGAGGATGCTATTTGTCAGGAGGAGTTAACCTAGATATAGCCTTGTTGCCTTCCAAACAAACACTGCAGGAAGGCAGAGCAGTGTGCAAATCAGTGAACTGGGCTTGTGATTGGGAAATGTATCCTGCATTGTTTTCTGAATAGAAAGCTATTGCTCAGGTTTTGCCGGGGCAAGTCTGGTCAAGTCACTGCTGTCAAGTCTCAAGTCAAGTTGAGTCTCAAGCAATCAAGTCTTAAGTTAGTCAAGTCTCACAGAAGTCAAGTCGCAAGTCCTGATTTTGTGAAGTCTCAAGTCTCCAGCTCTGGCAATAGCAATACTATTACAGCATAATCAGCACAATATGCTACCAGCTAAATGAAAGTTTACAAAAAGAGTTTTTATTTGTGTCTCAATAGATGATACAGATTTTGTTATTTCCTCAGGCAGGTTTAAGCACCTGATCTCAAATGCCTGATCACCTTTTGCCTGGACATCACAGGCTACATCTCTGTACGTAAAGAGTCAAAAGCTCCATAATAAGGTAGGGCAAAGGCATTTATTGCTTTTAAGTAATCTTAAATTCAAAATTGGAAATCTGGAAGACAACTTTCGGTAGCTAAAATGGGACTTGAGGTTTTAGGGCTATTTCTCAGTTGGTGGAAACAAGACTGAACAACGCATAGCACTTAATTTGTGTAATTCAGATTCTTATTACTCAGGTTTCCATTTCATGTATTTTAAACATTGTGACATTTTAAACATTGCACTTGGGCCAAATATAATAACTTTAGATTTATTATCAACATTTAATGTCTACTAAACTATGAGTATCAATATGATCAATATGAATTAGAAATCTTTTGCATTTGAATGCATCATCTCAATGCCTGTGCATGCTTATAATATTGGATGCTTATAATCATATTGTGCTGAGATTTAATGCTTGTGAAAGTACGAGGAGCAAAGCTATGTGTATCACTGCACAGCAAAAATCTGATCCTCTGTGGGGGTTTAAAATCAACTCAATTTGAGTGTATATAGGAGACCACTGAATGAAAACCAGTATCTTCATCTTCATGGAAACCATGCAAAATGACAGAGGTTATTTTGCTGAACACTGGCATATTGTCATCAACATCTGTACAAACAAAGAGGCCAACATGATACTCAAGAACATTTCACCTACACTGTGGGATGTACTTCAATCTGAAGGTCTACAAGATTCAAGATTCAAGAACTTTATTTGTCACATACACACACGGGGTGTGTAGTGAAATGAAAAGTGGCAATGCTCATTGGGAATGTGCAAAAGGGCAACAGTACACAGTATTTACAGTAAAAAAACAACACAATATTTACAGTATTACAGTAATTACAGTACGAGCTCTTATATAAAAAAAAACAACACAATATATACAGTAAGAGCACTTTGGAAATGGTAAGGGAAATCGTATGAATGTAATATACTATAAATTATGTGTAGTCATTACCTAAGTGTGTGTGTGTGTGTGAGTGTGCATAAGAGGGGCAGTGTGTGTGTCTTGGTGGGGGCCCTGGTGAGGTCAGAGTTCACAGTCCTGGTGGCCTGAGGAAAGAAACTCCGTCTCAGTCTCTCTGTTTTGGCAGCGTGACTACGGAGGCGCTTGCCTGACCGCAGCAGCTGAAACAGTTCGTTGTTGGGGTGGTGAGGATCCTTCATGATCCTGCAGGCTCTGGTTCTGCACCTCCTGGTGTATAAGTCCTGCAGGGTGGGGAGTGTAGTTCCAATAGTGCGTTCGCACTACTCTCTGCAGAGCCTTCCTGTCCTGAGCGGAGCTGTTGCCAAACCAGGCAGTGATGCTTCCTGTCAGGATGCTCTCTACAGCTCCAGAGTAGAAGGACTGAAGGATCCTCCGGGAGACTTTGAATTTCCTCAGCTGCCTGAGGTGGTAAAGGCGCTGCCTCGCCTTTCTCACCAGAGTGTCAGTGTGTGTTGTCCATGTCAGATCTTCAGTGATGTGGACTCCCAGGTATTTAACCTGCTCACCCTCTCCACAGTAGTCCCATTAATCCCCAATGGTGAGTACGTCCTCTGTTGTTGTGTCCTCCTAAAGTCCACAATCAGCTCCTTAGTTTTGGTGACATTCAAGAGGAGGCTGTTGTCCTGGCACCAGAGTGACAGATCAGCCACTTCCTCCAGGTAGGCCTTCTCGTCGTTGTTGGAGATCAGGCCCACCACCACTGTGTCATCCGCAAACTTAATGATGGAGTTGGAGCTGAACCTGGCCACACAGTCATGTGTGTACAGGGAGTACAGTAGGGGGCTGAGGACGCAACCCTGGGGGGATCCTGTGTTCAGGGTGAGGGGGTTGGAGGTGTGTCTGCCCAGAGATGTCTTCAAAATATTCTAGTGATTTAAGCAAATGCATTTTGACTGGACCAGACTCAACTGATTTTAAGATGGGGCGGGGTGAAGACGAAGCACATCAGAGCTGCTCATGGTGTTCCCTTACTCCCATTGGTTGATCGGTCTCAGAGTGTGTAGATCTAGGCTAGGCTAGCATGGGTTGCTAGCTAGCCTAGCACGCTCTTCTGTAACACATCAATTTATTTAGTGAGAATGTTTGGCTAACCTTAAAGATGTTATGAATATATTATTTAAGAGCATCAAGTATCCTTACCCTTCCATCTCAACCGTGTGACCAACTATGATGTAGAATCTTTGAGACTTCCTATCTCCAACGTATCCATACGGCCCATCTACATGACAGACGCCAAGCAAAATGAAAACAAAAAGAATATCACTTGTGATGAGATAAGATGTGAATAAATCATCATTAAGTCAGCTTAAACAGAATCCCATCTGCCAAGGGAGATATCTGGACTGGTCAGGTCACAGCAAGTCACTCTGGTACAGAGTTGTTGGCTCGTTGAAGCAAATAGTTACACTGCTGCAAATCTTTTTTGTCTATCATTTATTCCCACATTTCTTAGTCTGTTTACTTACTCATTTTGAAATATGAAAGACGATCCATAGCAGCCAACTCAAGAACCTACAAACAATTCAATCAATAGTGGTCAAAGTGATTTTGGTCGCAATTGATCGGTATGATGCCAGACCCAGATGATGGCAAAATATGGTCTAGGTTGGAAATAATTGTCAATGTTTTGTTAGACAAAGCTAGAAAATGATGACTAACGAATGACATATGACAAAATTAATAGTTTCCCAATAGAATAAATAATCATACAAAGGGTTAACAGTTCACCACACCTAAACTTGAGAACTATACCTTGAACTTCATCTGAACTTAAAATCATTAATCTTAATTTACTTTATTTTCTCTACTGTGTTTTGGAAAATATTTGTGAAACTATGTACACGCATTTGAGATCTACTACTACTATATTCTTCAATAAAAAGATCAATCCAAAAAAAAACATAATTTTCAAATTCAGTGACCGTGGTAAGAGTTAATCCTTCAGGTGTTCGGAGATTACAGATGATTAGAGACAAATGCATTTGTTTCTTCATTGTTTGAATTATGGCAAAGTCACCCAAGACTATATATTATTGTGATTATGACACCAAGTATTAGTACTATGGTAAACCGTATAATTTAGTTAGTTAGTTTCCTTGCTTATTGATTTTACCATCCAAAACCATAGTAATAACCTGAATTCTGTTTTAGGATGGACTATTTTTTATTTTATATCCGTAAGGAAAGAATATTAAAAGAATAATAAAAGAATATGGTTTTAGAATTGTAATTGAACCCCAGGCCCAAACATTATCCCAAGTAGCAACCTATGGCTCGGTAAGAGGATATTAACTTCATTTTCAGTGGCTGAGTTTAACGGCTGAATAGATGGCATCACCTTGATGGTGCCACAGTGTGTCTAATAGGGAGCATCCCCAAATCCGTTTCACTGGCATTTGAATCAACTAATGTGATTTAAAGTACTTCTGGCAGTTTGGCTGAATAATTTATCATCCCTAATGATCCTAGTAGAATTAAACATTAAGTTGTATTATGCATGTAAATTATAGCGGTTCAAAAGGGGGCTTTTTATCGAAAGTGGCTTTGAGCTGTCACGTAGGGAGATACGGTGCATTATTACTCTGGAAACATATTTTTGTGTTAGAATAAATGACTTCATGGTTGATTCATTTCGACTGTAATTACCTGTTGGCAGCGTGGCCTAAGGTATCAGTAGGGGTAGGTGAGTTTTTGTAATTTATGTACTTTTCGTTTCGTGTACAAGGTCTTGCGCTGTTGGAGAAAAATCAGGACAGTTTTCATTGATGAGACATATAGGTGTCATAGGTATATGCTCCATCATCCACGCTTAAACTGCTTACTGTCAAATGAACTGGATTGGAATGTAGTTTAAACTGATAAAGGGCATGAATCTGACTGTGTGAGATCCCTGTATTTGACTTGTTCCTGCTGAGATATTTTAAGTGTATGCTCACAATATTGGATGTGCCTTTGTGGTGTGGTTGATTCAATACCTTGGCTTCATTGTCACCCACTGTTATGACAGAAAATCAGGTATTTTCAGATTTTCATTTATTTCTGATGAAGCATTGCTTTTACAGTGTAATTTCATGCCATTGGTTATGGAGTCAGTGCCTATCCATTGAGACTCTGGCTTCTACATGGTTTTGTATTAAAAACAAAAAACTCTCCAAAGACATTCTCCAGTTTGGAGACTATCACACCCTTGAAAAACATGATAAATAATTATGCAATCAGCTTGGCCTAATAGATGTTAAGTGGAATCACCATCTAGCCTTTCTGTTGAAAAATTATTGCAATTGGAGAAACATGCCAGTAATATTAATAAAATCAATAATATGATTCACTGTTTTGGGCACTCTGTTCAAGTGACTTGGCATATTACATCCCTTCTTCTTTTGAAATTCTGGATTGCGCCTCTCAAGCAAGCAATGTGTCCCTGCAAGCTGTTTTGATGCCAGTAGGTAAAAGAGTGGAGTCTGGGAATCACAGATGGGAATGACTAATGTGTAGAATGTGTCTTCTACTTGTGCAAGGCAATGACGGCAATCACTAAAAAGCAAAATGTTGTTGGTGGTATGCTTCAAATAGCCTTCCAATTCTGCCGTGAACAATCATCAGCATTGCAGAACCTAATTAGTTTCCTTCAACATATGCATCACTTCAAGGCTGAAATGTGTAAATGATTTAAGTGGCACTGTGGAGCTCTTAGGATGACTGAATCGTGTACTAAGATTGAGGATGTTTGTGCACAATACCCTGTTCATTTAAGGGTTAGACCATTATATTGGTTTTTAGATATACTGGGCCGATGTTGGCCTTTTTCATTAAGTACTGGATATTGCCTGTTCAATGTGTCACCTCCTTTCCACCTCCAATATGATGGAGGTTCCTCCCTGACCACAGCTACATAAAAAGTATGTAAAATATGCAATGAAATTGATTTTTGTTGTCCTTTTTCTTATTTAATTTTTTAATATTACATATTTTTTTAAATATTGCTCATTTAAGTGCAGCAATCTCTCACAGTTTCCCCTACCCCTACAATTTCATTAATGTAAGTTTCAATGGAGAAAAATGAATGATGCCAGAACTGAGTTGCAAGATGCATCATTCCCAGGTCATTTATCATTCCAAGATTTGTCAGCAGTGGCGTGTGACATGTCAGATGGATTGGCGACCAGGTGAACAGATGGAGACCAATCCTCCAGATTTTATTGTGGCGGACAATAATACAATGTTCATCACGCTATACTATGGTCGCAAATGGGAGAATATTCCTATGAGCAGCCTAGCAGATTTTTTACATGGCATTTAAACTAATTGTGACAACACTTTATGTTCATGAAGCTTACATCATTTTATTTACTGCTGGCATAATGTGATAATCTGTGAGATTTAAAAAAAATTTGTCTCCATCTTTGGTGCTAAGAGCTCATTGCTGTGGTGTTTCTGCACTGCACTTCCATTTGCATATTTTTTGTTTAGCAAAAAAACCCTGGTTATTTTTGGGGGCAGCAGCGTGGTGTGGTGAGCAGGAGACTGTACTTCAACTGGAGGACGTGGGTTTCAAGCCCCCAAATTGGCAATCATCCGCAAGCATCTACAATGCTGAAGTGTCATTGAGCAAGACACTGAATCCTTACCAGCTCCAAGGGTGTTGCTGCTGATGGTAACCTCTCACCTCCCTGTGGACGAGGTCAGCAGAAAATAAAATTTTCCTACAGGGAGCAAAGCAACCTACAAAGCTACAAAAACATGGTCGAGAGTCATTGCTAATAAAAATGCCCAGAAACAAAACAGGAGGGCATGCTGCTTCTGGAGTTTAATTCAGCAATTACCAAAAGCCTGAGTGACTGAAAGAAACAAAAACAGAAAATGAGTAAAAGAAAGAAAGAAAAACCTTTGTGTTCATGCAGATCATAGCGACATCCGACGTGTCAGCACCCCCCACCCCCCCCAAAAAAAGGGTGTGAATTAGAAAATGAAAAAGTCATAGGTAGTCGAGAAGAAAAGGCAGCTTTGCCTTAAAGTGAGCTGTCACACGCTCCCCTGCTCCTGCTGAACATTGTGTCAAATGCAGTAATGGAAGTCTATTTCCTTAACCATCCGTTGCAGGGAAGAGCAGGTCACCAAGGCACCTTTATAGATATACAGGGAGCTAACTCTGTTCTGAGTCAAATGGAGACACAAGCACCATTCCCATTTCACTGATACGCTCTTCACTAGCTTCCAGGGGTGGGTATTTCAATGCAACTTCCTCATAGTATCTGCCAGGTGTAACATATTGTTACATCGCAAAAAAAGCTACTTTGTGCCATGCAGCATGTCTTCTGTGGAGTTTGATTAGTGTAACATTCCCCCGTGCCCTTGTGCTATTTGTCTTTATCGTCCCATACGCCCACTAGCTTTACACTGGGAGTGGTGATTTACATATCCCATTTCTCTTTATAATGTATTCCCTAAAGTCAACAACTTACATCACTGACTGCACAAGAAGAAGTGAGTTCATATTACAGCATATGTAAAATGAAAATGCAGAAGGTGACAGTCAGGTCTTTGAACCTTGAGACTATAATAGAAAACATGCAGGGATACATTTCTACAAAGTAGTCCAGTGTAGATGACAGCATATCACCCACATAGCCAAGTCTAACGTTAAACAATTATTTACTACTACTAATAATAATAAAAACTTGTAGAGCTATTGTATAGCACTTTTCCAAACAAAGTTACAAAGTGCCGTAGATGATACCATCAATCAGCCACAGGATGAACCAAAGGCTGTAGGCTATTCAAGGCTTTGAACTTGGCCAGTCATTTGTCTTCATGGTAGTGACAGGATTCTGCAAATGAGGGGTAGAATTACGGTGGGTGTGTGGGTGTGTGTGTGTGTGTGTGTGTGTGTGTGTGTTGGTGCATTTGTCTGTGTTTAGTACTTATAACTTAGTTCCAGATCTACTAAAAATTTGGCGCTCATGTTTTTATACAAGTCAAAGCCGAAGACAAAAAAAAAAGCAAATTTTGATTGACTACCAAGAGTACCTTCAGTACTTAGAGCATCTAGAGAAAGCTATGCTCTCTTTTCTTGAGTGTTGCAAAGTCAAAGCTGAGGATGAGAGGCACACAAGAGGAAAGGCGATATATATCTTCTTTATTTTCACATAGGCCTAAAATTGAGTTTTACTCGTTTCTGGTGCAGAAAGGACCAGGACCCTTAAAATTTAATTCAGTTAAAAACAGGGCAACATTTCCACACGTGGCAGACCAAGCTTATAAGAAACTTACAGATCTATGACAAATATGTCTTGTGCTGCCTTCAGCTGCACTTGAGTGTTTTACTAATCATTGGTTAGTCAACCCAATCTGATATGCACTTTACTAGCTAGTTAGCTAGCTAATGGCAGCTAGTCTAACATGCTAACAGAGCTAGCAAACTGGCTAGCGTCTAATGGCCAGACAAACCCTTATGAATGTTTCAGATATAGATAGCTATGATGCTTATTCAGCATTATTAGGCTATGACAGTCAGTAGGTTTATTTAAAAGTTCTTATCAAAGCAAGCAAGGCTACAATACTATTGCTGTGGGTTATTGAGTGAGAAGCAATAAATAGTCACTGTCTAGAACTATAGAATTATTGGATTGATACTGTTTTAGTCATATTATTATAGTTATTTATTATATATTTATAATTATTATGTATTATATATTATATATTATTTAATATAACTATTTTACAGCCTGAAAGAATCTTCCCACCACTACAGACTTGAGCATTTAAATATCCCCTCAAAGGCAGCTTCACCTTCCCCGGATTTAGGCTTTAAGAAACTGAGTAATGTTGTTTACAAAAACAGAATTTCCCATAGAAAAATGAAATGAACTGTGAAATGAACTGCGTTGCACAGAAATAGGCCAAGACTGTCAAACCTAATGTGAGGATGACGTATAAAGCTCCCACCCAAACCCAAACAAATGCAGCCATAACACTGTTCACCCACTTTCCTGGCCTTTTCCATCTGCCTTGGATTGGCATCAGCCTCCCTACCGCCGTCCTCGGGTGACGGCAGAGACGATGACTTTCATGCGTGGGAACTGCCAGTGAAGGGACTTCGGGGTCGTCCTCCATCGCTACAATGCGAATGAGCAGGAGGTCCGGGGCTGCTCTTCCCCTGAGGACCGGTTGGAAAAGTGCAGTGTTGGTGTCTGACACTCTCTCTCTTCGCTGTACCTTCGCTGCTACCAAATCTCATCTGTGTATGAAACATCTACAGCAATAACTCAGATATACGTTGAGGGTGTAAAATATTCAGCATCTCCCATTCTGTGATCTACACAGAGCAGGCTGAAGCCATGTTAAGCATCGTGGCAGTATGCCAATTTCATATTAAGATCTATATTACATAGATAGATCGATAGATAGATACTTTATTGATCCCCGGCCGTGGTTGCAGCAGCATAAATGATAATGGAGATATCCCTCTAATATATGCAAATATATATAATATATGCAAAACCACTGTACATGGGGAGCATATTACCAATTGATGCATTGACATAAGCTATTTGAGGTAGATGAGGAACACAGGCACCAGTCTGTTCTGACAGTCAAAACAGGTACTTGTTTATTTTTCTGTTTTAAAAGTAATGATAGTTAGAGACATATATAGACGTATGTTGTATGTGTGGCCATGGTAGCATGTAGAGAATCAAATACATTGAATGTGAAAAGAGTAGCTGAGTATGACACCAAGCAGTCTGTGTAAATATGTTATGCTAACAGTCTCTCTGACATGCTTACAGTTAGGCTGTCACTTTTCATTCCAAATCCTAACCTGGTGAATTATTAAATATTACAACTCTAATGTGTTGGAACTGAAAATAAATTGGAGATGCCCTGTGGTCTCACCGTTTACATTGTAGCTTTCTACAGACACAAGTATTGTCGTTAAACCATGGCGCTAATTTCTTAAAACTGTGTTTTCTTGCGACTACTGGAGCGATCGAATCAAGTGTGTTAAGTAGGTTTGAGTGAAATTATTAAGGGCGCCAATATGACCAGAGAGTGGAGCCAGAATAAGCATTGATGCAACAGATGGATCACTGCGAGGGCAGGACAATGCAATCTGGAATTTAATAAAGTAGTGGTGATAAGGTGGGTACGTAGGAGGAGACTACTAGATCATCTTATCCTCATAGCACAGTAACGATGTAACATTGTATTCCATTCTTACATAACAGTAAAATTAGACCTACACTGTAGATTCTCTATGGCGTGGTTCTTCAACTGTAGGCCATACAGAAGGCAACAGTCCCAGTTTAGAGTCTTTTGGGTTTTCTTGAGTTGTTCCAGGATTTAGCATACATCTCAACCCATCAGCAGCCCTCCAAGCTTATGTTTTGTGGGGCTTTTGTAATTTAAGCACCTGATACTGTAGCTATATTAGTCTTTTTTTTTTTCTTCACCAATTCCCAGAAGAGACAAACCCACACACAGAACATCTCATTCACATGCATTTCACCAGAAGGCTCTGGGCACAGGGTCAGCCATGCTGTGGTGTCCCAAGAGCGGTTAGTGATTCAGTTCCTTTAAATGGGGTTCAAACCCATGCACTTCATAGTACAGCTTCTATAACTAGCAGGCCCACCTGCTGTACCTTCCATCTATCCGTACATCCACCCATCCATGCTCTGCTCTGATCAATTGCATCTAGATGCTGTATTTTGAGCCCAGTGGTCCCAGCCGAGCAACCAGACCCCAGCTCCATTAGCCTCTGATCTGGGTACAGGCCTGAATTAGACTAGGGGTTAAGGGGATGAGTCTGACAGCGACATCTTCTGATCTGGGACCTAGCCCATATAGAGACTGATTGAATTAAAGCGTGTTCCACGCAGCTTTATGTCTTTGAATCCAGACCCCCCGCCGCTCTCCCTCTCTCTCCTCACATCAGAACGGTTATGGATGAAACCATGGTGAAACCAATACCTTCAGCCCAGCCCACGCTGTGTTGCCAATCTAAAAACATGACCTATAAACTATACGGCTGATTAAATTTCTCGGAGATCAAAACCTCCTGTGACACCTCTGATATGTTAAGCACCAACTAATCTGGAAGAGATGCCGTGGGAAGATGGCAGGGACGCGCGTCGGATGCGCCGCTTACTGTAGCAGCATATGAAACTACACTAATCTACCCTTGCCTGAAAAATGTTTCAAATCTTTTCTCCACCCCGAGGGATTTATCAGATAAAAAGCTTATCCCATTTTGAGATCTATATCTTTGATTTATCGCCATGCATAGTATCAATGTGTGATCGAAAAATACAAATGCACTGACATTTCACTTAAGCCAAATATTGCAGTCAAAGGAGGGAAGACTAGGCTCAAGAGCCCACTGGATAGTGGACAGGGGACCATGAGGGCTAAGAGAGGTCACTTTCAGGCCTGCAGGTGCTGTTAGAGAGCATATATGAAATATGGAGTCTGGGGAAATGGCCTCACCCACCTGTTGAGGAGTTCTTGATTAATGATCCATAAAGATTGAATTGTCTTAAAAGCAATTATCAGGTTTGGAGTGGGATGGAAAATACTAATTTAGTCTGAAATGAGAATTAACTATTTACTCCTGCAGTAAAAACGAAAATGGCTGATTGACTCTGTGTCTGTTTCTCACTCTTTCTCCCCACAGGTTAGCTTGAGGTTACTTGATTCTTGCCAATGACAACCCTGAAAACATTGCGGCGGAGCAGCAGGGCCACCCAGCCCTCACACGGCAGTCAGTGTGTTGGAGTTACTTTCAATTAACCTTAGCAAATATGGAAATAACATTAAAAGTGCTATTTAAAAAAAACAACAACGCATGATATGTTTTTGTCCTTTGTTCCCAAGCCAACAACTTGTGCCCTGCACTTTTAAAACAAATGAATAAATGACAAAGTGGGAGAATAAAAAAAGGGAAAGAAGAGAGAAAATTCCATCTGTCTGAATCCTAATGAGGCTCCACATGCTCCAACTGTGTCTTTCACAACTGCAGAGGTGAAACTGTGAGTTCCACCCTAAATCACCGGGGAGACGTCAAAGGGAATTGTTGTTATTTCGACCACTGCAGAGGAGCAAGAGAGAGAGAGAGAGAGAGAGAGGGAGATAGATTAAAGAGATTAAAAAAGTGTCTCTCTGCGCGTGGCCACCTGTACACTGGGTTTGGAGCCATGCTTGCACACAGGCTGGACTGTTTTTGGAGTCTAACCAAGGGTAAAATATCTCAGCAGATGCCTTACTCACACTGCCTGCCTGTCATATTCATGGAGGGCAAAGGTCAAGTGGACGGCAGCATTCCAGCACAGCTGCCTCCTGTCAAAGGGAATTTCATTTCCATCATGGGGGAAGATGAAATGGGCAATGCATGCTTGCACATAGCATCCTTAAATTCTATTTTCAATACTCACGACTCCCGGGTGGTTGCGGAAGGTGAGACCTTGTTGTTTGTGCAGGGCTGTTTTAATTGGCTCTACCTGTGTTCATGTGAATATGCCGTCTTTTATCCGAAGCTTGTTTTTCCGGATCTGAATCATTTGGATAATCTCTGAAGTGTGAAGGGAAGCCAGTGTTTGACAATAATGTAATGCACCTCAGATCGGATCCAGATGATTGTGTTTATTTATTATAAATATGCTTGTATGCTTGAGCATAGACAAGTCAATAGCTCACGAACCACTGTGGTGTATGTACAGCATATTTCTGTAATAATGGACTGCAGCAAACTGCATCTACCAGGTGTTTGAGTGAATATTTCCGGCCCGTTGCCTCTCAATGCGCACATTAAACATCACCATTCATCAGTCCCATGCACCTGACCTTTCCCAGAACTCAATTAGCCCATCATGAGGAAACAGGACCCTTGTAGATTTCACTGTTGTTCCACAAGCATAATATCACCTCAGTGGCCAAATACAACAGGCTCCAACAGGCATCTGTCGCCAGGCAAAGTTCACTGCTGCTCGCAGGCTAAACTGTGCAAAATCTGTCCTGAGTGCGAGATACATAAACACAAGCGCCCACCTCCAAACACATTGTTAGGCCAGATTAGTCCAATGTGAAGTACCCAGAGTGACTTTCCAACAGCCTCGGGGCCCCCATCCCCATCCCTCTGTATGGCAGTGTTTACTCAGCTTCCAGCCAGCCATGACTGCCACACCTGCTCAGGGCACAGAGGAGGCTCCTGCTGCGCCACTCTGTAATGATTACTAATGTCTGATTATCTAGGATTCAGCCCAACAACTGAAATCGTGAGCTCTCCGTCAGCGCAGCAATGTGCAGCCGCGTGGAAAAGCACAGCGGATGTCATGTCAGGAGGAGCTGCAGAATGGGATGACACCTCGTTACTACAATTTGGAAGCAGTCACGTGTTTAACTCGTTGGAATGTCCACATCCAAAATCGTTATTGGTTGTTGAATTTCAAATCAACCGTAAAGGAACTGCAGCAGATATTGTATTAGTGTGAATATAACTGAGTTAGATTTTTGTTGCATTGGACTGTTGACACAATTACGCAATTTGTGATGCCAAGTGGGAGATATCGGAGCCTATAGAACATTCCCATGTGTCCTACTTGTAATTACCACTAGGAGGCCGGCGTGAATCCAATATGACACGAACGCGGAATTAGAGACAGCTATTGTTTTGTTACAACTACCATCTTTCCTACTGGTGTTAAAGAAACTGGTTCAGCTTTGTTTCCATTCATTGGCCTTTTTGGTACAGTTGTTTTGAAATATAAATATATATTTTATTATAGTTATGAGGTGAAATTCAGCAATGACGTTCTTATCTATTCCGCATTTAGGGAGTTATCTGAATATATTAACATAGAATCTGAATATATTAAAATTATGGATTCAAATTATATGATGCACTTAATTGTCTGGAGTTCTGCCCATTTCTCCCATGCTGCCTTCATATGCTTCATGAAAAACTACACACAGGGCAGGAATGGGCCCTGGGGCTGACAATGTTGTTACATGTCTTAGCTGCATTTTGCACCTCTTTTTATTGTGGTTGACCAACACCCATTTGGTGTATTGGCTCTTTGATTGGTGGGGTCCCTGGGAAAGCCCTATCAAAACATCTGGGAACATAAATAGATTTGAACTTTTGAACTGTTTTGGAATTTATAGCTACAGAAAATATATGCAAATGTGTTTTCATTCGAACCCAGAACCCACAGAAAAGATTCACAAATGTGTGAATTAGTTTGTGAACAAATGTGCTAATAGTTGCAAATTTGTTAAACATTATTTTGCAAGTTTAATTGATACATTTTTCAAAATACAAGTGCAACTCCGTGATTGCAACTTCTTAAATCTGTGATTACAATTTCTCAGATTTGCGATTACAATGTCACAATGTGTCAAAAATCTCTTCTCAGAGGCAGAGGGGTGGTAAGGGGGATGCATTGTTCATCTTTTAGCAGACACATGAAAGCTGTGGGAACAGCGCTGTAACCTCCCTAATTCCTCCCATGTCACACCTCTCCTACACTCCCTCCACTGGGGATTATGGATCAGTTTGATATCTCAAACGCCACTAATAGGATTACGACAAAACTTGGGGAAATGATGCATCTCACCACGTGTTCCAGAATTTTCCAAACAAGAGGACATTGCCAAAGTTGCCATCCAAACTGCTGAGATTCAATTCTTGATCGCTATCATGCACATTCATCCTTATATAATGCATTGAAATAATAACAATAAAAGTTGATATTGGTTGTTTTCTAGTAACAAACTGATTGTGAATGATTGAAAAAAAAATGGCAGAAAATAAATAAATCAAATAGCCGCATAAGCTATGATGTTAAATTAAAAATATATTTTAATTAAAAAATATTATTTATTTTTTTTAATTATTATTATTTTTTTATTTAACATTTTTTTCAAATTGAAAAATATACTCCAAAATGCAGACAAATATGGAGTTGGACAGCAAGGCGTCCAGATCCCCATCCCTCCAGCCTAAGATACAGTCCTACACCACCTCCCATTACTATTTTGTCTTTAGACTCTGTTTGTGTCAATTCCAGTTTAAGCATTGTGCATTTGACTTCCTCTATTAAGGCTAGATAGACAACTTAGACCCTAATTGAAAGGGGGGCCTTAAGTTCTATGATTTATCCGGTGGAAATAAAGGAAGATCTACAGCACTGGGTTCAGCATCCACTGTTACTACTGTACACTCCACTAGGGAGTTTTAATGACTTGTCTAACTTCTTAACTTTCATGTAGTGGTGCTACACAACAGACACCCTCTTTCTAAAAACCTGCCTGTGATATTTCCCCTGTCAATTAAAAGCCAGAGCAGAGTCATGCATCAGCCATTAGAGCTTGCTATGCTAGCTACTGTTTGACAGCTGAGGGCTAAGCCAAGGATAGAAATAAGCAGGGGATAAGAGACCTGGCTCTGTGGGACACCTGATCAGTCAAGTGATAAAAACAAAGATGTACAAAAACAGAATAGTTCATCAGTATTTTTAAGATAATCTTTTTCAACCTCCGGGATGTTCAACTTTTCAATTTCCAAATGACTGTGCAGTGTCCATTTGTCAAGGGAGCGTGGGGCATTGATGTAAAGGTCGGGCCTTTTTAACCTGTGTGTGGATGTGTGAGCGAGAACGCGTCAGTGTGAGAGGCTGGCGTGGTTTGGGATGTTTGAGACCGACAGGCAAGTCAGGTCGGACTATGAGGCGGATGGAGCTAAGCCAGCAGCAGCGGGAGAGACAGAGTAGGAGCAGGCCGTCCCCAGCAGTGGCGACCAGCCGAGGTCTGCGGAGGACACAGCCGGGGGGTTGGGGCGGGACGCCCCTGGAAGCCTGGCGGGCTGGAGCAGCCTTGGTGCTCCACGGCTGGCCCACCGGGACCAAGGGAGGGGGGCCAACGGAGAGAGACGGCGCCAAACTGCCATCAAACCCGGGTCGGCTTTATTGTGTTGTGGTACAAATAAAACGGCCCTGCTGTCCAGTTAACTCTGCTTCCTGCCTTGTCTCTGTCTGTCACGGACCCCGGTACAGTAGCAATTGCTACAATACACATTATTAAACATTTTTTTTAAACTATTTTGCCGTTTGTAATGTAGCTTTTGGACAGGATAGAACTGATTATTTTTCATTCTGGTGAATTCCAGTATAGATACAGGTGCCGACAGCAACTCCTCTGCACACCCCTGGGTAGTACAACATTACACTGCCTCAATCGATCAACTGAAACCGTTAAGCTGTGACCTGTATGGATTCCCCAGGGGGGGTCCCCCTCTTATTTTCTTGGTTCAAAGTAATATGTTTAAACGCTAATGTAGTGTGTGTGGTCTTGAATAAGGTGGCAGCATGACCACAATAAATTCTGATAACAGTTCATTCGGCAACATATGGCATCTATGGAGGGCATCCGCTTAATTCCCCTTCTACTGTCAAAGCCTTTGGACTCTCGGGTGTCTCCCATTAATGATGTGTGATCCATTAGTGAGACTGTGCCATTCATTGTAACCCTCCCAGCCCTTTAATTAAGCTCAGGATTTGTAATTAAATATGACAGCATGCTATGGATGGAGAAAACAGGTTAGCGGATTTAATTACCTTTGCTTATCTGTGTGCTTTTTCAATGCAAGGCCCGTTTCGACAGTTGTTACTTTATGTCTGTGGGACCAAAATTTTAGACCAAAAAAAAACTGACTATAAACGTTATCTTCACCTTAAAGGAATACACCAAGGTTTTGTTGGTCAACTTACCTATTAAGTGATTAGAACATAGATGGAGCTCCATGCTAACATTTTAGCATACACTAGCTGTGCTGAGTCATAGTAGGCTACTAGCATCCTTCAAAATAAGACGACTGACCGTTTATTGGTATGTTGTTTGTGGTTTTCAATATATGGCCTGTAGATTCATAAATGTTAAATAATAAAATTAACTCTATATAGTTGATGTTGATGTTGCCAAGGTTTATTTCTGGAACTGTTTTAGATGAGCAACCACGTATTCATCCACTGTGGAGTAATTTTTAGCTCTACACAGTCACACATTGCCCACCACGTTCTCTTCCAGTGGAAACAGGGAAAGTAGTAAATGTACATAAATTGACCAAGCGACTTGAAGTCAAACACTAACCCTCAAATAAAGGTTTGGCCAGTTAAGTAAAAAAACCTCTTCAACCCACCGGTTTATCGGTGTTCCAGAGTATGCCGGTCACATCGGAGGGAGATAAAACGTTAGAGAAATAGAGAAGAGGAAACGAATCAGAGAGAGAGAGAAGAGATGCCTCTGCTGCTAATGGAATTTTATATCAGGGGAAAACAAACAAAGGAAAAGAGAAATGGATGAAAATAATGCCTCATGGGTATTGCTCTTTATGTTTGTGTATGTGTTTCTCCTGTGTAGCCATGTGTATTTGTGCATGTGTAAATGCATATGCAGTTTGTGTTCGGATGCCTTTGTTACTGTTTGTTTCTTTTACAAAAGAAGAACATTGAAATCCGCTTTCATGGGAAGAAGAGAAGAGAAGGACATTGTGTTTATTTCATGCTCACAGGTAGTCTATTTCCCAGCTATGAGCCTGTTAGCAGGCATCAACGGCTCAATTTCTAGTGCTGATATGCATGCTATTTAAAAAATGATGCAGCTAGATTGTCCGTGTCGAAACCAGCGCAACAGCAGAGGGCAGACATATTACACCTGTTTAATGGGCCGGCAGCAAGACACACTGAACACACTAAAGTTCCAGTTGACAAAGTGGGCAAAAACAATATATCGTTAGGCATAATTGACTTACAGAGTTATTGTATTGACTACGTTTAGCTTTGATATATTAAATATATTTTGGCATTGACTTGATAAATTCATTCTCTTCGCTTTTAATGCTTGCTATAGCATATAATATCCGTACATACACCACAAATGAAAGTATGAAATTATACCAGTAAAATGTGAAAATTAGCTGCTGAGTCGGTAATGTGTTAGCTACCTATTTATCAATGGATGCCTACACACATTTAAAAAGGAACTTGGTGGTTCAATAAAGGTTCAATCATTTCTATATTTTGGTACATGATTTCTGTTGGTCATAACACCCTGTTAGTGAAGTCACTTTGAATGGTATATATATATTTATATATATAGGTAAGTATAATTTACTTGAGTTTGTGTTCATTAGAATTGTCTTAATTTTTCTTTTTCATTTCTTGTTGGTTATAATAAGGTAGATAATCAAAGTGACTCCACGCAACACATCCTTAAAACCCTGGTTGTCCATAGTGTCCATCCTACTAGAGGGCAAGGAGGTATTGACAAGATGCGGTAATACTGCGAAGGCATGAACACTACTCATGGGACTGATTTATGCCCTCAACTTAGCTTCCCCATCAAACCTGCGGTACACCTTTGAAGTGTTTCAGAAGCTTTTTCTAGAACTGGATGAGATTAAGCTAACCCCTAAACCCCTTTAAGTGCAAGTTGTTGTCTTAAATGCTGGATCCTTAAAGGTTTGAACCGCCCCTTTAATTCAAGGGTTTTATGACATAATGTTAATTACTCTACATTTTTAAGTACTGGTGCTCCACAAAGAGGCAACTACACTGTCACCAACCGCAATGGACCCACCATTCTAATGTCACGCATGGGCCTGCAGCTCATCACCTTCTGCTCTGCCTCTAAACAAGACTGTGTTGTATGTGGTGGATCTGAAGCCAAAAATGTTGTTGAGTTGTTGAGTTGTTGAGACTGAAAACAACATTGCTGTTTTGCTCAGATGATAATGTTCTGTGTTTCAATGTGAGCAATGTTATTCCTGTCAGTAGAAACACTTGATATTGTCGATTTGTTCTAATACACCAGGCAGTTTTGGTGATTTAAATCGGCCATTTAAGATTTTGGGTACTTTAAGGAAAGGGAGTTGCATTGCAATTCTGAGATAGTCCCAGTTAAACTTAAAAAAAATGTCCCTTGCCAATTTGCATCTGTGCCTTCCTAGCAGTGATGTGAATGGGATATAGGTAATTCCAATATCGGTCCCTAACTCACTTGCCCATTGACAGTGCAGGCTGCCATGTTTGAGACTTTTTCCTTCTTGTGTGTCATTTAGCCTACCTGTACTGTCATCGGTGTGTTGTTAGAAATGAAAGGGGGAAAGTAAAAACAAAAATGTTAACCTTTTCATAAGGTTCTGATTGAATGTTTGAAGCGCACCATTCCACAGTGCAGTAAAACCCAGATCAAAGGTGTGAGAGGCGAGATGAGACTGTTTCAGAAGGATTTTACAAGAAAGTTTGATCGTTTTTTCAACCATAATGATTGAAAATGTAAGATTTATATTTTCTTTTAACTTTAACAAACCAGGCATATTATTGATGAATATACAGACAATGTAACGGCATCGTAAACAAAGAAATACAAAATCAAATCATCAAATCAATCGTAATGTATTAGTTACCTCCACTTTTGTGTATGTAGTCGATTGAAGAACCCTTCCATATTTAGAGGACACTTTTAGTTTAAGGTGGGAAATCATGATGGACATACCCTTTTCCAGCTTTAGTAGGTTGGCCTCTCACCATCCTGACACAGAGAAATTAAGAAAATGAGGCACTGCATGGAAAAAGTGGATCATGCAGTGAAGCATTCATGGCATCTTAGTTTATCTTCTTGGAGGTCTACTACTTTAGGGATGAGATAAGATAAAATAGATCCTCTCTTGTAATTCCACTGATTATAAATCGCCCCACTCTGCACCTATTTCATACCTGTCCTGGAAAGGGACCCCTCTTTTGTATCTCTTGCCAAGGTTTCTTCAATTTTTTTTCCTAACAAGGATTTCTGGGAGTTTTTCCATGTCCAATTGAGAGTTAAGGTCAGGGGGTGTCATTTAATTAATCTGTTAATTGTGGGCTTGTGAAGCCCTTTGAGACTGTAATGTGATTAAGGGCAATAAAACTAAACTTGACTTGACTTAACTTCAGTACCCTTGGTGAAATTACGTAACGTGAAGTCATGGTCAGCTCTTAGAAGGATTCAAAGTGGGCATTCCAAAAACTGTAGGGTCGATCAGTTGCATGCCATTTTAAACCAGCAATTTTGGATTAAAAATGTTTTTTTATATAACAAGGTTGCCATAATACACAATACTATACTTAATTATGATACGCATTCATTAGTTAAAGTAGGTGTATTGCCCCAATTTCTGATTACATAGGTATTCCCACTTTTCACGCGGTGGGCAGCGTCTTCAAATAAAATACATTTCGTCACATTCTGAAAAGACATTGAAAAAAAGCATATTCATTTCATTTCAGGAACAGTTGCTATTTGCAATATTTTATTTTAAAATAATATTAACTAATTATAATTTTTACAGGGCATTAAACCTCAATTTCTAGTGCTGATATGCATGATATTTCAAAACTGCTCCATTTCAAAGCCAGCACAACATCAGGGGGCAGGCATATTACACTGGTTTAATGGGCTGGCAGCAAGACGTTTTCACTTTTTCTGTTCTGAGTGAATCTTTAAAAATCTCGCCTATGGTAAATGTAACAGGTTGTCTGCATGGAGCTGGCTCGATATTAGCTGCAGACTGGATACCACATCACACTTTCAGATTGGTACTCGCCTCCTCACACCTCCTTCCCCCTGAAGAGGGCTGTCATTGCTTCTTTCGAATTTGTAACCACACACACACATTCAAAATAAGCAGGCACACAAGAGAGGTTTAACTGTGATTTACACCATTGCACTCTGCAAATTGTATGTTGAGAAAAGCTTGAGCCCTTAAGCCAAGTCGATTATATTTTCCCAGCTTTGGCTGTCAATCTCCAAGTGTTTACCAACAGGGCTGATTAGCCCAACCCCTCCTCCACACACACACACACACACACACGCATACACACACACACACACACACACAACATCCAAATCAATTTCCATGTAGTGCAAAACCTGACATCATGTTTGCTTCTGTGAAGTCTATTCTTCTATTCATCAGCATGCACTTTTTTCCTTCACCTTCTTTCTCATCTCTACCTTTTGAAACACAAAGATACAAAACAACTTACATCAAATGTCTTGTAATAATAAATCACACACACAAAGTCAGGATAAGAGCATGAAAACACACATTTGCCACGGCCTCACAAATTCATCTTGCACTGTAATTACTTGTAGAGCATCACCAGATACATCACACGCCTTTCATCTGAGGCCGCGGAAACACCTTGACTGATCAAATAAAACACACACCATCAGTTCACATTCAAGTCTTTACAGTATCTTACAATGTGTTGTAGCTCTCTACAGAACACTCCATCTTTTACACTGCCTTGACCTGATATCTGTGGCACGATAATGCGTTTCCATCCGAGACATTCGCACAGGTCGAAGAGGGGAGGTTCATCTTGAGGTTCATCACCACGTTGCAAAGCTCTCTGCTGTGCACCTGTTATTCACAAGGCTTAAAACCCCTTTCATGTTCTCCCGTGCTGCAAGGGGATGTCTGCATGCAGAACAACAGTGCTTTTAAGTTATCTGTTTTCTATCAGGTATATCCATGGGCGTAGCCATTGTGTCTAAAGTGGGAGGGGCAAATAAAAGCGGGGGGGCTGAGGGTCCTGCCCCAGACAAATTTGGATAGACATAGAATTACCCTATGTCCATCCATTCATTGACTGACATACACCTACAGTATACTATTTGTGGTAAAATTTTACCTCATTCACCTTCACCTTCTGTGTACCGTTACACAATAAAGACTATACAGCGCCCTCAACAAGTGACTGAACAGCAAATGGAAAAGCTTTCATGAACTGGCTATAGGTTGGAACACTATTATGTGTTCAATCCGAAAAAGTCACAGATGACTTTTAACTACTCACATTCTAAAGCATGAAAGGTAATTTATTTTTCAACTGAAATTAATTCAAGTGATCAAATTAGATCAATACAACTTAAATAGATTGTTTGATAGAGAGAGAGAGAGAGAGAGAGCTTATTAGTTGTGTTCCTTATTGAAGTAGGAGGTGTTTTTTTTCACAGTCCAGCTGCTCCTGATCTGATCTTCTCGAGGTCTGTTTCTCTTTCTCTCTCACTCCCTCTCTCAAATGACCACACACACACTGCTCTGGCTGTGGCTGATGTCTGGCCTACCATCTGTTGCTGAGGTGACTGTGGTTAGATGTAATCCGCCAACAGATACAGCCAAGTTATTTGGGAACAGGGGATCTGACACTAAATAACAAGTGGTGCAGTGGACACTGTGACAACGACACACACACACACAGATTCCACCCCGATGGTGTGTGCGTTTCTGTCCCTCTGTGGAAAATTAGACAGCAATGCCGAGACAGTAAATGACTGCAGAGACACTCTCCTCCATTAGAGCCTGAGAGAAACCCTACCTGAGCACTTACAACTTTGGACTCTTAGTCAATTCCTAACTTAATGCACACTACATCGTTCATTCTAGTCATGAAGAAGGCATGGTGCTTTCATGAAAATCCACGCTGTTGACTCATTCATTTATGGAAAATGAGCCAGTTCTAGTTGAAGCCTTGAAGCCAGAGGAGGCTGGAGATGAAGCAGGCAGACTCTCATCTATAATTCTCTGGTTATACTTCATAATAAGATTCATCACTGATGAACGAATATGTGGACTTATGGCTGTTACTGCAAACTGCTGAGTTGTGCTGGTACTCATAATCGTCAGTGCATATTGGCTCTTGTTCATTTGATACACTTATTTGTCTTAGCTCTTGCTTATTTGGTTCACTTATTTGTCTTAGCTCTTGTTTATTTGATTCTCTTATTTGTCTCATTTGTTTAAGATATAGTAGGTTGCTAACTTATTGCACTCTTACCTTAACACTAGTTATGCTCTTAGTTGCTTGTTTAGGAAGGAAATGCACTTACGATTTCTGGTGACTAGTAGTTTTCTTGCCTACCTATGTTGAATGCACTTATTGTAAGTTGCTTTGGATAAAAGCGTCTGCTAAATGAATGTAATGTAATTTAATGTGGTTAAAATGAACACACATCAGTATGACTGACAGTAGTTCTCATGTAGGCCTGGCAAGCAGTCAATATTATTGTTCCAGTGCAATTAATTATTAACATTAATTGTAATTAGTGTTGTAATTAGCTGTTTTTTGAAAAAAACATTGAAAGCAACGATTTTTATATATTCATGTCTCCGTTTCAGAAGCCGTATTGTGCCTTTTCAAAACTAATTCGGGGTCAGCCTTATAAGCCTCACTGAGCCTTATACGTGTTACGATGTGAAATAATTAACCTCTGCGGTTATTAGCTGAACTGTTTAACTGTTTTGACAGCACAAATAAAGTTGGACAAACCACGGCAATGATCGGGATCAGGCAGAAGAAAAAGAAGAAAAAAGGCATGAATTCATGCTTATCATGTAGTTCTTTGCCTTATGATGATCACTGACTGGAAGGAAAATCCCAAAGCCTCGGGTAACTTCGGGGGAAATGCCTTCAAGACAGAGGCACCGTCACCTCATCTCCACCCCTCCCTCTCGGTTTCTCTCTCTCCGTCTCTTTTTTTTTTTTCATCTATTCCTCTCGCTGTCACCTCTTCCTCGCCACTTCACCATCCTCTCAGGGTGCCTCACTGGGATCCTATGGTTTTCACAGCGTTCAATCACCCCCGTTTTTCACCAGTTTTCCCCTCCCTCTGCCAGTAATGGGACCAATCCGCCAGAGACTTTTCAATGGCGGCACACCATATTCCCTTTACGCCATACATGCCTCTACGGCGCTCTTTGATGCCTGAAAAAACATGAATAAGAAGAGAGCGATGACAAATAAACCAACAAAGGCGATGTCACAGTACGCATATCAAGTGAAGTCGAGCTTGATTATAAAGCTTTTTTTGAGCAAAACAGCGGCAAAATGCTTTACAGAACAATAAAGAGTATAAGTACACATAAAAAAGCAAGCAAGAACAAACACATCACACATTTTGTGATCTAAGGATCCAGAGCATATGTGTGTGTGGGTATGTGTGTGTGTGTGTGTGTGTGTGTGTGTTTTATTTACCAAATGTCCTCACAAGTTTAAAAGAAAATCCTCCAAAGTGACTTCTACAACAGACTACTTTAGGGTTATAACTTTTGGGTAAAGGTTAGAATTAGGATTAGCTTTTGGCTAAAATAAGGGTTAAGCTAGATAGTTCACTTGGTTGTGGTCGGTGTTGTAGCAGATCTGAGACATCTGCAACACAGAGAAACTGACTAATACTGGATTATTTTGTGTCAGTAATTTAGTAGTAAACTAGTTTAAATGTCAAGTGTTTTTAGATTTAGATCAGTTTTAGTCCACCATCACCACAAGATTTATACATTATACATTTTTTCAGGTTGGTTATTCCAAGTAAATCTGAATATTTTCTGTCCATAGCATTTAAAGAAGCTATAATTAGGAGATGCAGGAGACATAAGGCAATATGTAAATCGTGGAACCAATAGGGAACTGACGGAGGCAATTCGTCCATGAATTGCCCCACCAGGGTTGTTCAATTTGATCAATCTTATTAAGTTTATTTTCAAGATTTACTCTTGTTAATTATTCTCTATCAGTGGGAATATGAATTCCTAACCTATCTACGGGGCCATCTGTCCAATTTATAGACATTAGATGGCAATATAAAATGTGCATCAAGCATCAAGAAGCGCATTTATATCATTTATATACACATTTATGTCATTCATCTTCAATCAATTGGTGTTCTTATTTTACAAAATATTTTGGTCAAAATGAAATTAATAAATGTCATCAAAATAATTAATTAGATAGTGAAACATAGTCATACATAAATGTATTTTTAAATAAATATTTAAAGACATAGTCAACTAATTAAAACTAAAATTAAAACAGCTGTTTGCTGGGAAAGCTAAAAAAAGATGCGCTAAAAACATTCAAACGGAGACTACTAGCTAATGGACAAATCATACAAACATGGTTCACCACATGTACTGTTAATACATGTCACCATTGTTGGCAATATCTATTCACTCAAATATGCAAACAGAATCAACAACCATACTTGATGCTAAGCTACGTTAGCTTAGTGGATGACCCTAAACGTCCTGCTTCTCAATGCCAATGAAACAGAGATGTTGGTTATTCGACAAGCTAGACATAGATATCTGTTTGGGAATACTACTCTAAATTTTGATAACTGCATAATCTTCCAGAGTCCATCCATCAAAAATCTTCAAAAACAAAATTGCAGGTAACAGAGCCTTCTCTTACCACGCTCCCTATCTCTGGAACATTCCGCCTGCTGCAATCAGAGAGGCAAGCTCTATTGAAATCTTTAAATCAAAATTATCATTTGGCCAAAAGCAGCTTTCCACATTTAGATAGTGGTTCTTCTTAGAGTAAGGCTAGACCCGTTAGCTTACACTAGCTCAGATTCCTACTGATGGGCATGTAGCTTACGTGTCCTGTTCTCCTGGTCTACCTGCTCCTGTCCACTGATCCTGGTCCTCCACTCTTATGATGATGCTGACCCAGCTGCTGGTGATGCTGCATCAGATCTGAATGGTTCACCCAAGTGTCCTAATAGTGTTTATTTTGCTTGCCCACACTCAGCAGCCTGACCATCGTGGTAGGGGGATCCCTTTCTAAGTAGCCCCTCCCAAGGTTTCTTCCTCTTTTTTTTCCCTAAAAGGCTCCCTGGGAGTTTTTCCTTGTCCTTCCTTGTCCAAGGTTGGGGGGTATTGTGGTATTTTCACAATATGGGCATTGTGAAGCCCTCTGAGGCTTTGAGACTCTGATTACGGTCTATACAAATAAACCTGACTTGACGTGAAGCACACTGGATACTGGTTCGGCTTGAAGTTAGGACCCCAGGAGCCTGAAGAGACAGTTTATTATTGAGTAATGATTGAACATCACCACGGAATATGAAGGGGAAAGTAAAGGAGAGACTGTAGTGAGAGCTAGAATACAGAGAGATGAAGCACAGAGGAATTACCCCGGGGAAGGAACTGCTGCTGGTAGATTGCTATAAGAGCTGGGAAAAAGACAAAGGGGCCCACAAACCTCCCTCTGTCTCCTCCATCCTCCTGTCTGGTTCCCCAAGCTGCTGCCAGAGACTGACCCCCATATCAGGTAGAAGCTTTCTGTTTGAACCGTGATCTGGGGTTGTGGTCTTATTCCCATGTTCAGGTGTGTCACTCGGGTTGCTACAATACATTGAAGAAAACCTAATAATTCAAAAAACACGGAAGCATTTAATTTGTAATTTGTAAATTGTATGTATGAAGGAGCTAATAGACCTAGAGCAAAAAGAGCTAAGGATGAAGTCTGAAGTAAAACATTTCATAAAAGATACTAGTTCTAATAGGTACTAGTGACTCATTTGGTTTTTACTAGTTATTTTTCTTTTTTACTATTGTAGCCCTGTCTACATTTCAGTTTAGAGACCAACCTATAAATACATCTTTGAATAATATATTTTAAAATCTCAATTCATCATAATAGTTTCATCAGATGATTGTTAAAAATAAAAATTAAATTTAAGTAAAAAAATGTGTAATGTGTAAACTACAGTTCTATGTTGGTTCAATAAAGGTCATTCAAATAGTTAGTTTGTTCAATATGCAAACGGGTCCGCACATGTAGCCTACAACCTAAGTTAGAAAATAGTACACTGTCCATCTTTAGGCGTTAAGGCGTGGCTGCATGAAAACGAGAAGCGATTTCACCAAAGTGATGTGAACGCTGTTAGAAGGACGGTCACAGAATCAAATATTGGAAAAGTAATTTAGTTTTTTACATGTATAGTACAGGAATAGTATAGGAAAATATTGGATTTGGACACAAAAAATGCACGTCATGCCATTGACCCAGTGGTGAGGTTTAAGGTCCAGGTTGAGGTTCAAGGAATGAATGTCAATGAAAGTGTAGTAATACAAATGTGTTTTTTTTGTGTTGTTTGGCAAACTACAAGGAAGGAAACTAAAGGAAAAGAATGACTCATTTGGTGAGAGTTAAAGAACATTGTAAGCTGCACTAAATACACAGGTCTTCTGCCTGAACTAAAACTGTATCATTCAAATTCAGGAAGAACAAAGGATGTTTTTTATCTGAGGAAAGAGTTTGAGTAGGTAAGGAATAAGAAAATCAGCGGTCTAGCACCATGCAATGCTTTATTTAGAAGTAAAACTAAGCAGTGCATTACAGTAACCAATTCACAGAGGAACAAAAGTGTGGTTTAGGTTCCCAGAAATATTTTCTATTTAGCCTTGGTGGGATTGTCATAGCAATCGTCTGGATTAAAGATGAAAAAGTGAGAGGCCTGTTGAGCAAGTTCTTTGACCTCATTTGCACCTGGTCTTAAAATGCAATCTGCATCCGGATCTGTTATCTGGATAATGAACAATCAATCATGATCACGCCTTTTCATTTACACCTGGTATTTATACGCATTCTGTTTGTCTGCTTTCTGTCCGCCTTGTGATCAAATCAAATCTTTCATGCATGCTGCACAAAGCAGGACAGTAGGCCAGATCACCAGAGGTTGTTGTTACTGTACAACCAGTAGTTACTTTTCCACAGCCATGGAAGTGATGGGTTTTACTTTTCTTTGGCATTGCAACCGCTTCTCATCCATCTCTGCGCTGCCTGTCTGTTTCTATAGCAACAGTCCCAACTTCACCTGGTCATCGCTATCTTCCGTTTTTTGGTACGTTATCCTGGCAGCCAGTAGAGAGCAGAGGCTGGTGATGTTTCTACACACGGCAATGGTGCTTGTGCCCGTGGTGATGACAAGTCCACCCCGTGGACACACTGTACAGATTATATTTCCACCTGGCTGATTCGATCACATACGTTTTTCCTCATTTAAATACTGGATTTAAATGGGGTCTTTAATAGTTAAGATCTGAAAATAAATTCATGTGTGTTTGCTCTCTCTGTACCATCGCTGTTAATAGGAATGCGTTCTTGGTCAACTGGCCTCACCAGAGCCGCTCTGGCATCATAACCCTTATAACTCCAGTTGTCTGCATTTACTCTGTGGGCTCAAAGGTGCACGCAGGCCTGTCTCGGCCGAGAACATAGGGCTGTCAATATCTTTCCTCAGCAGTGCAGTTGGGAGGCTGGGAGAGAGGAAGAAAAGAGAGGGAAAGAACAAGGAACAATGGAGAAATAACGCGTCTTTATCTTTTTCTGTCTCTCTGGTGTTGTACTGAGATTCTGACTGTCTGTGGGGAGACTACTGAGCGATGCACCTTCATCCCCTTCACTTCCAAGGGATCATCTTACAGTCCCGTGTGTGTGTGTGTGTGTGTGTGTGTGAATATGAATGAATGTGTGTGAATACAGTACATGTGTGAGGGTGTAAACCTATACACTTTGTTCTGCCCCTTCCTCTCTTTCGCTCTGCCGGCAAGCCAGCTAAACTGAACTGTGCTGACCTGTGCTAGCCCTAGCCAAGGCTTGGAGGGACTTTACAGCTTTGGGGGGGGGGGGCGTTCTGGCTCTCTATAGCAGTGGATCCAAAACTGGGGTCGGAGACTGCCACTGGCACTTTAACCACGCTATTGTCCCCGGTTAATGGAACTGCAGGAGTTAGTGCACTGGACCAAATGCTCTGTCCTGAAATGTCTCACCAGTTTTCAGCCAACTCTCCATCCTCAGTCTCAGTTAAAAATGCTGTGTTGTATTTTAACATCAATAAATCTTTATCACATTTTGAGACCAAAGACCCATCAGTACCAGGGGCGTTGATTTTTTTGAACTTTTTTGAAAAATTAAAAATGACAAATTGACCAATTTCATGCTTTTTTTTTTCTACCCTACTACAAATGAGCCAAAAACAACATGCAATTATAAAAAAGCAAGAAAATACTGCTAGCAATTAAGAATGATAAAGTGATGTGTCAAATAATGAAAATGTAAACATTTGATCATGCTACGCCCACACCACAGAGACTTAAGCTTGAAGTCATTTCAAAATAAGGGACACACAATTTGTCAACTTGGTTGTCCCCTCATAATGATGTCATTCTTGAATAAACTTGCAAAATAGTAGTCTTCATTCTGTCAATTAATTCTAAAATTCTGGTCACATTTACTTTTGCTTACTAAGCTAAATTTAGAAAGAAACTATCTATCGATCTATGTATCGATCTATCTGTATTGGTGTATAATGCTTTAATTATATATGTGTATTGGTGTGCTTTATTCATTTACAAATTAAACACTGGTAGTAGGCCTTCCTTCCTGTATGCTAGCAGCAATGTTAGCTGTTAAATCGCAGTAGTATTGGTGATTTTATTTTATTTTTCATTGATGTATTTTCACTTGCCAAGACGCTCACAGCTGGCAAGCATATACCTAGGGCTCACTAGTTAACCTTTATTTATTAAAGGAAGGTTCATACAGTTATATACTCTAACACCTTAGAGGAGGCTGCTACTGATCCAGCAGCTCCACTAGGAGCTTCAAGGAATAGCTCAGCATTAGCATTAACATTAAAATGGGTGAAATGACTTGCTCAAGGACACCGCAATGATAGATACTGAGGGAGGGGGGACAGAGCTGATGATCAGCCTCCAACAAACCTTTTACTAACCGTATTAAAGAAAGCAAGGTAGATGGAGGGAGGGAAAGAGTTGTAAGTCAAATCAACACACACACACACACACACTAGCAGGTGGTCATAGGCAGCTGAGTCCCTCATCTCTGCATGGCTGATAATAGACATATGGACAGTAGACCATCTGAATTTCCACAGAGCTCTTTCTCTCTCACTCACTCACACACACACACACACACACACACACACGTGCACACACACTTCATCCTAGACATGTTGCGAAACCCAAACTCTGTCCATATGCGGACTTGTTTGCTCAGTGGTGTTTTCAGGGCATCCTTCTCCCTAATTAATCTCTATAGAGCTAGAGGTCCATACGCTTGTTTTTTTCTTTCAAATATTTACTGTCAGATCTGCTGACAAATTCTAATAGAGCTGTGTTAGTTGTGGAATTTCACAGGCATATCGGTGTGTAAACAATACACACCTCTCAAAGGGTGTCATCGCCAGGGGTGTTGCTAGGATTTCAGAACATCTGGCAGTTAGGGAGTGAGGGGGCAGTAGGGGGGGTCCGGGGACATCGTCCTCCAATGGGAGAATTTTTTTATTTTTATTTTACCAGAAAAATGCATCAATCTGATGCACTTGACATAAGCATACACAGGCCAAAATTAATCAGCACAGTAAACACCTTCAACAGCAGTCTGTACAGGCCTGTCTGTCTCTCTCCACCCCTTATGAATTCTTCTCTTTCCTCGTATTTCTCTCCTTTCCTCACCTCTCCTCTTTTTCAGTTCACTCTATATTTGATATACAATATGTGCTCATCACTCATCTGTCTCCCGCCTCCTTATCTGCTGCTGTAGCTGTCTGTCTTCTCCTGTCCTCACTGCTCTTTCCTCTCATCTTGTTTCTTGTTGCTCTTGTTCAGTCCTGGTTGTACAAAGGGTGATTATAAATGTGACCCAACAGAGACACATGTCCAGAGATAATGTAGTGCTTAACACCCCCATCTAGTAACTTTAACGTTAGTAGTCTAGTACCGCATGCTAGCAAAGACTTCTATCACGTAACGTTAAGCACAAACCAACCGAATTACGTTACAAATGTAAATTACAAAGTTGTCCCCCCCACAGAAAAATTACATACTGAGTAAACATTGATGCAAATTGATGGGTATTCCGACTTGAATGACCGCTTCATTGCACCTTTGTGTCGGAGGTCGTTTTTTTTCCTCGAGTTCCGAGTACAATTATATTGATGCCAGGCGGTTTGTCAATTCTGTTTTGAAAATATTATTTCCCAACTACCTCTAGCACTGTTAAAAAATGTAACTTTCTCCCAATGTTGTCTGTTGCCTGAGCAATCCCACTGATAATAAATCATTTAACAGCTTAACTGATGAATTCCACTCCATACCCCAGGCCACCCTTGATCTTGTTAAAGATCAGCGGTTCTCTTAAAATTAAAAACAGAACACTAAAAACAAGACTAGAGGTCCCTAGTGACTGCTGAGCCGTTCTGCATGGTTAATGTACTGGGTTTTTTCTTCTTCTTACACAGACACAGCTAATGCATTTAGGTAGTTTGAAAGGCTGCACAGAACACTTGAAATCAATGAGAGGGAAATAAGATTGCATAAGAAAAAGAACAAAAACTTTTATATTGTACTGAGATTTACTTTATTTGGCAGTGCGATGCATTCATGGGTACACACACGCACATCAAATGTTTTATTTTTTAATTATTTATAGACTCATTTAAATATGTCTGAACAGTTGAGCGTGAAACATTTTTATTTTTCTGGAAGTCATGAAAGTTAAGCAGCTCAAGTCACAACTTGCAATAAGCTTTGAGTATTAAAACACAAGGAACACAGTAACATTGCATCATGAGGCAAATTTAATCACTGACTAAGGGTGCTTTCACACCTACCTTGTTTGGTCCGGACCTTCGGACTTTTCAGTTTGGTCCGAACCAAAATGGCAGGTGTGAAAGGTGCCTCGGGCCATGGTCCGGACCAAAGGACCAGAATTTGGTCCGACCAAAAGAGGTGGTCTCGGTCCGGATCAAACTGAACCAAGGTTCGGTTCATTTGCAGTGTGAAAACACTTTTTTGGATGGTTCGAACTTTCGGACCAATTACAGGAAGTTGAGGCAGGGTATCGTCGGCGACGATATAATTTTTGCATGACGAGGACGTTCATTTGGCGGATTCGAACTAGTCTTGAGTACTGCGCTTGAAGTTGGTGCTGCTGGTAGTAATGCCATAATAATAATAATACTATAGTCAGTCCCACCAGGATTTCGCAAAGTTTTTTTTTCTGATTATTGCGGCCCAATATGATTGAATTTGCAGCGGCTTTTATAAAAAATTGCGATGCAATTTGGGATATTTTTCGTGTTATCTTGTGGTAAAACAGCAGGAATCGATGAAAATTTCAAGCCCCCCATCCTCCTCAAAACATTGTAAACTGCCCACTAGTAATCGTAACACATTAATACCTCCCGGGGCCGCCGGCTGAAAACTATACTACACATGATCTCTGTCTAGTGCCTTTCTTTGTATTTCATTCCTTTTTAATCCTAGTTTTCTTTACATTATTTTTGTTTGTTTTTTCCCTTTAGGCTGCAATGCAGCATATCTACAATTTGCCATCACATCATTAGTTGACCCGTCACGTTCCCGTCCCGCTCTAATCTGTCAGGTCTGTCAGTGCTGCCAGTTTGACACAGAGAAAAGGAGAGAGAGGTCCGGAGCGGAGAACGCACATCTAACTAGTCACCGGCCTGTTAGCAGCAAATCAACTTGAACAGTTTATGAAATGATTAGGCTACACCGCAGCGCGGCGCGTCCAACCGGCCCAAAGACCCACCGGCCCACCGGGATTCGTCCCGATTGGCCACTCCGGCATTGTCCTATCAAAGGCTCAGGATAACAAGAAAGCAAATGGTGCAAATTGCATATTTAAATAAAAAAACAACCTCCCGAACATGTAGGAGTATTAATGTGGAAGCATTGTGCCAATTTGACCGTTTTATGCGGGAATATTGCGGGGTATTTTTTGGCAAAATGGAAGCTCTTGCAAGTATTCAGGCAATTAGTTTAATTTGCGTTAATTATTGCGATCGCAACATCCTGGAGGGACTGTATAGTGGCAACGAAATTAATCTGTTCATTAATTTCAATCAAACAGAAAAGGCTATCCGCCGAATTGACAACACGCCGACGTCAGACGCACGCCCCTCTACAAACCAATCAATGTCAAGTATAGGGAGACGCAGCCCACGTAGGTGATGACGACAAGACGTAGGTATGTCATCCAAAGGTCTTTAGTGCGCTCGCAAAATTGCAATGTGAAAGCAAAACTAACCGGATCAAATGTATACAATGTAACAAAAACATGAACCTTGGTTCGGACCTTGGTCCGGACTTTCAGGTGTGAAAACGCCCTTAATCACTGTCATCCTCATCTTGATATTACTGCCAGCATTTGTAACATTAAAATTGACAAATCTTGACTTTAGTTTTTGACTAATATTGATGAGGCCCATGATGGTAGAGACAAAAGAGAACTTAACTTAATTGTGTTGGGGGAACAGACATATCTGGCCGACTTGGCATCGATACATTGCTGGGGAGTCGGCTTATATTGTATGAATATAATATTTGAATGTATTGTGGTGCCTTGAACAAGTATCAACATTAGCACAGTGAGTGTTAAGGCGAGGTAGGTAATGTTAACAGGACTATGTTGGTTGTCAGACACACTGAATGTTTGTGACCCCTGGAGAGAGGCAGCTGCCAGAGCTGCTTCTGCTGTAGACAGCTAGCTAGTGGTAAGTTTTCTGGTGCAGCTGGCACACAAAAGGCAGTCCTCCTGTCCAAATTGCTTTTGCCGTTACTGAAATAATTTTGTACTGTTCCTAAACCAGGGATCCTCCAACACAGATGATAACTGAACACAGACATTTAGGTAAGAACATGAGAACATAACCTCTGGTCACTAAGTTCAACAGTGAAAGTGGTGGGTCAGTCTTGGTATCCACCAGCAACTATGGTGGATGGACTAAAGTTAATTATCTCATTTCCTTCCTTATTCATCATTGTTGATTTAAGACGCTAATGTGTGGGTGTCTGTAAGAGAGAGTGAGGGTATGTGTGAGTGAGGGATGTTGATCAAGAGGGGCTTGGGGTTGGTAAGTGAGAGTGGCAATAGACAGAATGGGATATCCCAAAAAATATTGTTTAACATCGAAGGGAGAAACTTTGTTTGGAGTGCATGAGTGAGGGGGGGAAGCCAGCAATGTGGGCTTCACCAGTATTACTTCTAACATCTCATGTCCCCACAGAACAACTCTTACTAAATCACCTGTGCAGGTACAGTCTAGTCATCTTCTGCTCAATCTAAAAGTACCATATAGGGTTTCCCTGACATTCTTTCAGCAGTGGAGCGCCTTCACGGCAGGAAAACATCCACTACTGCTACTACTGTAGTGTGTGTCTGTCTGTGTGTTGTGTGATCACAATAACTCAAGAACAATATATTATAGAAACCTCATAGACCACAGGTTCCCCTATAGAGTAGATGATCTGATTAGATTTTAGAGCACCTTGCTGCATTAATTAAATGAAAATGGCAGGACATTAGGCAGCTCAAGTGCCTCTTGTGTCTCTTTTTACCCTGTTAACCTCTTTACACAGTAAGCATTTTAGAAATGTCCCAATAATTATTACTATTACTGTGCTTAGTTTGCTTAATTTGGCAATGCTGTTAAACAACTAAAAATGCGCTAGCAGCTAAAAATGCAGGTAGCACATAAACTAGAATTTGAGTGCAAGTGGCATGCTACTGAGCTTGGTCCTGGAAGGTCAGGCTGAATGAAATAAGTGAGTCTCTAGCTGCAGTCAGCCACAGTTGGAGAGGTGTGGAGAACTAACACAAATGACTAGATTACTTTCTAAAACAATTGCAAGTTCAATGAAAGCATAGAAAATCGATTTCAGAGCATCAGTGCTTGCACCCTCTGCAGGTTATATCTGCTTACTGTCGTAATATCCACTTTATTTATTACGTATCATCTATAAAGAGGGTGTAATTCCAATGCAGATATACAAGTTTGCACAGCAACACATGGTGAAATGGCAGATAAAACCCTCAAATTCTGTTTTGCAGTCATCAAAAGATGGTTTCTTCTCAATACAAACAAAACCGAGACGCTCATTTTATGACCTATGCAGCAAGGAGCTCATTTCCAATACCTTTTTTTTTTTTTTTACTTAATTTCAGTTGGCTGTAGAGCTGCACCAGATGAATCTGTCAAAAACATCTTGGCACCGTCTTTGATCCAGAGCTCTCATCGACAATCACGATCGAGGCAACATTCAAACCATCATATTTCCACTTAATATAAATATCTCCAGGATTAAGCGTTTCCTCCCTTTAATTAACTTAGAAACTGATCCAAGGGTTTGTTTCTGCGAGAAGTCTGCAATGCACTTCTATCTGGGTGTCCCAACTTCATACTGAACTTAAAACTTAACTTGCCTTGTCATTTGGTTTGTTTTCTTCTTGTTTTTTAATCTTAATCCATCTTTGTCTCTCAGCCTCATCGCTGTGGTGTTTCTGCACAGCACCTCCCAGAGATCACCTGTCAATCAAACAGTGTGTCCAGTACTGTGACGTCTTTCTCCTGTCTTCTGTCGAGTTTCTGCAAGTGCCGCTCTTTTCTTTTGTCCGTTCCTCCACAGTGGCTATCGCTGCTCATGCTAACTACCCAGTTCTTCTTCTATTTATTCCAAAACAAACCGCTGTAAATGCAAAACATATCATTTATTTATATGACAATGGCACAGATTTCTCTGCAAAGCACTTCGTAAAGAAGCTGCTAGTTTAAAGCTCATTTGACCACCAAAAGCCATGAGTCAAGTTTGACACTACTGTTTAAAATGTACGCCATTCTTTGACTTCCCCCCTTCTCCTTTTCTTTCTTCTGCCTCTCCCTCTTTTTTTCTCCCTCTCTGTCTCGGATTGAAAACAGTAGCTGTTCTGTCACAAGCACTGTACAATCAGACTGTTGACTGGTTGTCTGACTCGTCTGGAAGCTCCCATGTAACGTGCACACACACACTCACACACACACTCCCTTCATGTGGGAGTGTTGTCATGGAGTGTGTTAACGTGCACCATCTGTTCCCTGCGGTTGTCTTATCCCGTTCCAACTTGGCTTGGATTCAGATCACCGGCTGTAACTCCCCAGACTGTACACACACACACACACACACACACACATTTCATCCATCTCTTTAGCACAATGTTAAACAAAGATCTAAGATTTCACATCACATGGTGCGTCTCAACAGTCTTATGGTTTCCAGGTAACATCCAAAGATTTTCAGTCCTTCACTGCCCCCGTACAGATCAAATGTAAACGTCAACATTTTTAATTGACCTGCATGATTCTATGGATTCTCACCATTTCTATGAGTACTGATTCAACACGCTGAAAACACTTAATGAATGACAAAAAAGAGACACTGTAGAGTGTGTCTTAAATTTTCCAGAAATCAGAGAAAACCTCATTGGTCTACGCTGTTGGAGCCCATATTAGGCCCAATGTTCGAGGCTACCACAATGTCCATTTAGGACCATTACTGACTTCTTTAAAGAGAGAACGAGGATCCGTTCTATTCCACAACATTCTTGTTATTGTGTTCATAGAGTGCAAGAATTTCACCTCTCAGTACACTGTTGGTAGAAGGAAAAACATTTTCCCCGATGCGGGACTCACTAGCTTTGGTTGTCTGGCTCCTTTTATTGAATCAGGAGTTTGGACTCAGTTCCAGTTGAGACATTTCTTTACTATTCAGCCCAAAGAGCTTTGACTGAGCTGCAACTCAAGAATACCCAAACTGGCTGCTGAATCATGATGTGCTACAGGGTCAGAACTGGGTCTCTTGAAAATGTAGTTAAATTTAGCCTGTGAAATTTAAAATTAGTACAAAAATGGCTATAATTAGAATAATTAGGAGTACCCTTTTTTTGCATTTCACCCTGTTTGTTTTCATTGTGTTGTCAAATATTCACGTGATCAACAATTGTCAAGAAGCACTTGAAAATATAATCATGGGGTGAAAGATGGACTGGTTGCGGACAGAGAGTGGGGAAAACGGCACCGTCCTCCTCTGTCAGGCCTGCCGCCACTTTCCTAAAGACTTTGCCCCTACAAAAAAAAGTTAGTGAAGAGAATGAACCAGTGGGAGGATGTGTGTGCAATGGCCAAGCCAAAAAAAGTTATGACTCGTGATTGAACATTGTCCAAGTAAAAGACTTAGGAGTCTGTTGCTACATTAACAGCTGTTGGGCATGCAAGAGTTAATTCCCTGCATGTGAAGACTGTATTGCACTTATTATCCACACATTAGCACAAATAAATTACTGCTTTCTGCAAGTGATGCTGGAATCTCTTCTTTTCCAGTGTCTTTGGCACAATCCGCAATGTTCCATCAAGACAGGCATAATTGGGCTTTCAATGAACAATAGCTGCGTGGAACACCGAGGCTCAGATGTTCAAACCATTACCACCAACAAATATGCAGAATATGGGGGCAGTTCTGCACCCAATTTACCAATGCCTGTCATGCCCATACGGTTGCCACAATTTTGGCACTCTGTGGTGGTTGTATTGAGCTTGAAGCATGACATGGAAGTAGCAACAAATTAAACAAATTAAAAGTAGTTTGAAAACAGTCCAGTGTGACAGTGGCACACTGGAAAGCAATCTCCTTTTCTGCCTACACTGCTTTATTGCCACTGCTTTATTTTTTTATTTTTTTCATCTGAAAAACAAAAGTAAGGCTATTTCATGACTTATATAATGACATGCCAAATAATCAATGAATATAGAATGGGCTCAGTTTCACCTACTTAAGTAATGACTTAAGTAATAAATATATATCATATTCAATAAGTTTAATACGTTTCTCAAGGCTTGGTGTACTGTAATGAAAACAGAGCAACATTTCTGCTCAAACATCTGTGTGTGGACTTGCTCCATTTATTACTGAATTAAATATGAAACTTATGAAAGTTTGAATACTTCATCATTGGGAAACAAGATGCATTACGTTTTGTCATCTTTTTTTAAATTTTAGATCAGATGCACCAACTAGCAATGGTGCTGGACCCTGGACTGGTACCTTGAAGATGACAAGTGGTGTCAATTTATTGGTTGATTTTATTTTTTATATGATTATGATTAGCAAACGTTATACATAGCCTACTTGCTATATAACAGATATGAGTTCTAATTTAATAGGTACTCGTGACTAATAATCCTAATAGTTTGAAGTGACTGACTCATTTAGATATCAATATGTGATTCAAATACATTTTTTTTACTATACTATAATAACTAGTAGAATTGGATTAGAGACTAGTACTAATTAAGACAGCAACTAGTGAGTAATAAAAAGTTAATAAAATATGTAACCCCATAGGATTCAATGAAAAACAATGCTAAATGTCTTACTAGTTAGGACCTGACTTGCAAAAATGCAATGATTCATTAATGATTCTAAAATAAGTGCTAGTATTTATTGCAACTAGTAAAAGAGAAAAATAACTAGTTAAAACCAAATGAGTCACTGGTACCTATTAGAACTAGATCTTTTATGAAATGTTTTACTTCAGACTTCATCCTTAGCTCTTTTTGCTCTAGGTCTATTAACTTCTTCATATATAAAATTAAAATTAAATGCTCCTGTGTTTTTTTAATTATTAGGTTTTCTTCAATGTATTGTGGCAACCCGAGTGACACAAAACCCAAGAAGACCAAAACCCCAGATCACGGTTCAAACAGAAAGCTTCTACCTGATATGGGGGTCAGTCTCTGGCAGCAGCTTGGGGAACCAAACAGGAGGATGGAGGAGACAGAGGGAGGTTTGTGGGCCCCTTTGTCTTTTTCCCAGCTCTTATAACAATCTACCAGCAGCAGTTCCTTCCCCAAGGTAATTCCTGTGTGCTTCATCTCTCTGTATTCTAGCTCTCACTACATTCTCTCCACCTTTACCCTTTATATACCGTGTTGATGTTCAATCATTCAATCAATCAATCATCCTGAGGTCCTAACTTCAGGCCAAACCAGTATCCAGTGTTTTTTCAATTTTTCAAATCCATTTTCAATGATGCCTTCAATGAGGCCTTTTAGTGTACAGCTATGACACATTAGCTAATTGCTGTGTTCATAGCAAAGAAAAGACACAAGGTGAGTTTAATTCCATCTGGTGAATTTAGAGTTTAATTCTCAATTTAATGTAGTTCTCAATTTTCAAAGCCTGTAACTGCTAGTGTACTTCTAATGATGTGGACACCTTACTTAATAAATTCACTTAATATTTGGGACATCTGTCCAGCTAGCAAAGTCCAGCAATCTGTCGCACAGTAGTAGTTAACAAAAGTCATTAAAAAATGTCCTTTCATATGCCTCATCTACTGCGTCCTCCCGTCCTCCTGTGGCACTGTAAGCTCAACAAAATACACTAACTACTGTGTGTCTCTGACCACAACACCATGTCTGGCCTTAAGTTAGGGCTTATTATCAACTTTTTCCTCAAATCTACTGCCCACCCTTAGCTGGCCTACTATATGCCTGCCCAGAGATTCTTTACTCCTACTCTTTTCTGCCTCACAGACAGACCAATTGTACTATCTTCCTCCCTGTCAGCTGATGAATTAATTTCTACCCGCTTGCTCTCATTTGCTGCTGCTAGACACTTAAGCACTAGGTTATGTCACCAGGGACAGACTCATTTTGCTTCCTGACAAAATATGTCCTAGAGTAGCTATGCCTGAACATAAGGGACAGGAAGGGTCCTCACCTCCCCTTTGACAATTACATAATTTGGAACGTGGGTGGTATGGGGGTTTTTTTTTTTACCTCAAGGTTTTTTTCACCTCTCGTATACAACTGTTTCATGGCCAAGCTATAGAGCACTGAACAGGCTGTGAAGGGGTTTAAAGGAACATATTGCGAAGAAGGATAGATACAGGGATATAGGCACAAATTTAACAGGGGACTGTTAATTTGAAGGCGATGAGGTATTTTAATTTTCCTACCTACCGTTTTGAAAAAGGTAATCTGGTAAATCCCTGTTCCAAAACCACATACATTCTGATAAACTGGTCACTGTCGATTAATGTCACTAGATATTGTCAGTAAATATAACACTATGATTGGCTTGCCAGGCCTATTTCACTACTGTTTTCTGTGACGCAGAAAATGCCTTTGTTGCCTAGAAGCTATCAAAGGATAGTAAGAGAAAACACTACTCAAACACAGGGCTACTGTCGATGCAGAAATCCCTTGACCCTTGAACTCATTACGATCTACCAGTGCAGTATTATTTACAGACTTCCAATAATGAAAGCATGCTTTATATTAAAATAATTCTAATAGTGCTGTGTATTCCTCCACCTTGTCGATGAATGGGAGGGCCTTTACCCATGAAACTACCATGTCACTGCGGGCCTATTATTCATGCTCCAGAGATCCTTCTCCACATGCACAGGTTTAACTTAATTTCCTCCAAGTCCACTGATAAGACCAGATTTGGCATAGTGAAGCAGCAAGCACTGCACCTTTTTCACTTTTCTCTCTCTCTACAGTGAAGGAAGCAAGAGGGAGAAGGGATGCCCGTTCACTGCCAACCCCTGGGTACAAGCTATTAACAGCAATGGAACAGCTATAAGTGAGATAGAGCGTGATAAACACAGCAGCTAGAGAGGGAGAAAGGGAGCAGCAGTAAGTGTGGCAAGTATGGGGGCTTGGTCCAGCGTTGGTCGGCAGGCAGGGAGTGGCCTGATGAGACGAATGGTGCCTTAAAGAAAAGTTCCACCCGCAGATACTCTTACACTGTTTCCATCATCCATCACTGATGTTCAGTGCATTCCAGGAGTGATGTAGTGTTGTAATCTACCTTTTTGTTGGATCCGCCTTTCCCTCAACCGGCGTAATCTACTTCTACTCGAGTTTGTGATTTCCTACGTTTCTCAGGATGATGTTTGACATCCCCTAGAGAGCACGCCTGGACTTGTTGCGTCCAGTCCTTGGTCTTATGCGTAGGTGGAGAGAGCAATAATGATACGACACCAAGAGCAGGAGTTTCCAGTCGAGAAAAAGCGAGTCACACTTACTGCTCTAAACTAGATGGGGAAATCGTTATCTCTTCCTCTTCTATGATGGATTTATCCCGTGTGATTGTTGGACATTGGTGCAAAGTGGTTGGTCTAGAAAGAAGGCCTATCACTTCAATTCTGAGGACACCAAAACCTGACGTTTACTAGTGATGTTTTATCCACAGGGAGAAAAATACATCACCAAACAGCAACCCAGCAACACAAAGTGCCTCATTAATAGCTATTTTACCAGTGTTAAGAGTGTTAGATTTCTGTCATTATCCTAGAGCACCAGTACCTGGAATGCCTACCTGGAGTGTCTGCACACTCCACTACACACTACACTACAGTTATCTCCGTAAAAATGGCTCATGTCTGCGCGTGTAAATGCCTGCCAGTAATATTCAGCATGGGCAGCGATTTGTGCAGTGTCCGCTCAAAAGGCCATGCTCAAATGCCTTGACCCTTGGCTTGGGCAATGGAAACTTTCCTTAGGGTCTTGGCAAGCTACACGAATGCTACATGAACACTACATGTACACTACATCTAAATGAAAGACATTACACCTACGCTACATGCATCTCCATGAACATCTCTAAAAGTTCTTAAGATATCCTTAAAGGTTTGGTCTGGTTTTACAGGTTTTGGTCTGGCACGAGGTAGATGCTGAAAGTACTGGTTCTCTAGGATATTGTCAGTAATGGAACTTCACACCTTAACCCTGTTAACTCAGCTGTGAGGGCACTGAGAAATGCTATGAGTATGTAAAGTATAAGTTAGGTCAGTGTCTCACAAAATAGAACAACACGATTGTTAGTTGACGGCACGTCGACGTGTCGACGTTACTTAGGAAGTTACAAAAGTGGTACGGAAACCCAGGATGGGACACGGCAATGGAATCGCCATGAGGTCAAGTCGTTCAACAAGCATGCAGGAGTTCCAGCATCAGGCTTTCCGCGATCTGCAACACCACCGCCAAATGCTAACTGAAATAGTGAACATGCAGGGTGAAGATTGAATCCGTCTAAGGAGTCTACTACAAACATTCAGGACCACTACTCTGGCTATTCATCCATCCAAGACTGCCCCTTGCCTTTTGAACTCCATCACACCCAAGATGATGCCTGATGATGATCCAGAGGCACTTCCTTTACCTTTTTCCAGAGGTCGGTGGGTGTAGATGGCCAGCTCTCCAGCTGCTCCGCCTTCTCATGCGGGAAGTGTAGCTGGCATCCCACAGCATACCAGCATCCTCTCAGAAAGACTACTACCTGGTTAAGTGTGCATCGGCTGATGAAATGATGTGCCTGATTTTCAGAAAATCGTTTGAGGTTGTACAGTCAAACATTCAGGTTTGTTTTCTGCAGCACTTTGCGGTGACATAGTGTTGGGAGAGACTGATAGACAGTAGACAGAGGCGGTAGAGCCCCAATGCCTCCGCTGGAAGTCCTCAAAGGGGCCCCAATAATCCCTCATATCTCCCTAATGGAGGACTTCTCGTTCAAATAGTCTGCAACGCACATTTGTGGTAAACTGTGATAATCAGATGACACAAATGTAACACAAATGTATCCACATTGTTGTATTATTGGAGATAGGCTGTATAGAGTTCAGGTAAATTATTGATTATTAAAAAGCAAAGAATACAGATGATCCAGTAGCGCTCTTTCGGTTTGTTATTTCATCTTCACGTCAATCCACTGCCAAAAATACAAAATTTAACTTAGCTTAACTTTGTGCTAGTTGACTCTTTTCAGTTGCTCAACAAGGCCAACAGCCATTACTTCAATGTTGTCAACCAACTTCGGTAGATAACTTTCACCCCAAGTTCAAGTTGGCTTCTGGAAAGATTCCAAAACACGCTCCACTCTTTGTTGGTTCATACAAATTTTATGAGTTGTAAAAAAATGTAAATATTTAACTGATGCTGATATTATCAAGAAAAAAACAACACAATAATAGAGCCATGAAATTGTTTTAGTAAAATATTACAAACCCCCAACAGCCAAAAATCAACACAAACAATTTATATGTAAATGAGTTATCACCACCGCCGCTGCATGGAGAATTACAGGATTGGTTTCCAATGTGTTACTGTAAAATAAAGTACAGTGGTTCACTGCAGAGCACAGTGGGCACAATGTACAACACACAGGGCATAGTAGCACTTCTGCTGCCTCCTCTCCAGTATTTCCTACCATTAGAGGGGTAAATGCAGCAAGAAACAGTGTTGTACAATGTTATGTAGTGCCTCGTTTATACAGTGACTCTTGCATTCAGCATTTCAACTCGTTAGGGGTGTTGAGAGAGTGGTGCTGCAGTCTGGTCGCTCTCCAGCCGACACTAAGCAGCAACAATTAAGTAGGAATACAGGGGTTTTTGAACCCCTTTGTACTTCATTGACAGTGGTTGAGTAGAGTGACTTGCATGGATATTAAACAACATTCTGCCTACTAAAGGTCTCCTTCATTAAGACTCATATCCTCCCCAATGCTACTGCCTTCGTTCCACGGTTCTTGGTTGTCTGACCAAACACTAAATGGTAACAAGCCAATTCTGCCCTCAAGGCCCTGTCGTGATCTCATTAGACACGCACTGTGAAGTGAAGCAGCATATAAATAGTGGCATTTATGTGCCCCTTCACTTCAATGGCATAATGGGAGAGAGAGGTAGAGAATGTAGCATTTGCATTTTCCCCGGCGTTGGCGAAATCTGGTTAAGGTTTCTATGCTCGCTTGACCAGAAGGAATCAGAGCCACCACTTTGCATCTGTTCCACTGTCCCCCCCACCCCTCCCTTGCTTGGTTTCAGTTCCAGTCTCTGTTCACTTCCTCGTTTCCCTCCCTGCCCTTTTCGCAGGGATTCAAAATCAAAGGATTGGTCTAAGGGGCCATATGGCTGGATACGCAGATCAGATGCTTTTAAAGCCGTGGAGGGTTAGTGGAAAAAGTGCATGCCCAGGTGAAGGAAATGAGCTCGGACAGCGTGAGGTCACATAGTCTAATGTGCGAAGTAGGGGGCATGTGCATTTCACAAGATTAAATAGTTCATCCTCATACTGGCTGTCAGACGCTGTTTACATGATCGCACACACACACACACAAGGGGATGTCCAAACTAATGTTAAGGCATTCCACTCAAAACCTAATCATCACCCAACCAAAACATCTTAACAATCTTAAAGGAGAATACCACTGAAATTGAACAACCTTCAAGCTGTTCCTGTGACCCAGAGTTTAAATTATTATGAACAGAAAAACATTTGCCCCATATCTGGAGACAGTGGAATCATGGATTTGCTCTTTGATGGCAACATGATGCATAACTTCATGCTCCTTCATTGACACTCTTTGTGAATTTATCATATACTTGTGGGGGAGCTTGTTGTTTCCGCTTATACCACCAAATTAAATGATTTCATAGTAATGCTCACAATTCCAGAACATAATATACCCACATCCCCAGTAATGGATGAATGCAGTGGATAAGGTTTGGCGACAAATTGCAGGAAAACTCATGCATGCTTCAGTGGCAACCCAAGTAGAAGTAGAAAGCCAAATCTCTCTAGTCAGGTAGCCATTTCAGGGGTAAGCTGGTTGGGGAGGGTTTCTAAAAACCCTCAAAACTGATAATTAATTACACAGATTGCATTCCATTAAGATGTTTGAGTTCTACCAACTTTTATCTGATGATAAAATACGATACGATATATTTTTTGGGAGCACTGTGGCTTATGGCTTCACCTTTCAGTGCTATTATGAAGTTAATACTGTATAATAAAAAAGTGCTATTATGATGTTAGTATTGTATAATAACATGACCTATGACTGGGTGGGAAAGTGCTGAAGGCCAGAGTGGAATGCTACTGGATTTGGTAAAAAAGATAAGAAACATATCGCCCAGCTGGCTAAAACCTGTTCCCACTTGGTTTAGAAGGATAACCTTGAAGATGAGCGTAGATCCATCCCTGCCTTACACTCTCTCTATATAACCCGTCATGGTATTTTCAGAACTGCATCTGTGTACTTCTCTCCATGCTGCATGTAAATAAATCGCTTTTGCTGAACAAAGAGACGAGACATCAGTTGTATTCAGACTGTATCTGTTTAGGTCAGAATGTTATTACAGCCAATTGACAGATTGCTTATCAGTTGAATATTGCTTTCACCCCGTGGGCGGAGTTAACTGGAGGGCTGGGGGGGCCTGGCCCCCTCCTAGTGGCTGAAATGTGTTACTAAAATATTTTAAAAGTCTAACGTTTAAAGTTTAAATATCATTTAAAAATTAAAAAAAATGCATTTAAAATTAAAATTACAGTAATGTTAGATATTTTTATTCAAATTTTAAATGTTAATAAATGGTTGTTGAATGCACCTGTAGTGACACAGCACGTTCTTTCTGTCTCAGTTATGTGTTGATGTCTATTCGACCATTTTGTCATAATTATCCAGGAAAAGTTGACTGCTCTTTTCCAGTAACGTCCTGCTTCACATTCATACAGTTACACGCATCACGCTGCAGGGAGCTGCCCAGTCCAGGGATTCGAACTAATGACCTTCCGGTCCCAAGACAATTTCTCTAGCTTCTACACCACTGCCAGACAGTATCAGGAAGGTTAAAACCTGCCAAGCTCAGGAGTCCTGGTATGATTAGATGATAAAAGTCATAGGGTACCGGGCCTTTGGGCCAATAAGAGGTCAGGGATGGACCAGGTGATCTTGCAAGAGCATACATGATGAAATGAATTACTGCAGCAGGACATCCAGATGAGACAAGACAATTAACAAAACTCACAAACAAAAAAACCCTACAGAAAATACCATTGTGCTGACCAGAAAAGCACAGTCTCTGACTGAAGGCACAGAGACTGAAACCCACAGACTCCCTTTCAACACAGTTACTTACCCCTTACTAGCCTCTCCCAGCAGAAGCTACCATCATCATCAGATTATTACTAGAAGCATGATAGAACTTTTATTTTGTGTAATTTCTTTAGCCATTTGGCTGCCTTCACATTTTCCAGGCAGAAGAAACCCTTGCAACATCCCTCAGAGGAGAAGGCAGAAAGTTACAGGACGCAAAGAAGTTTGCACCTGTTCAACATGAAAGTCATGTTACAACGCTAACATCCACTCAGCATGAAGGAGATAGAGTGTGCCTTTTCTGTAGAGGTGCCCTCTGTGGAGCTCTTCAAGGCTACGTACTGTAGATGCCCCCCAGGATGCCACGATTGCAGAATTTTTTCATTTAAAGCAAGTTGCATCACAGCAAAATAGAGAAGCCACAAAATCATGCAGAGTCATCTAGAATGTTCTATCGTTGCCCATTACAATTGACAGATTTCACTAAATAACATGAGTTACTTTTTTTTTTAAACTGTCTGTGCCCCACTTCTGTTTCAACTCTTACATCCTGTTGATCCATCCACTCTTGCAATGGAAAAGATATGATTTTGCTGGCTACAACCTCCAGTATTATTATAGTAATGTTGCATTCACACAGCAAACAACTTGGCTCGCTCTATTCTGAATGACTGTGGGCCTTGCTAGTGAGATAGCATTACGGCTAACTTCTGTTGGCGATTGCAAGCTTAGCATGAACAGAATCTACATTGTTTTTTGTGTTTACAGCTATTACCCCAGTACCATCTGGCAGACGTCGGCCCGAGGAGTGTCATATTTGTCAAGGCTACGTAGCGTTGTTTGCTCATGCTCACGATGCAGAGACGTTGGCCCAAAGGCTAAGGATCGCTCTGGATGCACGGCGGAGGGTAGAAGATTCAAGATTTCAAGATTCAAGAACTTTATTTGTCACATACACACACGGGGTGTGCAGTGAAATGAAAAAGTGGCAATGCTCAACAGGAATGTGCAAAGGGCAACAGTACACAGTATTTACAATAAAAAACCAACACAATATTTACACTAAGAGCACAATAAAAATATAGTAATATGAGAAATTGTATGTATGTAATATCAGGGCTTGACATTCCCCAAAATTCCCCAAAAGAAATGAACTTGCCCCCAGCTGTCAGGCACTTGCCCACCACTTTGCGCGTAGCTGACAAGTGGGGCGTGAAAAGCCCCACAGCGACGACGGAAAGGCGGCGCGGGGAGAGTGCGGGAGGGGATACCGGGAGGGCCTCCCCCCAAGAAAATTTTAGTTTTTCAGGTTACCTAGATGCTCTCTCGTGCATTTTGACACAAAAAAATGCACCTTTCCCATTGTGGTAAGTTTTTGCTGCAATTTTTTTTGCATGGCTCTGTTTGTAGAAATTTTAAGTTTTGCATGCATTGTTTCATTTCTGTATTACTCACATGTTTCACGTTGGTCATGACACTGCTCCATCTGATGAGTGCTTTATAGCATTCCCAGATATATAGTTAAGACTTTGAAAATATCTGGGAGACCTCCAGTGTATGAGGACCTGCTTCATAACATTAGAATGATAAGATTGCCAGAGGTTGAAACCACCCTGAAATCCTTGAATAAAATCTTTGCACTACCTTTCCATTTTTATTTCTGCCCTTACCTATCACTGATGGACGGGAATTTTCTGCAGGGTTTGCAGAACATTACTCCTGCTTCAGTGTCATGACGGAGCCAGGGGTACTCCTTCAGCCAGGAGTCTTGAAATGTCCTGCCTCTATCAGTCTCTTCATACTGTCTATTCTTCTTGATCCTCTCCTCGTCACTAAGTTTCTTCTACTTTCCTCTTCTTCCCAGGTACACAGCATTTACCTGGTGGCTGTAGAAAGGAAGACATCTTCCACCTTTCACACTATATTACAATTGACGATACGATAAAATAATGCTTAATAGCTGTGTTCGGTTCAGTTTGAAGTCATCTCACATCATCCGATGGTCAAATTTCCCGCGAAATCGACAGATAGCGGGCGGAAATGGCCGAAGGTGACCAAAGCCACCACGGAAAGAGGCGAGCGCTTGCCCGAAGCTGCTCGGGCATTTCTGGCACCCATCAAAATGGCGGTGTGGCAAGTTGCCACTGTACCGGGGTTCGCGACAGACAGAGACACGTAGGCATGAGGAGAGTCAAGCGGCCAGCAGGGCCGTTTTATTTGCAAACCCGCAATCATAAACCCGGCCCGGTGTCGACGGCAGTTGTTGGCGCCGTCTCCCTCCGCCGACGCACCTCAGTCCTCCCCGGCGGGTCAGCCGCGGAACCCCAAAGCCGGCCAGCCTGCCAGGCTTCCAGGAGCATCCCGCTCCAACCCCGACTGACCCCCGACGGTTGTCGCCGCGGAGGGAGACGCGCGCTCTCCCACTCCGTCCTCTGCAGCTCGCGCCCTCGCCTCCGTCCCGGCACTCCGGCCGCGGACCCTCGCTCAGACACGGCTGCTGCTGGTTTGCTCTCCTCTCCTCCAGTCCGCCGGCCCTTGATCCTCCCGATCGCCGCCGGCTCCTGCATTCACGCCGCCAGCCTCTCACACTGGCGCGTCCCTCTCGCTCACACATCCACACACAGGTTAAAAAGGCCCGGCTGCAATCAGCTTTAATTGTCCGCAGCCGCTGAGACCAGCCGAACCTACCACCCTCCCTCCCCCCAGTCCGCCACAGGCGGCCTCCTTGGAGAAGTTGTTGCTTCGGTTTTCTCGTCTTTCTGCAGCGAATTAGGTTAGTTTAAAACATTATTTCGCATTAAAATCGACTTGCGCAAGCGGACAAGCCTTCAGAAATGGTAGCCAGCCCGACTTGATGAGTAGACAGCCTCGGGCAAGCGGGCTATAGGGAATGTCGAGCCCTGAATATAATATAAATTATGTGTAGTCGTTACCTAAGTGTGTGTGTGTGTGTGTGTGTGTGTGTGTGCATAAGAGGGGCAGTGTGTGTGTCTTGGTGGGGGCCCTGGTGAGGTCGGAGTTCACAGTCCTGATGGCCTGAGGAAAGAAACTCCGTCTCAGTCTCTGTTTTTGCAGCGTGACTACGGAGGCGCTTGCCTGACCGCAGCAGCTGAAACAGTCCGTTATTGGGGTGGTGAGGATCCTTCATGATCCTACAGGCTCTGGTTCTGCACCTCCTGGTGTATAAGTCCTGCAGGGTGGGGAGTGTAGTTCACTCTCTGCAGAGCCTTCCTGTCCTGAGTGGAGCTGTTGCCAAACCAGGCAGTGATGCTTCCTGTCAGGATGCTCTCTACAGCTCCAGAGTAGAAGGACTGAAGGATCCTCCGAATTTGGCAGATCAGTGCATTCCATTCATTTTGATCCTGTATGCCTGCTATGATTAGCTGGCTAGGTCTAGCTAAAACCTAAACACACCAGTAATTAAAACAGAATAAACCTATTCATGTTTTGCAAATATCAGACTCAACTGTCGGTTGAGAATAATCACAATGTCTAATAATTACAAGATTACTTTAAAATAAAATAGTGCATGTTAAAGTACTGTACATATACAGCTATCCATCAAACAAATGTCATAATTTTAGTTTGTTAGTTTAATTGATGCATTACAACACTTCAAGCAATATTATACAAAAAAAGAAAATGCAATTACAATTTGATTGTAATTGAACAAATCTGTAGGTCATGCAGAGATATTTCAGGCACCCAAAAGTACAGAACAATCTGTTGTGGCTACCATTGGTGAGACACACACATCGTCTCACCTGAGGAAACCTGATCTTAACAATACAAACTGACCTGTCTTTCCCTATTTTCTCTCCTCTGTGACAAAATGCATCCCAGTGTAGTAGAATCCCCCTACTTGAAACCCTCCCAAGCCCAAATCTTCCTTGGCCAGGCTGAGTGGTAGATAATTGGCTTTCCTACATGGGAGGAAACTTGGTCTCTTAAGGCAGTGATACATGGGGCAACTTTGATGGGCCACAGGGCCCAAGGAGTTGCCTCAACATTTGTTGCTTTAATCACAGACATGTTGTTGGCAGGAAACATTTGAATACATTTGTGATCCTGTGGCAAACTTTGCAGCCTGTTGCTGGGAGCGTTGCCTATGTACATTGTCGTATTGCAGTATTGTGCCTTGTGTATCACAAGCCTTAGGCACTTACCAAAGTCAATTTTATGTCAATTTTATGTCTGCTGTCAGGGTCTCGCAATAATGAGCAACTAAATTCTGAAATGTTTAATTCTAAGGATACCAAAGTATTAACTTGTGTGTCACCAAACAGTCATCACCTGTCGAGAAAAGAGGATTAAAAGTGATTGCTTCAACTTATTTTTGAGAAGCATTTTATCCTGTACAAAATTTCTTTACATGATTTTTTTTCATTAAATTACATCCTGCTGGGTAACAAAGTCCACCTATAATACCATGATGAAGAGATTTCTGTCAAAATGTGGGTATTATAGTGCCTCATACATTAGAACTATAGATGTGCTCCAAGCTCCTTCTTTAAAACAGTCCTACAGATTTTATAATGAACCTGAACCAATGTGACACGTGCTTCTCTTATTGTTGTTGGTCCATAGTGTACTGTAGTGTAGTGTAGTCTTGAACCAGGGGAATAAAAAACTAAGGGAAGAAAAACTCACATTGTAAGTGAATCTGTGACATACTCTAATAGACTCAGAAGACAGCAACAATGCCTTTCATATGTATAATATAAAGTGAGCACCAAAGGTGTTCAAACATGGCCACTTTTTTCATGGTTTGGCTCTGTATTTCTTTGCATTTCAACGGATTCAGTGAGTATTAAGTTAAAACCTGCTCAGGCTTAACTTAATTTCTTGTGAATTGTATGCCAAGACAAATTGTACGTACAAATTGCTGGGTTTGGAGAGGAATGTGGTGTTGGTGTGCTCAGGGTGGAAACGCTGCATCTGGTGATGTTAGTTGTTAGGAAGGATTGAATATACTATTCCAGACAGGAGTCTAAGGCAGGACAGCAAAGTGTCGTAGACTCCTGTCACAAGAGACAGATTGGTATGGATGAGAAAATGGTTGAGAGCAGGGCTTCAGGAGAGACCCTGAGGTCTCGAGTTTTCACTTCCTCTTTCCGACATTTAACCATTCATGACTTTTACTCGCATGAATCTTAGTGACAAGACGTTTTACTATAATTACTATAATTTGTTCACGCCATTTTATTCAAGAAAACATAACAATACCCTATTCATTGCTGATGTAACCCAGTCTATAATAATAATATTAGAGGGAAATATATATAATAATGAAATATCAAGGCCAGAGTACCTTTCATCTGTGCCTTAACATGCACTTTGTACATCACACTTCATTTGTGCACAGTATATCATTCTTTAATATCTGAACTGGGCTTCTATATCAATTCTCACCCTGGATTATGGCACAAGGGACAGTTACAGGTACATCATATCCTGTAACTGTCCCTTGTGCCATAATCCAGGGAGTTACAGGATATGATGTGTTATTTGACAGTTACAGGTTACAGGTACATCATATCCTGTGTTTACTAGCATTTTTAGCAGGTAGTGCATGAACATCCCAGTCAAAAATCCTACTGACCACCAATAGAATTACAACATTTTAATACACTATAATTACAGTGATATAGGGCTTAGGGCTTACTTTATTATGTAAAGTAATTTAGTCTCAATTGTTAGGATTTCTCAAAGGGTCTTAAGTCTAAATCCAAAAGAGCATCACTGTATGTCAGTTGTTACTTGAGTGAATCAGAAAAGGTCATCCATATACTTTTCGACCCTATGTCGAGTGGGGATATAACAGAACCAGATTCACACATTTTCCTATTTCAGATCGCTGAGAGCGCACCAAGTCCTGCCTTCCTATCACTTTGCTTTGAGGATTAAGACTCAGAGGGCAGGAGGAGATCTGTCTTTTTTATTTCCAGTCCCCTCTTTTCATCTCTCCTTGCACCTTTCCAAGCCTTTTTCCCCGTCTTTCCTGTGGTTTTGATACACTTGCTCGTCACAGACTCTCCATGAGCCTCATTAGAGGAGCTGGGTCTACGGGACGAGCTAGCCGGCGATGATTCCACAGCAACGGATGTCAAACAACGTACAGGCTCGAAAAAGTCTCTCTGGCGGGTGCTTTGATCCAGAAACAATCTTCAAATCCGCTGAATCCTGATCGGGAATGACTGATGCACCATAAACAAGAGGCGCCTTACAACAGTGGAAGTGAAGAAAGAGCTCAAAGATTAAATGCATACACGCACACATAGATGGCACGCCCATATCAAAGCCCGAGCACAAGGTGTCAAAGGTTAATTAGGCACTGGTTGTATGCGTTGCGCTAGAAAGGTAGAACGCTCTCTCCTCCCTCTTTCTTCCTCTTCACTTCTGGATGACGAGTGCAGCGACGGCCCGATGCAGGGCCCTCTTATTGATTGGAGTAGCGTTTGAAATCTTATCGAATGCCCACACTTTAATTACACGTGAATCTCTCTTTCACCTCTCGTGGTGTAATTGTATTTATAAGTCTGAGCGCCAAGCTTGCATCCAGCAGCAGGAGTTTAGAGCAGGATAAGGTTGCTGTGCGTCACATCAATTCGGCGGTTCGTCGCTACCTTTTTGTAACTGACCGTTGACCTTGTTTTCAGTAAGACCACAGTAGTCTCTCTCTGGACACAAGCCTTCGACTAAGACCCATGGCTGAAGGTTAGGGTGAAGGATCTGAATTTGAATAATGCCTTCTAGAAATGTTCACTTCACTCTCCTGCTATCAAAAGAGTGTGATGAAAGTGTGAATAAGAGACAGAAAGACCATCAAAGTGCACATTACATGTATGGAAATGTATGCTTTTTCATTTTCCATTTTGCTTAAATGTCCTTCTAAGCCGTTGCTTGCTTGATCGGGTCAGTTCATGCTCTTCTACACCAAGAGCAAACAGAATTGATCGGTTTCTCTCAACCGGCACATCGCAAGACCACCGGCGAGACGATTGGCAGCTTCTACTGGCCTCTGTGCTGCATTTTCACGTTGTGTTCGAATGGGGCCGAATTTGGCAGGAAATCTGATTGATTTATAGCGCAAAAGAGGAAGAGGGCGCTGTTCTTCCCGCGCACATGGAGCTCAGAGTTTTCGGCGATGGCGGAGGGTGGATGTAGTGAAAAGGCTGATAGAAAATAAATCACTTCCAACGTGTTTATCCTCTTCAGTAAAGCCGAAGATGGCAGGGATGAGGACAGGGAACAGGAAGTAATGAGGTTATGGGAAATGTGGTCTCAATTTGGAGAAACACTAGCACTAACAATACCACTGACATGAGGTAGAGGCAATCAATCATCCACCACGGTGTCATTTGTTTGTGGTAATTATACCAAGGTATCACAATTAATTTGACAATGATATATTGATGTTTAAAAATGCTACACGAAGCACCTTTAATGATTAGCCCTCTAACTTTTCATTGGCAGCATAAAATTATCATGATAAAACTCATCCATTCCCCATCTTACTATTGCTCTACCCCACCCCCGTCTCTCTCTCTCTGCCTCCTATCTTCTTCTGACTCTTTAATTAATCATTTTTTAAAATAGATCACGGCCAGCAAAGATAAGAGTGCAAATGTTATTCTGCGTAACAGGTAAGTTATGACTTTCTGTGACATTTTTTAGAGGAAATTATTAAAAGCCCTAGACAGATGGCTCCTTTCTTATGTAAAACTATGCAGATAAATGTCTTTTCTATTAGCATATATTAAAGTGTTGGGGATGGTGTCAGTGTGCTTCTCTCTGTGCTTTCCTTGGCTCTGCATGCCTTTACTTTCCAGCCAGAGACAGACTCAACTAATTACCTGCAACATTAGGCAGCACATAATGAGGTGACTACTTCTGGTCCCAGCAAAGGGAGGGAGGAGAAGAGGAGGGGGAGATAAAAAAAAAAAAGAAATAGCGAGAGAGAGGGAGAAGAAAGCCAGAGAGAGAATTGAATGAAGAGAGAGGAAAAGGCAAATGACTGAGCACTGAATGGGTGTGAGTTGACTGAGGAAACCCCGTCTCCCCTCCAGTTACAATACTCATTTGAATCCAGTGCTGTCCATTCAGTTCAGCTATAAATAGCTCCACTAGCTGATTAAAGTAAACCCTAAACCCTATCTATCCTTATGAGGACCTTGCATTGACTACATTCATTCCCTAACCCGCCACCCTAACTTTAACCTAATCCTAATTCTAATCCTAATTCTAACCCCTAAACAGAAACTTGTAGAAGTGAGGACCTCACATGGAATAGAAGTACAAGAACACACCCAGACTGTGATCAAATTTAGTTAATTTAGTGAAATGGCACAGCAAGGATGGCAGTTGATGTTAAGCAGTGTAGCCCCTCTCTTCCCTTCAGGTCAGAGTAGAATTAGGGAGCTATGAATTATGGATGTAACCACTAACTTTTAATCAACTCAGTACTGTCAAATATGGTCTATTTGCATGTGTGTGTGTCCATGAACATACTGTAATGTCATCAAGCAGATTCTGGTGCCATATAAGTGGCATTAATTAGTCCTTATATAAAGTAGAGACAGACCGGGTGAGATTGTGAAATAAAGGGGAGTTTTTTAAACAAGGACACCAGTGTGCATGCGAGTGGAGCGTCTGGCTAAAGAATTAAATCAGAACAAAAAAATAGAAAGAGATTATGATGTCTAAATTGCACATGGCAGGGCTGCAGAAAAACTGCTCTCACCACTGAATTAAACAGCATCTTCCCACAAGAACCACAGTTCTTCTGGCTAAGTAACACTAGACTGAGTAAGAGAGGTAACTATTATGAAACCTAGCACTCATACTACTAAGTAAAAAAATGCCACCTAGCCATAATAGCCATACATGTTATCTAGAATAGCTAGTTAGCTTAGCTGATCTGCCCAATTCAAACTAGCCATACTAGCTTATAGCTACATAGGTGGGCTAGATAACGAGCCTGCTGACCTTCCAAGTTTAAACTAGCCGTACTAGCTTATAGCTACCTGGGTAAGCTAGTTAGTGAGCCTGCTGACCTTCCAAATTCAAATTAGCCGTACTAGCTTATAGCTATCTGGACAGTGTTTCCCACAGGATTGTGTGAGACTGTGGTGGGTGGACCTCAGACCCTCTAGGGTAGGGTGACCAGACGTCCCCGTTTTCCGGGGACAGTCCCCGTTTTTGGTGGCCTGTCCCCGGCTGGAGCTGTCCCCGGAAATGTCCCCGTTTTTAACTGTGCGTTAAAAACAGACCGCAAAGTGAAATAATATTTTACGTGGCAAGAAAGACCGGGCAGCAGAGCCTACCGGTTGACGTCTCAATCGCGTTGTGCTTGTTTTGGCCAACAGAGGGGGCTGCTCGCTAGAGCTATATATATCACTCTTCTTCTTCTACTAACTATCCCCAAACGTCGTTTCAAGCCAGGTAAATTACAATCGTTTGACATACTAGCTAGTGATGTTATAATGTCAAGATGTATTATATAGCTAGATAATAGGGTTGAGCCGAATACTCGGATGAAACGAGTATCCGGTACGGATAATGTACTTTTTACGAGCACGAGTATCATCCGACTAAAATGTGTCAATATCTGTACTCGTGATGAAGGAAAATCCTCATTGGGTAGCTGTGTCCACATCGTTCCGCGATAGGCAGCCACACACGGAGCTGCTCTACTACACAGAGCCTATACATAGTTCACTGCTGCTGCCGCGCCACACAACACAATCTGTCCATCGTCACAGCCACTCTGTCCACAGGGATTAACAGCTCGCGACTCTCACTGCTTCTACACCGGTTAGGTTTTCTTCCATCGGCTCGCTCCTACCTCGGTTTGTAAAATATCTAAAGTCAGCCGAGTTACTTGGAGAACTTGGTTCGTACCGGACGCGGTGCTTTTGACAATAATACAGGCGCGAGGCTGAATGCATATTTCCATGTTTGATCGCCAACACGGGCTGTTTGCATAAATCACCCAGGTTCACACCGTCAGTTCATTTAAAAAAATAAAATAAAACCAGAGTAACGATCTAGGCTGCAAATAAATAACAGGCTGAATCTTGCATTGTGTCTCTCTCACTATCTCTCTGTCTGTCTCTCTCTCACTCACTCACTCACGCACACACACACACGCACACCACATAATTAACATTGTGTTTTACTTTGTGTAGAAATAAAAAAATACCGCCCCCCCCAAAAAATAGTAGTAAAAAAAGGTAGTAGAAAAGCCCTGTGATCACACACACAAACATCACACTGTTTCAGGCTGCAACAAGTTATTTTGAGTATGAAAACTCTAGTTCATGCATTTTACTTCATGTGTTGTGTTCATTGATTGAAGTTTATTCATTCAAGTTTATAAAAAACTTTTCATGGATAACATTAGCGTAATGTTTTCTGTTAGAGAGTGGAGAGGAGGGAGGAGGAAGACTGGATAAGAAGAAGAGTGAAGGAGATAGAGGAGGAAAGGTAAAGATATGATTACAGAGCCTGCCAATTTATTATTCCAAACAATGTTTTGAGATAAAATACAAAAAGCAATGGGAATCTGTTAAGCAAAGTATTTTATCTTATAGTGTACTATTTATTATTAAAGATTGGAGAGGAAGGAGAAGAGAGTGACAAGGAAAAATTAAGGGAGTAAAGAGAGTGACGGTGAAAAGGTAAAGAGAAGGAAATATACAGATTAGGTTGGTATAAGTATATTATGAAGTCACCAATCGCATCATCATCATCTTATTTCTTTATTATGTTTAGTATTTCACATACTATTGTCTCTGTTTTTTAAAATGTTGCTCATTTGCTCTCTTCTGCTCTTATTCTACCCAGACTACCAGGACCACTGAATGGCTGTTCAGATTGGATAGTTCTGTCTTGTCTGTCGTGTTGCTGTAATATAGTGCTTGTTAGTGTTGTCTGTCATAGTGTGTCTGTTACAGTGTGTCAGTCTGGTAGTGTTGCTTGTCTGTCTTCTCTGTCTTGTACGTATACCTAATTAAATACACTGTATTGAACCATTGTAGTTGGACCATTTTCTTTATTGTGTGTTCCATAGTTTCCATAGCTTCACTCACCATGGTACTGTAAACTATGATTTTCTGACACGGTTTACAAAGTTACTTTGTAAAAGTTAGTACCCAATTTTATCAGTCGGCCTGCACCATAGTTTATTACAGTACAACAGTGATCAAAATACATGAAACCGGAATTGTCCCCTTTTTTATTTCATAGATAATAACATTGCATATTTTAATGATATATTGACCGCCGAACTGGAAATGTCCCCGGTTTTCATTTCAGAATTCTGGTCACCTTAGTCTAGGGGGGTCCGGGGGCATGGTCCCCCTGAAGAAAATGTTGTACATTTTAAAGTTAAATGCATCAATCTGGTGCACTTTGAGAGCAAAATTAAGAGGCTAGATGTATGAAGAACTTTGTGCTCTTGTAAACAATTTTGTTACGTTACAGTAACGTTACAACTGTGTAAATATTTCTCCATCTTGCTACACACTTTCTTAAATTAATTATTAAATAATACTGTATATAAGGTGCTCCACTGTCAATATTTTAATTGCCAAGTACTTTGTGACAAATAACAATATATACAGCTCCATTGCTTCACGTTGTGTCAAACACATAACAAAATATATACAGGCACAGAAGAATAGAAATGAGACTTTTCTCCACTGCTTCTACATCTCTGTGTTTGCTGTCTATTAGTGATGGCCGATTCGCGAACGAATCGTTCAAAAGAACCGAATCAGTTAAGTGAGTGAGCTGATTCTACTCGCACACGCGACTGAATTGATTCAGCAGCGGTTATAGCAGCGCCAGAAAAAAAATAATTTATTTTAAAAATCACCAGTTAATTTATCAAACAACATCTTAAACATTACAAAAACTGTTGTCAGTGTATATAGAATGTAATAGATCACTACATTATTACATTGGCCTTTTTCATAATCCAATATGGCTCCTTGATCCGGCAGGTAAGCGGAAGTAGTCTCTCTCGTTCATCGGACGAGAACCGCTGATCCGACTGAGCGGCTCACGAACGAGAGGGCAGATGAACGAGAGAGACTGAGCGGCTCGCGAACGAGTCGAGAGAGCAGATGAACGAGAGAGACTGAGCGGCTCGCGAACGAGTCGAGAGAGCAGATGAACGAGAGAGCAGATGAATATCGGACTTCTCGGACTCAATCGGACATCTCGCGAACCGAGAGAGCAGATGAACGAGAGAGCAGATGAATATCGGACTTCTCGGACTCAATCGGACATCTCGCGAACCGAGAGAGCAGATGAACGAGAGAGCAGATGAATATCGGACTTCTCGGACTCAATCGGACATCTCGCGAACCGAGAGAGCAGATGTCCGAGATGTCCGAGCGGTTCACGTCTGATGAACGAGAGAGACTACTTCCGCGTACCTGCCGGATCAAGGAGCCATATTAGATCGTGAAAAAAGCCAATGTAATAATGTAGCGATCTATTCTGCACACATTGACAACAGTTTTTGTTGTTTAAGATGTTGTTTAATAAATTAACTGGTAATTGGGTAAACTATAAGCCATTTAACATTGGTCAACAAAACTGTCTCTATTAGAAAAAGAAAGTCAAGAGCACACAAAATAAAATGAAATCAATAGCAATACTCTGTGTAAATACTATAAATATTATCATCATTAACCTGTAGTTTAGTTGGTGTTTTACAGTTGGTTACACATCTGGTTTGAAAGGGGTGGTGCTCATGTGATTCCATTACTAGTACAGCTCAATTAGTAGAGCAGCAGACTCTCATGCTGAGGATTGTAGGTTCAAACCTCACATGGGATGGTATGTTTTTGTTGGTGAATCATAATGAATCGATTCAGAATCGATGCACTTCTATCGGACGGCTCGAAAGAATCGAGTTAGTTAAAAGAGTCGGTCTTCCCATCACTACTGTCTATCTCACCTGTTGCTTCTGCCCTAGCTGGCTGCTGTGGGAGAGCCACGTCCGCTTCCTGATTGGGTCTTATCAGTCAGACGTATCCTTCCCTGGGGATGGATAGTGCTCCTGGTACCACGGTAATATGTTGCTGTATTTGCTTTGCAACGACTCCCAATCTGTACTCTCCGCCGCGTTTACCGCCTTATACTCGTTTCAGTAACAGTTCCACCTCGTCGTCCGTCCAAACAAAGACATCTCTGCTCTTACTTTTCGCCATTGCTGTTCTTCATAACGGTATTTTCTGCAACTAAGCAGAGCAGACAATCTGCTTCCTGTTTACATGCACGCGCATGCCCAGTATAGGTGAACGGTAACGTGATATGCGTTTTTTGGACGGAGATCATTTCTGAAACGGTGCTATAACGCTTATGTGGACTGAGATCGTTTTAGTTTCAAAACTCCGTTTTATTAGTGTGGATGTAGCCTCGGAGAGGAGGGGCTATTCACAGACGGGTCCGTTGTCAATGTGTTTGTGAGAGACAGAGATACCGCGGCCGCACGATGTTAACGTTACCTAACTTAGCTAACGTTAGACGTTAATTATCAATGATGACTTCTGCAGTAACGTTATCTGTTTGCTGTCGTACATTGATAATGATAAAATTGTGTTTGGACTAGTGGATAACTGCAGTGGATACTGTAACGTTACTTACCTTAAACGATGTTGTGTCCTCAAAATGCCTTGGTGTCTCGGATGCAGCCAGGAATGTTCCAGTGTGTGTGTGTGTGTGTGTGTGTTTTTGTTTGTGTGTGTGTGTGTGTGTGTGTGAGAGCGTGCGCGCGTACAGCAGGGGAGGGAGGGGCTGACTGACTGGGAGTGAGAGATGCTTTGCTGAAGCAACGGCGCAAAACACAACGTTGAGATCTTTTATGTTATTATGAGAAGTGTACAAATATTTTCGGTTCATTATGAAACTGTGGCGGGACAAATTAGAGTATGGCGGGCCGCCACAGTCTAGGTAATTAATGGGAAACACTGCTGGATAAGCTAGTTAGCTAGCCTGCTGACCTTACAAGATCATGAATGCTGTGGTCATTAATGAATGAAAAAAATTCCCATTAATACTTTTATTTCTATTTTGACCAGAGCTCCTTCTTTGCCATTCAAGTTTCCAGTTACCTAACTTGCGCTCTTAAAAACTGTTGTTACCATGTACACACACTTAGTTTACAGTGTGACCAGATGCTGACATTACCACAGAAATCCATACATTCAAGGTTACACTTGTGTGACTGTTCCTATCTATCTAGACCTTGCTAATAAGGTCCTGTGTTGTACTACTCAGATAAGAGAAAGAACTGTTTTCTCTCTCTCTTTCCTATTCTCTGTGCATTTCGCCTTTTTCTCACTGCTCGGCTCTTTCTTTCTCTCTCTCTCTCTCAATGTCTTCATTTTTCTCTCCAATTTCATGCCCGGCATGAGACTGTCATTAATTGCTATCAGTGCAGTGCCCACAATTTAAAGTTTTAAAGGGAATCTCTTTTTTTGGCCTACTGAGTTAGGCTCGACAGAGTTTGCATAATCCTGCCTCCTCATTTCCATGGCAACAAAAGGATGGGGAGCATTGTGTAGACTGGTGAGAGCAGAGCAGCAAGATAAATTAGCCTCTTGAGTGGACAGATTGTAAATGAGGCAACTTGAACTCTACTCAGGACACTTACATCATAGTCCCTAACATTTCAAATAGCAATACAACTGTGGGCCAAGCACTTGTTTGATGCAATGTTGCATCAGTAGTATAACAGTACAATTTAAGACGTTGACAGCAATTGCTTTTAACTTGTAAAGCAGTGTATTCTGCTGTGTACCTGCCCCGACTTGCTGATCAGCTGATTGTTTCACCATGAAAGTCTTATTGCTTCCCTGGGCCACTTAAGTTCAACTCAAACAACAAACACACATACTATAAACTGTTTTACTCTCTTGTAAAAGTGCACAAAAGTAGATAAACCTAGATAAAATTACATAAAACAAATGATTATTTTGGAACAGGTTTTACTTGGCTTGAGAAATTAAGTAGTGACTGTGCACATCACACCACTACTTTGGTTTTCCTGATAATCTACCATAGATTTACAGTTCATCATCGGCTGATATGGGTATATCTGTGATACTGTGTGGTATCTCAGCCCTGAGGAAGCGTGTGTGGTTTTTCACATCGACTGAAGAGCAGGAGCAGGTTTTCAAAATAGATATAAAAAGTCTACACACCCTTTCAAATTTTCTAGCTGCCATTGTGTTTATAAGATTTTAGCTAGCTAAACAACAAAAGGTTGACAAAAGCAGAACTCAATGGCAAAATGTGACTAAATAACAGCAGGAAGTTTACTTAAAGATCACATTTACAGCCATTTACTCTTTATGTATTTATTTAACTATTTATTAATTTCATTTATTATTATTTTATTTATTTTTAAATATTAATCATTTTGAATCCGTTCTTCTCATCTCTTTTGTGTTAGTTTTAATCTTTTATCTTTCTCCACTTTGAATCTGTACACTTTTTATTTGATGTAAAGCGCATTGCTTTGCATCTTGATGTACAAAATGTGCTATATAAATAAAGTTTGATTGATTGATTGATTTTGCATTTTTAGCAAGGTCAGCTGTGTAAAGGGGGCTTTTATTTCCAACTGCGATCTGGTGTGGGTGTCACGGTCTCAGCCGTGCCCCCTGTGTTTCCCTATGTGTCTCTACCTGTCTGTCCCTGTCTGTGTGTGTACGTGTGGTGGGCGTGGCTTCCCAATCATCCTCCCGGTTCCTGGCTACACAGCTGATCCCCATCTACTCATCAGACACCCACTATATCTTCTCCGGCTTTCCAGTCATTCATCGCCAGATCGTTGATTCAGCCAGTGTGGTACATCTCGTTCCCAGCCTCTTGAACCTTTTTGGATTAAGCTTACCTGTTGATTACTCGTTCCGTTAACCCTGCTCTCTCTCTGCCAGGATCACTATCGTCTCCAGCCATTCTACGCATTCCCCGTCTCCCTGCCTGCTAACCTGACTACCTGATCATCCACCACCTACCTGCCCTGCCTGCCGTACCCCCTGCCTGTCTCCTTGCTTCGTCCTGCGTCTACCCTACCCTCCGGTTTTCCCTCCAATAAACCCTCTTCGTTGATTTCACCTCTGAGTCCGAGTTTTGCGTTTGGGTCCGTCCAGTAACCGTTATAGTGGGGCCTCAACAGCAGCTGAGTCAGCATCGTCATACGAGTGGGGGACCACGAGGAGGCCAACGCTGCCCAGACGCAGCCTGGAAACCGATAGGCTTTTTAATGCACACATTAGGTAAACCTGAGAACAGGATGTTGCAGTAATCAAGTCTTGACGATACTAAGGCATCTACTAAGGTTCCCGCATCTGCCATTGTTAATATAGGTTGAATTTTAGCAATATTGCAAAGAGGCGAGGCGAGAGGAAAGGATTGAATGTAACAGCGAGATTTTTGATAGTTTTTTAATTATTTTTTTTTAATGATCAAAATGTAGAATAGTATTCTCAAACATATACCTATGTGTCATTGGTCCGATAACCAACATCTCTGTTTTGACGGCATTGAGGAGCAGGATGCTTAGGGACAAATTTTAACATTATAAAATAAAATATAAAAAAAGAATGATGTCGTCAGCAACATGACAGCCAAACCAATTAGCTTTAACAAGATTAAAGCTCTGTAGATGTATTCTATTAGTGCAATATTAGGAACATTATGAATGAAAGTGAGTGCTGTAATTTATTATCTGGCCTTTTTATCTGTCTCAGAACAATAATAGTTAAGAATCATTGAGAGATGGAATGGAATGATTGAATGTGGAGTGCAACGTTTCGCTTATACGCACCTAGCAGCGGCGTTACGCCGCTTATTTATTTTTTACTTTTTTGTAAACAAAAAACAAAACATAACAATCCACTCTCTCCCCTTCAAAATGCTGGAGTAAACGGCCTTTTAAACGTGACGCGCTTTCATGGAAAGGTTGCTGTCATAAACTCATTTGAAATGCGATTGTGTCCAAACTTTCTAAGCAAAGCTAACTTTCAGCAACGTCATATATGGCCGTCAAATGCTCTGTCTTTCTGTAGTTCCTCTCTTTAGGAACTATATTATTTTGCGCTACGGTCGCTTCATATCCAGGTCAATTCACACACTTGTGAGTAAAGCATATAAACGAGAAACTTTGCGCTTACCTAAGTGTAGCTATATGATAATGTCAGCACAACGATTATAACAACAAGCACCGGGTAGATGTCAACAAGCAAGCAATGTTGATCACGGATTCAGGATTCAGGATTATCATTCGCCGAAGGGAAAACAGTTCTGCGACTTCACGTGAATATCGCACAGTAACGTTACAGCAAACGCAATCATTTGTTAGGAATACGCAAGGAAACGCATATCTGTGAAATAAACAACATTTGGAAGATCCATCTTGATACGTTTCGTTTCTAAAAGTAGGCTATTATTCCACATGCACCGATTGTTTCTCTTCTCCTGGAGGCGGGCGTTACTATGCGCGAGACGAGTATTCTATATGTCGTGTCTCAAGGGCCACCGTGACGCGCGAAAGGTGTCAATCTCAAAGACAACTTTGATAGATTCCCTCAGAGATATTACATATTCTTTGGATTCCCAGAAAGGATCTACCAGAAACGTCACAAATGTAAGTTATTTTATCATTGAAAATGTCATTACATTTAAGTAAATTAACACTGTTTGATTATATACACAACAGTGTGGTGATGCAAGTTGTGGTGTTGCAAAATGTTTGTGCTTTGCGCGCGTGCTTCACCTCCGCTGCTACAACTCCATCCTAGGGGAAACACTGGAGTGATTGTGTTTTTTGGGCTGCTAGAAAGTTTCACATGGAAAGTTATTAGTAAAAGTATTAGTATTGTATATGAGGTAAAGTATTCGTATTGGTGTTGTTTTTAACACTTTTCTACAATAAAAATATACAAAATACTTAACAATCAAGACAAAAGACACAGAAACAAGGTTAACAGACAAGAAAAGAAGAGGACCCCAAATTATTCTGAATGCTTGTTTATGTAAGTTTCCTACCCCTATTTGCAGACTTTTCACTGACAAGCGAATGGAACTGACATTTGACACTCAGAAGAGCTCTTAACCACATAAAGATCTAGGCGTAAACACAACCAAGACACTATGAAAAGCGATCCCATCGCCCAAACCCCCTTGGGAGATGGACAGAGATGCATTTGGCCAATTAGTACCATAGTGTAAACGCAGTCACTTCTCCAATCCACATACAGCAGATGTGCAAATGGAAATAAAGTCTCACTTAAGTCATTTTGTCTGCATTTCCTGATCTTTTTTTCCTCTGTTTGTCTCTCTGCGTTCGAGAACTAACAGAAGATCAACAATGTAACACATGCAGTGGGTGTTATATGCAGCATTAATTGGCAAAGACTGACATCTGCGCCAGAGCACCCTTGATTATGCTCCTACATTACACCGGTAATGCGTATTTACATTCTGCAGAGAGTAATCCAATTCAGCGTGGATCGCCTCAGACGTATATTTTAGTGGCGGGTGTTGAATGAAATGAAACTCTGGATGTGATCTGGATTTCTGTGATGAATGTTTCCACGAGGTGCAGAGAGCCATATGTGCATGGATGTGCGCCGCTGGCTTTCAGAATCTCACACCTATTCCCCAGACACAGATATTTGCGTAGACTGTAGAGAAACAGGGCCATGCTATGAGTGGCTGAAAAGCTGTCAACAGTCCTTTTAGGAGTGGAGCCTGATGAAGTATTGGATTCTCCTCCTCAAGGTATGACACGTAATGAGAAGTTCTCGAGAAAGATGCATGGACGTTGAAATGGATCTCTCTCTCCATCCATGTATTCCATGAGGAAATTCAAAGTCTCCCGGAGGATCCTTCAGTCCTTCTACTCTGGAGCTGTAGAGAGCATCCTGACAGGAAGCATCACTGCCTGGTTTGGCAACAGCTCCGCTCAGGACAGGAAGGCTCTGCAGAGAGTAGTGCGTTCGGCTGAACACTCCCCACCCTGCAGGACTTATACACCAGGAGGTGCAGAACCAGAGCCTGCAGGATCATGAAGGATCCTCACCACCCCAACAACGGACTGTTTCAGGCAAGCGCCTCCGTAGTCACGCTGCCAAAACAGAGACTGAGATGGAGTTTCTTTCCTCAGGCCATCAGGACTGTGAACTCTGACCTCACCAGGGCCCCACCAAGACCCACACACTGCCCCTCTTATGCACACTCACACACACACACACACACACACACACACACACACACACACACACACACACACACACACACACACACTTAGGTAATGACTACACATAATTTATAGTATAGTATATTACATTCATTCATACCATTTCCCTTAACATTTCCAAAGTGCTCTTACTGTATATATTGTTGTTTTTTTTATATAAGAGCTCTTACTGTAATTACTGTAATACTGTAAATATTGTGTTGTTTTTTTACTGTAAATACTGTGTACTGTTGCCCTTTTGCACATTCCCGTTGAGCATTGCCACTTTTCATTTCACTACACACCCCGTGTGTGTATGTGACAAATAAAGTTCTTGAATCTTGAATCTTCCAACGTCAGGACTTCATACCAAGGAGAGAAAGGCTGATGGAGCAGTCAGGAGGGATGGATAGAGGCAAAGTTGAAGGACAAGAGATGGAGAGAACAGTAAGATTCAAGGGCAAAGGCAGATTTTACGTGATGGAGTATGACCTTATGAAGCATTGGTTTGCTATCCTCTCACGATGTGTGTTTTCAAGGCCCATGTTTTCAGCCACAAGAATTTCACCTGTTTCCCCGCCGCCCCTATTCGTAAGAGAGTTGTACGCTGTATCTCCTCAGACGATATGCGGAGTAAACAGTAGGAGGACGGAGGCAGTGTGAGGACAACATAAAAACAGATTTGTGGAGATGCTCTTTCGGGAGGTAGTGAAACAAGAGGAGGCCGTCACCTCCGTTGTTGCATTCGAAAGCTAGTGTGTCGGAGGGAAAGGCACAACAACTTAACAGACCCCATAAAGAAGTTGTCTGCAGGGACCTATTTAGAAAGCTTTCTGTAAGTATGTTTGCGAGGAATATTTGTTACACACCCACACATAAGAATACAAATACACAAACACTCCATACCATGCTCACATCCACACCCACATCCACAAACACACGTAGCAAGCTGCTGTAAGAGGCTGCTTGTTTCTAGTCTTGTCTCCTCCAAGTACTCCAACATATTTCTCTTACTTTTCGTGCATATAGGACGCATGTTCATTTTATGACATTTTGTGAGACCAGCCCAGATATAACCATGTACAATCCACATCCGGCACTTCATAGCAAGAAACCAAGGACCACCCATCTCTGCTTCATCCCCCCCACCCCCGGCTAAGGAACTGTCTCTTTTTTGACTGTCTTGTAGAGCCACTGATAAGAGCACTGAAGCATGCGAACTCATGGACTCTTTGAGACGGTCAAGCATGAAACTGGATTATTAGCATCTAGGCGCCGTGTGTATCTAGGCATCTAGGCACACTGACTTTCTGGCCACATCAGCACTGGAGCAGAGAGGTTAACAACTCAGCTAGGGAGACGGGAGGAGAGGCAATGAACCATCCGTCCACTCCTTCACTCACTGAATCCCATCTATCCGGCCAGATCTCCAACCATGTGCCTATACACCCATCGTTCTTGCACTTCACCTCCTCCATCTGTTCATTGTCACAGGCACGTTTGCGTTCTTTCGCCACGCTTATGCTGCTCATCTTTGCTTCCATAACCTACCCTTCCAGCTCATTTACTCATGCTGTGCTACTAGACTGGATGGGAGAATGTATAGAGCAGCAGAACTCACTAATACAGACTCACTAATACAGACTTCTAAACCCATTGGTTCGATACAGTGAAACAATTTCTTGATTTTTTATTATTGTGTTCCTCATAAAAGCACAGTTGATATGGAGGGCGTTTTTGCAATATGAGCGCATATATACACCTTCAAAATATTGACCTACAAAAAACAAGTAAATTATGCAAACATTCCACTAGTCATTTTACTGTATTATGTAATATTATTACCTTGTCCATACATGCATTCACAAGCCAGCCACAAGCCACTCACATGCTGCAGCCCCATAATTCTCTCATTTTCTTTTATCCCTGTAATGTTCCTTACTTCACGTATGTGTTTTGTCTCAAATGAGACCATTTCTTTTCAGGTTACCATTCAACTTCCCCTCGGGGATCATTAAAGTTCATCTTATCTTTCATCGCCACAGAACATGCATCCTCATGGTGGAGCTCTGCTGCCCCCTACGGTTATGAGGACAACCACCACACTGTACTGTACTGTACTGCACTGTCGTGTAATCTGATTGTGTAAGAGCCCTGCTCTCTATATGAACCCTCCTGCCAGAGGAGAAGAAGGAAGAAGGTAGAAATTTTCCCAGCATCTTCTTGTTTTCATAATTCACATAGTTAGAAGTGGAGCTTGGCTGTCCCCCCCCCCCGCCCTTTCAACCCAGTACAATTTGATTAAATTCAGCTCAATTCATTCTGAGGAGGCATGAAGACGATGTTAATGAAGCATCAAAACTGAAATTTTCAGCAGTTTTGAACAACACATTCCATCCCCATTACATGTATTTTAATGGAATGCATTAATCTCCTATACAGGACACATACAGGAGCACATAAATCCAAATAGATGTGAACAACATCAATAAAATACAGCATACAGAATGTGACAGTGAACCACTGAAAACAGAATGCACTGTGTGTGCACGGTTAATATATAACAGGCAGCAAAATATGTCATCTATTTATCAGAAAGAACGAGTACATTACAGCACATTTGCCTATAAAGCCCAATGGATTTGTTGAAATTGCCTTTGCTGTCATACTGTGTTTCATAAAATGCGTATTATATGCACCCATTTTTCTGTGTCTGTGGTGGATGTCTGTATATGAGTGGGTTAGTGGTAGTCCTGGCATTGTTGGTGCCCAAGGCAAGATCATGCAATTGTGCCCAGACTTACAATCTTGTCTACCATGACATACAACGCACTGAATAAAACCCACTGAATTTTCCCTGCAACTACTGAGGAGCCTGAGAGAGCACTAATGGTATCCCTGGACAATCGCTGTGGTGTTTCCCATTGCACTTCCCAGAGATCACCTGTCAATCAAACAGTGTGTCCTGTATTGTGATGTCTTTTTCTTTGGATTTTCTGTTGATGAAGTTTGAGTTTCTGTAGGTGGTGCTCTTTCCTTTGTATGTTCAGCCACGATGGCTATCGCTGCTCATGCTAACTACCCAGTTCTTCTATTTAATCCGAACAAATCAGAAACATAAAACGCATCACTTCCTGTGCACCAGAGGATTGCTGCACTTGTTACCGCTCCTCTAATATCAGTGCAGACTGGCAGGGTAGGAGCACAGTTTGCTAGCCTACAGAGCACCGCTGTTGTGGCCCGGTAATGAAGCAGTGTTCTTTTTTATTTGATGACTTGTTTGATCGATTGATAGCGTGAAACGTATAAGTTGTGAACGAATCGCGAGTGTCCATGCTTTTCTATCTCCATCAGATAAATGGTAAATGTCATTGCCAAATTTTTGCACCATACAACATTGTTTTCACTGCACCCAACACCTACATCTCACACTGACGGAAATACTCAATGACTTGACCAACCAGCAACTGAAGGACACCCTGCGTTTGTAGGTGGAATTCTCTTAATGACTGTTTGAGTCAGCTGACATTTCTTCAGGAGAAGCGAGATCATGCCTGCCTTGCAACTCCCACGGTTCAAAGAGGTAGAGCTTGATATCCTTGAGGAATACTGCAATTGACCGCCTTCAAGGTCAGACCTCATGTTACTATGGTGAGCTCATACCTACCCTCTTTGCTGTTCAGGCTAAACTACATGACCTGCAAGCTTCAAACCTGCGGTACTGCTCACATATCTTGCAAGCTACCATACACCAGTCTTACAGCTGAAGACTGATGTCAATGAAGCCATCCTGGCTACAGCAACCCACCCATTTTTCAAGATGAGGTGAGCAGTTTCAGTACTGTGCCTCACGCAAAAGCCAGACTGGAACTTATCAAAGATATGATTGTTGTCTAGGACATGTAGGAGTTGCTTACAAACTACTTTCTCTAAGACTTTGGAAATTAATGGAAGTTTGGAAATAGGTCTATAGTTACTGGGAAGCAATGGGTCAAGGCTAGGCTTTTTTAAGAGTAGCTGAATAATAGCATGTTTACAGTAATCAGGCACACAGCCAGAGCTAAGGGAGCTATTTACAATGGAGAGTATGCTTGGGCCTAAGGAGCCGAAAACATCTTTAAAAAGAGAGGTTGGAACAATGTCAAGGAGACTAGAGGAGGGACGCATTTGGGAGACAATTGCTGTGAGGTCTTCCAAAGAAATTGGGCTAGTTAGACAAAGGCAGCAAAAATAGTTACGATTCAAAATATCCAAGTAGTGTGTGCCATCCCAAATCGTCCCCAGTTACTTGTGCAATTGTTCCATGAAATGGTTCATCAGAGAACTTCCTGTGCTCTCAAGGATTTTCAGATCCTGTACAAGAGGCTGTACGGTAGCATTGATTCCATACTTCTTGACATCCTTACTATGAAAAAGTGCCAAAAGATGAATATCCATAAGAGCTCAGTTTATCTTAAAACAAATGATAGACTTCCACAATAAAAGTTATTTTTAGAGGAGAGGTTGTGATCTATAAAATAGCTACCATCGAAGTCTTTGTAAACCCCAGTTTCCTCACAAGATTGCGCAATATGATACAAGACTTGTTGGTTGGTGAATATGAACTACAATGTTTTCAAAAGGGAAATGTACACAAATTTGTCTGTTACAGGAACTTGATCATACGTGCTAGTGATTTGATTATTTCTGGTGTCATACCTCATTCCTATTTTTGATATAAAATACACTGAACATTTTTATTAACTACTGTCCACTTACCAGGCCTTTCATGTCAAGGAACCTCAGGAACACTGAAAGCACTGTGCTGAATTTCTCAGTATCGTGGATCAGTTTTTGTCTGTGTTGGAAGGCTGCTTTTGTTTTCTCCAACACCTGTTCTTTGTCTGTGCTTTCAGTAGAGATATGGCCTCTCGACACAGGTCTCCATCCAGCTGCTGTTCTGTAGTCACTTCTCTCTCAAACTCTGGTCCGCTGCTGTCTGAGGTGTCTTCTCCTGTGGCCACTGCTGAGTTCTCGCTGTGTTTTTCAGCTTTCAGGCAATGTAGCCCTCATTGCCGTCGGCGTCAAAGAACTGTTCCTAGGACAACATCAGCCACATAGAAAGCACAGATATACTTTCACCACAAATAAATACAGAGCAGTGGTTGAAAGAATGTTTAACATGGGTTCCTACTCATTTTCCATTACAGAATTCCATACTTTTTCCAGGCCTTAATGCCATTGCTTGATTTCAAGATTTTGGTCGGTGCTCAGTAAGCTGTACGCTGACAGTGGCTGAGCAATATGACTGTCAACTAGGCCATATCACTGTATTGCTGAAAATTCATAGCAAATATCACGATATGTGAAATGACAGAGGTTCAACTAAAATGTTGTTTCCTTTCGAATGTGAAAGAGGATATGCCCCCTGCATGCGATGACGAGCTACCCATCTAGTGAACTTATGCGGTGGCAAATAGGGGGGATAAAACGCTTTGGATAAAAGCGTCTGCTAAATGACTGTAATATACAACTGAAGTTCAGTATTGCTTTAACCTGGCCTTAAAATTGTTCCCCAATAACAAAACTTTTCAGATATGGCGCTCACCTGAATTGTATAACATTTAGTCTGTGTGTATCAAAATTGTGGCCAAACCATATGTGCAACAACAATTATGATGAGTTTGCGTCATGTAATTCTCAAGTATCTCCTCCCCTCCAGACTTGTGTTCCTTTGACAAGCTTGACAATAGGGAAAAGATACAACTAAGAAAACTACACAAAAATGTATTCCAAAAATATGCATTATTCACAACATTCCTTACATACATTATCAAAACATATTCTACTCAAATTAAAACATTACCTCTTTGGCCTGTTAAGACCTGTCACCGATGTGCTGCCGCTTAGGGGACATCAGAGAAGTGTCACACTCTGATCAGTGTGATGTGTGACAAGGGGTCTGTGCACCAGCACTGGGCTGCAAGGTCTGAAACAGAACATTTGTGAGATGTTTTCTGATGGAATATCAATTCCAAAGTCGGGTCGGGCAGTATCCAAGAAATGAATCATGATCAGGATTTCCCCCCCAGTATCAATATACTGTGTATCATATTTGCATTTGTCTGCAAAATCACACATTAATCATCCAGTTGATGTTCGCAGTAATGCTTGGGTCACATTTATTATGCCCATATCTACCCAAAACGCATTGCTGTGTAAATGCAATAGGGCACATCTGATGTGAATGATTATTGATGTCCAAACACACTCTCATATCATGTTGATATTCAGGGTTGGAAATAAGGGGATAGATAGATGAGAGGAAAGTTTAAGGAAGGTTTTGCTTGGAGAAATGTCTAGGTGTATCTACATATGCGAGTTGAGCAGGTAGTCAGTTGCCACAGTCAGTTGCCACAATCCAGTTCCCCATCACTCTCTTCATCAGACATCAAATTTGCGTCAGCATTTCTGAGGATTCTGCCGATCCTCTTTTTTACATTACAGTCATTTAGCAGACACTTTTATCCAAAGTAACTTACAAAGGTGATAGCTGACACTATGTGGGGATCCAACGCTCGACCCTGAGACGGAGAGTCTCATGCTCTACCGACTGAGCTGTCCGGGCTGATCTTCTCCCTAAGCCCTGACCCTCTTCTTGAAAAGCTAAAGAAAAAGTAGAGAATATGCTTTAAATCAGCAGAGTATTCAACAGAGAGGGGAAGAGATAGTGTGAGAATGATGAGAGAGAAAGAGACCGAGAGAGAGATAAATGATAACCCTGTCTCTCCTACTTGTTAGCAACTTGAAAGGATGTCTTTGATTCCCCCCTCACCCCTGCCTCAAGTCTTTCTTTGCATTTCAGGTGATCAAAGGCCATATTGCAAGCTCCTGATAAAACACAAAAATGAATGAGATGAAGCTCTTTTAATTTCAAAGCTTCTATAATGTGATTACTGTAAAACCTCTAGTAAACAGCGGGTATCAAATAGTGTCCAAATCTCTAATAAAGGAGTGCTGTGTGTATGCATGAATAAACGTCGGCCGCAATAAAAGCCAGAAGAAAAAAATGACAGAATTACCAGGAAGGAGTCAAAATTCCTATAATATTTATAGCCTAAGATATCATTAATATTATTAAAATATCATAAAATATATTACCAAAAAGAGATATAGCATATTGTTGCCATAGATTCACATACTGGTGCAAGCATTTAAAAAAAAAAAAAGCACAATAATATCAAGCAATACCTGAAATGACCTGCAGCATCATCAGCATCTTTGTGAGCAAACCTAATGTAGAGTAGCATGGCATCATCAAAGTACCGTGGCCCTGAAGTACAAAAGTCAGAAACCACAACTGCAAATCAGCTGCAGTAGGGTTAGGATTAGGCCACAACATATGCTTGCAGTGTGCAATAGTGCAGCAATTTATTTGAGGCACATTATAACTGTCTACTATAGAAATACACTGTATAGACAAGACTATAGTATAGTCACTGTCCTGTGACTATACTATAGTGGAATCGGCAACAATCAGTTTAATATGTTTCTATGCAAAACTGTTGCTTTTACCGACTTGTGCCACTGCTAGAGCTTTGTTTGAATTAGTGCAAATAATTTGAATGATAACGTTGTTGGTTTAATGAGAACAGATATTAAGAGACTGAGACTTACTGTTACCATGGTGATTTGCTTGAAAATGTTGCACTCTTTTCATAATGAAAGTGATGTGTTCAGGGTACTGTCTATTATTTCATGATTAAAGTCCTTGGTGAGGAAATATTAACTTCCGTCTGCGTTTTATGTATGGAACGTTCAGGGGCCAGATGAAAGTCCCTCGTGGGCCGGACCTGGCCCACAGGTCGCCTATTGAGAATCCCTGCCATACCCCAGGCATTGAGTCCTTATCTTTCAACATATCTAAAACTTTCTGTTCACTACTTTCCCACTTAGTGTCTCTTGAGTTGAGCCCCACTTCGGTCTGATGGGAGGGGTTGAGACCATTAAAAAAGGAAACAGTGTCTACATTTGGACCATAGTTGGACCAAATGCTTTACAATAACTATTGGCTCGTTATATAGTAAACCCTCAAGACGTTTCCTGCAGTAGAGCTATTTCAGACTTGAGTTTTGCAAGATGACATAGCCACCTATTCCATTCCATCCTGAGGCTATTAGGCTATTTAAGATTTGACTGTCTCTGCATTGACATTGTTAACACACAATAATAATAAAAAGGTGATCCGTGAAGGCATTACATGTATAGCACTTAAACTATAGTCCCTCTCACAGTTATATATTGTGTTGTTTAGGCCCTCTGTAATAAAGAAAAAACTGCAACACAGGTTGTGTTTGGAATGGGAAACTAACACTACATACTTATTAGTATGTACTGCATACTACATACTCAAGTCTTGGATGACTATACTATTATCAGTGGACACTGAACACTGAAGTATACTCAAGCAGTACATCGTATGACCGGGCTAAGCTAACTGTGAATGAAAATGCGTTGTAGGCTCCAGATTCACTGGAATTCAGCACCAGGGACAGCACCCACTCCCACACCAAAGACAGGGCAGCAGAGTGTGGGAGGGACAATAAATTCCCGCCCTGGTTTGGCAGAGGTGGAGATAACCGAGCTGATGCCCATCAGGTAATCAGTCGCCTATAAGCACCCAGACGACAGAGAGGAAGGTTGGTGCAAGATGGAGGGCGAACTGCATCGCTGGCACAGTAAGGAATGTGTTTGGCACACATAGTTCAACAAGGCCATAATGCTAAGAATTCAAGCAATCTACCAAAGACTGGCTCAGGATTCAGAAGAAGTTTATTGTTTTGGATTGGCCAAGTCAAAGTCCTGACCTAAATCCAATTGAGATGCTGTGTCAAGACCTGATAATAGCATCTGACTGCAGCACTTACCTCCTGAGACCCCTTGTGCCACCTACGACCAAGAGGCTTCCAAGTTAAGACAATTTGAATTCATGTCTGATATCAAATGACTCTCTTTAATATCTATTAATTCAATATGTGAATTACCATGGCACCTTACTTGGAATAAGTCAGTGACTTCTGATTAGCTAATGTGAGTTTCCTAATTTAGAAAATTGTCAGATAAAAAGATTCAATTATGACTGAAAAAATAAATAAATAAAGTCAGTAACTGCTGATAGGCCCACGCTACTGGAGGCCTGTTGAATGAGACAATACAGTCAGTTGTCAAACAGATCTAACTAAAGCATAAACGGCCTTCTTTAAATGAGCGTGAACAATGACTTAAAGGTGAAGTTGTAGAAAATAATGAAATTTGTCTGATTTGTTTGTTATGGCAGTGCCTTTTCATCTTGTGTCTACATGCCTTCAATCATGACATATTTAACATCTTAAATAAGAATCCTTTAATATAAAGTTGAGCTCTGTAGATATGAACAAATTCTGGCCGTGTTCCAAGAGTGAATCTATGCCACATGAGGCATGAACGGATGCCCATGATTCTAAATTAATATTTTAATGTGTAATCATGATTAAACCTGCTCAAACATGTGAATTGAAAATGCTATTGTTAATAATCAATCAATGTAAAAACTAGATTTTTTTTCTCATGGATATTGCCCAATGCTTTAAGATAAGTTAATTGACTGATGCAATGACATATTACCCATACAGTAGTATGCGATTAGGCATCTGTGGTTCATTCATTCTTTACGACTGGTAGATGCTGTGTGGGATTCATTGACATTGGTGAAAACCCAAGTGTGAATCACATAGCTGTCCCCTGCAAATACTTTTCCGCCCTGTAAGAAAATCATCAGTTCATGCCAATAAAAACTCATACTACCTGGTCATTCAACACCTTCTCAATAACTTTTAGACAGCAGTTTAGGATCTGCATAGGAATAGAATATAAATGAAGCTGCAATGATGACAAATAGGTGCAATTTTAAACAGTAAAAGTAAAATAGCAGTAGTAGTAGTAGTAGTATTGTAGTATAGCCTCACATGGTTCAAAACCATGTTTCCAAACCATGGTACATACAACTATAATTCCAAATCATGGTATTTTAAAACCATAGTTTCCAAAATACCATGGTTACATGACCATGATTTGGTTACCATGGTAAAACCATGTGGGGTTTTTTCCATAATGGATCTTACAAAGTGCCTACATTAGAGGTAGTTTGCTGTTTAGAATCTCCATGCAATACTTTTTTCTCATGGATAAACTAAGCAAAGGTGTTGCTCAGACTGCAACTAAGAAACCCAAGATTGTGTCCTGAGTTCTCTATGCTTTAGCTTAACATGGCTTATTCATGACATAGCTATCTAACTTGTAGTGAGTAGAAAGTGGTTGCTTGCTGAGTTGTAAATCTTCTTCCTGTCTGATCTTGTCTAGCAAGTAATTTTTCAACATGAAACTGACTTCTACCATCTGCAAATGCAGACAGGCTAATTTTGTGGCACCAGAAATGCATTGATCATAAAATGGAAATGGCACAATGAGGCAGCCCCTTTTGGTCAGAGATAGATACTGCACAGGCTGGCCATCTAGGTACTGACTGTACAGCTAATTATCTACCGCTGACACCAGCCTCTTGTAAAATTTGATATGATTAACATGATAACAAACATAATCAGAACAATTTGGTTTATAGAAGCAAGTGTGTACCTCACCAGTGCATTACTTAGTGATTACTTCCAGTTTTATGCAGTTCTCAATCTGTATATATCTTGGTGCTCTTTGTTCACTGAATAACATTCTGCATTGTACTGCACTGCATTATGGCATGCATTGTATATAGCACGTGACTAGTTTGTGTAGTTATTGTGTGAATGAAGCATGCAGTATTGTTTTATTAGATGCATGCTGCAGTGGAAGAGCACGTCAAAAGAATTTTTTGTGTTAGTTATTTGTTGCCCTATGCTCCCATCATAACACACATTCACTAGCCAAAAATCAACTGAAACCGAGTATCCCCCTCACCACTGAAGGAATCAGGATTTGATACCTGGTCTCAGTAAGGCCTCGTGTCACTTTCTGGAAAGCTTTCAAACAGAACAGAAAAATGACTAGGGAGACAGCCAGCCAAGGTGAGTCGCCAAGTTTTAATTTGAGCATGGACCAGATGGATGCGTGGATGTTGCGGATGCACCAGATGCACCCCGAGTTGCAAAAACATTGCTTTATATACCTCTCAGAGACGCTGACAAGAAAGGATGGTGCGGTCCGAGATAGTGCAAAGTAATGTATGTTCAAGAAAAGGTTGTGGAGGTAAGTAACTGCGTGCGTGCGTGCGTGCGTGCGTGCGAGTGCGTGAGTGCGTGAGTGAGAGAGAGCAGGTTGTTTTAGCAGGGTGGTGATGTGTAATGACTACAGAGTGTGTGCGCACGTGTGTTCGAGAGTCAGAGATGCTGACAGTGACTTATGTGTGCGTTTTGCGTGTGTCAGCACTATTGAATGAATAAAGGTACAAATCATATAGCGGTAAAGATACATGCTGACTAAAACAAATTGCATATTCCTCGACTAAACAAGATTACGGCTGAGTTGCGCTTGCACATGATACAGACAGAACAAGTACAGACTGTATTCGGCCCCATGGCACATTTGTGGCAGTGTACAGTTGGAAAAAAATCACAGTTGAGGTGGGAAGATTCATAGTTAACGTTTGATTTTCACAATAAAACAACTTTTACTATTTATTATACTGTTAATTACCAGACATGATTTTGTACCACATGGAGCTGCACTGCCACCTAGCCTACGGTATGGGTTCCTTCACATCTTTAGACCTGTACAATAACCAGTGGAGTCAACGTGGCTGCCTGTCTTTTCTTTCAGAGTGGTAAATTGAATTGGGAAAGTCGGAATTTTCTAATAAGAGTTGCAGAGAAGTGACGTTTAGGGTGCTTCAATAACTGAAGCTAACAATGTTGTATTTTAACTATATGTTATAGTTTCGCATCCCATGTAAATAACTAATGTTATTGGTATAAATCAGCTGGATCTTGAAAGATTTAGGCTGCTCATCATGGTGGAAACTAACAGTGGAATTAAGATTGTTTTTCAAGGTAGGTCCGATGTCAACAACAAAGTGTGTTACTGGTACCACACACATGAATTGCACTAAGTTGCTCCAAGATTAGGCAATCACAGTTTCTCTTCATTCATTTCTCTTCAACATGAAGTAAAATATCTTGATCAACATTGGAGCATAAATTGGTGCAATACAGATTAACCACACTGGGGAAATGAAATCCGTTGGTAGCAAGATTAAGACAGAATAAAGATATATTATTTCTTTCTGTTTCTCTCTTTCAGGAGGTAGGATCATCATCATTTAGGCGGTTCCACAAAAGTGCTTTTCAGCTTAGAGTCAATGACATGCCAATGTTTTCACCTTGTCTTTTTTTAATTCATTGCCTACTGGTGAGTATTGTCTGAAACATTTGGCACTTTTATGTGGGTTCTTGTTTCTCGTTTTCTGCAGGCACTCTTGGGTGATATAAGAAAACGTCTCTCTGGCCGGGTTGATCCAGTAATCAGGATATCCTCTTTCTTTAAATCTGTCAGCCAGGTCTATTGATTGTGTTTGATAGTTAGCACTGCCGATCCTGCGTATATACGGTTGTACCGACTAATAGGTAAACTTTTCTACAACGGAATCTGCTGGTATGAATCTGCCCACAAAAGGGAGTTTTCCTGTTTAGATTTGTGCTGACTGAGTTGCCTGTTTTTTTGATTAACACGTCCAAAAAATGTTTTTGTCATTTGCACACGTGAATTTCAGGTGTTTTAACTGTTAATGAATTCAAAGACGATTGCTAACGATCAAATGTGTGCTGGGTCAGGGACCTTCTGGGCATCTCACTAAAAAATGTGATAAAGCATCCAGAGCCCCTCGTGGGATATTTGTGTAGAACGATTCCACATCCTTCTACATTGATTGTGAGAGATTCGAGGGTATTAATGAGGTTTATAGAGTCCCGTACAAAGGAAGATAAATCCATAACCCATGAATTTAAGAAATGAGCTACAAAATCCAATGTTTTTGCTAAGTGAGCCAAAAGAAGAAACCGCAGGGCGTCCTGCTGGGTTTTTCACAGTGTGTCAAATGTCAAAGGAACAGGGATGACAGAACTCCCCACAGCAAGGATGAGGTCCACTTGGGCCGACTCAACACAGGTAATGTATACTAGCAGTATACTATAGTATGCCAGAGTGGAACAAGTGATCCACTTAAGGTACCCTAATAGGATAAAGTATATTAACCCATTGTTGTAGTTGCTAGGGCTGTATTCAGTGTTTCACAGAGAAGAGCTGCTATTAACTAAGGTGAACTTAGCACAACAGTCTAAGGTTATTCTGTTGGCCCCAGGAAACAAAACTAAAATATCAAAAACCTTTTAGAGGGAGAATAATATAGGTAACTAATCAATCCTAACCTGTCTGATGATGATCTCTCAACGGGGGATAGCCTCTGATTTTTTTTGGTAGAAATGAACCTTGGACAAGGCAGCCAAGAAGCGACTCTCTTCCAGTCAGGTCAGCAGGCAGATTGGGAAGATGTTGCCCCGGCAATCGATGACAGCCGCTTTGGGAAGAGCGATGGCACAGAGTATTGGTTTTTAGTTGAATGCATCTGTATCAAAGTCTTTCTGATTTCTTCTTCTCAGTAAATCCTCTACACTTTCCTTATGTCAGCTTTTCTAAATCTTGACTCCTTTTTCTATTGTATGATCGTTAATACATTCCCTAATGGTTGCAAACTCAAAATTAACATATAAAGTCATATAATTTGCATATTATTATCTGCCAAAAGCAAAACTACATTTCATTCTCATAACTCTGAAATGAATCCGAAATCTTTAGTTGCCAAAAAAAAATCTTCTGAAGGAATATTGGGCAACGGGAACAGAGGGCGAGTTACGAATTGATTCCCTTCACCTAAGAAACAACCCGTAACGGGATGCTGGCTGAGCCTGTTTGGGGGGTGGGGTGGGGGAGGGAAGGGTAGAAAGAAAGACAGAGCACTGGGGTATGTTACAGCAGTGTCATGAACGCCACTTACCAACCCCAGGCGTTAGCTTTTGGCCCTGTTTCCTCTCCCATCTTTCCGTGGGCTCGCGCTGTTCGTTGTGATAAAGTTCATATGTGGGGGGGGGGGGGGGGTGGGGCTCCCAGTGTCATGATAGTTAGTTATTTTTACAGTGTCTTTTTGTGTAGCGGTAATTGACTACCGGTGTGGTACGCCGTTGAGTGTTGTCCAATCCATCCACTTATTTATCTTCCGCGGTCCTAAACGCTTACCTAACAATAGTAACTACTTGCGGAGAATGTAGGACGGTGCTCCAAAAGACAGTCTCAGTTCCAGAACTCCTTTCATCCATAAAGTTCATCCAAAACATTCCAAAACACGCTTCTCACTCCAGTTCCACACACTACCGCCAATGCCCTTCTTAACACAGCTGATCCGCCTTCCTCATCAGTCCCAGGTGGGCTCAGTAGCCAATCACGTGGCCACCTGTGATGTGGCTACATGAGAAGACAGGTGACATCATACACACTGCTTTTAAAAGTGACATCCCCAGTGCACAAAAAAGAATGAAAGATATACAGACAAATACGAATAATAGACAAACGTAATGAGAAGGTATTTTTATCCTATGTAACAGTAGGCGCCATTTTGGATCGAACTATCCACTTTGATGCAGTGAAGCCTGTGATTTCTGTCTTCATGTTGGCACTCTAAAGCTAATTGGGTTCTATCTTGGCACTAATAAGTCGGTGTGGAAAGATGCCATTTTGGCTTATCAGTGCAGCCTAACACAAGGCTTTCCAGGTCACTGTTGTACAGTGATGATTATAGCTGTGAAACAGCCCCGGGGAGAGGCAGATACATCGTCATAATGGGTCTCTATTGTCCTCAATTAATTCCCCCACTGTGGTGACTCTACCTCTTAATCACACCTGATAAAATCAAAAGCCAACCAAAACAGGGAGAGAGAAAATTTGTCTCTGTGAATAATGGATGCATGTGTACAAATGTACTTCTGTCTTCACAACATACAGGACGAGAGATTATCCTTATCACGCCCTTTTCATTGGGTTAGGTAACTTGGCCTGGGATGTTCTGATTGACTGGAGGGGGTCCATTAAATTTGTTAAACATGTGTTTGTGTAAGGTGTAACTAGACAGCATCACTACTCTAAACTGCACTGCAGTAAACATGTCACACCCCATGAATGATGCAGGCACCCCTTGAGATAAGTAGTAACAAGATGTACAATCCCTCCTGCAAGTCGAAATCAAAGTGGTGGTGCAGCTATCTATGGCCATTTAAAGTTTAAAATGTTGACCTTGATTATATCTCTTACATGAGGCCAATCCCTCCAAGTTTCATCAAAATTGGACCAGTGGTGTCTGAGATATCACCTGCAATATCATATCACGGCGCACACACACACACACACACACACACACACACACACACACACACACACACACACACACACACACACACACACACACACACACACACACACACACACACACACACACACACACACACCCCTCCGATTTCATTGCATGGGGGATAATTAATATGGCAGAAAGTTTTGGCTATTCCATTTAAGCCATACACTGGCCTATATAATTAATAGCTTGAATAAAAAGGTTTTCAAGTATTGGTTACAAAAATGTCTACACTTAAGTCATTCAGATCACAGTGTTGTGTTGTCGGATTTCAAGAAACACGACTAGACTAGCTAGCTCGCAAATGGACTGATTTAACCGAAAATAACGGAACGTTAGCTTGCTAGCAAACATACACACAGATATTGTTTCTTAAACATCAGCCTTACCAACTAACTAATTTTTTTCTGAACAACATTTTAATGGTCATTTTGAATGGGTATCCGCTTAATCATGCTTCATAAAATACTCTGTTAGACGAACCAACAAGTTATTTGTGGATTCGATCTGCTAGCTATTATTCACAGTTGCCTTACCTGGCAACTTTGCATAAAGGTGCATCTTTCTTTTACTCTACTTTGGGCTGATGCAGCTTTCACACTATATTTTTCAGGGAAACCATTTTATGACCCCCTGCACCCCGCATTGGAGTTTGCAGTTACGCAAGCTATCTGGGATGAGAATTCATGTAGAGGGCTATCGGCAACCTTAAACACTTCAGAATCCTCACAACACACTGCCAACCACACTCGTAAAACACTGGGATGACAAGAGCTGGGAGTTTGCCAAAAGGCACTGCTTCCAACCATTTTGACCCACTAAGAGACGTCGCCTTCTCAGACTTAGACTACTATAGGCTACACCTCAAGCATTCGAAAACCGGAGGCCCCTGCTCCATAGTCGTTGCCAACCTTCACTCCCGCTTCTGCCCCTATAAATCCAAGCTTAGGCATCTGAAAGCCAAACCTCGCACTCCTTCCACCTCTCCTCTTTCCTGACACCTTCCTTTCCCCCCCCCATGTCCAAATCATGGTTCAACACTCACCTAAGATTGGTACTGCAGAAATTTTACCTCTCCCACCGCAGTTATACAGGGCATTTTCTCATGCTGTTAATAAATTCTTTATAATTGTTATCCTAGCCTCTCATAATTTGAAATACAGTTGATTCATGGGGAGAATTCTTCCTTACTATTTATGTACAACTGATAAACTGCTATACCCACACCCTGACTGACCCGTTGCTTTTCAAGGTAGGAAATCTACCTTCACTGTTTTTCCCGACAGGATCGGGCTGTTGCTTGGGCTTACAGAAATCGATTTGAGACACAGGTTAGTTAGCAGACACATGACTGCAGACTTTAAGTCCAAAAAAATACAAAATAAAAAAAGTGTATTTGTAAGGCTACACATGGTCATGTAATGTAATTACTAACTGCCATCAGCATCTACAATCTACCTCAGCCAGATAGGATGCTGATACACTCTGATAACCTGCTCTCTTCTTGTACATACCCTGTATGCATCACTCATCACTCCATGGAGTGATGAGCCGCTTCTTTTCACCCGACAGCGAGGAGTTTCACCGGGAGGCCATATCGCGTGCGGAGGAACACGTTATCCCCCCCCAATTCCCCTCCCCGCTGAACAGGCAATTTCTCCACTGACAGTAGCCTCAATATAGTCCATCATGTAATGCAGCCACAAGACATGTTGCATTTTGAGGAAGCAGCATGACTCAATTTTCCTCAGCTGGAAAATGTTCTTCTCTTGCTCTTACTATCACCATCACTACCACTATTGCTATGGCTCCCTCCTCCCCTGAAATGTAACATGGTCCGGCACATTTTGCGCGGGTTGTAGAAATGCAGTCTAGCAAATTTAAGAAATCACTAACTGAAGTAGAAGTAGACGAGGCAGGTTGAGGGAAAGTGGGTACACTAATGAAGTAAATCACAACACTTCATCACAAAATAACTGGATAACTCCCAGAATCCATTGTACATCACAGATTGACAGATTGATATACTACAGCAGAGAACCTGAGTTGTGCAATCTCCCTTTAAGGACCACTTCCAGCACCTCACCTGACTGAATGAAGAGTGAAGTTTCGAAGAGTGGCTGGGGCAGCAGGTGTACTCAAATAAGAATCCTGATTTGATGAAATGGTGATTGAAAAGATCCGCTATGCGGGCATCATTGGATTCAATCCTGCCATTAATGTGAAGGGTTATAGACATCTGAGGGGGCTAGAAGGATAGCCTGGATACATTTGTTTCTGAGCTGTCTGAATGACAACCGGCCAGTAGCAGTCGGTGAGAAACGGGCCTTCCTCCAGGCAATGTTTTTTGATGGGAGTAACACAGGCAAGTCACGGTCAAACCTTGGTTCTTAATTCTCATCGACCTTCTAGGGGCATGTTTCTTTATAACTGTGCTAAAGTAATTGTGGGAAAGGATCCAGGCATCTTCAAGAGGTGATCAGACTGATACTAGAACATTTTATAAGTGCCAGGTCATGCAGAAACGTTTTAATCATCGCTGACAACAGGCTTTTTGATAGTACAGTTCTTTCGGGTAAGTAAGACCGCTACAGCCTTCTACTTCAGCATTATGCATACTGTTGTCTATATTCTGCATCAATTGTGTGTCATAAATTCGACTGTCTATCAGCCACACTTAGTTAGGCCTGTAAAGCAACTGATTTCTTCGACAAATTTCCACTAGTGACTAGATGCATGTGTAACCAAGTTAAAATTGTATTTTTTATTTTTCATTTGAAATGTCACCAAATCCTGATAAATATTGTAGAACTCCTGATTATCCATGTTTAAGGGCTGTTTTTATATTCAAATTGATGTCAATACCTGTACCTACTGTCACTTTAAGAGGTCATGGTTTGATGATGTCATTACAGCACCAACTCTCATTTCAAGCTGAGAAGTTTGTTTTATTTTCACTGTCATAATTTTACATTTATTTTTGGTTTACAAGACTAAGAACGAAATATTTGCAAGCATAAATGTTAATGAACATGCAAAGTGTGTCATCTGAATGTAAATGTTGTAAATGCACTTTTTATATTGTGAATTTGAGCTTATTAGGCGCATGCTTCCGAGTGCTACAGGGTTTCCCTACATGTGTTTCTATCTACGGGGGACTGATAACTGTATGGAAGACTGCATGTTACAGAGCTTTTTGTTTATTGTGACTCGTACAGGTATGTGCATTCTGTGTGTGTTGTGTCTGTGTTTGCATTCTGTGTTTGTAAAAACTGGTTGTATTTAATAAGTATAATTCATATTGTCCATTTATATTAAGAATGTATTTTATTTTTCCATCTCCATATTAGTCAGAGGTACTGTGTACAGTGTGCTATTTACAATATGTACATAGGCAGTCTGCGCTTTTCAAGCTGGAATGGCTGCCATACATGTAGAGATTCTGATTTAAGAAAAATTTGGAGTGGTCTCTTAATTTTTTCCAGAGCTGTAGAATGGTGATGGGGTTGCTGAGGGCCAAGGGACATCGAGTACATCGAGTAGATGAATAAAAAAATATGTAACAGGTACAACATTGTGATTTTCGGGGCATTGATGGCTTTCCTAGGAAAGGTAGGCAACTTACTTTGCCAACTCTTATCATTTACGCCTAACTGTACTGGGAGTAGGCAGGAAGTACAGGTGAGCATCATCAATTCAATTCCATATTTTTGTAGAAGGGGCAAAAAACTCCCATGGTGGTTTGTTAATCTTTAAAGTCTCCTACCTTTAATTTGAGAGTTTTTGTTCATTTTGGTTAGAAATTACAGCATGATTTGTACATAGTCCAATTTTAGGGTGCCATAATTATTTGTTCAGATTAACATTATACACATCAGTAGTCTGTTAAGTACTTGGTTGCATATCCTTTGTATGCAGTGTCTGAAGTCACTGAGACCCATAGACATCACCAGGCGCAGGGTATCTTTCCTGGTTATGGTCTACCAAGCCTGTACAGCAGCCAGCCTTGTCTTCAGCATGTGAAATGCATGCTCAATTGTGTTCAGATCTGGTGATTGTCTCATCAGTCCTCATAATAACCTTATATTTGTTTGCTCTTTTATACAGATAATACATCTTGGTGCTGACAGCAATAACCGGGCCTCAACCACACTGGCGTTCTTCAATGGAGCTGTTGAGAAACATGACCTTTGATCCTATTAGCATGATTCATTAATTAGGTATCAAGGGTGTATATATTCAGTATTTCAATATCTTAACACTGCAGTGCACTTGCAGTGTGGATACCACTATATTTTTTGAATATTCAAACAAGGCCAAAACCACTATACAGCACTCTAAATGCTTCGAAAACTCTTAGTAATTAGCATAGTGTCCAGACGTCTGAAAGCAGGTCGATGACCTCAGATACTCTCCACAAACTACTTCAGCACCATGTCTGCCGTGGGAATTTCCCACCTGACCCAGAACTTGAAAAGTTGTCAAAGTTTTTCAGGTGATGCTGGCACAAATTAAAATTAAAACACTCAATGAGATACACCCCATGCATGAATGGGATATTTTATCTGATAACTAAAATGCCACCGAAATGTATTCAGAATCTACATAGTAACTGAATCCAGTGATCTTACACTTTGATGGCAATCATGTATTATAATATCAGAAACAGTTGGTATAAACTTACCTGTCTCGATATACTGGCGCAAGAAGCAGAAGATGGTACTGGCACTGTGTTGCAACTGGGTAGTTGTAACGGTCATCTGAGTCCTTTACGCTTTTCTCTTGAGGCCAAACCGTGAGGTTGAGGACAATCTAGTAGTAGAAGTGGATAGATCAGTTTCCTTAACTTGACTGGGCAGCAATAGGTACCCAGGACCTGAAAAACATAAATGTACATGGCAATACACTACTCATCATTAGGAGTAACTAAACTAAAATGAACAAACATGCACACATCTCAACTTCATGAAATTGTACTTAAATAGGCGACCAACGACAATTAAGGGGGGATACGGTACGTTTGCATTGGATTGGTCTACAAATTGCACACATAATGTAAAATAATAAGTAAATTAACTACATTAGTGTTGAGACAAGTAACCTTTTTGGAGTAACATCAGCACTGCTAAGGAATTGTGCATGTTGTAGGAGACGGTGGAAGAGCCACACTCTGGTACCACCATCTCAGTGGAGCTCACCAGTAACCTGCCATAGATGCTCAGACTGTTGGGCTGATCCACCCACTGCCTTTTTTCTGGAACCGGGTCATCCTCTCCATCCTCTTCATAGCATGCCTCTTCTGGAGGTGGGGATGTTTGTAGGTGTTCCTGCTTCAGCCACTCCTTAGACTTCTCTAGTGTTCTCTGAAGTGAACACATGACCCTTATTCCGGGGGTCCAATAATGTTGCCACCACCAGACATTTTGTGTTTTCCACGTTGGCAAACTGCCTTGTTAGGCTGTTCAGCATCGTCGCCCGGATGGTGCCAATGCCTTTTGTCAAAGGGCTCTGCACTTGGAGAATCAGCTTTAACACTGTCACACTGCAGATGAAGCAGGATGCTGAGGCGTTTGACGGGTGAGGTGGCCATTTTCACCCACATACACATTGAGGGTACGCCTCTGCTCAAGCATTCGTTCTAACGTGTAGGGTGGAGTTCCACTTGTATAATTCCGTGAGTGGGGAGGCCAAGGTCTAGTTGGATGTTCTTCAGCCTTTTTTGGCCAGCGCTGAGTGATGGAAATGGTTTGCCCCTACAGCCCTCTAACTGGACAGAGCATCTGTGACGAGCTGCAGTGTGTGCGTATAACATTAGTGCATGACGTATTAGAAAATCAAACGTTAGCTGGCTAGCTAAACTGGTTTGCCAAAAACACCCATAAGAAATTTTACCATGGTATTTGTACCATAGGTATGTTGCACATGTACCATAGTATAACGTACCGCGGTATTTTTGAACAGTAACGTGGAACAAGAACCATGTCATAAGTAGTTACCAGGTACTATGGTCCCAACATTACTCAGTACTTTCTGAACTTGCTATTGATTTCAACAACAACAATGGGACAAAGTGCATTGTACCAGTAAACAATTACACCAATAGCTGAGAACAGTGTATCGCAGCTCAGTCCAGTTACCAACATCAGCTAGCATGTTACAGACAACTAAAGCGAATAAGCTAACATGTCAACATTCTTAAGAATCAATATACCAGCAACCATACTACTACCAAACACACCTCTCTTGGAGGTGAAATGGCATTGGTGGTGGTTCTGATTTTTCTTGTGGGTGATCATCTTTTGATATGTGGCTCTCAACCTATGATATGTCCTTTTGTGTGAGGCTTTCCACTTTGACATGGTGGCCCAACTTCTCACTTCCCCTGCCTGGTTGAAGCAATTACAAAGTCTGTCACCTCTATCGGCTGGCGGACAGTGACCTGTTCGCTTTTATATAAATTAAGCTTAGTGTAAGTTCCATGAGGAAGGCTACCTCACTTCACTTATCTATTCCACTGCTATCTCTTTCATTCATAACTTATTATCCAATCATTACTTATTATCCAATCATTATCCACTTATTATTCAAGTTTGAGAAGAATCCACCCTTTCAGTCTTGCAACATTACTAACCATCTAATCACCAAAGTCGACGCATTCATACACCTTCTCTCACGCTCCTCTACTCTACTCGAGGAGCCAATCACAAATTGATACGTTCAGATTCAGTGTGTTTTCTGTCCTTGTTCAGCCGGCAAGCTAGCTGTAATTTGCTCTTAAGCTATCCACCTTAATGTTAGTCAGTCAGATGTCACATGATCTATGTGTTCCATAGATGTATATAGCAAACCCAACTAGTCTAGTCCCATTTTATAAATCTACATCCCTCCTACAAAAGTTGAATAGGCTATTTGGTGAGTTGTTGAGTTTAACAATGAAAAAAATCTAGATCTACCTGTTGACACTGGGAATGAACAATGAAGTATTGAAGGACAGATGATCATGATTTTCAGGAGATTCATGTATTTACTTAATTAATACGTGCAAGACAAAACTCCAAGCAGAGCAGCTCTCAGCTCTGATTCTCTGCTCTGCTCAATGCACGCAACACCCGTCGGACTTGCCCCTCCCCCGTCTGACTGGCCCTTGTTTACTTAGTGGGAGTGGCTTGATGAAACGCAAGCTCTGTCGCTGATGCAAAAGCCATTCCCTCTTCTGTTGGGCTTTTGTTACCACCACTTCTTGCCTAAACATCAAAGAAACACACACACACAGTTAGATCAGCAGTAAATGAACACAATACACAATTATCTGTGGCCACATTCTTGTGACGACAATAACTAAACAGTACCTGAGAGAAACTTCATACTTAGACCACAGGTACCTTTTATAGAGTAGATGATCTGATTCGTTTTCAGAGCAACTTGTTGCACAGATTTGCATATTTATGAGGAAAAGCTGAAGAAACTACTGGAACTTCTCAATGCTACTGTAAAAAAATCTGGAAATCGATAGCCCTGTAGAGCCCATGGGTATAAATCTAATCCTGGTAACAAAAACTAATACTTTGCTGTTACATTACCACAGCTGATGGAAAATGTATGTATTGTGTACAAATGTGGCACTTGAAGAGACCAAGTTCTTCTTCCTACTAGATTATTGCTGAATTTCTTTAGTGTGTCCCCCCACACAAAGATATGTTGAATTTGCTGTTGTTCTCAATTTGGCCACTAGGAGGCACAGTGATGGCCAACACAATGCCTCCAGCCTCACAAGCCCATAGTAACCATGACTGGAGTATTGCCAGTATTTTGCCCTGTGCATATCTTGCTTTGCTTTAATATAATGAGCCACACATTATACTACAATAACATTCAAACTCTTCATTTAATGTAAAGCGATCCGATTCATACTATCAAATGTTGCTTGTCTATTGTAACTATTGTACAGCCTCCCAATATTACAATCCTGGCAGTCAAAAAAAATAGGATAAGCTTCCAAGAATCCTGAACGTTCCCTTTAAAAGAAATATACACATACAGTTGGCACAACGCTGTATTTCATGAATGAATTTCATGAGCAAACATTGCCCTAAAACCCATTGTCATTCATTGCAGCTTTACTTCTGCTTGTTCAGCTTCAGTCATAGATACTTGGCTCTCTCCCCCTCTTATACTACAAGATTAAAATTAGATTTTTCCAGCCTAGAGTAAGAGTAATGTTGTGAAATGCATTGATATCCACTGCTTACTATTGATATATGCATATAGACTATGCCAAACTAATAAGAGGAAGGGAGAGTCAGGGTGTAAGGCAAACAGAATCATATTTTAATGCAGAGAGACCCCATTCATATATCAACCTTCCTCCCTCTTCTGTAACTAACAGACATATTTCAGAAGCAGACATCCATCCATCCATCGGATGGACAATGTGTTCTCATGCAATGTTAGTATGATAACTTCCGACTATGCATCCTTGATTCATACAATGCCTACACTGATTGATGAAAACAACTTAGGTTAAGGTTATGTTACCTTTCACTTGACACTATAATGAATATCAAGTACATGACGCTAAAGTGAATAATACTAATATTAATAATACTATGCGATGCAAATGAATAAGATGCTATGCAATTCAATATGGTACAGAGAGTTTGCTTTTATTTCTTTGGTTCTTCTAAAGCAAACTGAAAAGTGCCATTTTTACTATACATAGTTGTTTCTCTAGTACTGTAACTCAGTATACATCTCATTTATGGCGTTTCGTTCTCTGTAACACTGTAAGGCTGGATGTCTTTACAAATAAACAAGGCAATGGCGTCGGTTATTGCCTTAGAACGAGAAGAGCTGTTAGCCAGCGGGGCGTGAAAAAAGTTAGATACTTTGCTCACCAGTCTTGCTAGCGGTACCGCTGGGGCTAGCTCGAGCTGAATCCGATTGGGAGGGAGAGGCAGACATCTCCACAGGCACACCATGTCGCCGCTTCAGGTGAGTATTTACGTAGTCCGGCTGCCTGTGTACTTTATAGCGGCACGGCATATTTTGCAAATTGCATGCGTCTTGTAAAGTTGTACGTCTCTTTTGAAAAATCCGAGGCGTCGCCAAACATTTGATTTGTAGGAATTTGGTGGGGCGTGCAGCTCTTCTTCCTCCATGTTAATCTCTAATGTGACACGCCCGGACACACGCCTCGGTCCCCTGTAGTAATTTGACCACTGACAGCAGGTGGAGATGATAGAGCGCGCTTGAGAAACAGTTTAGGGAAGAGGAATCAATCTAAATATAAAATTATTGGTCACATTTCTAAATAATAATGGCATAGGGCCCCTACTAATAATTAGATATAAATAAATCGGATTTTACCAATGCGAAGATGTTAGAAACGATGCATCGCGAGTTCATCCCAAATTTTATCAGGTGCACATTTTTTTTAATCTGGGCAATTGCATCATGCCATGCACCAATGCGAATCTTACCATCCCTAATAACTATAGTAAATATATATATAAGCTACCTGATGATAGATGATTCTTGATCTTTTCCTGCGAATCTACAGTATTATTGCATATTGCAGAAAGTCTGCTGACCAGATTGTTTCTGCAAGGTCTCTTACAATTTTCTTGCCAAACAAGTCTAGAAACTCATTTTGGCACTGTGGACTGACATAGACATGACTAGATGTTAACCAGTCAGAAAGAGTGGGGTCAGTTTTGCCAAGAGAATGCAACAACTGGCTAAAATTCCCTTCCCATCAGATGTGTGGCCTCGAAAAGCTCAAACCCTGCCTTGCCAAGTACCCCACTGAACCCACAATCTTTTTGAGACAGTGCCTTGCCTCTGACTGTTTTTTTAGACAACTGTACATCTATTGGCCTTGCTTCTTGGACTTGAACATTCACTGCGTGATGGTGACATTTACTTTGCTGATGTTTGTCAGAGCTATGCAATGCATTCTTCCAGTTTCTGAACCCTTTACAGATAAAGGCAGGGTATGATCTTTTTCCAGTGTTGATCAGGGCTGTCAGAATTGGCCAAAAATGACGTTCGATTGTTCCTTCTAAAAAAACACATAGGTTCGACCATTCGAATATCTATTTTTGCGCATTATGTCCATAAGAGGGCAAACCAATACGAGAGACGTAACTACTTGTATAGGTATATTTATTTCAACTTAAACATGTCTTTTAAAAGATCTACATACCTACATATTACAAAATAAACGAATATTTTATATCATTTAAAGTCTCTCTCTCTCTCTCTCTCTCTCTCTCTCTCTCTCTCTCTCTCTCTCTCTCTCTCTCTCTCTCTCTCTCTCTCTCTCTCTCTCTCTCTCTCTCTCTCTCTCTCTCTCTCTCTCTCTCTCTCTCTCTCTCTCTCTCTCTCTCTCTCTCTCTCTCCTCTCCCCTCTCCCCCCCGGAGCGAGATCAAATGAATGATTCGTAATTGATATGTTATTAGGCTAACTGTAGCTTACATACAACTTTATCTCGAGGTTCCACAATTTTGCCGTCTGACCAAAATCCTAAGTATTTCCAAACGGGTCTTTTTAGATTGCTCGGAGTGCAAATCACTCTCTCTGCTGCCAAGTTGGGTTGTGAACTCTCTGCCATCATTACCACACGGTTGTTGTTGAATTATTCGCTCGTTTCAGCTTGACCTACATTCCATTTTCAATCAATGAAAGTGACGTTGTGTGACTCCTGTCCGTCATGCAGTGCATTCAGTGCAGCGGCACAGGCCCACGCGAGAACTCACGAGGCAGACAGCTGCGGTAATGATGCTTTTTTTTTCACAATCGAATCTTTGTTTTCACCTTATCTAGTTCTTATCTAGTTATCTCTCTTCTATTGTTAAGTGCCTTGGGTACCTTGAAAGGCACTCTAAAAATTAAAGTTATTATTATTATGGGTAGGATTTGTACCAACTGCTATTAAAATGCAGGACTGTTTTTTGACTTTCAATAAATTTAGGATCAGGTTGGTATGGCTGTTCAGCTGTATCGATAGTAGTGACAATCTTCTTCAAAGGAGAAAAAAGAATACAAGTACATGGACCACCACAACTTATTGGACCACCAGCTAGTAATATAACCACAGAGTACAGTAGTTAATGTGTGATTGGTGGTCATTCTTACTGCAATGGGGCTTGGATTACATATTGCTCTAGTATTAAAACACTACTAGCATATTAGCTGGAATACAGTTTCTCAAAAGTCAGTCATTATTAAATGGTTGGATGGGCTCTAGCCATAGAGCTAGCAAGGTTTCTGGGGGTTTGCAGAATTAATTTGCTAGCTTAGCTAGCATCTTGCACAGCCTGGCTTGTTTTAAGCTTCTTCTTTAGCCTACAGCTGATACACAGCAGTCAACAATTGTCCGAGACTTGCTTTCCATCCTTCTTTCAGCTTTCTTGAATGTTCCTAAATCTACACCTATGGTTCTGACCATCAATTGCCCTTTATTTTCAGGTGAAAACTTTTCCTTATCAGTGGTGTAGTGCTATTTTTTTTAGTGCCGGAGCGCAGTATTGTATGACGTCACCATCACAATAAATAAAGGTAGCCAATTAGTCTACTAGGTGGCAGGCAGCAGAAAGTGGGATTTCGAAACCGAATACAATGTATCGCTTCAGCGCTCAAACGCAACACAGAACGCTACACTGAAATTGAAACAAAGTAAAAAGATGGGACAGACACGTGTCTTCAATAACTCGCATGCTTTATTATATCAAAACCGTAAATACAAGCACACGGCACATTGTTAACTTAGCTATAGAAAAGTAAAATGAACAATTACAATTACAAAAACAATTAGGCATATGAAGCATTTTAAAACAAGGACACAATTGCTTAAAAAAGTTTGAAGAAATGCAATTAGCTAAATCCTAAAAACGCAAAACATGCCAACAGTGCATTGTTAGAATAACGAGAATTATAATCCGTATTTAAAAGTCGAATCAAGTCAACGCACGGACGGACGGTGGTCACAGATCGGGCCCGGTTCTAGGCATGGGCACGGGGGGGCAATGCCCCACCAAATGCTCCGCCTGCCCCACCAACGCCAAGCGTCTCCGCCGGGCCCGGATCTGTTCTGCGTATTTTTAAACCAAAACAAATCACCCCTGTAGTGTATTGGCTGTAACTGTGCCGTAGTCCTGATTGGTTAGTGTGACAGTATAAAACTCGGAGACAACGAAACTTAGAATGCATTTGTCACAGCCTGTCGCACTTGAGAGATTAGTTTGTAGAGAAAAACTTGAGTACACTTTTGGTAGTAAATGTAAATTATTTTATTTAATATTTATGATTAATTGCATGTGTATTTGTTATTATCGGTTTGTTATTGTTTGCTGTAGTGTTGCACTGCATTAGGAGCTTTGCTGTTGGTGGTTTTAGGTTAACGTTAACGTTACTTGGCGAACGTTAGCTACCAGGCACACCGAAGCACAACTTGTCAGACAGTTGGTTAATTTCAACATCGTTCTTGAAGCTATCATTATCATTACCGGGTTAGGTAACGTTACAGCGTTATTAAACTGAATAGTTATCATGCAGCAATTTTTGGTTCCTAAACCAAAACAAAGTAATGCTGTTGCGGCTGCTGCTAGCTCGGCTCCGGGACCGCCGGCTCCCTCGCATCAAGCCCCCAGTTCAAGCAGCTCACCTTCCCCGCCCACCTCGCACCAACACCGTGCAGTTAGCAGTGCTGCTACTGACCCTAGTGAGTTAAATAATAGCGCACCATCCCAACCGATATTAAATTCATTTCCTAAACGAATGTTTAGCCAAACGTCTCGTTTAAGCCAAGCTGGTATCGGTAGCTGGTAAGACTAGACGCATGCTTCTGCTTCCCCTGTTGCAAGTTTTCCGGCACAAATGACAGAGATATCGTTTTTACCAAGATGGGGTTTACTATTGGAAAGCAGCATTAGAAAAGGACAGGGGATTCCAGAAGCATCTAGCCATTGCCATTTGAACGCTGCACAGAAATGGACAGAAGTGAAACAGAGTGGAAACTGGTGAGATATACTTGGTCTATTGGGACAAACACAGGTAGAGCCACTACTATTAACATATAATCTACCCTAAAACTAATAACAGGGAGCCGAAGTTGACTTCACTGACATACTTTTTTTCATCTACCAGAGACAACACTTAAAGGAGCCTCGCTCCAGTATAAAACCAATGTAACAAAGTGAATTATAACCAATGTGACAAAGTGAGTCCCTAAGGGGTAACCCCAGTTCCCCAGTATGAACCCAAGTTCATAATAATGTGTTCATGTATATAGTTCATAATAATGTGTTCATGTATATAGTTCATAATAATGTGTTCGTGTATATAGTTCATAATAGTTCATAATTAGTTTATGCATGTTGCCTGTAGTAATAACATTTAAATAAGGAAAACACCCTGTAGACTCTAGTACAACATACTGTGATATCAATAAAAAGTTGCCCACCCAAAATCTGTGATTGCCCCCCCAACCAAAGCAGTCTAGAACCGGGCCTGTCACAGATGCAGACGATTTGATCGCCGTAGTGGGTCAGAGAAGTCAAGACGGAACGGCGCAGGATTGGAGATGGACGCGGTGATGTATAGGCCAGCCTGGGCGCCGTAAAACAGAGTCGGCAACGTCGCTCTGAAGGAGGAGAGAGAGAGGAGGAGAGAACGTGAGAGAAAGAGAGGGGACGTTATTATGCAGGCCTGCAGAATGGTCCACAATCGCCTATAGGCTATGTGGACAAGCGGGAAATCTCGGATAGACGCATTAAAAATAGACTACAACAAATGCAAAACACCAAAGCAAGACAGGGTGTTATACTGACCCTTAAAGAAACTCCCACAAAGGGTCGGGCTCGTCGTTGGGGGCAGCAGCTGCCTGTCTTGTCCTGGGGTCCGGTGCGCTCTTATAGCACTACACCCCTGTTCCTTATTGAATGTGTACAATTATTTTCATGCAATTGAATCTCTACAAAGTTTTTCAGAAAGATCCTCAATCAACTTTCTACAGCGAGGGACCCTATCAGCGATTCTGTATCGCAGTGCCTGTCAGCTCCCATTTAGACATGACCCACTCCGTCTGGGTTATTTTTATTAATGCTAATTTGGCAGGAGGCGACCTTCCTGATTGGGCCATTAGTTACTCCCTGACTTTCAGTCAAAGGTTTCATTTTCCTGTGCCCTTTGCAGGTTAATGATGTGCACGATAGTGGTGGCATGTAGAGTAGAGATGACTCATTTCGCCATGTTTGCTTCTGCTTGAACTCATTTGCATGGCAGGAGTTACACAAGCTTCTAAACTGCCTTCTTAATGGGAAGCGATGAGAGAATAGATGATTTGGGCCAATTATCTCATCCAAGCGGCCATGAAACAGCAGTGGTTAAGAAGTCATTAGGGGAGAGGAAGGTGTTAATTTACATGGGGTATAGGGAAAATGAACCATCCCAGGCAGAGAAATCCGACCCCAGGAACGGCTTTTCTGAAAGTAGCACTGCAACTATACTTGATAATGGGTACACAGTACACGTTCTTGCAATTTGAAGTCACTGTTTTTCATTGGGACGTTTCAGACATTCTCTAGATGTATGAGCTACAGATTGGAGTCATTTCAAACAGCCCTCCTAGTGTACAATTTCAATATTTCTAAGGGAATTGAGGGAAATTGAAAACAGAATCCCTATGCTCCTCAACATCCACGTTCCCAAAGGATTGGTCCTCTTTCACCATTTACACACTGTGATTGTAATAGGTTGTAACTATATGTGATTGTCTAAATCGCCCTGGAAATGAGGACCAAAAGCAATAACGTCTCTACACTAAACTACATAACTTAATACATCACTTTTTGTACTGCACATTTTCTATGGGAGGTCTGCTAAAACTACTTTATGCATTTTATATTTTATGTCTTTATGTACTGTACTGGCAGATTGTCAAACCAGCCCACTCTGCCCTGCATAAAACGGATATGATTTTCACATTGTGCATAACGTGAACATATGCACTCTTTGGATAATTAATATTTAAATACTAGAAAAGGTAAAAAATGTCTGAACATTTGTGTGCTTGCTTAAGTGTTTCTGGAGTCTGGACATTGTGAAAGAAATGTGACACTGGCTGTTTGACAGTCTGACTTCATCTAGTGGCTTGTAGAGACAGAGCCATTGTCAAAGCCAAAGTGAAACTTAACTTTTCATAATGCATTCTTATGGGGCCAAAAAATTGCAAATTAAATTAAATTGCAGAAAAAGTAAAAGTAATGAAACATTTGAATGACCGATGATTCTTCCAGACTATGCTGAATTTCTCAAAATTTGAATGGTGTTGATAGCTTAAACGGTGTGAAAGTTGTTGAACTTTGTGTGCTTGCTTGAGCTTAAAAATGTTTTAAAAATTACTAGCATCCTGCCTACATGTCCTATTCTCTTGGTCAACCTGCTCCTGTTCACTGACACTGGTCATGTTTGTCTGTGTGATTGAAAATATGGGTGTCTCTCCTATCTGTGCCAGGCTGCAGCTTGGCAGTTGGCGTCTGCATGGTCCCCCACTCCTAGGACGACGCTGGGCAGTGCTCCCAGGCTGCAACTGGGCAATGTCGGCGCCTGCGTAGTCCTACGATGGCGCCAACTGAGCTGCTGTTTGCAGTGATGCCCCACATCAGATCTGGATTTCCCACCCAAATAAACTTTTAAGCACCGTGTATATGCTGCTTGCCCAAACTCTGCATCTATTGCACACCCAACTGTCCTGAGTAGCCCCTCCCAAGGTTTATTTCATTTTTCCCCTAAAGTTTTTCCTTGTCCAAGGCTGGGGGATGTCATGTACTAACCATTTGTTTTCACACTTTGGGCACTGTGAGACTCAAACTGATTAAGCGCTATGCAAATAAATGATTTGAAATGCTAGTCCAATAGGGTAACTATTTGAATACTAGTAGTCACAAGAGATTGACAAACATTAAGTATGTCAAGGTCACCCCTCTATTGTTGACAGTGGCTGGTATCAGCCATTGATCAGCAAAATTCCTGAAACAGGCACAGACTTCCATCATTGAGACTCTAGACTTCAACCTGGGTCAACACCTAGTTCCCCACACCATTTAAAATGTGGCAGAAGCAGGAGATTACAGTGAAGTGACAGGAGACTTCACTGAAGAGAAGGATAGGCTAACAACTTCAGAGCCAAGGCCTAAGAGAAGCCCTACATAACCCGATACTCAGCTCACACTACAGCGAGATTTGTTACAGGTTTAACCTAGTCTTGGTGTTGAGGCAGCCTGTCCCCATACTGAAATGGAAACGTGTAGTCAGTATTAAGACTGCAATTCACATGCCAGATCAATGCTAATGTTGGGTGGAGAAATAACTGACATAATTAAAAGCTGGGTGGAGAAACACTGACATAATTAAAAGCTGGGTGGAGAAACAGTGACATAATTAAAAGCTTTAATGAAGCAGAGCATGAAGATACATTCACGGTCACATCCTAGACATCAATATCGCTCACGGTCAGGTTGCCGCCGCCATCGCTCACGGTCTGGTTGCCGCCATCGCTCACGGTCAGGTTGCCGCCATCGCTCACGGTCTGGTTGCCGCCATCGCTCACGGTCTGGTTGCCGCCATCGCTCACGGTCAGGTTGCCGCCATCGCTCACGGTCTGGTTGCCGCCATCGCTCACGGTCTGGTTGCCGCCATCGCTCACGGTCTGGTTGCCGCCATCGCTCACGGTCTGGTTGCCGCCATCGCTCACGGTCTGGTTGCCGCCATCGCTCACAGGTCTGGTTGCCGCCATCGCTCACAGTCTGGTTGCCGCCATCGCTCACAGTCAGGTTGCCGCCATCGCTCACAGTCAGGTTGCCGCCATCGCTCACAGTCAGGTTGCCGCCATCGCTCACAGTCAGGTTGCCGCCATCGCTCACAGTCAGGTTGCCGCCATCGCTCACAGTCAGGTTGCCGCCATCGCTCACAGTCTGGTTGCCGCCATCGCTCACAGTCTGGTTGCCGCCATCGCTCACAGTCTGGTTGCCGCCATCGCTCACAGTCTGGTTGCCGCCATCGCTCACAGTCTGGTTGCCGCCATCGCTCACAGTCTGGTTGCCGCCATCGCTCACAGTCTGGTTGCCGCCATCGCTCACAGTCTGGTTGCCGCCATCGCTCACAGTCTGGTTGCCGCCATCGCTCACAGTCTGGTTGCCGCCATCGCTCACAGTCTGGTTGCCGCCATCGCTCACAGTCAGGTTGCCGCCATCGCTCACAGTCTGGTTGCCGCCATCGCTCACAGTCTGGTTGCCGCCATCGCTCACAGTCAGGTTGCCGCCATCGCTCACAGGTCAGGTTGCCGCCATCGCTCACAGGTCAGGTTGCCGCCATCGCTCACGGTCTGGTTGCCGCCATCGCTCACAGTCTGGTTGCCGCCATCGCTCACAGTCTGGTTGCCGCCATCGCTCACAGTCAGGTTGCCGCCATCGCTCACAGTCAGGTTGCCGCCATCGCTCACAGTCAGGTTGCCGCCATCGCTCACAGTCAGGTTGCCGCCATCGCTCACAGTCAGGTTGCCGCCATCGCTCACAGTCTGGTTGCCGCCATCGCTCACAGTCTGGTTGCCGCCATCGCTCACAGTCTGGTTGCCGCCATCGCTCACAGTCTGGTTGCCGCCATCGCTCAAAATCTGGTTGCCGCCATGCGCAGATTGTACTGTTGAACAGAAACACCGACATTAGGAAACTAAATGCTCACAGTTACCATATTGATGAGCCAGACCAAGGCCACACACAATTAACTTTGGATAAATCGACTTTTAGAGAACCTGCTTACCTAGGTTAGCATATTGATCATCAATTGACTCCATTGACCGACGTAGTTTAATGGCATTGTTTATCTCGATCGCATTGGGTGACAGCTCTGCAATACAAGAGGAATGTTATAGCCTACAATTAGCGCCAAAGGTTAGCCGCCATCACTTTCAGTCTTACCTTTCAAGCTTCTCCTGAAACCACCCTCATGTCTTCCATTGGTGCCTTCAACTGGTGAACAAGAGCGTGTAGATTAGGCACTTGCAGTTAGTAGAGTTTAGTGCAGGTTTTGATAGCACAGCTAATCACCAAGATTGATTTGACAGAAGACCATTCAGATTAAGACAAACCCATGGTTCAACAGTTGTAGACTACTCCGGTAGAATCAAGATGAATAGCAACACGATCATGCCAGACATAGTGGCTAAAATTGCATGGTCTTACTCTTCCACTTGCTGTCCTCCTCTGTAGACTAACAGGTTGATAAATACAGGTTTAAACAGCACCATACAGACCTTTGGCTATCCACAAAAAGAGCCCAGCGAAAACCAGTGCCCAAGCAGTTCCCATTGTTCGATCACCAAGACAAAACGGCTACCTGAGCCGCAGCAGAGCTTTATAAAAGTGTTTTCTACTGGTGCCACAGGTGTTGCTGATCAGCTCTAATGACTAATTGACTCGCTCTCTCTTCACAAGAAGAGAGGTTCAGCATTTCATGTGACAAGCACACCTCATATAACCATAGAAATATGCCTGAGCATTTATGGAAGAATCTTGTGTATGTGAAAACTGCCTTTTCCACTATAATCGAGAAAAATAGATGGATGATACAAGGATGGTCCAAGATGGCCACACAGAATAATTTCCAAAATGGAAGATTCTTATGTACAGTCAGGATTCAAAGTTGTGGCAGCAGCAGCAGTTTGTTTGGAATAAATAGAAAACTCTGCACTGCAGCAAAGAAAAGACAGGTACCTACAGAAAGTCAAGCTAAAACTTCCTTGAGGAATATTATAGGAATATTATATATCCTATAGGAGCTAAAAGGATTTCCATAAATGGAAGGCTCATTTATGACAGATTATTGTTGTAATTTGTCTAAGCCATTGAAGCAAGGCAGTGTTTGTGTCATGGAAACAAGAGAAAAAGAAAAAGAGGGACGTTACTTTATTCATTATTCATATTTTTTCTGAATTTCATCAAGAATGCATTTAATGGTAGGCTATTTCATCAGATAAGATTGTGAAGCACCCTGCTGATGTTATAAAGCCTTGTAACCTGCATTAGCATTATCAGACCTACTAGAATTATCCATAACACTTTATAATAATGAATGAGTCATACCTTGGTCATCATTAGTTAATGGTAGTGAATTAATACTGTTGCTGCGAGTTGAATTGAACATGTTAGTTAACGCCATTAATTAATATATCAGACAAGACCAACCAAGTGAAGACACAGGAATTACAGAACCTGATTCCTCTGTCGTGTACATGAGCGGAGTTGAGCAAAAGGAAACTCTCCAAGAATGTATCTCCGGCTGAGATAAATGAAAAAATGTGTTCATTTTTGCAACTTTAAAATGGTAAATGGCTGAATTTATATAGCGCTTTACAATATTTGCCTCTCATTCACCCATTCACACACCGATGGCAGTGAGCTACCATGCCTGACCAGCACGAGCTATTTGGGGTTCAGTGTCTTACCCAAGGACACTTTGACATGTGGACAGGAGGAGCTGGGGATCGAACCGCCAACCATGTGATCAGTGGGTAACCTGCTCTACCACTGGGACACAGCCACCCCTTTATTTTAACTTTATTCTTCTTAACTTTCTCTCTTATTATTCTTAACTTGCACAATAGAATCACAAGAGATGTACCACAGTCAGATACAACCACACAACAAAGAATTGTCAAGACAGGACAGGGCAGCACCATTAGATGTGTCGCCGCTACCAGTCTTGCTTTGTCTGAAAGCAAGACTTTCCTCTGAATTCAAATGAATGCTATTAAAAGCTTATATTACAAATGATTCATTCATTCAAATACTGAATCCTTTGAATTCTATTCACCCCCTTAGTTTTCTTACCTATCACAGAGGCTAGGAAGTGCCTCTTACCTCTTTATGAATTAAACTCTCTGCAGAGTTCAGCTTCCTTAGTGCTCTCAGATCATTTCTGACCCTTAAGAGATCATTTTATTTTTTTCCTGCATTGTCCGGGATGATCTTGATGGTCTTGATGGTCTTGATGGCGATTATGGTGTATTTGTTTTTGATGGCAGTTATGAAATCTTTTTGCTGCTGGTGAACCCAAATTAATTTTTACATTTTGTGGGTGTTGCTGCCCATGTCCTCTTCTTACCCTTCTTAGGGTTAGGGTTTTTTTTTTTTGAGATCAGTATTCTGACGCAGTTTGTACAAATATAAGATGAGGTATCAACCGATAGTACATTTGGAAAAATGTTTCTTGAAGTCATTGGGCTGGTGAGTGATGAAACACATTGTCTGTGATATCCTTTTTCTTTCTTTTGAAACTCCGCACTGGAATTCCAACGTCTGAGGACATCATTTAAATTTACTGTCGAGGAGGGGGTAATTCTCGTTACTACAATATGCGATTTTGTCAAGGTAATAAAAGGTTGCGCACATAGGCGTCGTTAGGCCTGGGCGTCCGAGGCTACAGCCCCAGATGTTTTATGAATAGCCCCGGATCTCAAAAAAATAATAAAATAAATAAAATAGCCCCGTATCTATTCATCATTATTAGAACATTAGAACCCTCGAAAATAATATGATAACGTTGATCTAAAACGCAAGTATGTTTTGGGTCCTCTGTGTGTCATTCAAGCAGCAGATGTACTTCACACTACGCATGCATTTTGTGTGCAGTTACAGGGCTTGTCATTGTTGGCACTTGGCAGCTATCTAGCTATGGATATAAGAAGTTTTTTCATAAAGAAAAAGGACGAGGCGCAGGCGAGGCTACAGGAGGTGAAGGATGTGTTATCTCCTGTTGCTGTAGCAGCAGATGAGTCAGGAGGACGTGAGAGTGCCACTGTGACTGCCTCATCTACAAGCTCAGGTTGGTGAAGAAAAAGGCTCTTTAGCTAGCTAGCCTAGCTTAGTGGTTCTCAAACGTTTTTGTCACTAGGCACACCATTTATGAAAACAAGTATTTCCAAGGCACAGCTTTAGAGATGATTATAGCTATGTAAATCATCATAAATAAGACTAATTCCAAGGCACACCCTGGCCAGCTCCCAAGGCACACCAGTGTGCGACGGCACACAGTTTGAGAACCACTTGTCTAGCTAGCCTGCACTCACTGCGATATTAATATGGAACATGGGCTAAGCATAGGAAGAAAGTGTGATGACATTACTTTGCCTTTGTAGAATCCAATTGATCAAGTCTTCAAGCCATAATTTGATTCAGATTGCTCTCATTTTGTTTATTTTGATTTCATGTTGTGAAAGCCAGCCTATGCACCTGAGTGGAACCTTTTGGTAGAGCACAGTGTCTCACATCTTATATTAATTTTACTCTGAAATAACTTGAAAATGGTGCAATTGTCAGGTGAAAATCTAAAGATTTCTGGGCTGGGCTAAGCCCCCAATGTTTCAAGATCCTAACAACGCCTCTGGTTGCGCACCTTGGCCCTTAGAAAAGCAATGGCAGTCTACCTTTCCACCACCGGTAGCAGCAGTGAGCCATTTGCCATTACAGTTTGCCAATTAGCTCATTTGTGCTCAGAAAATTGAGGTTTGACTTAACCAATGAGATCATTTCTGACTTCAGAGCAGCTCCACCTCCAAGAAACAGATGTTGAACTAAAACTACAATCTGATACTTTGGTGGCAAACACAATCTGGCCACATTCACTTTTTTTCCACAGACACACACACACACACACACACACACACACACACACACATACTTTTTACCCAAATACCTCTTGATGGTTTGGTATCAGGAGGAACAACAGAAATGAGACCTAACTGAGGCTGTTTAAAGCCCCGCCAAGTGCAGATCCCCATGGTAATCACACATTCATTTCCATCATAGCGCCATGATTTCACAAATGTAATCAAACAGATTCTTACTAGTCTGCCATGCCAAGACCTAATCGAAATTCTCTCACATGCTCCTTCTAATAAACCCAAACATGAATAATCTGCTTGTGTGTGTTTATTAAACTCTCTTTTCATTACATATCAAAAGCCTATTTCTGGCAGTGTTTGGAATGAGTAAATAGATATTAGCTGGGTTCCTGGTGGTTTTCATCATCTCTCTGTCTCAAACATCCCCTCTCGACTGAGCTGCAACAATATGCAACTAAACGCACCCACAGGTGGGAAGATAAGGGCTGAAAGAATATTGTAATTGCCAGATTCTGTAAGATGTGAAAAGAAAAGTAGATCAGAGAGATCAGATTGTCTTTCCACAACAGTCCAAACAGAAGGAATCCCACTATGGAAATGCAGCATGAATAATGCATTGCTGTTGATTGCTGATTTAGAGTTGTTTTAGCTGTACAGATGATGATGTTTTGGCTCCACTCACCGAACAAATGACACTCAAAGTAGCAAGCAAGGAAAGGTTACTTGACAATCAAACCAAAACAAACAATTTCTGGAAATGCTCATGTTATTGCAAAAAAGGGACAGGCAAACAGAAGGCTAAACTAAATCGGAAAACAAATGAATATAAGCTGTGCTCCCTTAAGGGCAGAGAGTGTGAAAGTGAAATTCCTATAATGTGGCCCCTATGAGATTTAATTTATATGTAAACAAGAAAGAAACGTGTCCGTGTCTCAGAAGTATATAAGAAGAATATAAAAACCCTACACAGCTGCCTAAACTATCCTAGAATGAGGGGTCACCTCTGTATTCCCTCGGCCCAATGTTCACTCAGTTTAGGCTTAGGTTCCCTCAGTGCTGTGTTCAATGACCACAAGACCACAACATATATTTTAAAGGACATTGAGCATTCTTAAAAATTGGGCTGGTGAATGCCAATAAATATAAAATAACAGAATCCGCAGATAATAATAATACAGAAATGAAAAATAAAAATAATAAAGAAAATAATCATAGCCATGAGACACAATTAACACAATAATATCATCTAAGCAAGTCTACAAAGGTATGATTTAAGAAGGGTTAGGGTTAGGGTTTGTGGATTGTGTATACAAGGGGTGCAATAAGCAAGACAAGAAATAGAAGCCTGGATAACTTTCTCCTGGTCAGCTGCAAAAATACTTTGTTATCAATGTTTCTATGTAACCTATTATACTACTGAGTAAAAAACAATGATCCTTCAAAAACACACCAGTATCAAGAAACGTAGGGCTGAGGGAATGCAGTCATCAGAAATTAACAGAGGCTCCAGGGCAAAGAAAAACACTTGAATGTTTTCATAAAATTCCTGTGAAATTAAAAATGATGTGGCAAACATTGCCCCCGATAATTAAGAAGTTTACATTTCACCCTGATCTCAATTTATTCATTGAGTGAAAATGGTGTGGTTTGTCATCAGAAAACAAGCGAGTACGCAGCCTGAAGCAGTAGAACATAATAAAAACTACTAAAGGTTGACTGGGCTCAAATAAAACATGCTCCCGTTCACCAACAGTGCCTAAACTTACAATGCACCATCGAAAATACAATTATTACTCTTTCTCCTTGAGATAACAGAATACTCTTCTATTTCTATTGATCTCTGCCATTGAAATGACAGATGTTCCTGTTGTTCCTGAACAGCCCAGCCTTGTGACTTTCTCTCTACCTGATAATGCAATGGCTCCCTTATGAACTCAAAGCATCCCTGGCCTTCTAAACTTTGGAGAGTCTCTGTTAACACACATACAGTTAGTGTGTTGCAACCTTACAAGTGAAGGGGAGGAAACAAGGGAGAGTAGCTGTTGTAAACCCTCCTCCCTGCCCAATCCTAGGGGGGCGGGACTTAGCCTCAATCTATCAGGCCTGAACTGATAAGAGGACTGGCGTGCCAATGCAGAGGCGCTTTAAGTAAACCAGCTACCACAAAGACAACTTTCTACATGGTCCTTCGAGCCGGAAGCGCTTAGGCATTGGGTATGGATCAGGGAGAGCAGCATGATGAGGAGGGACCCGGGCGGGAAACACGGCAGAGGAAAATATCCTCATATCTCCAGGACTATGAGCATTATCAAGCCTCTCACCCGCCCCCTTCAAACCAAGAACATTTTCATGCGGCTGGGCCCATGAATGAAGGACAGTCTTGCCCACCCACGACACATGACCAAATTGAGCAAATTAGAAATATGGTCATGCAGCTTCTCAGTAGGCAGGACGCATTAGAGAGGCAGCAAGGCTCATATAGATCTTATCCCTCAAGTGATTGTAGCGGTGAGTCTGGAACAGACCTTGAAGGTAGTAGGCCCACCCTAACACAGTGTAAGCAAACTCAAATACGTGTACACAGTGCATGTCAATTACCAATACACCAGCATGATGATTACATGCCCAATCTCCCTGCCAAGGCATACTCAGAGTCTAGAATCCAGGCAGTGCCTCCTCCACTCCAGGCAGTGCCTCTTCCACTCCAGGCAGTGCCTCCTCCACTCCAGGCAGTGCCTCTTCCAATCCAGGCAGTGCCTCTTCCAATCCAGGCAGTGCCTCCTCCACTCCAGGCAGTGCCTCCTCCCCTCCAGGCAGTGCCTCCTCCACTGCAGGCACCCCTAGCAAATCCTCCACTCCAGACAGTGCCTCTTCCAATCCAGGCAGTGCCTCCTCCACTCCAGGCAGTGCCTCCTCCCCTCCAGGCAGTGCCTCCTCCACTGCGGGCGCCCCTAGCAAATCCTCTACTCCAGGCCCCTGCACCTCCTCTCCTCCAAGCAGCCCCTCCTCAGGTGCCCCCAGCGCCCCCTCCATTTCAGTGGGCCCCGGCACCTCCTCCCCAACAAGTGCTCTCAGCATTTCAGGCATTTCAGGCACCCCCCCAGGTACCTCCTGCTCCTCTAGGCTGGCCAGCCCACGTTATGCAGCCCCAGTACCTTATGGCCCTAACCAAGCTAATCAATATTACAGTAATTTCCTTCCCCCATTATGGCCCCCAGCTCCTATACATAATCCACAACTGTATGGAGCCCCACCACTTGGGTACAAGTCACGTGTTGAGGGACCCACTTTTCCCAATTTTAATAAGGAAGACCCCCATGAATATACAATGCTTAAGATGGCCCTCACAAACCTCCATGGGAAACAGAAATCTACAAGTATCATATCCTGTTAGACCACCTTAAGCTACCCCCTGCACAACATATTGCATTGGCCTATGCTCATGACCCACAGCCTTATACTAAGTCCTTAGCGGCTCTAGACCAACAGTATGGGCAGCCCCACCATTTAGCTTTGAAAGAGATAACCACTATAATAAATCTCCCAAAAGTTCAACCTGGTGATTCTAAAGCTTTTCACAACTTTGCAGTTAGAGTCAAATCCCTAGCAGGAATGCTGCAGGCTGATTCAGTAGCCAACTTCATACGATATATCCGTTCAGCCCGGCCAGGAACCCACTACACCCTGGTGGATTTCGCTACATGGCTCCAGGGTGAAGCAGAGTGTCAGTCCGTGGCTGCTCAGGTCAGACATCTGACTCCTGAAACCTCCATTCTAACCAGGAGGTTAGCGCCGAGGTCTGCCCCCACAACAGCCACCATACTGCACGGTACCAACACCAACGACGAAACCCAAAGCATGCCAATACTGCAACTCACCTGACCATTCAATAATCAAATGCAAAGAGCTGAAAGATCTGAGGACAGAGGACGTGAAAGCCTGGATTAAGCGGGAAAAGAGATGTTGGAGGTGTGCAGGACCACATATGGCAATGAACTGCAATCTGAAAAAGCCATGTCCCCTTTGCAATGGGAAACACCTGGGCATTCTCCATGCGAACCAAAGAGAGACAGACTCCAAGGTCCTATATCTGAATCCCCAGTCCAGCTCTCCCCACGTCCTTCTAAAGGTGGTCAAAGTGATCCTACGGAATAAACACCACACCTTAGATACCTATGCCATTTTGGACGATGGCTCTCAGCGTACAATGCTCCTGCCAGCAGCCCTTAAACAGCTAGGGCTGGAAGGGTCCACAGAACATCTTGTAGTACGCACAATCAGGCAACAAACTGAAGCTTTAGACAGAGCTTCAGTCAGTTTTGAGATTTCACCCTCCCTAAATCCACAGAAGACATGCTTCATTAAAGATGCATTCACCTCTGACAAGCTATCACTTGTAGACCAGTTATCCAGTGGATAAGCTCCAAAAACGCTATCGCCACCTACAGGGCCTTCCCCTCCATTCCTTCTCTAAGGTGCAGCCTCTTCTTTTGATAGGAGCAGATAACTCTCACCTCATAATTCCAACAAAGAGAGTCTGCTTAGGTCCACCAGGGGCACCAGCAGCCCTCCACACCCAGTTAGGTTGGACACTTCAAGGGCCAACCTTTCTCGGGGAGCATTCAGATGCCAACCAAGCTCTCTTCACTTCAACTGGTACCCCCTATGCAGAACTTAGTCGTCAGGTGGAAAAATTATGGCAGATAGATATTCTCCCCTTTAAAAATGAGAATCTAATCACAAGATCCAAACAGGACAAGGAGGTCATGAAATTGCTGGAAGCCAAAACCAGAGGTTTACCAGAGGTAAGAGATTAATGGAGCTCACCGAACATTGCAGATGGAACAGAGGCCCAGCATTTCTGGCTTTGCCTTCTGATCAATGGCCTGTTCTGCCACCACACACCCATGATTCAGTCTCTGACTTAAGAAAACCCCTGTTCTGTGGTCTGACACAGATCAACAAGCACTCAGATCGACCAGATCCCAGTCAATTTAGCACATGGCCAGATCTTGTTGAGGCAACCCATCAAATCCTACAGGATACTACCAAACACACCCCCACTGGAACCCCATCATTCACCCGGGCTGAGGTTGAAACACTTCTCAGGCACTTAAATCCGGTAAAGACCTTCCTACACATAGTCGCCTCTCTTCCCTTTCTCCCCAGTTTGAGCACAAGATAGACCTTATCAGAGTAGGAGGCAGACTCCGATTGGCAGAGGAACTTGAACCAGGAGCAATGCATCCCATTGTCCTTGATCCCAAGCATACAGTAACCCGTCTGATAATAAAGGACTATGATACACGCCTCGTACTCGTACACCCTGGCCCTGGGAGGGTCTTTGCAGAGATCAGACGCTCATACTGGATTCTTCGTGGCCGGCAAGCCATTAATCACCACCAATGGACTTGTATAGAATGTAGTAAGTGGAGAGCCAAATCCATTATCCCCAAAATGGCAGACTTGCCCTCTTCCCGAGTCCGTTTAACTCAGCCCCCATTCTGGTCCACAGGGATGGACTGTTTTGGCCCACTATGCATAAAGGTGGGTCGCAAAACTAATAAAACATGGGGGCTCCTGTTCAAGTGCCTTACAACTCACTGTATCCGCATAGAAATCCTAACAAGCCTGGACACTGAAAGCTTTCTAATGGCCCTGCGACGTTTCACAGCACGCCAAGGTCATCCCTTCAAACTCCTATCAGACTGTGGGACGAACTTTAAAGGAGGAGCAAAGGAACTCAGCGATGCCTTTGCTGCCATGAATCCAACACTAAAGGAGCAGTTGGGAAACAGGAAAATCCAGTTTAGGTTTAACCCTCCTAATGCTCCCCACTTTGGAGGAACGTGGGAGAGGGAGGTGAGATCAATTAAAACAGCATTACGAGTGACTGGGGGCACAAACAGTTACGGAGGAGGTACTCAACACTGTTTTGATAGAAAGTGAAGGCATCCTGAACTCAAAACCCCTTGGATATGCGTCATCAGACTTGGCTGATCCTGACCCTGTGACCCCAAATCTGCTCCTCATGGGGCGGCAGGATGTCTCTCTTCCCCAGGTAGTGTATGGCGACTCAGATCTTATCGGTTGAAGAAGATGGAGACACAGCCAGATTCTAGCAGACCACTTCTGGACACGCTTCATCAAAGATTACTTACCCAGCCTTCAAACCCGCCAGAAATGGCGAAGGGACACCGCCAGTCTAACAGTGTCGGATGTTGTCATGGTAATGGACCCACAGCTGCCTAGAGGCCTCTGGCCTATTGGGAAGGTAACCCATCTCATGCCTAGTGAGGATGGGCATGTCCGTACAGTAGAGGTCAACATCAAGGGGAAACTGTACATCAGACCTGTTGCAAGACTAGTATCCCTCCCTCCAATGGCTGACCCTGAACCCACTTAGACTGGTAATGGTTAATTGATTAATTATCAAATGTGTTACCACATTTGAGGGGCGGCTGTTGTAAACCCTCCTCCCTGCCTGGATCAGGAGGCCTGGATCAGGCCTTGCTCAGGCTCTCCCTTTGTTTGCTGCAGCATGTGGGTCGGCATGTGGATTACCTGTCTTCTCCAGTTGACTGTGCACTGGATGTATTATTTGACCATTAAATCATCTGTGTCAGTCAACTAAGTGGAAATCCTTTGAATGGACAATAAACTGTTGCCACGGATCTCATCTCTGGTCTTCATGCTTTGACTGGCGTGCCAATGCAGAGGCACTTTAAGTAAACCAGCTACCACAAAGACAACTTTCTACAGTAGCGGTGTGGCAAAACATCTAAAGGCACAAGGCACTGATTTAATTTTGAAGCAACACACAATCCATCAAGAATATGTCTCATTGTATTGCGAGTGTGATATGAGTGAACATCACCATAGGGGGATTAGGGCAGTGCCGGCAACCCCTATACGCAGACTATGCACGTTGCGTTGGGCCCCCACCCCTGTAGGCCCCCAGCCGCCGCCCCCCCCCCCACACACACACATCGTGCACGTTTACAAAAAAACTTTACCTGATCTATCAGATTTTGTATTGGCACAAAGGTTAAATGACAGGCGATGCCGTGGGGGTCCCCATATCATGGATAGATCTGATTGGTCAAGGGGGCGTTGTTTACATCCAAGTCATGAAATTTACGCAATGTCAATCTCAACAACATCAAAAGATATGGCACCTAAACAAGCATATGCTTCCGGTGCGGAGAAATGGAAAAAAAGAAGACTCAAGAAGAAAGTGGAGCTCGAGATAAAGGTAAGCAATAAAATAACTCACATGAAATGTTATAATTGATTTATTTAGCTAGCTATAACAGTGCTTAATCGGTGCTTAATTAGTGAAAACGCTCAGTTGAGCCTATAGCTAAGTGTAGCATAGCTCACTACTCCCGGGGCCGCGACAGACAGAGACTAGGCAAGAGAGGAGAGTCAAATGGGTCAGGACGGCCGCTTCAGTCACACATAAGTTAGTCAATGGAATATATGACCCGATTGCTCGGCTAGTGCACCACCCCTCTGTCCCAGCCATAGACATATATACGTTGACGCTGCATTGACTGCTTCGGCCCCTTGCTACGATACGTCAACGTGTCTGCCATATTGGACCGGGCAAGACTGGCCTGTAAACAAATACAAGTAAACAGGGGAGCTGCGGTTTTTCTGGATGAAAAGCACTATAACGTTTACATTTCTCAACCGATTTCAATGAGTCGTTTTTATATTCAAGGGTTTATGATCTACGTGGAGTAGAAAAAAAGGTTTTGTCTCCTGTTACTTAGAATCTCGATAGTTAGGCTGTAATCGCTGCTAGACGCTCAAGAGAGCACTAAGGAGACTACTAAGGGGACTACTGTGACTACTAAGGAGGCTAGCGCCGGAGGCCAGAGCTGGCACTGGGTTAGGGGTTTAGTCCAGGGATGAGTTGTGTAATCTGATGGCGGTGGGCAAGAAGGACCTTCGGTGTCGCTCCGTGGTACACCGAGGCAGGATGAGTCTGTTGCTGAACGTGCTCCTCTGCCTGGCCAGAGTGTCATGAAGTGGGTGAGAGACATTGTCCATGATGGCCAGCAGTTTGACCAACATTCTCCTCTCAGCCACCACCTTCACTGGGTCCAGGCTGGCCCCCAGGACAGACCCTGCCTTCCTCCAGTTTGTCTATCCTGTTGGTGTCTGCGGCTTTTATGCTGCTGCCTCAGCACACAACCACAAAGAAAAGGGCACTTGCCACCACTGACTGGTAGAACACGTTCAGCATAGTTCTACATATGTTAAAGGACCTGAGCCTCCTCAGGAAGTAGAGTCGGATCTGGCCCTGCTTGTATGTAGCCTCAGTGTTCCCACTCCAGTCCAGCTTGTCATCCAGGTGCACTCCTAGGTACCTGTAGGACTGCACCAAGTCTACGTCCTGGAAATGGGGGTGATTGGTGCCTTAGTCCTCCTGAAATCCACCACCATCTCCTTGGTTTTACCCACATTGAGCTGCAGATGGTTCTGGTTGCACCACTCAACAAAGGCCCCGTTTAGACTAGGCATTAAGATCCGATTTGAGCAATCAGATATCAAGTTAACACCTCTAAGTACTGGTGTAAACGCACCCAAATCACATTTAAGATCGCATCGCTCAGACCACATTCGGAGGTGGTCTAGAACCATATCGGTTCTAGACCACCTCCGAATGTAGCAGTGTGCACGCGATGCGTTCTGGGTCGCATTGAAGGACCGCCTACTCAACTGACGTCCTCTGTTTAAGCGGCAGCGCTGTCAAAATTGGCCAAAATTACGATTATCGATTATCTCCCGGAGGATCCTTCAGTCCTTCTACTCTGGAGCTGTGGAGAGCATCCTGACAGGAAGCATCACTGCCTGGTTTGGCAGCAGCTCCGCTCAGGACAGGAAGGCTCTGCAGAGAGTAGTGCGTTCGGCCGAGCGCACTATTGGAATTACACTCCCCACCCTGCAGGACTTGTACACCAGGAGGTGCAGAACCAGAGCCTGCAGGATCATGAAGGATCCTCACCACCCCAACAACGGACTGTTTCAGCTGCTGCGGTCAGGCAAGCGCCTCCGTAGTCACGCTGCCAAAACAGAGAGACTGAGACAGAGTTTCTTTCCTCAGGCCATCAGGACTGTGAACTCCGACCTCACCAGGGCCCCCACCAAGACCCACACACTGCCCCTCTTATGCACACACACACACTTAGGTAAAGACTACACATAATTTATAATTTATATTACACATACAATTTTCCCTTTTTTTACTATATTTTTTTATAAAGTGCTCTTATTGTAAATATTGTGTTGTTTTTTTTATATAGAGCTCTTAATAACTGACATTGTAAATAGTGTGTTGGTTTATTGTAAATAGTGTGAACCTGTTATTTTGCACATTTCTGCTGAGCATTGCCACTTTGCATTTCACTACACACCTCGTGTGTGTATGTGACAATTAAAATTCTTGAATCTTGAATCTTGAATCTATTCCTTTTAAAAAAAACACAGCGCATTACGCCCATAAGAGGGCAAACCAATACAACGAGAGACATGACTACTGGTATAGGTATTGTAGCGGCCGCCCCCTAGCAGTCGCTGTAATTATTCACTGTTCTGCGCTGTTGGGCGCAAAGCCTTATGGGACTGATAATGTTCAAGCTAATCGTTGGTTTAGGGATGTTAATGTTCATGTTTTGATTGTTTTGCTTAATTAAGTGAGTTTCAGTGTTTATGTTTATGTGGCTAATACAGTGTTCCTGTTCTCTAATAGTTCTCCACCATAGCCGAGACCCTCTTAGCAATTAATGACCTCCAGCCATTGTTCATGTTCATGTATGTGAAAAGCTATTAATAAACAGTAATTCCTGGGGTTGTGCGGTGTAAGGGACACAGGATTGCTAATAAACCCAGATCTCTGCCTCCCGACACGTCCTTCAGTGCAAGCTTGCCACAGTATATTTATTTCAACATGTCTTTTAAAAGATCGACATACATACACATTACAAAATAAACGAATAAAATAATGTCCTATACCGTAAAACGTCATTTAAAGACCGTAGACCTCGCTCGCTCTCTCTCTCTCACTCACTCTCTGCGCCGTGGTTGGTGCTAGAGTGAGAGAACGCGCTGTCTCCCATAGCGAGATCATGAATGATTGGTAATTGATATGTTATCAGGCTAACTGGTATGATGATGTACGTGTTTATTTGCATATAGAGCGGGGAAGTGAGATCCGAATCACTCGAGACGATCACAGACGCATTCTAATGCCAGGTGTAAACGGACGTACTTAGAGGTGTGAACTTGAGATCTGATCGCCCAAATCGGATGTTAATGCCAGGTCTAAACAGGGCCAAAGTCACCAACCAGTCCTCTGTACTCCCCCTCCTGACCCCCCCTAACACATCCAACAATTGCAGAGTCGTCTGAGAACTTCTGCAAGTGGCATGACTCTGTGTCATACCTAAAGTCGGATGTGTAAAGAGTGAACAGGAAGGGAGCCAGGACGGTCCCCTGGGGGGCCCCTGTACTACTGACTACCAGACTGACTCTCCCGGATCTTCATCTTCAGCTCCTTCTGCACCCGTTTCAGCTTGTTGTTTTTCTTCAATAATTCCCTTTGTTCATAGTGTAAGAACCGGAACGCAGAGCAGCAGCCCATTTGAATTGCGTCAGCATTGTGTGCTATATTGCCTGCTATTTGAGGATCAAGAGGACGAAGAGAGAAGATGAAGAGGACTAAATGTAGAAGAGGCTTTGGCATTGTTTCATGAACTGGGTGAAGGGGAATCTGATGGTGGAGAAATCTCAGATCTGGAGCAAGGAGGAGTGTTCGTCTGATTCTGGCCAGCGGGACCCCGGCATAAAAAGCCTAACAACGCTGCCCCCGTTCTGCCAGCTGTGCCATCTATTGCCATATCTACTCCATTGGTGCCGGTAGGCATAGGTTATTATTTTTTCATGTAGGCGTATGTTATCTCGGGCCTAGGGCTAAGTGATGCTAAATGATGACCCTGAAGAAGCCCAGTGGGATTGGACAACAGTAAGTAATGCAAATAAGCCGAGCTGGTGGAAGTAAGGTTTAATGAAAGTATGAGGTGAGAGCCAGAAGCAGGTAACTGGAAGATCTCAACCAGCACCCATGAATCAACATAATCCAATATCACTCTCCCCTCTGTGTAATTTACTGGTCCACGCTGAAATTGGCAAGGAAGCATTTCACTTTCTAACTTTTAACCTGTCACCAGAGAGGGAATCAATTAAATACTACTCTGTATTCAGTAAGGGAGGCCATCTGAAGAACAGGAATACTGAATCCTTTCCTCTCTTGGTCCAAACAGCTGTTGTGAATACAACTGGGAGGCTTCACGTCCTGGGGAGCTCCTTCTCTTTTCTTTCACAGCTCAACAGAGAATGTATACCAACAACCTCTGACTCCCACAGAGTCGAATCAAAGGCAATACTTTTCTTGTTGCTTGTCACATTCTATTTCTCTCCAGAAATAGAATGGACTTTGCCACCACTTTGTTACATGCATTTCTGACAGGAAAAAACCTGCATCATCAAAAGGTCAGGTGAGCTCATGTGGATTGTCAAGCAGACAAACGGAATCAGTTTATTGTTACTTTATAGGCCTATAAACCTATAAAATATAGCTACAGCATATGATCACTTAAGATAGTTTTTCATAAATAAGGCATATCGTGTTGACTTAGCTGTGTTTTTCATGACCACCCTCTTCACCCTCACCCTCCACTAATAAAATATTTTGGTCATGGAGCCAAACAGCCTCAACAAGCCGCACTGAAGCTACTGGTGATGCCTTTTAAGTTACGTGGTCTGGTATGCCTGCCTTTATTAGTGAAAAACTCACCAAATTAAAAATATTAAAACTCCTTTTATATCACTTTACTAGGTTCCTCCTCCTCTGCTACTGAAGACAGGGATTATGATTATAATTTTAGAACAAAGTTGAATGGCAAAATACACAGTATTTGTATTTTGTCATTCAACATGTTCTAAAATGGATTTATTGTTTTTAAATGTAAGTAAGTATTAAGTATTTTAAATGTACTTTGTCCTGTTAATTACTATTCTTCAGTGCCACTAAGATACTGGGTTTATTTTATATATTCCAAATATCAGAACCATATTGTTGAATACCACTGCTCAACTGATATTAGAAAACCAGAGAACTAAAGCTCTGAACTACAATGCACAGCTCGAATTTGCTCCTTAGATAAAGAATAAAGGGTTGAGTGTGTAAATTCATCGTCAAACGGCTCTCTCAGATAAGGACGTGATCTCGGTCTACAGTGTGTTGACATTGATGCACATGGTGCTGACATGTTAAGACAGTTACACAATACAGGTTTGATACACTACAAGGCGTTCTGTATGACAGTAGACTAAACATTAACACACTACAAGATGTTCTGTATGACAGTAGACTAAACATTAACACACTACAAGATGTTCTGTATGACAGTAGACTAAACATTAACACACTACAAGATGTTCTGTATGACAGTAGACTAAACATTAACACACTACAAGACGTTTTATATGACAGACTAAACATAAACACCCTACAAGGCGTTCTGTATGACAGTAGTCTAAACATTAACACACAAAATGATTGGATGATATTTACCCTAATATTCATACTTACTCACCAATAAATTACTATTTTGGCAGAATATTATCTTTTTAGTATTAGTGATATTGCACTAAAGTTGCAATATTGCTAATGAAACAAGCAATAACACCAATAATGCAATATATTTCCAATGGTAAACTATCCACTGGTGCAGGTGATGGCTATCTGATTTTAAATGTAGGAAGCTGATATAACAAGAACCTACATACATAAACTATAAGAGAGTGGGAATAAACTGAGTTTCTTTTTTAAGTCACTCTTTCTGCAAAGCCATGTCTGTGTGTCTGTTATCAGACAATTTGACTGACCTAGAGAATGTTCTGCATTTAGGCTAATTAAAATGTCTGTTTACAGTCTTATCTCCTGGTAATAAGAAATTTGAGGTACGTATAGACGTAGCAGACAACTGCAAACAACTGTCAAGGTAGGGGTGGGTGATGTGGCATTCAGTACTTTACCTTGAAGCAGCTGCCATCTCCTGGACACAGATGTGCATGAATGCATATCAAAATGTATGTTGTAATGATACAAATTACAAATACCATTTCAAAAATGTATCAAAATGAATTGCAAAATACTGGCAAGAAATCTAATGACTTCAAATACAGATTCAAAACAGCTGTTCGTGTTCATTGAAACCCAAATTTATTTTACACTTTTACCTATTCAAAAACCGAGCTCTCAGAACATATTCTAGAAATGTTTACACAATACAAAAAAAGTATTGTATAAGTATGTCTAACACCACAAATCACAAAAAACACAAAAGTCATTAAACATTTATTTCAAATATATCTAATGGAAATACTGCCCATCTCTAATCCTGGGTTGTTGGTTGGGATCCCTGGTGATGTAACCCACCTTCTGGTGGGCATATTGGAGGTCCTCAGCTCTTGGTCTCAACAGAATTCAATAGACGTGGTTAATTTCTGTTGGACATTGGTCGCTATGGCAACAGTTCAACACAGCAGATTCTGTCAAGATACGCTGCACCCTCGAGAAAATAACGAGAAGTAGGTGGACCCTAGCGGTGAGGATTTACTGGACATGGCCAGTTTTCTCAACCCCAGATTGGAGATGAATTTCATTGCCGGACAACACATCCCAACAATAAAGGAAAGGTTCAAAGCAGAAATGTCAGCAGCAGCACCTGAGGAGAACACCACAGGGAGCGCATGGCCCCAGGAACCCTGTGGCCCAGGAGGAAAGAAGGCCAGGAAGTCTTTGGGGAGCTTTTTCAAAGGAAAGTGACACAGCACCTCCAAGGGTCACCATTATGACACTCAGTGGAAGCAGAGATGAGTAGCTACTTGGTGTCCCCTGTGCTGGATAGTTTTTTGTTTCCTGTATAGAGATTTGAAACAGATTAACCTCTTTTTTGCTTCAAGAAATGTATATGCCTATATATTTTTGAATCATTTAATTTCTGGCATTTATTTTGAAAGGCACAAGTCACATGAAACACAACGTGTTATTACTTTTATTTTCCATTTCAGTGAACAAACAAATGTTTATCAATGTTCCATGAGTCCAAATATGCAATATATATATATATATATATATTTTTTTTTTTATCATGATCATACTTTGTTTTCTGTTCATACTACTTTTATTGGTTGTTACAGACATGTAGTTGACAGAGGGTTGTGACACTAATGGAGAATGCGATATTTCTGCACCAAGATATAAAAATATATATATAAATGTGTTATTGTTTAATTTATTGTTATCAAGGTAAATGTGACAATATATCATGATGGATTTCAGGTGCCCTATGAGGCAGTCCACTTCCTGTTTTGGTTGAGACCCCTCCCTTGTGTCATAAGTGAATCCTGCACAATTTGCAGGAAATTGTACCCAGGGACACATAGAATAAACCAATTCTTTCAGCGGTGGTCTCATTTTTCTACAGCCATTATACTATGCTATCAAAATTAGTTGGAGAATAATATATTGTAGTGCGAGCAGTTATTGATAGTGTGATAGATATCAATGAACTTCACTCAGAACCAGATGTCAGATAGTATCAATAGGCCTCTTCTGAAGGAATGAATTCTGAACTTTCTAAACACAAGAGATGACTTTATGTAAAAGGTTGCATTTCTGAACTAATCTAAGGCACACTCGATAATCCGACAATCATAAGTAAACATGAAATGAAGGAAGAGGTAGATCTGCATCTGAATTGTGATGTGAGTGGTGAGAAATGAACGGCAATATGCAGCCAGAGCGACAACGGGGCACCCGCAGACACAATTACACAACTTCAAGCTACAGAAGACACGAATCAGCAATCAGATGAACAACGAAAGGGGCGACGGAATTACAGAGAATACTGATTAACTGAGAATACTGAATTAGAGATCGCTGTATACAGACTTGCAAAGCGCTGAGTTACTAACAGCGGAGCCGCTACAAAGCAAATTAAATGTTGTGTAGTTCAATGGAAATGGTAGGCCATGTGTGGTGTTATGAATGACACCCAGTGTGTGATGACCATGAATATGCCAGAACCAGCAGAGGCGGGTCCCAAGGGAGAGGGTAAACATCAAGGCAAGGTTCAACAGGGCGCAGACAGGAGGGTAATGGAAGTCCGACCTCAGCGGGGCTACCAACTGGATGGAGCAACTAAACAACAGCGCCCAGCGAGGCCTGATAGGTTGATAAATGCCAAATGCACTCGAATGGCGATGAGTTGATTATGAGGGTCACACGAGGCGTACACCGACCCACAGTGGAGCTTGCAATCAGTTCAGTAAACAACAGAGTTGGCTAGCAGACAGGCCTGCTGGAAGCTGTGTGTATGTGTGTGTGTGTGTGTCAGGTGGGTAGAGGCTTTGTCCGAAGGCAGCTTGGGTGCCTTGCTTCGTCGTGAAGCAGTTTCTCTGACTTCTGGAGACAAAGTTGTTATTTAGACTTAACACGTGTCTCATGACCACGCAGTGCATAAAGTCTGATGTATGAAAGGGACGCATGGTGTTTCGCTTGCCAAGTCGGCATGGCATGTGTGGGAATGGAACGGGTAAAGTTACAATAGGAAAGTCCTCATACAATATGCATTAAACATTACCTTTGGCTCCCAGATCTACACAATGCAACTGATACTACTTACTTGATTTGTAAAGAATAATAAAGATTTTTTTGTCAGCCTAAACAACTGGATTTAGGTGGGTTTACCCTCCACTACATCCCAGATTCTAAAAAAATAAAAAAATAACTGTGTGCTCTATTGATAGTTCTACTTTTTATTACCCACCATTCGTGCTAATGTTCATCATGTCAGCCCTGGGGAGACCTACACCCCCCTCACCCACCCCGCAACTGGGTCTGACGAATAATATCGCCAGGGGGGTCTGAAAAGTCACTTCATCAAGTTGGAAAATGCAGAACAATAGTGTACAAATGCATTCAAGGTATTCACAAAGGTCTGCACTATAAGAAACGATGTGGAGAGGGGAAAGAAACATGAAGGGAACAAGAACCCGCATGCTGGCCTTGGCCGTGTTATAAAGCCATTTCAGGGAGTGGAAATGAGAAATAAAAGCCATCAAGCAACACTCATTAGGGAGCCAAGGCAATACAAAGCATGTTAATGGACAGACTATCACACACACACTCATACATAAAATACACTATGTACAATAAATATACATGCACGTTGTACCAAATGAGAAGTATACAGAGTTTAAAATGGTTGAGTGGGAAAAATAATCTCCTGTGTCTTCACACTGGAAATGAAATACCTGCAAAATACTAACTGGGAATAAGAAGAATAAAAAACGAACTACGTGTGATGGTAAAAATTACACATGCAGAGCTAATGGTAACAATTACGGAAAACAACAGTGGGCTTCAGTCTTCCATTCCATCTTCCATTGATTTATTTAGCAGCTCCGATCAAGTCCTGACATTACTTGAACCCTGTTGCTGGCTTTCCTCCATCAACAGTCCCTCCATCACTGATGCTCCCTGCCAAAATTAAAACTGCAGATGGGGACAAAGTCAAATATTAACAGTAAGTATCGAGTTTCATGCTCAAGCACTTGCTTGTAATAGAATATTTTCAGTATGATTTTTGATGTTGTCAATTGTGCATTGTTGTGACACCAGAAAACAGAATGGAACCAAAGCATACAACCAGAGGGAGACAAGGAGCAAGGCAGATCTATAATCTCAGTTTTGCAGCGGAATATACAATATTGTAAACATAATCATCACACTGTCAGGAAGTAAACCTATAAATCCAAATCTCAGACAACCATGGCAGTTTCCTCTTTTAAATGAAGCAGGTTTCTGTTCACCTCAGCTGTTGCCTTTTTATTGGGTTGGGTTGTGACTGTGGCTATGCAGAAGATCCTCACAGCGAGATGCGCCTTTTCCTGTTTTCGGGGGGGGGCGCGCGTTGGGGGATTAAAGATCTTTTTCAGGGTTTTGGGGAGCTTTAGGAAAATTCCTTCAAGACAAACAAGAGACACCGTCACCTCATCCCCATCCCTATTTCTCTATCTATTCCCTTTCCTGCAGCTTCACTGGCATCCCAGGGTTTCCACAGCGTTCAGTTACCTACAGTTCATTAGTATTTATCGCCTGATTTCTCCTTCCACCAGTGATCGTCTCAATCCGCCAGAGACTCTGGATGTATGGAGGAGCAAAGCGGTACACCGTGTTCCTCTACATCACAACACCTCCAGAGTGCTCTCTGATGCCTTGAAGTAAAAGACAGAGAGATGGCAAACAAACCAAGAAAGGTGACGCTGCAGTGGGATTATTAAAGAGGAAGAGCTAGGAAGCTGCAAGGTTGGTAAAGGAACCCTGCCATGGTTATGTCAGTGCTCCATTTGCATGTGCTCTGTTGTATAAGGATGCCAGCGATGTGCTGAAATGATCGAAATGTTCAGGTTGAGACACGGCTTGCACCTCACATTGTACTTAATGACCATCCAATGGCCTTTTCTGGCCTGGGATGGTCATGACGACGAGAGTCTGAGTTTAGCATCTCATGAAGCATCAGCTCTGTTCCATTCAGAAACACTGATCATATTCATTCAGCACATCTTGTCAGGTACATGAAAGCTATACCTTTTGATTAAGTATTAACATTTCTCTCGACTTTGTCTTTCCGTTTGTGTTTCCTATACCAAAATAGCAGATTGGAAGTTGTTTCAGATCAGCCATACACTGGAAAACAAATGATGTATTATATTTTTATCTTATCTGATTTTCTATATCCAGTTCAACCTCCTACAAGTCCTGTTCAAGATACACATAAGTATGATTTTTTTAAAATTATTATTACAACTTCTTGCTGTCCTTGGCTCTTCAGAACTGAGTTACCAAGAAAGGAATAAAGTTCAAAAGTTTCATTACTTAATGTTTTGGTCTATCATTCTGAATTTGTCATCTGAATAATCCGATGTTGATGAATTCTGATTTTCAATTCATGCCAACATAAATGTGTAACTTGTTCCCCTTTCAAACAGCATTTGGGTTGCCCAAAAGTTGACTGTGTAGCACAGTTGAATTAGTGATTGCAAGATAAAGGTAATTATTGAATAGAATTGTTTGTGTTGTTCTAGGTGAAGCTCTCTCTTTTTTTTTTGAGAAATATGTTTAATGTCAAGGAAGATTTTAAAAAAGTAAAAATAGGAATTATTAGGTAAATTATCAAACAAAAAATATTTTACTCTCCAGAGATGACTTAATTATGATAATTTGATGTAATTTTAGCTCTTACTCATGGGCTCTGCGCACGTAGGAAGCAAGAGACATTTTAACAATGCAGACATAAAGAAAGCATTCTGTAAGTGTCTCTTGACATTTAGCTTCTTTTTGCACAGTGTTTTGCACCAACATTATCCATTTCAACCTAAGCAAAGTTAATGTGGCTTATAGTTATAAGTAATTAGAGAAATCAAACCATGCATGACCTTTAATAGAAACTGGTCGCTGCCTTTGTTCTCTTTGTGCCTTACATGTGTACGGTCTCTGCCAAAACTTCAAGAGTCTGGAAAAGTGAAGAGCACAAACCTTGTGTGAAGGCTTAAAAATGATCTTGTTTGGCTGCGTACTCACAATCCACACATTAATCTTAAATCTCCTCCATTACTGAGAGACAATGTTGGAAAAATACAAGAAATCCAACAAAGAGTAATAATACACTGAAATTAATATGTGTTTATATATGTACACACACACACAAAGTTGACAATATAGAGCAGTGGTTCTCAACCGGTGTGCCGGGTAAAATCAAAAAATATAACATTTTAAATACATTTTTTATGATAATTAAGTGGAAGTGTCACTTATTTATACATTAAAAAATATATAATTATTAGCTTTTATTCATATTTTCAGATTTCTGAAATACATTTTGGTCTGGGAGGGGATTATTATTTTGACGCACATTGACGATGCAATGACTCTGATAGCATCGGTGCATTAAACAAGTTTGTGTCTCAATGGACCTTTCCATCATGATGTGAATTAATGGACAGATTTCTTATTTCTGATTTTGCCTTAAATCCACTTCATTCATGAAGGGGAGAGGAAGATGAAGGTGAGGAGACGGGTTAAAGAGGGCTTTTAGTATTCTTGACAATCATCATCATGGATTGTGCAAAACGGGTTGCAACTCAACAGTAGGAAGGTGGTCCTAATATGTTGTACACTCAGTGTAAATCTACAATAAAACAATAGCAGCATAGTAAAAAACTAACTGCAAGCTGTAAAAATTAACTGAACAACACAAGTCACAAACAGCTTGCAGTTTAGGGTGACAATCTGGAGTAAGGCTGATGGCAAGACAGCCTACTCTATCTACATAACATTAGACTGAACCAACAGGTTAGGTTACCAGTGTTAAAGATCCAAGGCTTAAGCTATATGGGTAAAATCAATAACAATTATATACATTTTGCAAGCTCCAGTGATCCTTTTTTCAAAAACACTTAAACTTTTATCACTGGTTTGCCCGTGATTCCTTCGTCTTATACCACCAAAATATACTGTGGGGTTCATAGTGTGGCCAGCAGTACAAATCAATTTTAAAATTATATTGCATCAGGTGTCACGGCTGCTCAGCCTTTACCCTCACTTTCCCCTGAGTTCTAGTCTTCGCCTGTTGCTGTCTCCCTGTTGTCGTGCAGGCGTGTCCCTGAGGGCCCCAGTCTACATAGCTGATTCCAATCCCACATCTTCCCCTGTGTATATTAGCTCTGCCCTCATACATGCTCACTGCTTGCTTGTCTTCTACCCCAGTATGCCTATTGTCTGTGCTAGCGTTCCCAGTCTAATAAGTTCGTTGTCTGCTATTGCTGTTATCTGTACCGCATTACTCTCGAGTAAAGAGTTGCTTTTCTGAGAACTTATGCCTCCAGCCTGCGTCTGCTTCTGGGTCCATCTGTACTCGATCACTACATCAGGTAGTCTAAGCATTACTATAGGGAATGAATAGGAATCTCTATATAGGGATTTTTTGCAAAACAAACAAATGCTTGTGTATTTTGATTCTGGCTGTCTTTAACTATTCTAAAAACTACTTATAGCTGCCAAATAATTAAATCCACTGGGGAAATTCTAAATCCATTTGCTACTGCGGCCATTTGACCAAAAAAAGTGAGTTTCATGTCATGATGAAGGGGTAATTAATGTAAATCATTACCATTCCTCCAGTTTTTTTTTTTTTTTTAAGATTAAGATTAAGATTACTTTATTCGCAATTCGGGGTGCTCACACGCACCAACACACACAACACATGCAGGGGGGAAGTGGCCGCCAAACACAACACACACACACATGCAGGGTCGAGTGTCCGAATTGAATGCTTTCTCTGCATTTCCCCATCCCCGCCGACCTTCTTCCAGGGACAGCCAGGGAGCAGTGGGCAGCCGCCAATACCAGCGCCCGGGGACCAATTCCAGATGTACGTCCTCATCTTCGTCAGGGACAGGACAGGATGTTGCATGTTTTTAGATGGGGTTCTTTTTACAGGAGGAGACCCATGTGAGCACGGGGAGAACATGCAAACTCCTTTTTGACTGTAGTAGTTATCATCATGTCTCCCTGTGTCACATGGAATCCACTTTAGAAATAATGTATTAACTTGTAAACGAGAGCCTCGTAACAGCAGTAGACCTACTTTGGTTTGGGCTTGATAAATATAAAAACATTGCCCCCTACTGACATTAATTGGTCTTACAGTGTGCCAAATGATTTATTCTACTTATTAGTAGTAGTAGTAGTAGTATTTGAATTAGAAGTAGAATTAGATGGCAGTGGACACGGTGGATAAATAACATACGTGCAACAATACTTTTTCAAAATGTCTCGTTTCCACAGAAATATTTCTTGGCTGTGTGGAAATGCCTCTGAAACTCGCTCTGAAACTATTAATAATTGGTTTTCAGACTATGTGACACTAGAAGTCTCCATGATAGGCAAGGCAAGTTTATTTGTATAGCACCTTTCATACATAAGGCAGTTCAAAGTGCTTTACATGAGACATTAAAAGACATTTAAAACAAGGACATTTATAAAGAGAAAAATAATAATAAAATCACAGTGCAAAAGGAATAAAAGTCGTAGTGCAAGTTTACAGTTCAGCAGAAAGCGGTGGTGAACAGAAACGTTTTTAGTCTGGACTTAAAAGTAGTTATTGTGGGAGCAAGTCTCAGTTGTTCTGGAAGTTTGTTCCACCTATTTGTTGCATAGTAACTAAACGCTGCTTCAACCTGTTTTGTTTTGACTCTGGGAACAGTTAGCAGACCTGTCCCAGTTAACCTGGGGGGTCTGGAGGGTTCATATTGGGTGAGCATGTCAGCGATGTATTTTTGTCCAAGACCATTTAGTGACTTGTAGACGAGTAACAATATTTTAAAGTCAATTCTTTAACACACTGGAAGCCAATGCAGGGATCTGAGAATTGACGTGATGTGGTCAAACCTTTTCGTCTTTGTTGTAGCAGCAGGCGTTTTGAATGAGCTGTAGCTGTCTGAGTGCCTTTTTAGGGAGACCCAAGAGAAGACCATTACAGTAGTCTAGCCTACTGGTAATAAAGGCGTGAATGAGTTTTTCTAGGTCTTGTTGTGACATGAGTCTTCTGAGCCTTGCTATGTTTTAAGATGATAGTAGGCTGATTTTGTTACAAACTTGATGAGACTGTTAAAATTTAGACCTGAGTCCGTAATAACGCCAAGACCTCTGGCTTGGTCTTTGGTTTTTAAAGACAGGAAGGTATGTACTAACTTTAAGCCTTTCTTTGGCACTATCAATATCAATATTCTTTGGAATTATCAATATGAATATTAAAGTCACCAGTTATAACTAGACAGTCAAAGTCAGTGGAAACATTGGACAATAGTTCACTGAAGTCGTCAAAGAAGGTGGGACAATATTTTGGTGGCCTGCAAATAATTAATAGTAGAACTCAGGGAGAAACTTTCAATACAGCAGAAAGGTATTCAAAAGATGGAAAATCTCCAAATAATGTCTGTTTGCACTGGAATGCATTATTAAATAAAACAGCAACCCCTCCACCTCTTTTTCCAGTTCTACAAACATCCAAAAAATTAAAGTTTGCAGGGGCTGACTCAATAAGTATAGCTGCACTGTTGCTACTGTTTAACCATGTTTCAGTTAAAAACATAAAATCAAGTGCATTGGTAATAATAAGAACATTGATTAAAAATGATTTGTTTGCTAGCGATCTGACATTAAACAGAGCTAGTTTTATGGTGTTGGTGACAGGCCCCAAGGCCGGTTGTCGTTGACAGGGAATATTTGTCAAACTTGGTAAGTTTGCAGTGTGAGTGGAATACACTTTTTTCGCTCTATTGCTAGTCAAAACAGGAATAGAAAAAGTGCCGGGCACTGACGCAGACATTATTTGTTGGGAATGTCTGCACAGACATTCAGAAGCAGGAAATGGGGGTGAGGGGGGCTTGGTGTCGTGACTGACTTGGAGAGATGGAGAGGAGGGGTGATGTCGAGGCGCTGCCTGAGGGCTAGGCGGTGCCTGGCGTGAGACAGCACATGGACGGGGTGGGGGGGGGTTGATGTTTGTAGTCTTAGCGGTGGCAAAGGCCTCGGACTAAAATCCTTCAGTTGTTGGCCAAAAGTTGTCAAGTCTCAGGTCTCCTACAAAAAGGCATCAGACCAAACGGCCTCAGGTCTCCTAAACTTAGCTCGTCTGCAATAGTTTTGTAAGCTAAAGTTAGCCTAGTATGTTTGCCATTGTTAATGTTTACTTAGTTAGATGTAGCTAATGTTAGCCACCAAAGATATCCAAAGTGGCTAACGTTAGCCACATCTAACTAAGTAAACATTAACACTGGCAAACATTAAATCTATATATTGTGTGTTCTCCATTGTAAGATTTTAACCCGTATAACATTTGCAAAGTTAATTAATGATAACTGTTGGAAACCCTTGATGCTCTGCACTGGCTCTGCGTCCTGTGTCTCTGTCCCGTGATTGAAGGTTGTCAAGCACGAGCTCGGAGAACAAAGTGACAACAACAAGCAATTTGCGTGTCCGCAAGGTTCTGAGTTTATTCACACTTGCACAGGGTTATATAGAGTTGAACACACAACTTTCATAACTGATTCTTCAGAACAGGATATGGAGCAATCGTGCAGGTGGGGGTCTTAGCCCCGCAATTCTGAGAATCCCTGTACCTGTCTGAGTCTGCTCACCACAGCGTCCTGTGATGGCAGACTTTCACTCATCTGCACAGTAACATCAAAATATTAATAGAATGCAAGTAAGAAATGTGTGTTTAGAAATGTTTAATATCCAACATTGCCCTCTTTTATTCTAAAAGAATAAGTATAAAACATAATAAACACATAACCATAACATCATTATTCTTCCTGTCTTTCCAAGGCCCGCCAGTTGCGGTGCAAAGGAGGACAACAACAAGTCTTCTGTATGGTCAGCATCAGGGGCTGCTCTGAGCCGGAGCCTTCTTTACGCAGGTAGCGTGGATCCATTGGGGCTGGGCGCTGGTCAGCACTGCAGTCCTGGTCACAGCTACTACCTCTGTTGGTGGGGTAAATGCGGCTTCACCGACCTTCCTGGGGTTCAGGGATCTGACGAGGACGAAGTCTCCGGGCTTGAAAGGGTGTGTTGGTTTGTCACCTGGTAGGGGGAGAGATAGAGATACATCACCGTAGTGGCCATTCAATTTCTCAATTAGGGCGACTGTATAGTCACCTAAAGCAGTGTCCACATCTCCGGAGAGACATGGACCACCCTTCCCCCGCACCCATGGTGTTGGAAATGGTCTGCCCATTAATACTTCAAATGGAGATAATTTGGTTGTTGCACTTGGAGTCATCCTTATTTCGGCCAATATTGCAGGTAGTAACTCTACCCAGCTTATACCTTTGTCCAGTGTGGCCCTGGTTAGTTTTTCCTTCAATGTCCTATTCATTCTTTCTACCACACCTGAGGATTGCGGGTGATATGGAATATGGAACTTCCAGTCTATTGTAAGATATTTACATAAGAGCTGTGTGACTTTTGAAGTGAATGGAGTTCCTTTATCACTATTGATGCTTGTTGGTATCCCGAATCTTGGAATAATTTCTTTTGCAAGAATTTTTACTACTGTTCTAGCATTTTCTTTTGCACATGGGAATGCTTCAACCCATTTTGAGAACTGATCCACTATTACTAGCATATATTTTATCTGGCCCTTTTGGGGCATGTGCGTGAAATCAATCTGTAATGCTTGGAAGGGACCGCTAGGTGGAGGTAATGCTTCGTGTTTGGCAGCTGATTTTCCTACGTTAACTCTAGCACAGACCAGGCATGACTCTATGATTGTTTTAACCGTGCTCCCAATGTTTATAGCACAAAATCGTTTTTGAATCATCTCTCTCACCCCCCCTTTGTCCGATATGGGAAATGCCATGAAAATGTCGGACAATTAACGGGAGAGTGGCCGCAGGTATGGCTACTAAGTCCGTGCCGGAGCGTAGGATGCCATCAGTACCGGGGGTCACGTTTTGAGAGGCCCAAAATGCAAGGTCAGCTGCGCTGGCCGCGGACTGAATTAGGGCAAGATCCACGTGGTCTGGGGTGTAAGGCATTTGGAACATGGCTGTATTTATTTGATCAGGAGGATGTAGCACTGGCAAATTGGCAGCAGCATATTTAGCAACTTCGTCAGCTAGGTCATTACCGTGTCTTTCTTCTGATGAGTCTGTATTATGACCCTTGACCTTCACTATAGCCAAGGCAGAAGGTAGATGTATGGCTTGCAACAGTGTGGTGACCAGATGACCATTGGCTATAGGTTTGCCTGAGGCAGAAATAAAACCTCTTTCCTGCCATAATTTACCAAAATCATGAGCCACCCCGAAGGCATAGCGAGAATCGGTATAAATTGTCAGTGGTTGATCAGGGAATAGCTGGCAAGCCCTTATAATTGCAGTTAATTCAGCCTGCTGCACAGACAGCATGTTCAAAGAGGAAGCCTCATGTACTATGTCTGGTAACTCACAGACTGCATAACCACAGAGATAGACATCATCAGAAGGGTGTGAGCATGACCCATCTACATACAACTTCCTTCCTTCATCTAATGGAGTGGATTGCAAATCTGGTCTGGCTGATGCATTCACAGTTAGTTCCTGGATACAGTCATGTGAGGGGGAAACCCCGCTCTCTTTTGTTACCATTAACATATGCTGCAATAGCAATGCTGGATTAGAGCCAGGTGTTGTAATGATTGTTAACCCTTGTGTGGCCGTGAGTGTTGCCTCATACCCACTACGTCTTTGTGCCGTCATATGCTGTGATGACAAATTATTCAAAATTGTTCCCACTTGATGGGAAGCGTGTAATGTGAGGGGATGTGACAACACGAGCCTCTGAGCATCCTCCACCATCATGGCACACGCTGCAACCGCCCGCAAGCACGCAGGCATGCCTTGAACCACCACAGGAAGCATCTTCGATTGAAAAGCGCAAGGGCGATAACCACTCCCTGAGCCAACACCGCAGCGGCTGTTGCACCATCTTCAGAGACATACAGATGAAAAGGAAGTGCGTAGTTTGGCAGCCCCAGGGCCGGAGCAGAGCATAATGATTGTTTCAATGTGGAGAAGGAATTTGCCATTTCTTTATCCCACACCACTCTATCAGGGGCATCTTTTAGAGTGCATGCTCGCAGTATTTTGTCATGGTGGGAACAGTCAGGTATCCACTGGCGACAATAGCCCACCATTCCCAGAAAACTCAACATTTGCTTCTTTGTGTTTGGTGGAGGGACCTCTTGTATAGCCATTACTACCCAGATATTTCACTTCCTTCCTGCACCATTGCAGCTTGGAAAGAGATGCCTTATGTCCACACATATGTAGATGTTTCATTAACATTACAGAGGCTGTTTGACATGTGTCAGCGTCTATACCAGTCAACAACAGGTCATCCACGTATTGGATCAACGTACATCCCGGGGGAGGAACGAAGGACGCCAACGTAGTCGTACCACCATAGCAAATGTAGCCCTGTGGGAGCCTAGTCCACGTGTATTGCTTCTGCCTATACGTAAATGCAAACAGGGGCCGCGTGTCTGGATGTACGGGGATGCTGAAAAAGGCTGAGGTCAAATCTACAACAGTAAACCACGCATGCTCTGCTGGGATAGCTGTTAATATAGAAGTCACATCTGGCACAATGGGAGGTAGTGGTACCACTAGGTCATTAATCTGCCTCAGATCTTGACTAAATCTCCACTCATTTCTCCAAGTATTCATTCAATATCCAACAATAACAAACATTACTCATTTCTGCACTCCACGCAACTTCAGAAGAATAGCACCTTCAAAAAAAAAATTCCATGCGAGTCCGTTTGGTCTGATGCCGTTTGGTAGGAGACCTGAGGCAGTTTGGTGTGATGCCGTTTGGTTTGATGCCGTTTGGTAGGACCTGAGGCCGTTTGGTAGGAGACCTGAGATTTGACAACTTTTGGCCAACAACTGAAGGATTTTAGTCCGAGGAACGATGCAGTTTACTGTGAAACACGAGAACTGACAACGTTTAGTCCGAGGAACGATGCCGTTTACTCTGAGGTCTGAGGATTTCCTATTATGGACACTGTACTACAACACATTAAGTCAACACAACACATTAAGACAACACAACACATTACAGAAACGCGCTGCAATTACGCCAAAACAAGTGTTTCCAGAGGACACTTAAACATGAATCCTTAGATTCCACTGGTGAATTCGACGTGTATATGATCCACCAAGCAATCCTTATTCAAATAAAATCTCAATTTCTATAATTGGTTCACCCACCACGGAGTATTTTGGTAGAAACGGACTGGGAATATTACACAGATGGACCAATTCTAAAAATTTAGATTTTATTGAAATAATTAGATGCTCGGTAGATCTTGTGTATGCCGATTTTCCCAGTGGAACCCACCTATTCAGAAAATGTATTAATTCATGTTCTACGAGGTTTGTGTGTCTGCCGATAAGCAATGAGGCAATACATTGCCAGATTTTTGAATGGAGTTTGGCATGCCCGTCTTCACACAAGAGCGGCGTCGTTCATTCTCATCCAAATTAACACCGTTAACCCCGCCCACTTGTAAAGGGAACAACCACGAACCCTCGACATTCAACTTCAACTACTCATTCGTGGTGCACACGAGCGACTAGCAAGTTGTACCACGGTACGCATCACAGCACTAGGCGACATCATCATGTCCCCGAACCCGACCCCCGTGTGCACCCTTCGCTGCTTCGCGCCGCTACTTCTGCTGTTCTTCACTGCGGGACAGCGGTGTCTCGCGGGCCGTCCATTGCTTGTGTTCCTGATCGACGGGTTCCGTTATGACTATATGGACGACCTGCACACGCTACCCGGTTTCCGCGAACTCGTGGACAACGGGGTGAAGGTGGATTACATGACGCCAGACTTTCCGAGTTTATCATACCCTAATTACTACTCATTGATGACAGGTAAGAAAGTATCTCTATCGATCTATCTTTCGTAGTTGTCTGTCATACTACTTTGAATGATGAGATAGTCATAATTTCATAATTTCATAATTTCATAATTAGGGGGCGCACCGGTGGCTCACCGCGTAGGGCGCGTACCATAAGATTCAGTCCTTCCCGCAGCCGACGAGGGTTCGAATCCGGCCCTTGGTCATTTGCTGCATGTCCTCCCCTCTCTCTCCCATACCTTCCTCACTATCGCTCTGTCTCAATAAAGGCCAAAAAAATATATATAATTTCATAATTGATTAATTGAAGGTATTTGGCACTATACTCCTCACAGGACTCAATATCTCAAAATGCTGTATGAAAACATAAGCAACACAATGCAATCCTACACTAAAAATTGTCATTTAATCTGGGGTTGAGTAAACTGAAGATAACTGCCACTGTAGTGAGATAATTTGACCTGTCTCCAGTACAAATCAGCTTGTTGAGAGAATTTTCTTGAATCAAATGATAGTTACTAGTGGGGTGATACAGCTTATTTCAAGATATTGTCACTTGTGTCTTTTCTCAAAACAGAATAACCTGCATTGGGAAAAAAGTGAAATTATCTCACCTCTTTGAATGCAGTGCATGCAATAAGTGGACAGGGTCATTTCAAGACACTGTGGCAAGACAAAACATTCCACACAACTTAAATGCCTCCACTTGCAAAGTAGAAATGGAAAATAAATGGATTGTGTCTGTAAAGTACACACTGAAGAGGCAGGCAGGGAGGGGCAGATATACAGTATTTCAGTCCTAGGAGGGGGCATAGTCCCCACATGAATATCCATGGGAGATAAAAAAAACAAAACCATAAAGTCTGATATGATCACTATAAACTCACTGTGACAGACCGGGGTGGGGGGGGCGGGGGGGGGGGGGGCATTAAGGTTAAGGTTAATGGCCTGAGGGACAAACACAACCTTCCTTCTATTGGTTCTACATTACTAAAGATATACTGTAGCTCTCTAGTGGTTCATTTGTAGGCTCAGGTAAGGCAGTATCCTCCTAAGCACCAGTTAAGTGTAAGAGTACCGCAAGGCTCTAGAGAGCTACAGTATATCTTTAGTAATGTAGAACCAATAGAAGGAAGGTTGTGTAAACTGAAGATAACTGCCATTAAGGTTAAGGTTAATGGCCTGAGGGACAAACACAACCTTCCTTCTATTGGTTCTACATTACTAAAGATATACTGTAGCTCTCTAGTGGTTCATTTGTAGGCTCAGGTAAGGCAGTATCCTCCTAAGCACCAGTTAAGTGTAAGAGTACCGCAAGGCTCTACTCATAGCATCAATTTTGTTCTCCAGGACGCCAACAAGTTTTTAATAAATCTGCAGTAGTCTAAATGTTCCAAATGTCAAAAATGTTGCAAATGAACAGCTTGGCTGTCTCACTGACAATGTATATAAAACGTTTTGGCTATATTTTTGTTCTCATTTAATTTTCTGCATGAAGTCATTTTCATGTTTTTCAGACCTGGAGAAATTCACAGTTTAATTATTTACTTTTCATTTGACTATTGATTAACGATTGTCCCAGTCAAGCTGCTTAGTCAGAAGTCTTCTAAACTCAACTAAAGCGAATGACTGTATCCAACCTTGGTCTCGTCACAGTGGCTTCTAGTAAAGATTAGAATTGATTTTACATTCTGACTGATTACTTTCAAACTTTGCATGGTTTAGTCCCAGTCCACTATAATGTTGGCACTGTTGAGTGGCTCTGATATTTGAGTTAAAGGAATCAAAGCAGTTCAACTAGTTACATAAAGAAGTTATTCTGGTCCCAAACTTGGTTACATACTGTTGTCAAGGACACTTGACTGTTTTGTTTTTGTTATGTTGACTATATCCAGTATAGGTCTAGAGAGACATTAGTTGTATGCTGTTGTTGTTGTTATTGTGTCTGCTTTGCCAATGCAAGACAAGCTGTTTGAATTAAATTTAATCCAGAGAGCAAGGGAGGGAAACAAAGTGAAACAGAGACAGGGATTGAGACAGAGAGATGAATAAAGCCATTGAATGACAGGCACAGATGTGAATGGTCACGACTGCTCTCCATCAAGAACATGGTACTGCCCTCTCCTCTTGCTGTACATTTCCATTTCTCTCTCCCCCTCCACTCTGTCTCTCCTGTAAGTCAGTATTTGTATCTTATTGGCACAATACGACTTGCTTACATTGCCAAAGCAGATAAGCAACAATAGCAAATTGTAAATAGTGTGGGGCCTTTATAACACTATATATGCATTAATTTAGTTTAAGATAAGATGATGAAACTTTATTGATTGTTGCAGGGCAAAGCCAATAGGATTCAGCAGTGAAAAGGAAAATGTAATGTAGGCACTCAAATAGAATATAGTCAATTTAAACAGTAGAAACGATACGAATACTAAAAAATAGTAAAATAATAAAAGAAATAAAAAGCAACCAAACAATAGTATGAATTATTTACCTGTATGCATTGACTTATATTGTTACTTACAGATGTTACTAACGGTATCAAATGCTTGGTTAAATATGAATTAATAGATATTAAATATGTGCAGTTTATATACAAGTAAGTAAGTAAATATAAGTATATAGGTAAATATAGGTATACATAAACATGTGCTATATTGTAAACATATTACTATATAAATACATGTGTGTGTAGTAGCCTATATGCTGGCAAAGCTGACAGTGCCTCATCAGGTCTGCTTAATGTCTTGGCAAGACGGATGAATGAAGAGATTTACCAGCGTATGGAGAGGCTAATCCACATGGTATATCCCATTGTGTCACAAACTGACCTTTGTTGCTTACAAAAAACTATCTTTGTTTCTTGTTGAAGAAAAACAGAGTGCAGTGCATGTGCAGACATGGAGCTCTTGCTCCCTTGGTGCAATATTCTGGTTGCTAACAAAAGAGTACCTTTATTAGTAGCGATTGATATGAATTAACCAAATATAGAGCTTGTTTACCGCAGGGAAAAATCTCATTCTCATGTGAGGAAACATGGTGCACTAGCGCTCTCTATTGAGCATCGCAGGGAATGACACGTTATGAATTAACGTTTTAGTAACGGAACACTTTGTGTGAGCTACAATTATCTTGGATGAAAAAGATGAAATGTGACATTGAGATATTTGTGAGGAGGAAGGTGCACCTTATCAGCTTCATCTTACCATAGAGTGGGTGGGAGGTCTAGGATGGAGTTCAGTTTAGTCCTCATCATCCCCTCTGCTACTGCCTCCAGGCTGTCCAAGCTCAGCCCTACAGCCCTTGTTTTACCAGAATACAACAGCAATCCAAACATTTCTGTATCAGCCTTAAAAAAACCTATATAGGTAGCCGAAGCAGAAGTTAACCAAGCCCCCTGGTTTAGCGGCTATGTGGCTAGCGCAGTTTTCCATAAACGGGAGGGGGACACGTTTTATATCAACTAAACAAAGTAATAGATTTTGTTGAAAATCACGTGGCAGCACTCTCTGTTATATCAGCAATCATAAGCTATACACATGCTGTGCCAGAGACTTGTGTAGAAGCAGATAAGTTCTATCAATGCTGTTGCAATTACTACTGGTCCTGTAGAGGTTGCCATCAGACCTCTGGAGCTTGTTCAGAAAGCCGCAGCTCGTCTGGTGTTCAACCGCCCCAAGTTCTCCCATACAACTACCCTTCTCCGTTCTCTACACTGGCTCCCTGTAGCGGCTCGCATCCAGTTCAAGACCCTGGTGCTAGCCTATAGGGCAGTGAAAGGAACAGCTCCTTCTTACCTCCAGGCTATGGTCAAGCCTTACACCCCCGCCCGACCACTTCGCTCTGCTGCCTCGAGGCGACTGGTTGCCCCGTCGCTCAGAGGCCCCTGCGGCCGATCTACACGGTCACGGGCTCTTCTCTGTCCTGGCCCCGCAGTGGTGGAATGAACTCCCCACTGATGTCAGGACAGCTGAGTCGCTGCCCATCTTTCGCCGCAGGCTGAAAACCCACCTCTTCAGGAAACACTACCCTGACTCTTCCCCTTAGCCTTGCCTATTTGTCATCAATTATGTGTCTGAGCTCTTGTTTACTGGCTCTTGTTCATTTGATACACTTATTTGTCTTAGCTCTTGTTTATTTGATTCTCTTATTTGTCTCATTTGTTTATGATATAGTAGGTTGCTAACTTATTGCACTCTTACCTTAACACTAGTTATGCTCTTAGTTGCTTGTTTAGGAAGGAAATGCACTTACAATTTCTGATGACTAGTAGTTTTCTTGCCAACCTATGTTGAATGCACTTATTGTAAGTCGCTTTGGATAAAAGCGTCTGCTAAATGACTGTAATGTAATGTAATGTACATTACTTAATGCCCCTTTGAAAAAAATTACAAAAAAAACCTCACTGTCCCCATAGTTGGGCTTTAAAAAGGCAACCTTTAACTCAGTCACAAACCAAAGCGGTTTCACCACATCACTTGATTTAAAAAAAAAAAAAGAAAAGTTGATTTGTTTTGTTGTGACTTTTATGACTCAGTACTAAATTAATTGCTACAATATAATTTACAGTGGATATGTTGGTCGGTTGTGTGAGTGTGTGTGTGTGTGGGTGAGTGTGTTGCTGTCCCCCCTTACTAAGCCTCAAACACAACAGCAGCTCCTGGCCAACATGATGCGAGCTTTGGAGCGCGCCCACTGGTGATGTGCTGATGTTGGTGTTTTGATGGAACACATTCCCGTGTACAAAGAATGGAGACACAAACACACACACACCTCCCAGTCCATTGACTCGTTCACTTCCCCTCATCCCTCTGCCATCCAGTCCTGCTTCAAGCTGATTGACTTTCACTTGACTGCGTCAGATGACTCTCTCGAGTTGAGAAGTTTTTGTCATGGGACATCCCTCTTCACAATAATTTTGATCACAACCCAAAACCTTTTTCAGGCTTTTGTGTTGTTTAATCTAAAACCCCATTCAAACTGGATTATGTTTACTGGGAAAGGTCCTGTAATTGGGATTAAGGTTAGATGAACATGGGTTTTAGAAGGCTGATACTGCTGTTCTTGTATTAAAGCTGCCGATAGCTGATATTTTGTGCCGATACTCAATATCTTTACATAGCCAGTATTTTTGGTTAAAAACCAATGTCAGCCCAAAATAACAGTAAACCTACGAATAGGATGTGACCCCTTGACTTTTGGCACATTTTGTTGTGCTATTATTTCATTTTGTCTGAGTTCTATGCAAAGCACTCTATTCTGTCAAAATGAAAACAAAATTGTTAAAATTGATGTGAAAGGATAAAATTAAAATAACAGAGAAATAAAGTTTGCACAAGTATTCAACCCCTTTGCTGCGTTCGGGGTAAGTTGCCACCCTAGCAAACATTTGTTCAACATTTGGGATTCTGAACATTGTTTTTTTAAAGTTGTCATTCTTGCTAACAAAGCTCAGACCAAGTCCCTTCACTAGTGTGGTGTATTTTGTGTACTGACAATGGTAAATGAAGACTGACAATGATAACTGAACACTAGGTTAAAGGTTAATATTGAAGATTAATCTCTACATGTTATGATAAGACATATTATCAATATATTCATATTGGGAAAATATTAATATCACTGTATTCATATTGGGGAAATATTAGGTCAAGATGAAAACAAGTTGTATAACCAGTATAACCAGTGATTGCGTAATTATGTGCAGACGTGCAGGAATTCTTGTTCTCCCCTTCTGTTCTTTTCCTCCCCTTAAGAGGCAAACAGCCCGGTTGGAGTCAGGCGGATCCCATCATGGGTCAGAGGCCCTGTTTAGACTATGCATTAAGATCTGAATTGGGATATCCGATATCAAGTTCACACCTCTAGGTACGTCCGTTTACACCTGGCATTAGAATGCGTCTGTGATCGTCTCGAGTGATTCGGATCTCACTTCCCCGCTCTATATGCAAATAAACACGTACATCATCATACCAGTTAGCCTGATAACATATCAATTACCAATCATTCATTTGATCTCGCTATGGGAGACAGCGCGTTCTCTCACTCTAGCACCAACCACGGCGCAGAGAGTGAGAGAGAGAGAGCGAGCGAGAGAGAGAGAGAGCGAGGTCTACGGTCTTTAAATGATGTTTTACGGTATAGGACATTATTTGATTAGTTTATTTTGTAATGTGTATGTATGTCGATCTTTTAAAAGACATGTTGAAATAAATATACCTATACCAGTAGTCATGTCTCTCGTATTGGTTTGCCCTCTTATGGACGTAATGCGCTGTGTTTTTTTTAAAAGGAATAATCGATAATCGTAATTTTGGCCAATTTTGACAGCGCTGCCGCTTAAACAGAGGACGTCAGTTGAGTAGGCGATCCTTCATTGCGACCCAGAACGCATCGCATGCACACTGCTAAGAGGATGTGGTCATATCGGTTCTAGACCACCTCCGAATGTGGTCTGAGCGATGCGATATTAAATGCGATTTGGGTGCGTTTACACTAGTACTTAGAGGTGTGAACTTGATATCGGATATCCCAATTCGGATCTTAATGCATAGTCTAAACAGGGCCAGAATGACCTGGGCCCTGTGCCACCCATTGGTATGGTAAATTCCAGTAACTGAATTAGTTATCATTTGGCCTGTTCCCACTATCGAGTAATCAATCAGATCTCTCCAGTTGGAACAAGAGGATGAGTGCTGGAAATAATCTAAAAGTTTGCCAAACCCTTATCAAGAGGAGAGGGACAGAGGGGAGGGGGGAGTGAAATCCCATTGGTAGAAAGACCAAGGGAGGAAGTATCCTAATGATAACTATATAACCTGTGTGCATATTGTGTAATATTTAGTCTTGTACTCTGCAGAGACAAACGCAGGCCCTTTTTCTGTAATAAAAGGTTCTTTAACAAGAGACTTCTTCTTATGGGTGATTTTTCCCACTACACTAGATTTTAATGGGATTTTAGGGTGTAGGGTGACTCTCCTTCAGAATACTGAAACACAGTATGACATACCGTATATGGTTCATTTATGGATGACATTACAGTACAAAACATATAAAGCACTCACTTTATATATAAAGCACTTGCTTTATATTTATTTTCATTCATACATTCACAAGACACCTAACTCTTTATTGCTGTATCTCTTCAATACCCAGGTCAAGCTGCCTCAAGGGCAGAACATTGATAAAGCCCTGTTCTCAGTAAACACAGATTAAGTCTTATTCAGGTCCGTGAGGTTGTCTTCATTATATTCTTTAGAGCAAACCTTCATAGATTAACTATGTACATGTGCTCTCTCTATGCATATGCTTGAATAAACTTGGACTTGGACGATTGAGCAACACTTCAAACTGAGTCAGGACCCTCGTTTTCCTCGACATGGGTTACAGCTCATTGACTGGCATTGCTCCAATCTAATTAAAATGTTATTCATTCTCACCAATTTACAGTCTGATGACAATGGAGGCTCCTTGTTTTGGAAGGAAATCCTTGTTTTTGAGCAAGGCAGAGATCCGTGAGAAACCAGCCCATCTTGGGTCCTGACCCATACTTAAAGAAACACTAGACTGAGGATTGCATTAGACTGAGGAGGGAGAACGGACAAGCTGCTGGTTCCTTTTGGACCTCAGGAAGATCATACTGGAACAATGAACCGCAATACACACACACACACATTCCATTAGTGAATAGAGATTATATAAGGGCAACAGAGGGTGTGAATGAAGCCTCTGGCTACTCTCCATGAGAGGAAAAGCATTAGCATTAGACTAGAGGCCACATGCAGGAGAAGACCCATTCAGAGGCCTTTTGTATGGTGGCCCTGAGAGCTCAACGCACTGCAACTTAAAAAAACACATGCAAATTAAGAAAACATCTTCATCAATTTGACAACACACACAACACATTACAGACAACACAACACATTAAGACAACACAACACATTACAGAAACACACTGCAATTATGCCAAACACAACGGAAGTGTTTTCAGAGGACACTTAAAAGTGATGAACACGTCTGGACAGTCAGTGATGTTGGAAAATTTTGGTTCGTTTTAGCATTGTGATCGCATGATTCAGATATTATTGCAGATACCTGCTAGTGATGTTACGCTTGATACCGTAATTCAAAACTGTCCGCCAACCCTGAATCCATTCCTGAAGCACTCCAAACGTCATCGATGACGTAATGATGTTAAAACGATACATGCCTCGATATGTTCTCGACACGCGCTTTGAGGCTTCGGTATCAAGCGTAACATCACTAGCAGATATCTGCAATAATATCTGAATCATGCGATCACAATGCTAAAATAAACCAAAAACACTTACATTTTAGCTCATTTTCCAACTCCACTGTCCAGATGTGGTCATCACTTTTAAGTGTCCTCTGGAAACACTTCCGTTGTCGTTTGGCATAATTGCAGCATGTTTCTGTAATGTGTTGTGTTGTCTTAATATGTTGTGTTGTCTTAATGTGTTGTGTTGTCTTAATGTGTTGTGTGTGTGTTGTCAAATTGATGAAGATGTTTTCTTAATTTGCTTGTGTTTTGTCTACTTGCATGTGCTTTCTTAAGTTGCAGCGCATTGAGCTCTCAGGGCCACCGTACTTTTGCCTCTGAATGAGAGAAATGATCAAACCCAACATGCACACTGTTAGATGACATTTTTAAAGTTTGGATATTTAAAAGTGCAGAAAAAACGGTTAGGAGGGCCTGCGACTTCTGCTACCACTGATGCAACATTCAGAAGGTTCTTTGGCCTGAGAGTAGACTAAGGGTGCGATCACACCTCCAGTTGGTTTTCTTCAGTCTGGAGCAATAGTGGAAACGTTGACGTTTTTACATAATTTTTTTGTTTGGCCCTAAAGTTTGTATGTAGGCCTACAGAAGGAACTATGTAGCCTACACTACACTAACCAAATGTGTTTTTAACAGGGAAATGTTAACAAGGCATCCACTGGTACAGAACCAGTGATGCTGCATGCAGCACAGGAAGGCAGGGCAAAGTGGAGGCCATGAAAGAATGGCTATTCCTGGTGCTCAAGCAAGAAAGCTTAAGGTCAGGGCTAGTCTGTTTGACCGTGAGCTACAGGCCTACATGGCTCAGCAGAGGAAGCAGATAGAGAAAGAAGAAGTTTATTTGTCACATGTCACATGTCACATACACACACGAGGTGTGCAGTGAAATGTAAAGTGGCAATGCTCAGCAGAAATGTGCAAAATAACAGGTTCACACTATTTACAATAAACCAACACAATATTTACAATGTCACAGTTTTAAGAGCTCTATATAAAAAACAACACAATATTTACAATAAGAGCACTTTATAACAATATAGTAAAAAAGGGAAATTGTATGTATAATATAAATTATAAATTATGTGTAGTCTTTACCTAAGTGTGTGTGTGCATAAGAGGGGCAGTGTGTGTGTCTTGGTGGGGGCCCTGGTGAGGTCAGAGTTCACAGTCCTGATGGCCTGAGGAAAGAAACTCCGTCTCAGTCTCTCTGTTTTGGCAGCGTGACTACGGAGGCGCTTGCCTGACCGCAGCAGCTGAAACAGTCCGTTGTTGGGGTGGTGAGGATCCTTCATGATCCTGCAGGCTCTGGTTCTGCACCTCCTGGTGCGGAGCTGTTGCCAAAACAGGAAGCATCACTTCCTGTTTTGGCAACAGCAATTTTTCTTTTTCTTTGAGAAAAAAAAGTTATATTATTTTTGGAAAATGTACTCAAGAGAAACATTTATTTAATGCTCTTAATAGAGCACAGTTGTTGAATGTTCTTAAATACAGAAACATTGTTGAACATTCCTAATAGAAAACATTTATTTCAAAATGTTGAAACAGTTTGCAACCTCGACAATAAGCCTTTTCCAGGAACTCTAATTTGGGTATATATTTTGAATGAAAATTTCAAGCTAAATCCTGCTTAATCATGTTTAACACCAAGATTGAATGGTAGTAGTTCTTGTAAGGCCTGCATTAATAATTTCTGGTTGCAAAAGTTCAAAGACGTGGTGGACCCTAACCAAAAATATTTCAGCTTCTCAACAGTGATTTTGAACAGCTTAAATGAGTTTCAATCCCACAATTACTAAAACCTTATATTTTTGAAAAATATGCACACAATGCATTTCTAATGTTATTGTGCTCCTGTATTCCTGCTTCCATGTCATCCTCTGCAGCTCCATTGTCTCTCTCATTGAATTGTTAATTTTCAGCTTCACAAAAGTTGCGTAATACACAGCATGCTGAGATCATATGGCTGACCAGGGTAATGTGGGCATCACATTCTTTAAGGAGACACCCTCGCCCTTTGAGGCACCCAAAGGACTTTAGAGGCCTAACTAGGTCAGGCATAGTCATAGCGAGCCTACCTAATCTGCCTAAATAGCCTAACCTGGCTGGCACCACCAGCCTATGAAGACGAGGAGAAACTCTCAGAAAAACCCTATTCAAAGAAAAACATGCCAGGACAGAATATAGTGCAGTTCAGTCAGATAGTTCAGTAACCATAGTCAGCCAGGGCCCCATTCTGTTTATATATCACACATTGGTGTATAGTCCAAAGAATGACAGCAAATGCTATAATCTAGAAATGCAGTTGATGTCGGTGCTCCATGTTTGTTTAAGCAAGTCCTTTCCTGCACCAAACTCCTGACAAGTGAAGGAACTTGTTATCTGGAACTTGTTACTGCTTGTTACTGCTATGCAGATGACACCCAGCTGATCCTGTCATTTCCCCCCTCTGACACACAAGTGGAGGCACGCATTGCTGCGTGCCTGGCAGACATCTCGGAGTGGATGTCGATGCACCACCTGAAGCTCAACCTGGACAAAACTGAGCTGATGTTCCTCCCGGGGAAGGGCTGTCCGCACCGAGACCTGGCCATCACCATTGATAATGCTGTGGTGACGTCAACTCGGACTGCGAGGAATCTGGGTGTGACCCTGGACGACCAACTGTCGTTCTCGGCAAACATCGCATCAGTGACGCGCTCCTGCAGATTCCTCCTCTACAACATCAGGAGGATTCGCCCCTTCCTCACTGACAAGGCAGCGCAGGTGCTCATCCAGGCTCTTGTCATCTCCCGCCTGGACTACTGCAACTCCCTCCTTGCTGGTGCCCCGGCGTTTGCCATCAGACCTCTGGAGCTTGTTCAGAAAGCTGCAGCTCGTCTGGTGTTCAACCGCCCCAAGTTCTCCCATACAACTACCCTTCTCCGTTCTCTACACTGGCTCCCTGTAGCGGCTCGCATCCAGTTCAAGACCCTGGTGCTAGCCTATAGGGCAGTGAAAGGAACAGCTCCTTCTTACCTCCAGGCTATGGTCAAGCCTTACACCCCCGCCCGACCACTTCGCTCTGCTGCCTCGAGGCGACTGGTTGCCCCGTCGCTCAGAGGGCCCTGCGGCCGATCTACACGGTCACGGCTCTTCTCTGTCCTGGCCCCGCAGTGGTGGAATGAACTCCCCACTGATGTCAGGACAGCAGAGTCGCTGCCCATCTTTCGCCGCAGGCTGAAAACCCACCTCTTCAGGAAACACTACCCTGACTCTTCCTCTTAGCCTTGCCTATTTGTCGTCAATTATGTGTCTGAGCTCTTGTTTATTGGCTCTTGTTCATTTGATACACTTATTTGTCTTAGCTCTTGTTTATTTGATTCTCTTATTTGTCTCATTTGTTTAAGATATAGTAGGTTGCTAACTTATTGCACTCTTACCTTAACACTAGTTATGCTCTTAGTTGCTTGTTTAGGAAGGAAATGCACTTACGATTTCTGGTGACTAGTAGTTTTCTTGCCTACCTATGTTGAATGCACTTATTGTAAGTCGCTTTGGATAAAAGCGTCTGCTAAATGACTGTAATGTAATCTCCCATGTGACCTTTGTTGAAAAATCTTGGGTTTGCTTGAAAATTTGCTGTGTGAAATGTAATTAAATCAACAGGTAAATGAAACAAAGTAAATACTCCTCCCCTGATTTGGAACAAAGCAAAAGAACTATAGGTGTGAAAACACCCTTAGTGTGGTTACTTGGTGCCACCTGGCCAAATGAATAAACCGAATAAACTGCTTCAACCATGCTTTGAACTCACTAGTAGCTTGTTTATTTGAGTTTTGGTACCCTGCAGGATCCAGTTCTAGTCCCCGGATACCTTAGAAAAACATTAATGGACTTGTCTATGGTCTTTGCTGTAATTTACCATCTCTGGTCTTCATACCCAGTTAGACCACATGTATAAATAGCTGAATATGTCAAGTCAAGACTGCGGTTTGCCCTCAGTTCATTTTGTTAAACATGAGTAACCACTGGTCATAGGTCAGCTACAAAACAGCATCTGTGGAGCTGGTAGGGATTTACTATTTTGCTCAAGGGCACTTCAGCAGGGCGCATACTTGCCGACATGGGGGCTTGAACGCTCTTGAACTCTTTCTAACCATGTGCTTTTGCCTATTTTCTCAGGCCGGTACTGTGAGGTTCATCAAATGATTGGTAACTACATGTGGGATGAAGTTTCCACAAAGGAGTTTTTGATCGGTACCAATCCCGACAGCCGCCTGCCTCTCTGGTGGGACGGATCAGAGCCGATATGGGTCACCCTGCAGAAGCTAGGGAAGAACGTCTTCATGTACTATTGGCCTGGTGAGTATGCAGAACCTTAACCTAACACTAACCAAAATCCATCGTAGAAGAAGAGGAGATTCCAATTTGTTTTACTGACAGTAGCCTCAATAGACCAGAATGCAATGCAGCCAAAAGCTGTAACCCCCTATGACGTCCTCCACAGTCCAGACTGAAGCTACCAACTTGAAAACACTTTTAAAAACACACTTTATCAGCTTGCTTTGCTTTACTTTTGTAATTCCTGTTTTTATCATTCTGTACCTTTGCCCTTTTTATATGTAATTCCTTTCTCTCTATTTATTGTTCATGTTTTTGTTTGTTGCCTACATTATTATTTATCTTGTAAGGCACTTTGTAACCCGGTTTTGTGCTCTATAAATTATAATTAGATTATTATTAGAACATCTATGTGCTACTGGCCTACTAAGTAGCAAAAGGTCAGAGATCTGAAGTGAATTTCTCTGCTGACTGGCTTATTTCTGAGTTGAGTTGGTTAACAAACAGTTGTTATGTAACCTGCAAGTCCTATTCATTTCTATATCTGCAATGTTTATATCCTTATAAAATGTTTTTGTGCCTGTATGCATGTGTTTGTGTTTCTATGCTTTGTGTGTGTTTGTGTCCTCAGGCTGTGAGGTGGAGATTCTGGGTGTACGCCCGTCGTTCTGTGAGGAATACGTCTACAACCCGTCAGAGAAAAACCTGACGGACTCCATAGAGAATGCCCTCAATGCCCTGCGGTAAGAACAAATCTATCTCCGCCTCTAATGTACTCTGATCCCTATTTACTACTACATCACTGCATATACCCAACATTTAACGACTGATTACAAGAACCTCAAGGATGAATGTAGATGATTGCTATAACAATATCCAAAGAAGTGAATTTAGGATAAACATAATAAACAACTCACTAACATGATTCATATGAATCAAGACTTCATCAGAGCATATGATACCTCACAACTGTGTTTATTTAGAAATTGATGACATTTTGTGTGTGTAGGTCAGGCCAGGGGGACATGGCAGCAATATATTATGAGAAGATTGATGTGGAGGGCCATCACTTCGGACCAGACTCTGAGCAGGTCAGAACAGCTGTACGAAAACTGGACCTGGCCATGCAGATACTCAACAACAAGATCAAGGTTAGTGATATTATTACTAGTTGTTATGATGATATTACTACTACTGCCCACTACTAGTACTACTACTGCTACTACTGCTACTACTACTACTACTACTACTGCTACTACTGAATGCATTGACGCTTTCACACTACGGTATATAACCCTGCTTTTCAGAAAATTGATCTTATTATCATTGTAATATTTTTTTGCAGGAAAAGAAGATGGCCGACCAGCTGAACATCGTGCTGTTTTCAGACCACGGCATGACCCGGATCCAGTGGATGGAGAAGGTGATAGAGCTGGACAAATACATCAACATGTCGGACATCGTCAAGATGATGGACAGAGGAGCGGTGGTCAGTCTCTGGCCCAAACACAACAAGTACCAGCAGGTCAGAACCTCTTTATATATCTATTTGTGTTTGTTTGTATTTTGCTTTGCCATGTTCTCTCCTCTCTTCATCAGTAAGAAGATAAGATTAGATGAAACTTTATTGATCCCTGTGGAAAAATTGAGTCATTGCAGCAGCAGATAATAGGATACAGCAAAGAAATTAGAAAAAAGTATGAATAGAGGGAAGGGGGAGTATTGAACATACTGTAACAACAGCACTAGAGCTGTCGCGGTAACCGCATCACCGCACCACCGCGGTTGTGTCAAGGCACCCGCAGATGGAAAACAAACCACCGCGACTACCGCGGTTGTTAAAAAAATAAAAAGTCCTGTATTTTGGAAGTTTTTTATTATTTGTTTTCTATTTCATTATTAAATTAATCATATTCATGTGTATTTGGTGTAAAGTATTGTAACAACCCGGTTGAAATATGTGATGCTTACTGTTAGTTATGGCCAGTTATGGGAGATGTTATTAGCGGGTTCGTACCTCCCAACTGTTGGTTGCCCATCACCAGTCTTAGTGTGCTTAGTCTTCCTGTGATTGGTTGAGAGGCGGGGAGGCGGGTCAAAAGAGTTAGGTTGAGACACCTGTGTTGTGGTGGTACGCTCTGGCGCTGGGTTTAAGAGTTTGGAGAGTTAAGTTATCGAGGTGAGCTGTTGTACGGCGTGGTTACGGCCAACAGTAACTAATAATCAGCTTAATAAATGCACTGGATTGCAAACTAACTGTTTTGTTTGTCTACTCAAAGTATCCGTCTTTGACGGGACGCTACAGTATGACTAAACTCAGTTTAGGGCTACTATAATGAGTGTTTTTTCACATAATACACACTTTGCTCTGTTTGGTAATCTCCCTCAATTTTGTAGAAAAACTGCCACGAAGAGCTTTTTGACATTCGCCGTGTTTAGTGAATTTATGAGCGTGCGCATTGGCTGGTTAACATAATTAACTAACGTGATTGATTTGAAAGACGCTTGGTATTTAGTAGGTAAGTAGTTTATTTCCCCATTTATGGCAACGATTGTAAGTTAGGCTACAGTTTATGAATGTTTTTTTTTGTGTAAAAAAATAATAAATTATCAATAATATTAATACTGTGGCGGACACGCCACAGTACCGGGGTCCGTGACAGACAGAGACATAGACAGGAGGAGAGTTAACTGGCCAGCAGGCCGTTTTATTTCCACACCAGCGATATAAACCCGGCCCCAGCGCTGACGGCTGTGTAGAGCGCCGTCTTCCCCGGCGCGCGCACCTCCTCCTTCCCGGCAGGTCAGCCGCTGAGCACCAAGGCTGCCCCAGTCCGCCAGGCTTCCAGGGGCGTCTAAACGTTTATGATTCAAACTTCGTGTACACGTTCACATCCCTACTTTTATCACATTTCACAATGTTGAGGGACAAATGGATAGATTATCAAACATGTTTGAAATTGTTTGGGACTCCTACGACGTTAGACATTTTTTTCCTGTTCTTAGGACCCGCTAGCGTCTTACACTGAACTACACTGAACCGATCGTGGATAAACTTGCATGTATTAAAACAAATTTTTTAAAAAAGGGCGGCACCACCGCATCCCGGGGTGATGAGCCACGTACACAACCGCGGTGGGAAAATTTCAAACCGCGACAGCCCTAAACAGCACTAGAACATATTAAGCAGAAATATATTATGAAAAGTATGAAAATATATTAGTTTTTTCGATTGCTTTGACTCAATTTGCACAACAGAGTTTCAATGTGCAAAACTCAACACAGAATGCTATACTGCTCATTTTGGGTTCAAAATCTAATATAGCATGCAAAATAAAAATACCAGTGTCAAATGAGAGAATATTATATGCAAAAGTTTATCATAGCACCAGAACATTGGATATGTTCATCGTTGAAGTTTAATTATTGGTGCATTTTCAAATACAATGGCCATTATCAAATAATGCTGTCAAACACTAAATAATTGTAATCAAAAAAGACTATGCAAGGGTCATTTCCTCATAAGTACTTCAAATGAAATACAGCAAGCATCCCCTGTGATAGACTGCAGTGTATGTGTATATATATATATACATATATATATTTATATATGTGTATATATATAGCTTGTGTTTTTATGGAAGAAATACATTCTTACATTCTTATGGAACAAAATATTAGATTACAGTAGATTACTGTATATGAAAGAAATCATACAGTAATGTAGTAAACTCAACTGTATTTTACAGTAAAAGCAAAAACAACAGTTACAGTAACAAAAAAACGTTACAATAAAAAGAAACCTTCATTGCCAACCTCATCGGCCTGCTCCATGTTGTCAGAAACTGCCATTCAGGTTTCTAAGCAGCCTTTTATGTTTTGGTGAAGAGATTATCAATTGTGTTGCAATGCTACTAACCTGGGCAAGGTTGCTGGAAGTAATGAGACATGGCTACAAACACCTGATGAACTGATTTAGTGACCTGCGTTTGTAGTAATAAGCATTTGAACATTGTTGTAATGTTAGGTGGCTGTACTCTGAGGATGGAGCAGATGATTTAGAGTTTTGCACTTTATATGTCACCATAGGATGTAGTGTCTTAGAGTATGAATTTTGAAAGTCAGTTTGGCACTTTGCATTTAGAGTTTTGAACATTGAAATTCTGTTGTGCAAATTGAGTCAAAGCAATCGAAAAAAAACTGTAATTGAAGCATGTATACATCTAAATACCCGACATGCATGTGTAATGACAGGAGGATAAAATCATGGCTTTATTATGCAAAAGTGTGGCATCATATTTGAAAATATGTACTCAGACTTGCGAACACGCACCACAAGCTGTGAATGTCTCAGATGTGTACATTTGTAATGTCATATTTACAAATGGGTGTGCACATTTGTAGATTAGTATCATCTTCTGCAAATTAAGACCATTGTAATTGTGATTCAACATTTGTGAATGTGTGAGCGCATCAACTAGCTGATAGGTGGCTAGTTGATGGCACATATAGGATTAGACGAGCTGTCAGGCAGTGACAGCTATAGGACGAACACATAACAGACACGCCGACTGAGGGAAGTCAGTGCATCAACTAGTTGATGGAGGGCTAGTTGATGGCACATATAGGATTAGACGGGCTGTCAGGCAGTGACAGCTATATGACGAACACATGACATAGACACGCCGACTGAGAGGAGTCAGCGCATCAACTAGCTGATAGAGGGCTAGTTGACGGCACATAAAATTGGACAAGCTGATGAATGGTCAGCAACAACGACTAGCAGAAAGGCGCTATTTGACAAACATGTATGACGTGGACACGGTGACAGAGGGGTCAGTGCATCAACTAGCTGGTAGAGGGCTAGTTGACGGCACACTAATTAGACCAGCTGGCTGCTGGAGGATCAGTGTCGGAGATTAACTGGCGTGAGCTAAATGAGCGATAATGTAATTCCCCGATTAGCTTGGGATAGAGGGCCTATCACCGATTAGCATTTACCAAATCTTTCAGGGTACAAACACCACCACCACCAGAGATATGCAAGCTGATCACCAAATGATCGAGGCAGAGTATTCTTCGGATAGCTGTGACAACTGGAGTAGCAGCGCCAGTCTAGGAACCCCCAAAACCCACAGATGCCGCAGCATTGAAGACATTGGAAGATAGGGTGGAAGAAGCTAAAGACACAACAATCAGCACAAACATGGGGTTGTGCTGATTGGTGAGCTAATCTCTACCAATCAGCACAATCCCATGTTCCCCTGGCATCCCTGTTTCCTCGAATGCTGACTGACAAGTTTTTAACCTTCTATTTATATAAGATTGAGTCAGTTTAAGTCAGTCTCTCTTGAGGCACTAAGGGGCACATTTACATTACATTACAGTCATTTAGCAGACGCTTTTATCCAAAGCGACTTACAATAAGTGCATTCAACGTAGGTAGGCAAGAAAACTACTAGTCACCAGAAATCGTAAGTGCATTTCCTTCCTAAACAAGCAACTAAGAGCATAACTAGTGTTAAGGTAAGAGTGCAATAAGTTAGCTACCTACTTTTTCTTAAACAAATGAGACAAATAAGTGAATCAAATAAACAAGAGCTAAGACAAATAAGTGTATCAAATAAACAAGAGCCAATAAACAAGATCTCAGACAAATAATTGACGACAAATAGGCAAGGCTAAGAGGAAGGGTCAGGGTAGTGTTTCTTGAAGAGGTGGGTTTTCAGCCTGCGGCGAAAAATGGGCAGCGACTCTGCTGTCCTGACATCAGTGGGGAGTTCATTCCACCACTGCGGGGCCAGAACAGAGAAAAGCCGTGACTGTGTAGATCGGCCGCAGGGGCCTCTGAGCGACGGGGCAACCAGTCACCTCGAGGCAGCAGAGCGAAGTGGTCGGGCGGGGGTGTAAGGCTTGACCATAGCCTGAAGGCAAGAAGGAGCTGTTCCTTTCACTGCCCTATAGGCTAGCACCAGGGTCTTGAACTGGATGCGAGCCGCTACAGGGAGCCAGTGTAGAGAACGGAGAAGGGTAGTTGTATGGGAGAACTTGGGGCGGTTGAACACCAGACGAGCTGCAGCTTTCTGAACAAGCTCCAGAGGTCTGATGGCAAATGCCGGGGCACCAGCAAGGAGGGAGTTGCAGTAGTCCAGGCGGGAGATGACAAGAGCCTGGATGAGCACCTGCGCTGCCTTGTCAGTGAGGAAGGGGCGAATCCTCCTGATGTTGTAGAGGAGGAATCTGCAGGAGCGTGTCACTGATGCGATGTTTGCCGAGAACGACAGTTGGTCGTCCAGGGTTACACCCAGATTCCTCGCAGTCCGAGTTGACGTCACCACAGCATTATCAATGGTGATGGCCAGGTCTCGGTGCGGACAGCCCTTCCCCGGGAGGAACACCAGCTCAGTCTTGTCCAGGTTGAGCTTCAGGTGGTGCATCGACATCCACTCCGAGATGTCAGCCAGGCACGCAGCAATGCCTCCACTTGTGTGTCAGAGGGGGGAAATGACAGAGAATGACAGAGAATGAGTTTTTTAGGGTTGGAAGCAGAAGTTTGAATTTTAGTGCAGAAGAAAGCAGCTTTAGCAGCAGATAGAGAGGAGGAAAAAGTGGAAAGGAGAGATTTCACACATGAGGCTGACTTCCAGCCCCCTTGACATCATACCAACCAAATTCCTTTTAAAAGTGTATGACCTAGCTTGCTATATATTGTCAACAGCTGTTTGTCCCCTGGTTGTGTCCCTGACTATTTTAAGACATTCAGCCTCTTAAAAAAATGGTTTTGACCCTTCTGCTCTAAGTAATTATAGACCCTGTCAGAGCCAAAATTTCTACATTTTTGTAAATACATGAAAAAAATATGTAAATGGCACCCCCCAGCAGTCACTTGCACTTGCACTGCAATTTAACCCAAGCCATGACGCCATAGACATATGTAGACGCCGCATTGACTGCTTCGGCCCGTTGCTACGATACGTCAACGCGTCCGCTATATTGGACCAGGCAAGACTGGCCTGTAAACAAATACAAGTAACTGGAGACAAAACTTTTTTTTTCTACTCCACGTAGATCAAAACCCTTGAATATAAAAACGACTCATTGAAATCGGTTGAGAAATGTAAACGTTATAGTGCTTTTCATCCAGAAAAACCGCAGCTCCCCCGTTTACTTGTATTTGTTTACAGGCCAGTCTTGCCCGGTCCAATATGGCGGCGACGTTGACGTACATTCCACAGGCCAATGCGGCGTCTATGTATATATGTCTATGCATGACGGTCTGATCTGGTAATTAGAACAGGTGTGTGTGTGTCACGCCCTCCACCTCTGCCTCCTAGCAGTCTCTACCTGTCTGTCTCTGTGTGTGTGTGTGTGTATGTGTTGGCGGGCGTGGCTCCAGTCTCCAGCTCCTCCCTGCATCATCACCTCATCCCGATCACCTGCTCTACCCCGCACACCTGCTATCCATCATCTTATCACCACCAGCTTAAGTACCCCGGCTTTTCATCCACTCATCGCCAGATCGTTGTTTGTACTTCTCAGTCAGTATCGTTTCTCGGCCGCTTTGTAGAGTTTCTCTCAAAGTTCCCTTCCTGCGTACTAACCCTGATTCCTCTGCCCAGGTCCAGTCTCCTTCCCTACGCCCGTCTGCCGACACCTCCACCGTTCGTCTACCCTGCCTGTCTGTCTGTCTCCTGGATCCCCTGCTTGTCAGCTGTTTGCCTGCCTCCCTACTCTGCTCCCCGCTCCTGCTCCAGCCCTGCTTCCCCTTGCCATCCCTGCATTACCTTCCTGTGTGAACTATCTCCCAGTAAACCTGGTTTTGTTCCTAACTCCGTCTCTGTGTTCCGTGGTTTGCACTTGGGTCCTGTACACGATCGTAACAGTGTGTGAATGAAGACGCCGCCGAGATAAAGTTTTCTACCATGCAACTTCTGCGATTGCTGAGTATAGATTTAGATTTAATAGAACTTGATTTATTGAGCCATTTTTTTGCATTTTGAACCTATTATTTTGATGCATGCATTGCAGTCCTTTGTTACCTTTTGACATTTGGAACTCAATATTGCACTGCACAACACTACAACAATCAACGTCAATCAAGATCATCTCAAACTGTGAGTAGCAATATATGGAATGTGACATGGAAGCAAGCATGTAGAACTGTCGGTAAAAGGCGTCTATTGGCTTAATAGGTTGGCATAGAAAGCCATGACAGACCCATTTCAAACTTACCCTTGATTTCTAAAGTCCTGGAGAAGGTTGTATCAAGCCAACTCCTAGAAGTGTTGAAAAATAATAACCTATTCCAAAAGTTTCAATTTTGATGAATCTTGATGAATGCTGATTCAGGCAAGCGCTCAGTATTAGTGCTGCTTGATATTAGTGCTGCCTTCAACACTAGAGACCATGGTATCCTTATAGAGAGATTGAGGCGGTAGAATGGTACTTCATCAACCGCTGTTTCAAGATTCAAGAACTTTATTTGTCACATACACACACAGGGTGTGCAGTGAAATGAAAAGTGGCAATGCTCGGCAGGAATGTGCAAAGGGCAACAAGTACACACTATTTACAATACAATAAAAAACCAATGCAATATTTACAATAAGAGCACTATTAACAATGGTAAGAACTAAGTAAAAAATATAGAAAAATTTGAAGAATTTGTATATATGTATATAAATTATGTGTAGTCGCTACGTGTGTGTGTGTGTGCATAAGAGGGCAGTGTGTGGGTCTTGGTGGGGGCCCTGGTGAGGTCGGAGTTCACAGTCCTGATGGCCTGAGGAAAGAAACTCCGTCTCAGTCTCTCTGTTTTTGCAGCGTGACTGCGGATTGATTCTCATCATACCTGAGTGATAGGAAATTTCTTGGGGCTATTGATGGCTCTCAGTCCTTTATAACGTGGTGTGCCACAAGGCTCAATTCTTGGACCAATTTTATTCTCTTTGTAAATGCTCCCTTTAGTTCATTTAATTAGGCAGCATAATATCATATTTCACTGATGATACCCAGCTGTACCTCTGTCAAGATGAGGGAACTAAATAAGTTGGCCTCTCTGCATAGTTGTTAATCAGATGTCAAGGACTGAATGTCCAAAGATTTTCTACAGTTAACTTTGGACAACACTGAAGTCCTTGACTTTTATGTGCTTTTACTTACTTTATCTGTATTGCCTTGTCTGATATTTATTTATTCCTGTTGTTTTATCCGTTTGGCTTTTACTGTTTTGTACCTCATTGTTCTTTCTTTCTTATTTATCTTATTCTGTCGTATTTATACTATTGAGTTATTTTTGTTGTTATTATTATTATTATTATTATGACAATCATAATATCATGCCTTCTCCTTGACATCTTCTCTGACTGGGCAAAAAGTGTAAAGCTAAACAGGACCTGTCCCATTCTGAAAAGGTTCACACGTGCAGATCCTGATGCACCAGAAAATAAATTACGAGAAGGCCAATTTGCAACAATACTTACATGGGAACTGTGAAATTCAATAGTTGTAAATGTACCGAGAGCTTGAAAGGCACAAACCTTTTGACATTTGAATACAAATTTGGATTTATTTTTGCAAATGTATTCAGTTATTTGCACATATTGTGCATTTGTGAATATCAGTATTTGTATTTGCTGAATGTTTGGTCTTCACAACACTTCCCACACATTCACAAATATTGAATCACAATTACAAATAATTGTCTTTATTTGCAGATTATGATATATGACCTCACACATTTACAAATCATGCTACACATTCACAGCTTGTGATGCATGTTCATAAATCTGAGTGTATGTATATATATATATACTGTATATGCCATGATTTTATCCTCATACTTGAGTGCTTCTGTTAACTGTGTGTGTGTGTGTGTGTGTGTGTCATGCCAGGTGTATGCTGCGTTGTCCCAGGTCCGTAACATGCGTGTCTATAGCAGACAGGAAATCCCAGAGCGTTTCCATTACAGAGGAGGAAAGTTTGTTTCCACCCTGATGCTGCTGGCCGACCCTGGCTGGTTTATCACTGAGGTAAATGACATAGATAGACAGATATATTTAACTGTCAATACATTTACTAGAAAAGTGAAACAAGTGCAAATTATCTTTCCCCATTGTCAGATTTTTAGATTTAAGAAAGATACGAGTCAAAACTCAATTATGACTCATTAAGATGGATATGTTTTGCAGTGTATCGCCCACAAATGAAACAAGTGAAATTTCTTGAAACAGGCAAAATTGTGGTGGTACAGCCAGACAATTAAATTGAAAGCATCTTCAATGCTGATGCCTCCACCAATGCTGAGCCATTTTTAAGCCCAAAGACATCATTCATATCACTTAAATGTTTAAGTTTCTATTGATTTCTTGACCTTGCAAACATACCCTTAGTTATGGCTAAAAGAAATTCCACAAATCCCACATCTGAATCACCACCAAAATCCTGCTGCCATCAGACAGACAGGCAAACTAACTAATAATAACTAATAAAAACAACTTCCTTGTTAGAGGTAAAGAGTGAAAATGTTCACAAATGATGCAGCGCCCCCTTTGGGCCAGCTAGCAACATCAGGTAACTTTATTCTGTTGATGAATTGTGTAGATGTAGAAAGTCTCATGACATTAAGTGCAAACATGCCAGGAGATACTGTATGCTTGTTGAGATTTTTCACTTAATTGCTTTAGTGCCTCCTATGGCCAATTAGAGCTCCCTGCTCTCATCCCCACCCTGATTTCTATGGGCGGCAGCCATTTGTTATCTGGAATCTTGATTAATGTATAAATTTTGACACCGCTATGTACTTTTGATTGCTTAAGGGGATGAGCTAGGTGCTAAAAGGGAGTTACTTTGACAAATTATACTTGAGCAAGGAAGGCACTTAATGGGACCAAATCTTAGCAAAGCAAAGAAAAAGGCAGCAGTTTTAAACATTGAACCAAGTGTAAATTGGGAACTTGAGGGAGTACTGCTTAAAATATGGTCTGTAGCTTCTGTTTGCAAATTCAGAGATATCACAAGTGTACTGATGGCTTTTCCCACTGGAGGATGTGCTGTCATACAAAGATTGGTGTTAATACAACATATCCTGCAATATATATATATATATATATATACTGCAGACTGAACTCAATACTACTCAGTGTCACCACCTCTAATATGATGCAGTTTAATTGAGTACATATATTGTAGAATTGACCAGTACTATACTGGTTGTCTATAGGAAGCCCATAACCTGAACTGATGCAACATTCCACATGCATATCTTTATTATTGTTATTCTGGTTTTCAGTGGTGAGTTTTACTGTCCTTTGATCTAAATGCTGTTTCAGAGGTTTTTCCACACTGACAAGAATACGATTCTGATGGAAGAACTTAATACTTGTAATGTTTGGGAATTTGGCAAGAAAATTATCAAACTTAAAAGATATTGAATATCAAAATATCGGCTGTCAGCAGCATCAGTCCAAAAATATTGGTATCAGCCTTCAAAACCCAAATCAGTTGAACCCTACTCCATACTAACTTTTTGTATTTGTAATTGTGTGTGATGTGTGTGTTGATGTGTGTGTGTTGATGTGTGTGCATTCCAGAAAAAGGCCAAACTCCCATTCTGGAAAAATGGGACAGGGGAGGCGTCGGGATGGCAACACGGTTGGCACGGTTACGACAACGAGTTCATTGATATGAGGGGCTTCTTCCTAGCAACGGGACCCGGTAACCAACTAATCCTATCATCACAATTACAATGAAGGCATTTTCTTTATTTAACAATTATTTACCCAAGGAAAGACAACCTGACTTGCTCAAGGGCACGTGGACAGGAGCTGTTGAGGGATGGCGAGAGCCCTGGGATTTGAACAAGCCTGTTTCTCTAACCTTTAGGCTTTAGTTGACGCTCTCATCCAGCATGACTTTTAAATTCAACAGTAGAATGAATCTACAATTGTGAACTAAAGGCAACAATATAATGCTTACACACAGTGCTTAATTTGTGTTGGGGCTAGCCGGGGCACAGCCCCGGCAAATGCCAAGAATCCGATTTTGCGCCCCGGCAAATGTCTTACTCAGAATCAGAGCCCCGGGCTCTAAAGTGCGACAACAACGCGTATTTTAAACTGGTATTAAACAACGTTACGTCCAGTGAACATTACAAGAGTAGGTGCGCGAGGCCGCGAGCCAATCAGAGCCTAATATGTAAATAGATACACGCACGCACACACACACAGACAGACAGACTGGAAGCTTAAAAAAATCTTACGTCAACGTTTAGTTAGCTACTGATAGAAAGCCGACAAAGCACAAAGCTGGCTTCTGGGCTGGCGACACAGAGGTAGGAAAAGTTTACCCTTTTTCCTCCGCCGGGGGGGGGGGGGGGGGGTTGGTTGGGGGAGGCGAGTTGAGCCCCGGCATCTCTTATTTTACAAATTAAGCACTGCTTACATAGATTGTCTGGTAGTGTAAAGAGTTTACAGATTCAATCTTCAATTCAATTGCAAGTGAGAGCCCAGTGTACAGTGAGGTGAGGCGGAGGAATTATATGAAAGGTGGTTTTAACTGGACCACATCTACTGATGAAGTTAAAGCCTAAACAGATAACGTGTTATTTACGTGCCTTTTTAATCTCATGAACAGATTAAGCGTATATTGGATCTGTCAGTGATACTTGACAACAGAAGACAACTCAAAAACGAGTAGAAACTAACTGAAAGAGATTATGTGTGTCTGTTTAATCACCCCGACAGATGAAGTGTACTTTGGATCTGTAGGAGTTAATGATATATCCACAGCATGTACTACAGAGTTAAATTCCTAAACAAATGTGTCTTAAATGTGTGTATCTCTTCAACAGATAACTGAATTGCAGCTCTGTAAATGTCAATGATTCACTTCGCTGTTTGTATCCCTTATCCATCGGTAGAGCAGAAGGTCCATGAAGCCATGACCATCTCTGGCCAACTGGTTTATGGCTTCAAAGGTTGAGATGTGACAGCAGTGTGCACTGTTCTTTTGTGTTGGGAGAATAAATAACAGTGTTGTCGGCCTGAGGCAGTTTATGGGGGGATAACGTTGCCCTCGTTGACATGAAATATGCAATATATCAACCTTGTTAACTCTAGAAACCACATTCCCTTGTGGAATTTCAACAGACCCTGTACGGACAAAGTTATAGTTGTTAGTTGTTATAGTTGTATAGTTGTTTTATTGTTTTATTGTTTTATAAGACAGAAACCTGAAGTTCTAGCAACTGTTTTATATGATGGGGAAAAAGTGTAGATTTTATGGCATTGTACAATAGGTCCTTGTGGTATAACTTGTGACCCAGAGAAGGCTGAATCCCTTACAAGTCCTCCCCAATTACCAAATGTCACTGAACCTATATGGGAAGTAGATTCCCACCTATGTCATCCCCCAAAGAACTGGAGGCTTTCCTTCTTGAAGAGAGGTCCATTAGATGGCTTTCTAGTGGCAGGCCCTCTGCCAGCCATATCATGTCAGGCTATCTCTTTAACTTTTGAGATATACTTATTATTACTTTTACCTTATTCCATCCAGACTTCAAGCGGAATGTGCAGGCGTCGCCGATCCGAGCAGTGGACGTCTATAACCTGATGTGCCGAACGATGGGCGTGGATCCTTTGCCCAATAATGGGTCCTTGGTCCCGGGTGGAGTACCTCCTGAATGGCACAGACGGTCTATCCCAACCCACAACCCTCTTGACCTGCTGGATATTCCTGCTGGGAATACTGCTGGCACTATGGAACTACAACATGTAGCCTTAAAGGGTTCAGGGTATCTTAAAGTACCTAGAAAACATCAACTTAAGAGTTAGAAAATAGAATGTTATAGAGGTTAGGACGTCTGAATGAACCTAGAACACAAGAATATATAAAATAGGTAAAAAATATCACCTTAAAGTGGTTAGAACATCCTTAAGGACCAAGAACACAACACCTTAAAGGGTCAAGAGAAACTGAAAGGACCTTAACACAACTTTTTAAATGGACTGGGAACAAAGATCACCTTACCTGCCTACAATGCAACAACCTAAATGAGCTCCGGCTATGGATCCAGAAGGGGTCTGAACCCTCAAACCTCCACTAAAACCTTCTCCAGGCCTCAGGTGTTTGGTCAGAAGAACAGAGAAAACCACAAGTCCTACAATTCATTATGTTTCGTTACACAGTGCATACCATCAGCGTCCTGCAGAAATCTCTCCAAAAAAGTTGTGGGACCAAGATTTTTTTTTATATTATAGTCACAAATGAATAAATGATACACTTAAGAGATACTTCAGTGGTATGTGTAGACAGGGAATGCTGGTGTTTTACAGTTTATAGTATTTTTCTATATATGTGTAACCTAAACCAAAATTTCTATGATGAACCAAAATTGCGAATGTAAACCTCATTCTCTTCAACCATTTTCCCCTCAAAACCCCTGTCACAGGTAGACATTTTTTCACAAAAACATATTTTCTTAATATTTCTTAAAAAAAACACCCTGGGATAATCCCATTTTAGAAATGAGAAAATAGCTTTTTTAAGTGCCTTGAGCTAATAAAGGACTGTAATAGCCACCAAGTAGAAGAATACAAAGAACAGAAGAGAATTACAGGGTTGTTCATTCACCACTGATTCACCTCCCTACAATGCCTCTCCTGATTTGCTGCTGCACAATGTTTACCACCAATGCTATTATTTATCATTGGATCCTGTGATAAATGTTGTTGGCTTCATTGTGTCCATGTGTGAAAGCCAGAATAGGTATCCGTGTGAATGATGCAAACTATAAGATTGTTTAGAACTAGTAAAGCACAAATTCACCATCCTAACAGCTTCCTCTATTCAGAAGTAAAAGTGAAAGGTGTAGGACCAATGTTTAGGATAACCTAAGGATTCTCCTAATGCAATCCAATAAGTAGTGCAGCAACCTGCATTTACACCAAAACTCAGCCCCCAAAAAAGGAACACCACCTTTGAGATGGAGGAGGGAGAACGAATACTAAAACAGTCCAGACTCAAGACCAACTTAGGCCGTGATCCGATAGGAGTGTTTCTTCTCCTGCTCAAACGCAAAGCTCAGCTGTGAGTGTTGGTGCTAGTAATAGAGCAAGAGGTCAGTGGACAAAATGAGCACTATATCAATCTGGTTGGTGAGCAACTATCTAATTAGCTATCTAACCTGAAGTAACACAGGAGAAACTGCTGCGACCGAACCATTGAAAATAACTAAACAAGTGCAGACACATTCACAAAAAGTGTTCTATTTGATAATGGACTAATTCAAGAATAGCCTTCAATGCGACAAACATGTCCATCTTCAGTCATTTAGACTAGTATTGAGTCCTAAAAATCTTACCTTTCTTTAAAAAAAAGTGAAATATTCTGACAATAGGGTGAGATAATTTCACTTGTTTCCAATGCACGTTCACCTGTTTCAAGAATTTTCATGAAACTCAGGGTTCCCACTGGTCATGGAATTGAGAGTGTGTTCCAGACAGGGAGTGTCGGGAAATTTGATCAATTCTCTGGGGAAGTCAGGGAATATCAGGGTTTTAGGCCAAGCACTCTGACTTAGTTTTGGAAAGTCCCATATCAGGGCCATCAGTGGGAACCCTGGAAAGGAGGTAGAACACGAAGTATCACTCCACTAGTATCTAGAAAAAGACACTTATTGAGTTGATTGGTAGCATTGGTCTTGTTAAAAGAAAAATGATTTTAAGATACAAAAGAACATTAAATGAGTTAAGATGGACATTTTGCAGTGAATCTATTATAACTCCCACCAGATCCTCTGGTGAAGTTTTGCCAAGTGTGCCCTGGTGTATACACACACACCTCATATCTCGTAACTGTGATGCTTGTTTCTCTCTGATTTTTAATGGAACTGTTTGTGTCCTTTTGTTTGATCTGTAAAGCATTTTGTGACAAACGTGTTTTGTAAAAAGCGCTTCATTAATAAATTTGCCTTGATTTGGAAAAAATATGAAGTTGTATTTACACCAAACTTTCATGAATTTGTGTGCAATGGCCTCATTTCGGCTAAATTCCACCCCATGCTGCCTAAATTCCACGTACCTTCACGAAAATAGAGCCCCAAAATGAGAGAGAATAGGCCAAAATTAGGAAAGTTACTTTAAAAATATTACAGATTCTTTGTGTTTTGGCAAGACAATAGTAAACTAAACTTTCCTTGAGGTTCCAGGGATTTCAAATATTGAATAAAAGGGTGATATCATTTCTTTCTCAAGCCCAAAATCCCAAAAATATTTTCAGCCCCTAACTGTCCCCCAACCAAGACAACTACAACATACAGAAGGAAAACATTGAAGCCAAAATTTCATTGTCCATAAAAGAAAAAACCAAAATCTCCAATATTCAAGTTTTGTGCAAAGAAATGCTATGCAGGTGTGGCTTGTAGAACCTGGCTGAGGATCCAGGAGTTTTGTCGCTCCTGCAACTCTGGAAAGTATCCTTTTTTTCCAGGTATATATTACACTTGCTGCCATCTTCTTCTGGCATAGCAATCCAGGAGCGATGATAGGCTTGGTATTCAGGACAGATTTGTTGGTACCCCTTAGAAAAGATTATAAATAATTGGATTATAGTGATATTTCAAACTAACTGTTCTTTAATTAGTATCACACCTGTTCAATATTATAATCAGTCATTCAGCCTATTTAAATGGAGAAAAGTAGTCACTCTGCTGTTTGGTATCATCGTGTGCACCACACTGAACATGGACCAGAGAAAGCAAAGGAGAGAGTTGTCTGAGGAGATCAGAAGACCATCTCCAAGCAGCTTGATGTTCCTGTGACTACAGTTGCAAATATTATTAAGACGTTTAAGGTCCATGGGACTGTAGCCAACCTCCCTGGGCGTGGCCGCAAGAGGAAAATCGACCCCAGATTGAACAGAAGGATAGTGCGAATGGTAGAAAAAGAACCAAGGACAACTTCCAAAGAGATACAAGCTCAACTCCAAGGTCAAGGTACATCAGTGTCTGATCGCACCATCCGTCGCTTTTTGAGCGACAGTGGGCTCAACAAGCCACAATGCTTCTGGGAGAATGTCCTTTGGACAGATGAGTCAAAACTGGAGCTTTTTGGCAAGTCACATCAGCTCTATGTTCACAGACGAAAAGATTAAGCTTTCAAAGAAAAGAACACCATACCTACTGTGAAACATGGAGGAGGCTCGGTTATGTTTTGGGGCTGCTTTGCTGCGTCTGGCACGGGGTGCCTTGAATCTGTGCAGGGCACAATGAAATCTCAAGACTATCAAGGCATTCTGGAGCGAAACGTACTGCCCAGTGTCAGAAAGCTCTGTCTTAGTCGCAGGTCATGGGTCCTCCAACAGGATAATGACCCAAAACACACAGATAAAAGCACCAAGAATGGATAAGCACAAAACATTGGACTATTCTAAAGTGGCCTTCTATGAGCCCTGATCTGAATCCTATTGAACATCTATGGAAAGAGCTGAAACATGCAGTCTGGAGAAGGCACCCTTCAAACCTGAGACAGCTGGAGCAGTTTGCTCAGGAGGAGTGGGCCAAACTACCTGTTGACAGGTGCAGAAGTCTCATTGAGAGCTACAGAAATTATTTGATTGCTGTGATTGCCTCTAAAGGTTGTGCAACAGAATATTAGGCTAAGGGTCCCATCATTTTTGTCCGTGCCATTTTCATTTGTTTTATTATTTAAAATATTCTGTTGAATCAAAAATCAAAAGCAAAGTCTGATTTCTATTAAATATGGAATAAATAATGATGGATGACAATTACTTTTGTCAGTTTCAAATTATTTCAGAGAAAATTGTGGGTTCTTTTTTCGTGGAAGGGTACCAACAAATTTGTCCACGTCTGTATATAATGGTAGAGAGATGATAATTTCAGGAACTGGAATCAAACATCATCCATAAGGAATCCAGGTATTCACACTGTTCTCCAGCATTTTGAAGCAGAAAACACTCTTTACCCTAAAATCACCTAAAGGTAGATTTAAACATCATGATCAAAAGTTCCCATGAAGCTTGTCACTTCCTCATCCCCCACCCCGTCCCTGGCATCTTTAGCTTTACTCAAGAGGGTAAACGTCAGTTTTCTATCGGCCTTTCTCTCCTTCAAGAGATTCTACTTTTAGAGTAAGAGTACTCAGTGTAGATTTTAGACTAGTAATTCCAAATCAAATAAATGCATTCCAAACTAATTTTGTTGCACAAGAAAAGTCAAGGGGAGTGAATACTTTTTATAGCCACTCCAGTTCCGAAACAAGTTTGTGAACCCTTTTGAATTACCTGTATTCCTGCATAAATGGTTCTTAAGATCTGATCTTCATCTAAGTCATTACAATAGTCAACATCAGTTATTGAACATATTGTTCAAACATTAACAGCCTAAGATGGAAAAGGTATGTGAACCTCTAGGATAATGACTTCTAAGAAAGGGGGTAATTGAAGTCAGGTGATCTAATCAATGAGATGACATTCAGGTGTGGGTTAGAGGTGTCCTGTCATACAAAAAATCCCACAAAGTTTGGTTACCAACAGAGATCTGTTGAAGATCAATATGCCCCAATATGTCAAAAGAAATTTCAGAGGACCTCCGGAGAAGAGTTGTTGAGGGTCATAAGGCTGGAAAAGGCTACAAAAGCATTTCCAAAGACTTGGGCTTCCATCAGTCTACAGTCAGACAGATTGTATACAATTGGAAAAAAATCAGTGCCATTGCTACTCTCTCTAGGAGTGGGGGTCCAGGAAAGATCACAGCAAGAGCACACTGAGTCCACAATAAGAAAAGCACTAAACAAGAGTGGTGTTCATCGGAGGATACCAAGGAGGAAACCACTGCTCTCCACAAAAACATTTTCTATTTTTCTAACTTAGATCAGACCATATTTTAGGAGCCATTTATACAGAAATGCAGGTAATTCAAAAGGGTTCACAAACGTTTTCGCACAACTGTACACCCCGAAACTAAACAGTCGTGCAGAAATCCATTTAGATTTAGAATAATTAAGACTTGGTAAGGTAAATTTGAATGTCTAGTTTTCAAGTTCAGGAATTGTATATACTTAATACAATGAATGTGGCTATGTGGAATACAAATCAAAACAATGCATTATAACTAAATATAATTCACTACAGAACATAGCAATTGGTTCTTGGACCAATTACAGCCAAAACTCTAACAAAATGGTATAGCCCTACTGTTGTGGGGAAAAACGTAACTGCGGCTTTAGTTTACAAGGTCATTTGTGTTTCATGACCCTTGTTAATAACCAATTATAAAATTTCAAACATTCACGAGCATTAATGAGAAATTAAGCAGTCTTTTCTTGAAAAAACAACTCTGTTGGTAAATAAATAATTCATATTCTTGATCAAAATAAAACACGGCAACAGTGTAACCAAACATTGTTATTTTATTATCTTAAAAAGTAACACAATCCCCATGGGGTATATCACATACACTACAACAACGGTAACACCAGTACTACACATTGGAGGGACTTTCAGATATTAGACATTTAAAAAATCCCTCTTTTTATTGTTTAAATTATTTGACTAGGCATGACAGATAAACATCATTTACAAGTATGACATACCGTCACCATTAGAAACAATGTTATTGTTGAACCTCCATTTTTATAAACCACCGCCAATGTTAAGGGAAGACATTTCATGGACTGTCAGTGTGGAGAAGGGTTGTGGTTGGGGGGTGGGGGTGGACGGAAGGCCACTGGGCCAGGCAGTGGGTGGGGTGGGGGCAGTGCAAACATCAGACATGAGGGATGGAACCCATGACCTCCACCAGGCAGGGGACTAGAGCCCTATTTTAGTGGTGAAACAGGGACTAGAACCGTAGTCCCTGTTTCAATAGTGGTATAATAGGAATGGAGATTAAAACTTTACTGTACTTGTTGAATAGGGACTAGAGTCCTAATGTAATGGTACTTTAATGGTAAAATAGGGAAAAAACAAGAATATTGGTACAATAGAGACTGAAACTATGCAGTAGTAGGATAGGGACTAGAACCCAACTGTAGTTGTAGAATAGGGCCTAAAACCCTTCTGCAGTGGTAGAATACTGACTGGAACCCTATCATAGTGGTTGAATAGGGACTAGAACACTAATATATTTGAAGTATAGTGACTAGAACCCATCTATAGTGGTAAAATAGGGACTAGAACCTGACTGCAGTGGTAGAATAGGGACTAGAAGCCTGGAATAGTAATACAGTAGGGACTACGAGATACTCAAATCCTATAGTGATACAGTAAGGACAACAAGAGACTCGAACCCTAATACAGTGGTAGAAATGGGAGCTAGAACCCTACTGTAGTGGTATCATAGGGACTAGAACCCTAGAAAAGTAGTACAATCCAGACTAGAAGCCTAAAATCCAGACTAGAATCCTAATATAGTGGTGGAATGGGTATTAGAACCCTACTGTAGTGGTAGAAAAACCCGGGAATGGAGGTACAATAGAGAATGTAACCCTACTACAATAGTAGAATAGGGACTAGAACCCTGGTATGGTGCTAAAATAGAGTAGAAACCTACTCTAGTGGTGCAAAAACAAGTACCGATCTGTTTTCTAACGTCATACCCAGAGCCATTTATACAGTTTGTCCATGTTTTGTACCATAGGACCCTTAGCTGCCTCCTCTTTAGAACTGAGAAGTGTTGTGAATATGAACTCATTTCATCACTTGCCCAGCGGGACTGTGGAGCCAACATGGCTGCCACCAAAAAGTGCAAAGGCTAAACCGCGTCCCTTTATGGCTCTAGTCTAGACTGGTGGAGTGCCCGCTAGTCTGCGTTACGGGGAGTGTTTGGGTTCAAGTCCCTCCCTGGGTTCTGGACAGGGGTCGTACTAGAGGAATTCATATGACACCAGCGGGATAATGATGGAGGGGGTCAGGTGGGGGAGCTGAACCATGGACGCTATCATGTACCATCAGAAGCTTTGTTAGCGAAGAAAAGAGAGGGAGACGACGGGGGGGTGGGGGGGAGTCCAGCACTTTGATGTATAGTGTGTTAGTGTGTATGTATGTATGTGTGTGTGGACATTCACAAGCTAGAGGCTGATGACAGTGTGGTAGTAGTAGGGGCGGGCTGTGTTTTTGCTGCTGTGGAGGTAGTTGTAGAAGAGCCTGTAGGACGACGACACTGGGAGGACTAACAGCTCCCTGAGCCTATAGGGCGACAGGATCCAAGCGATTGAAACCACCGGACCTATAGGACTGCAGGATTCATAGAAAAATGGGTGAATCCGGCTCAGCTCAGGCCCGGTTTCACGGTTAAACCGGCGCTTTAAACTCACGCGGGTTCAAAGCGCCAGCCTTATTCCACGTCTCCCTATGCCATAGTCAGTGGTCGCCCCGTAGTGCAGTAAAGGCCTAGTTCCGGTCATCGGGCCTGTAGGTACCGTGTATTTCAGCTCAGGCCATTGGACTTTCTTTCTGTCTGTTCAGTCAGTTCTCCTCAGTGGGTTGCTTTCTCTCGTGCCTTGGTGTGATCCCAATCGAGTTCAAGTTTTACTAGCAGGGATGCAAAATAGCCATCGCCAAATGTGTGGAGATGGGAGCTGTCATGTGGGAAGCCATATAATACTATATTCCAGCTCTATCGTCACTTTTTATTATTACAATATTATGCAGGTTTTGTGATTATTATTATTATGGCCGTAGCTAACCATAATCTATCTTAGCACCAGGAGTGAGAATGGCTCAGGGATTTGATCAAAGCAGCTAACAAATAAAATAAAAAGGGAAGTCTTATTAGAAACTCATTCGAAACGAAGGGGAGAGAAGTGTATCAAAAAATAAATCCTGAAATAAAAAATTCAATTCACATCCCTGCTAGCTTCGTGTAACACTGGTCTGGTGTGGATTAGTTTGGTCTGGCTGACATCACTCAGCCTTCTCATGTTCCCTAGTGATGGAGAGCTAACTCCAACTTTTGCACTTCTACACCCTTGGGATTTGGGCCAACACACGGCAGAACACACTCTCTGATGCCAGGATTCTTACATTTCGGTGCAAATCCGTTGCTCATCTATTGAAAATGATGTAGAGAAATCCCAAGGTTTGTCGATAGCGGAGGTTGTCTGCTCATGCATCAACAGCTCTGTCATCAAACTCTGTAAAACTCAAGACTCAACTGTAAAAGTTAAGACTTCTGCAAGTCTCAGCTGTAAAACTCAACAGGGATGTGATGACAACACAAAAAGCAGGAAATAAAATCCCATCCCTGGAGCAGCAGTTTAGGCCATACATACCAGTAGTAGTAATGGTAGTGATCAGGGGCTGTGCACAGTATTGCCAGTTCAGGACTCGGCTAGCCATAACATTAATAATAGTTGGGAGTGGGGATTGCAAACTAGCTTGTCATTGCAGCCATGCTACATGGGCAATTTTTTTTCTCCAGACAGTGTAGATGGACAACATGGCCATGGGGCAAAATCTAAAATGTATGATATTGAGGGTATCGTGAAAAAAAAAAAGTTGGCAAAGAAGTTGGCAAATTTGACCATCTATACTGCCTCACGCTGTTGTCTGTGCATAAGTATTACCCCGGTTACATTTTGTAGTGATTGTCGAGGGTAATAACTTTACATTTTCTGTGGAAATGAACTTGCTGTGGCGGCTGCCACTGGTGAATAAATATAGAGGAGAGGAAACACACTGATGAGTAGTGAACAGGAGCTGGATTTGTCAGACTGCATCTGTACCGTCAGTAACAGTAGTCAATAAGAGCTGCATTACTGAGTGTAATACCAGGAGACGCCACTAGGGAGACACACTGAGTTGGAGCAGCTGGAATGGGAGTGGAAATAACATGACCTGAGATTACAGATTATACAAACATACACGCGCGCGCACACGCGCACACACACGCACACACATTTATATACACAGGCAGCAGTCAGTCATATTATCCAAGTGAAACAACACAACAGCAGTGTGTAAAATAGAGGCTGTAGAATGACATGGTCAGAGTCTGCCCAGTGGCTGTGTGTGTGTGTGTGTGTGTGTGTGAGAGAGAGTGTGAGTGTGTGAGTGAAAGAGAGAGAGAGAGAGAGAGAGAGAGTTGGGGGGGTATGTGTGAAACAGCTGTTTCCTGGTGGCCTGGATTTCTGTGTTTGTGTATCTGTTAATGTGTTTGTCCGTGTGTGTGTGTGTGTGTGTGTGTGTGTGTGTGTGTGTGTGTGTGTGTGTATATATATATAACAGCTGTAGTTCCACAGTGGGCCTGTGGGAGCTCCACTGAGTCAGCCAGTCTGTCAGTCTGATGCTGTAACAGTCCTTGTGGTGGGACTTTTATTTTCTTGGACCTGCCCGTTAACTTTCTGAACGATGCCCAGCCCTTAGCTCCACCCCTAGACGCTGGTGATTGACGCGAGGCAGGCATTGGGCTTCTGGAGTTTCTCTGGTTGGGTGCCGGCGGGTTCTGGTATGGCGCGGAAAGAGAAGGGGGGGGCCGTTGCCGGTAGCGATGCCGAGGTGGCCGGGGCTCAGTGCCAGGTTCTGCCGACGGTTACTCTCCACTATAGAGGAGGTGTTGGACGCTAGGCTCTCCCTGGTTCTGCGGGACAAGGGAGACGGAAAGAGAGATTATACAACCAGAACAGGAAGGAAAAGATTGGAAAGGAGATGCTGGAAATTCTCATTCTCTGATTTTTTTCTTGCTGTCATAGAGACACTTGACGATCAGCTGACTACAAGATCAGCTGGATGACGACCACCACAAACTGGCGCTGATTTGCTCCAAACTTGGAAATCAGTCACGATGCCCTAATCGTGGCTATAATAAAGTTGTGTAGTGTTTCCCCAGCCTTGTAGGGCGTTTTCACACCTAGTTGATTTGGAGCAGTTATTCAGCAGTTATTCCCCCCCCCCCCCTTAGTTTGATCTATTTAGCAGTCAGACCGAGACCGAAACCCAGGAGCTTAATTTGGACTGAGAAGGTGATCTGACCGTGATCACAGGAAGCACTGTGCATTATGGGTTAAGGATACACAGGAGCAAAGTCCTGAATTTCTGACCAATGAAGAAAATTATCCCATGTGGCTTTTGTTGCTAAATTCTGCTTTGCTTGAACCAACGCATAAATGCAGCAAACTTGTTCCCTGATTCGGACCAAACCAATTGGACTATAGAACTGAAATTCCCAGTATACCTCTTCCATAGTAGATTAGTGACCCAGGAAATTCGCTGGTTGACCGGCAGTGTGAAAAATGAGTGTTTAACCTGTAATGATCTGTCTCATGTTAGACACATCTGCTTTTGATGTTGCCCACTGAACTGCTGTGATGGTGCAATTTGAGGTTTATTAAGTGAAATGTACACATGGTATGGACATCTGAAAGAGGTGTGAAAATAACTGACAGTAAAGTATGCATGGTACATTGCCTTGATCAATGACAATTAGTTGCGATTGTTTACAGTGTGAGGAACAGTAGCACTTCCAAAACTAGCTGTATACTTCTCACATTTCAAAAATACAGCAACATGAGAATTTGATTTATCTTGTTAATGATGTGCTCCCAATCAATATGTAAAACTATCTTTCAAATACATTATTTAGCCCTGTGTGATCAAAATCATCATTCAAAAGTCATCATCAAAATAATGACTTAAAGGCATCATGGGATATAGTGTTACGTATGCTGTCTTGCTCAAACTATAAGTAAAGCTGCTTCCTTCCCCTTCAGAGATCGCCTTCAGAGATTCAGGTCTCTCTAAATGCTGTTGTCATATAGGCCATTATACATGAGCAATGTTCTGAGGCAATGATATGGGCAATATTGCTTTCAACAGGGATTAGGACTACAGTGGGCTAGAACTAACAAAAGAATGACAAAATACTGTTGGTCATGAATGCAAAATAACATTTAGGATGAAAATGGCAAAGATCACCTTCAATATTGCCTCAAAACATTGCCTATGTAAAATGGACTGCTTCTGTGCAGTAAAATATGGACAAAAATATGAATTCCCAAATGCTGCAAACATCACTTTAATCCAGGGGCAATTATTTGTTAGTTTATTTTGACTGTGTGCTCAAACATGGGCAATACTACTTGAGGAGTGCTTGTACAGAAACTTAAACAGTCTCAAAAGTGGACTCATAGACTGAAGAGGTTTAGTCTAAATGTATACAACAGCATGTACAAATTAATTGTGTGCTCTTTATTCCCCCATTAACTTGTACTGGCATTGCTCCCAAATACTAAAAACACGCTACTGACACAATTGTCAAATATATACAACACTGGTGTGAAAAATGTCATAAGAGAAGATCAAATTGATCAAATTCATTCTGGAAAAAAACCCTGAAGCATTCCTTTAAGGTTTTGGAAACTCACCCAGGTAGGCTAAAAACCATGACGGTGCTAATAACTGTGTGTGAATACTGTAATAATAATAATAATGCATTAATAAATAAAAAATGTATAATACTTTATTAATTAAAACTGCACTCTGAACCTGCACTCTTCTAAAGTTCTAAAGTCATCGGTAGCAAGATTATCTGGTGTAAGTATCTGGTAAGTAATGGAAAACTCAATCTATATAAATGTATAATATAAACGTTTAACAACGATTTATGTTTGTGAGTCTTCACTTAATGAACAACACAATGTAACGCACACCAACTAAAGTACCAGTTGTGGAAACACTCGGGTAAAATACTGTTTCTTAATTTGTGTGGTGCTGTACATTTTCAGTACCAAGACACTGTGCAACACTAGTCTATGGTAACAGACTGTCTGTGGTGTGTGTGTGTCTCTCACCGTGGTGAGTTGAATCCACTGTCAACAGTGACTGAGCTGGAGTCCATACTGTCCAGTCTGGCAGAGTGAGCAGACTGCTGGTTCTGACTGGGTTCTGGAAGGTTCTCTTTAGCACTGGGGAAGGTGAGGTTTCTCTCAAACCTCCTCTGTAGATCCCTCTCCTTCTCTCTCTCCAACAACCACTGCATGGTCCCTCCTCCTCCGCCACCCATCCCAACGCCTCCTTCTCCTGCCTTCTCATCCGCTCCCCGGCTTTTGCTCCCCCCCTCCTCGAGTTCGTCGTCATCCGAAACGTTGTAGTAGTCGAAGGAGGCCTCGGCAGCACTGGTAGCGGGTTCGATTCCCTGCGGCGGGGCAGAGGGTGTGGCCACCAGCGGTTTGGGAGCGTCAAAGGCCTCCTGGGAGTCAAGCACATCGCAGGAGGAGGAGAGAGCAGAGGAGGCGAGGGCCGGGGTTTTTCTCAGGGAGCTGTAGCCAGGCAGAGGGAGGCTGGGGGGAGGTTTGAACAGCGTGTCTTTACTGAAGATCTCTTTACGTTTCTCCTGGCCAGAGGAGACGCTGTGGGGCGGCCGGCCATTAGGGAGAGGGAGATCGGGGAGAGAGAGGGGTATTGGAGGCAGGCTGCCACCCTTGGGACCAACCTTTGTCAAGTCCTCCTTGTATTCTGGGGGATGAGGTGTCTGTCTGTCTATTTGCCGGTCAGCCCCGCTCAGTTTTAGCCCATCATGGCTACTTTTACCCAGAGTTCCCAGGGGGTTGGCTGCTGTGAGAACGGCCTCAGTGGAGGCAGAGCATTGGAAGTAGTCGTCAGGAGGGGCGGAAGTGGGCAGCGGTTTGGGTGAGTAAGCTGGTAAACTGTCCCTGCTCTTACTCTTCTCCAAGCTCCTCCCACCGTCCAACCCAAGTGAATCCCCAGCCAGCTTAACCGTGGGGGGCGTGGCCCGCGAGTAGTGAGAAGAGCTCTGATTGGCTCGCAGGGTTCCGTCATCAGTATAGTAACGGCTCCGGTCATTGTAGTAATCAGGTGGTCCGATCAACCCAGCCCCTAGAGGTCCTTTGGAGTTGTCCATAGATCTAGAACGTTCCTTGGCCTTGTCGCTGCGCTCAGTCCTGGACTTCCTCTCCTGGGTGTGGGAGTGGGAGCGGTGGACTTTGGAATGGTGGGCAGATGGACCGTGGCTCGGCTCAGGAAAAGGCATTTCCGTCCGTCGTTTGGCGAGCTCGCCGGACACGTCCCACTCCGGCGTGACAGGCAGGTGGGAGGAGTCTAGGATGTTGGGGTTGCTGTGCGCCAGGTGAAGCCGGGCCCGCTGCCGCTCCATGGCCAGGGCACGTTCCCTTGGCGACCGGGCCAGCGAGGATGAATAGGCTCGGTAGTCCCTGTCGGCCAGTTCTAGATGGGAACCGTCGCTCGGCTCACCGCGGGACGCCCTGGTCTTACTATGGGAGCGACTGGGTTTGGTCTGAGACTGCTTTCTGTGTCTGCCCCCGCTCCTTCGACTCCTGGAGCTCTGATTGGCCGAGGATGCTTTACTCCTCTGAGCGCGCTCCTCTTCGAGACGCTTCATGACAGCTGTGTGCCGGGCCAGATTCTCCACAGTAAGGTCAGGGTTGATTCTGCGGATGATTTCCATCTCTACATGCCGGGGCAGCTGGCTGGGTGCCTCCTCGTCCCGGAGCGGCCACTCCTCAGGGGGGAACTGGGCGGAGAAGGTGGCCAGCTGCTTGGCCTTGTCCTTCTTAAAGCTCAGACGGAACAACTTCAGACCAAACTTCCGACTTCCGCTACCACCTCCTCCTGCCTGCTTCTCTGCCTCCCCTCCTCCTCCTCCCCCTCCTCGGTGCTTGGTGAGGGTGTCTGTCTTGAAAGGAAAGCTGAGAGTGCTACGGCTCTTTTCTGTCGTGCCTCCTACCTGCTGGGGAGGCGTTTGGGGGGAGTGCGGGGAGGAAAAAGCCTCCCGGTGGTCTTTGGGGGAGCGGCGCTGCAGTGTGGTGTGGTGGCTGGGGGGGTCGTCTCCGCGGTAGCTGTTGTTGTACGAAGAATCCCCACCTCCTCCACCGCCCCCGCTGTGGTTCTGGCTTGGCTTTGGGTGCGTTCGATCTCGCACACCTCCAGAGGTGGACGGAGTGATGGTGCCGGAGAGAGGAGAGGTGCACTGTGTCTGCTGATGCTGCTGTTGGTTTTGATGTTGTTGCTGTTGGTGTCGGTCGCCGGATCGCTCGTCCAAGTGGTACCACTTGGAGCTGGTTCGGATGAGGCTGGGGGTGATGAAGTAGGTCTGAGGGGTCACGATAAAATAACCGTCTGGTGTTGGGTAGATCTTCCGCTCACGGACAAGCATACTGAGCGTGTGGTGCAGAACCTCCTCGGTCGGCGTGGGAACACCTGCACCAATCAGAGAGAAAAGACTGTTAGACTAGGGGTTCCCAAACCTTTTCATGTCAAATAATAATGAAGTTAAACTATTCCTCATTTTGCTGGAGACCCCCTCAAGGACCCCTGGGGGTCCCCGGCCCCAAAACCTAATCAAATGAAAATATCTGAAGCATTTAGCACGTTGTACTAAAATACTCTACTGAAACCAATGCTGATTTTTAGGAAGGTGATAGCTCCTGAGGGCAGGATGGCCAGCCATGACTTTTCAATGGTAGGGGACACTGGTATAACATAGACTGAACAGGGCTGAGGGGCATTTTACTGTAGCACTGCTATGCTCCTACCCACTGGCTCCCTCTGGTGGCTCCCTCTGGAGGTTACAACCTCCAACTGGAGGCTCCTCAGAAGTCAGGCTAATTGAGGTGGAGCTCACCACAAAAGGATACTGGTATCACTGGCTTTCTGGACTGGACTGACACTGCAGTGATCACCACCACTGAACTGAGTTGGTGGTAGTGACTGTGGTTTGACTGGGAAGATTAGCAAGCAGCCTAGCCTAGAGAGGGACCAAACAAGTAGATAGGTAGAAAGGAAAGAAGCCAGTCTTTTTTGTTTTACCTGCTTTCTTTATAAAATAAAAGCCTTTGCTCTTGGGAAACTGCATCTCCTGTCATCATGTGCTTGCGTATCGTACAACGTCACTGCTCTTCCCACCTACCCATTCCATGCGTCTGTCAGTGAAATTTAAGATGTATTAGTGCCAAATTTGCAACTGAAATAAATGGGAAAATTAGAACAGCTTGATACCCATCAGAATACAGGTCCGTGTGACTTGGCTAATTTCTCACCCAAGAGACAGCATACCAGTAAGCTGCTACTGCTAAAACTCCTTAACAGAAGAAAAAAATTAAAAATTAAAATTCTACATTTAACTGTATGTGAGACCTTGAGTTGAGTTTAAAGAAGAGGTTTGTAAAGCTCTGGCTGGCTGAATGCAGCAGCAGCCAAAGAGAGGAGAGTATATCCATTCATATCACCAAGCACTCATTTCATTTTACAAATGAGACAGGCTCTCCGTCTCAGCCCTCCTCCCCTTTCGTTCTCTTCTCTCTCATGTATTCTATCTACTCCCCTCTCCTGTTTCTTCTTTCTATTATTCTCTTTTTCTTTCTCCTCCTCCTCTCGCTCTCCTTCACTAACCACTCCTCTCTCTTTCCGCTCTTTCATTGTCTCTCTGTCAGTCTGGAGGTATTACTGCCTGTTACATCATAGCGGCCTTACAGCCCAGCCAGAGTGATGCAACACTAGTGCAGGCAGACAGACAGACAGCGTGCGCACATGCATGTGCACGTATGCACGCATGCACACACGCAGTGCCTGTCCATCCCTTTTCTCTCACAAGAAGGCCAAAGAGAGGGAAGGCAGTTGAGACAGAACAAGGCTGTCTGAAAGCTGGCGTGCTGAATTCAGCAGTATTGTCTGCATGCTAACCATGCAACCTGCCACACACACACACACACACACACACTCTCTCTCTCTCTCACACACACACACACACACACACACACACACACCTTAATGCCATCAAGATTTGTGGTACTGGAAAAACCATGAAGCAGATCAAGTCTGTTCTCCATGTATTGGCATGACGGTAAAAGGTGCTGTGGCCATCTTCTTTAACAAAGATGAGAATAGTTGGGGATACTAGGTGAGAAAAAAAAAGATTGTACCAGATTGACAGCTACAGCAAAAGCCATTGGCATGGTGCAGGGATATCCATTATATCTTTGGACTATCAGATTAGTCATGCTGAAAGTGATAATGCCAGTAATCGTGCAAAACAATGACATGATGCTCACCATATATCAGAATGTCAGAGACTGTCATTTTGTAAATTTTGTAAAATGTGAATAGTAGGGTTCAACTAATGTTGATTCTTGAAAGCCGATGCAAAATTATTATTATTGCAAAAGAAGCCCCGACCCCAGACCCCAGCGCAAAGCAATCCAATCATCAACAATGATCATTTTAAAATTAGTTTTAATATTGTTTGTGTTCAATTTTTTTAGGTTTATTTTCATTTATTTCTTTTTCACACATAGAGCCCCAGACCAGTGATCTTTCTTTTGAAAACCCACGACAGGAAAAATATGCGTTTGTGCTGTTGTTGAACATTACAGCCACATGATGGCGCCAAAGCAAATGTCTTTTGGTGTCCAGCTTATTTAATTGTAGCAAAAAAACAAAAACAAAGGTTAGTTAGTTTATTACAATGTGGTGAATCCAGTTTCATTTTTTATGTTTTAGTTTTCCCCACTGGTTGTCACCATAGTTGCTACTGCTAGCGGTCAACAGTGCGCAGACTCTATGGACAGAGGTAAGCAAAATGGCGACCAGGAAGTGTGCGAATCAGTGCTGCACTGTGCCCCTGAGCACACCCCACTGGAAACAAATGAGGCATACGCATGAGTGTCAGGTAGGTATTTCCCAGGGAAAAATCCTCTGCCAACCAAGGAAGTGATACATTTTACATTTCCGGTTTATTTGCCACCATGGCTGAAGAGTCAAAGAAGAGAGTGTCACCTATGGAAACTCAAACTTCAACAGAAAATCCAAGGAAAAAGACGTCACAGTACTGGACCCACTGTTTGATTGGAAGGTGATCTCATAAAGAGTAAACCATACTAGATACCAGAGCAGACCATATAAACTGGGTACACTCACAGCACTTTCAAACTAAATTGACTGGTACTGTCCATACCACTGATTTGACAATTGTACAAAGACCTATAGTATAGTGTTAATCATACTTACCAATCATATTTACCATTTTCAAGATTACTGACATTTAACAAAAATCTTTCATAATAGCCAAGAGATGCCAACTGACGTCATACACACATTATGCAGCGGGGTGTGATATAAATAGGGAATTGAAGCAAAAATGCCCAAGAAAGTTCATAAAAAGACCCCTGAAATGAGGGTTATGAGTGAAAACAAATACCCTGGGGAAAAAGTACAGAAATTGGTAAACAAGAGGGCTTTATTAGACTCCAACAGAGTGTCATAATTCTCACATCAATAGAAATGGTTTTGATGAAATTGCCCCACGAATGCTGCAAAACACCCCTCAAAATCGGGCAGACGGCCGCGCGTGTGTGTATTGCCTGTCATTACATCATACGTGTGCAGTTGCCGTGGTGACATGACGCAATTTCCCTTTTTAGGGAAACCCAGCGCTGACTGACACACACACACACAAATAGACAAATGCTTCTGTGTGTGTTGAGGTGTGGTAATGTGTGTCCCATGACCAAATCAGAAGCAGACAGGTTTTTATTTTCCAGTTTAACAGGCCCCACACTCCAACAGACTGCAGATGTATTGCTGATTGTTTTACTTGTTTTGCTCACCAAAGTAGGGGGGAGAATAGTGAATAGGGGATGTGTAATCTCCCATTAGAAATGAATGGGTTTCATACTCATACTAAAATACTTGACCTTACGCCTAGCCTTTTCCTACTGTATCATGACAGCAATGTTGTCTTTGATTCAGACTATAGATTATAGATCAGACAGATTATATCTTGCGAAAAAGTGTATCTTAATACTGTGGTCCACCCCAAAAATACCTTCTGTGAAGATGTGGTTAACCCAAGCTTCAGCTCTCCTACCCTTAGAGGAACTTACATATGACCTTCATCAAAGGACAGAAAAATGTTGGAGTATCTGGTCGCCTCCTGTGGTCTTATGTTGAGAACTTAGACCAACAGATTGACGACCTGGATGGAGAGAGTTGAGTGCACAACCCTTTTACTTTGTCTAGGGTACATTTTCTCTTTGTGCTCTGTGGTGTAAAGTAATAATGCTATCGGTGTTGTGTGGGTTTTTTATTTATTTTTTTGTTTTTTTTCCAGGTATCTGTCTTTTCTTTCCTGTATTTACTTTACCTCAATTGTTATGTATGCACCCGTGTTTGCTGTACCTTTTCTGTACAAAAATCCAAATAAACAGACAATTGAAAAAAAAAAAAAAGAAATGAATGGGTGTTGAGAGCCAAACACTGAAAAATCACATTTGCTTCATTTTCTGTGGCAATGGGTCTAGTGACGCACCAATACCACCAAAAAAAAAAGACCCAACATTCTCTATGCGAAAAGGCAGAAAAATGGTGATCTTTTGGTCAACCTTTCTTTGAATTCGGTTGCCCCTCTGGTCCAGGACCTAAGCCCACTTCTCTAACCTCAAAGTCCTTCACATTATTCCTGTTTGTGTCTGCCCACAGTCAGCGTAGTTGGGAGATAATAGGGCTCATTTTCCTACCTTCAGAAGAAGTCATTTGCTCCCATTCATTCTAGTACAGTATGAAAAACAACTGCCACCGACTTTGAAATTGCCCACGCTAGATAATCCATCACAGTAAACATGAAGCCTTAATTTGGTTATTGTTTTATTGTTCTTTCATTGTGCCCGACTTGAGTGTTTTCCATATCAGTGAGCGTATTATGCTCCGCTCCGCTTACTGTCAATCACCTGACACCCACAGCAAGAAAGGGAAGTCACTGCTAACTGAGCAGGCTCTTGTCAATCCGTGATTGGGTATTTCTGCCCTGTGCATTTTTAACAGGGTGCCAAAATAACACCTGCCCCCAACCAAATGCTGGTCAGTTTTGTGGCTGTTACGACAACCAAAACTCTTCTAACAAATAGTGATTCTGTGCCATCCAACATTGCAGTGACATATTGATGTTTCTGAATAAAAGAAGGGGATTGTGATGTTTTGTGAACATTTTTAACTAAGGTGTGAAGATTCATAGTTACTTACATTTTCACAATACAACTTTTACTTAATTTTATTAATTAAATACTGCTATATAAAGAAGAGATGATGATATGATATTCTCAAGTGTAAACCAACAACACCAAATTGACAGAAAGAATATCAAATGTAAAAGTGATTAAACCATAACCAACTCTCTCTCTCAAGCTTTCCTGTCTCTCTTCACTTTTAACTGTCCAATAAAGGCAAAAATGCCCCAAAATATAATCTTTAAAAATATCTATATATGTTTGGCAGGTACACCTGCTGTTTTGCTCCAACGTTCACCAAGTAATCCATCGTAGGGGAGACAGAGATACCAATTTAATCCCCCGATAGTAGCTTCAATAGACCATAATGTAATGCAGCCGCAGGACATGTCGTGTTTTGAGTAAAGGGGTGCGACTTTCTCGACTGGAAGCTCTCTTGCCGTTACCATCGCTAATGTTCTCTGGGTGTTGTTGAAAGTCATTCTGGGAAATGTAGGAAATCACTAACTGAAGCAGAAGTTCTTCACAAAATAACTCTTGGCATGCTTTGGTTAGGTATGGCATGAGGTGTTGTTACCTGGAAAACATGTCTGCAGGTGTTCGGTCAGGGCCTCCTGAGTGACAGGCTTATGGGCGGAGTTCATAGCAGAGATAGCCAGTAGCAGCACCTCTCCCAGAGGGATGAACTGTGATTGGCTGATAGGGGACATACTGATGGGCGACACATCACCTGTGAAGAGATCAGAGAATCACCTTTTTACCAATCAGTCATAGTTAGGGATAAACAAATCAGCTTTCCAAGGCAACCTTCCTTAAAATTGGGGGGAAATTTGTTATAAAATAGCAAATTTGTGATGTGCCTAAAAAAGTGACGACCTGAGACCAGTGAGACCTGGCTATTTACAAGAAAGAAGGTAGGTGAGTATAAAGACAGGTCTTGTCATTTACCAGTGTTAGCCAGCAACAGGTCTTCTTTAACCTTTCTCAGGCCAGATTAAGCACATACACTCTGGGATATGCTAGTCCTCTAATCATGTGAGGACCTACCAGAAACAAGCAAGTAGCTTGTTTGGGGCTGGCAGAATAACACATAATGATAGGAGGAAACAATAAGACAGAGGAAAAGGCAGAAGAAAAAGAATATGCATTAGAAATGAATCAGAAAGGTGTGTCCAAAAAAAAACCTAAATTATTAGGGTTAATATTTACATGACATGAAGAAGGGAGGGAAGGAGGACAAGTGGACGAGTGACTGGGGGGGTCAGGTGATTGATGTTCAATGCTTATCTATGTCAAAGGTCCCAGTTAAATGAGAAAGAACATGTGATACAGGTGTAAACAGGAGAAACCAGGGGAGAAATTGGAGGATGGGGATGACTGCCTCCTCTGACTGCAGTGTTCATCTAACAACTCTAGGTGCTAACCATACTAGAGCCGTAGAGAGAGTTAGTGCTGGTTGTACTATGGCTGCCATGTTGCCGCCTCTTCTCTAGAACTGACAAAATGTTGGCGGCAAATATGAAACAAGGGACAGAAACAGAGTGGAGTTCTGACCCACAAAGGAGGGGAAGGGAAGTTGTTCTCACAATTGCCAGTAATGTCAAGAAGCCCACTTTCCTTCACGTCACCATATATTCAATGAGATGAAGTAATGAAGAGATGAAGTGTTATCTTGTTATAGTTTCTTTGCATGACCATAAAAGTAAAAAAGAGAATTGCTAAACTCAATGTTTCTCACCATAGTGGAGATAATATACCATCAGGTCAGCCTGAATCATTGGCATAATTTAACCTAGATCGTCATCATCACAGTTTAGTTTAATTGGTGAGCGCCAAAGCCACCAGAATGGAAACATGATAATTTAGTACCGTAACATCTGATTTAGAACAGTTTTCAATTTGATTTTCACATTATATTTTGGCTGCTATATAGTACTCCGACCAGCAGGGCGGCGGTCATGAGCGCTGTTGTACCCACTGTTGCAATGCAGAAGAAGTTATGTGAAAGCAACAAGTGCCGTTCAGCAAGATATGAGAAACTACTGATCCAAAACACGATGAGAACACAAAAATGGGCCACAGTTAAATAGCAGAGAGAGAGAGAAGAGAGAGAGGACTGGGATCAGGACTCATCCAAAAGCACCCAGGGATGGTTCAAGAGAAAATGTTGGACTGTTCTGGAGTGGCCAGTGTGTTTTGGGTCATTGTCCTGCTGGAGGACCCATGACCTTTGACGGACACCCAGTTTTCTGACACTGGGTAGCACATTTCTCTCCAAAATGCCATGGTAATCTTTTTGTAATATCATGATGCCCTTAATACATTCAAAACATCCGTGGCCTCCGACCATAAAACCTTTCTTGGTTCAGTGCCGGGCGTGCGGTACAAGCTGAAACCATTACCCCGGACCTCTCAAAGCCCTGAATTTGAAATCACAATATTTATACAATTGTGGACAGTAACGGTATATACCACGGTATGCTCGTTTTTCTGCTTAGCCTATGTCATTTGAAAAATGTTAAATACCCTTAGATTAGGAGGCTGACATAAGCAAACACACATGGGTGCTACTCGTAAAGCGAGTGTTCAACAATTTTGCAATTAATGACAAACTGCTTGACGTTTAGTCTGTAGAAGGTAAATACGACCGACCAAATATTGTTCGCCTCCAGCCTATCTGGCTCATCTGGTAGAAACGGTATGGGAAAATCAAAACCTTAACAAAGATTCCTCATGGTCTATCATTTCTATCATTCTACCGCCCACCACTAAGCACCAGTGGTTTTAATGGGAGAGGCCCGAACAGCTCAGTCAGTACAGCATGAGACTCTCAGTCTCAGGGTAGTGGGTTCCCCACATAGTTTCAACTATCAGATTGTAAGTCGCTTTGGATAAAAGCTTACACTAAATGACTGTAATGAATGAAATAATAATAGAAATGTAATGAGAGGGGAAATTTCAGATGAAGGAATTGTAGCAGACTAACAGAAAAGCTGACAACTGAAATTAAAATCACTCTATGACAGCATTCCATGTAAACTAATGGAGTAAGAACACACAAGTGCGTTCGACTCTTGTGTGATATCATCTAAATTAATGATGATTTGGGGAATTGTGTGGGGAAAAACACACAGCTAACGTGAATATTCACAGTAAAGTTTTCACAATAAAACAATTTTTACAGTATTAACTACATACTGATCAATTAAGAACAGCCATGACCACCCTCGACTGGCTGGACCAGAACTTGCCTCTTGGTGGTCACGGAAAAGTGCATATGGATGAAGGGAGAGAAAGAGAAGAGAGGGGAAAGACAGACAGAAGAAGAGAAGGAGGAGAGAAAAGAGAGGCTCTGGTGGGAACACTGTACGCCCGCCTGGGAAGGCCTGAACATGGAGAGTGACCCTAGGATGAACCCAATACCCCCTACCCCCAACACACACACACACACACACACACACACACACACACACACACACACACACACAGAACACACACACAGAACACACACACACACACACACACACACACACACAGAGTAGGAAAGCATGTGTTTTCTTTAACGTGAGCCGGGCAAAAACGAGGTTACAAGAAAGAGAAGAGAGAGAGGCCATTTTCTGTTACTGTTACATACATACCTGTCTCAATAAAAGTGAACTGTCAATAAAACTTCAACTTTTAGAAATGTTTTGCCTGTTATTCCCATAATCTTCTACCAAAATACATTATGGTGGATGCGAGCAGTGTGAGACATTTCTACAAGCTGCAATTTTATTGAAATGAAGTGCTGCTTGTTGAGTTATCTATATGCCTAATTTACCAGTGGCTCCTAGTGATTTGTCAAAGGTCCAATGTTATGTTTTACCAGGTTGTCACAATTGCAAATAAGCAATGTAGCATTAAAACGTATGACGTTCTGCTGCTGCTGCTATTACTACTACTAGTACAACTGCTACCACTACTACTACTGATGATGTTAGTGCTGCTGCTGCTGCTACTACTACTACTGGTATTATTTCTATTATTATTATTATATTATTATTTCTACTATTAAAACTACTGCTACTGCTACTACTACTACTGGTATTATTATTACTACTACTACTACTGATGCCATCCATCCGCTGTAAATCCTGGTTCTACTTCATGTTTATTGTGTATTCTATTGTATTTAGGCTGTGTATTTGATATTTTTATATTCTGTTTCTATTCCCAGAATTCCCCCCCGTGGATCAATAAAGTATCTACTACGACTACTGCTGCTGCTAATGCTGCTGCTACTACTACAACTGCAGCTACTGCTACTACTATTGATGCTGCTGCTGTTACTACTACTACCGCTATAACTGCTATTACTACTACTAGTACAACCACTACTACTAATATTGCCACTGCTACTGCTATTATTAGTACTACTACTACTGTTAGTACTTCTGCTAGTACTACTGATGCTACTATTACTACCACAACCACCACCACCACTACTACCACCACCACCGCTGCTACTACTACTACCACTGCTACTACTATTGATGCTGCCGTTCCTCCTACTACTACTATAACTACTATTATTACTACTAGTATAACCACTACTATCACTGCTATTGCTACCAGCACTACTGCTATTATCAGTACTACTGCTTCTTCTACTGTTACTACCATTGCTTCTACTGCTACTATTACTACTACTACTACTACTGTTACAGGCTAGCAGACAGAATGTACAGAACATAGTACATGTTTTTAGAGCAAATACTTTGTCATCTCAATATGATGCTAAAGCATAAACTGTTTGTTGATTTTGACAAATCACATTTTGTAAACTGCATCGACAATACTGTTTCTGGTACACGGTCATGCCAACAAAGTCATTGAACTGAAGGTAAAGAGCCATTTTGTAGCAGCAGCTGTTAGCTCACAGCCCCTCTCCCTCAATTACTATTACTACACTGTCCATGAAAGAGAGGAGGAGAGAGAGAGATAGAGGGATGGAGAGATGGACAAGGCTAGCCAGGGAAGAGATATGTAGGGAGAGAGAGAGAAAACGATATGTAGTGAGAGATGAGGAGAGAAAAAATGGGATGCAAAGCAGGGTAGGAGAAGAGAGAGAGCTGGAGGGAAGCAAACGAGGAGCGTAGCAAGAGAAGGAGAGAGATAGAGAGAAAATGAGAGAGACAGAGACTGATAGAGGAGGAGTGATGGAGCGTTTGTCGTCCATGTCTCTTACTGCAGTGGTAGTAAACAATCAGCTAGCCTCCTTTGTCCAGAGCGCTAAACCACACCCCCTCCTTTTGTCATGCTCACGCTCCCTCCCTCCCTCCCTCGCTCGTTCTATGCATCTCTCTATTTCTCTGGCTCTCCATGCATCTCCAATATCTGTCTTTCCCTCCATCTGTCTGCCTCTCATGCCCTCTCTCTCTCCTCTTGCCTATGTCTGTCTCTCTCTCTCTCTGTGTCTCTCTCTCTCTGTGTGTAGAGCAGTGACGCTACACTGCTAACCGCTAACTAGCATTTACCACTTCCACTACCACAGATACACAGAAAGACAGAGAGATAGAGAGAGCGAGAGAGGGGGATAGCCATACCTTGGCTGATATGATATCCACTTCTTTTGGTAAAAAATATAATCCAGTTAGATTTTCCAGTGTTGCCTATGATGGTAGCGCAGCCTTCTCTCTCTCTCTCTCACACACACACACACACACACACACACACACACTCACTCACTAGCTCATCCTCCACTCTTTCTCACACACGAACACTCTCACATACTCTGCTCCTCCCCCTCCCCTCTCTCTCTCACACTCACACACACACACACACACACACACTAGCTCGTCCTCCTCTCTTTTATGCACACACACACACATTCTGTTCCTCCCCCTCCTCTCTCTCTCTCTCTCTCTCTCTCTCTCACACACACACAAATGAGCATTCAGTCAAGGGCCTACCCACAATCCCTTGCGCCACACAAAGACAAGGGGGTGTGACCAATCACACACTGCCTCACTATGCACCCATTTTTTTCCTCCCTCGCTGTGTAATGCCCACCGACATACAAGCTTGTGGGCGGGTTGCCGAAAGGGTTGCCATGACAACGCATCCCCAGTTGCACTTGCTCGCCATCGCTCGTGCACACACATGCACAAACTACCTCCCTCTCTTTTTTCCCTTTTACCATCTCTAACTCTGTCTCTTTCTGTCTCTCTGCCCCACTACATTCTGCTCTGCGAGAGAGAGAGAGAGAGAGAGAGAGAGAGAGAGAGAGAGAGAGAGAGAGAGAGAGAGAGCGCAAGAGCACGGCCAGTGTTGCAGTGCTGCGGTTGGGTTCTGGTGTGACCCACTTAAGACGCTAAGGCTGGATGTAGGACACACACACACACACACACACACACACACACACACACAGAACATTCCAGAACTATAAACGGTTATCATGTATATACTGATTATAGTGTAGTTATAGTATATACTGAGTATAGTGTAGTTATAGTATTTACTGATTATAGTGTAGTTATAATATATGCTGAGTATAGTGTAGTTACAGTATATACTGATTATAGTACAGTTGTAGTATTCAGAAACAAAGATGAAATGAATAACAGACAGGTAGAAAGAAAGGTCAGTAGTATCTTGAGTGTTATTAGGAGACAGACAGGTCTATAGTAATCTGAGTGATTAGCATGTGAAAGGACAAGGCAACTGTGTCTGCCAGGCTGGTTGGGTCTTGTTGAACTGGGGTGGGGGTGGGGGGTGAGAAACAGTTGACAAGAAAGAAAAAGAGAGGAGAAATGGGGGGGTGCACCCTCTTTTCAAGGGCCTGTGAATTGCCGCTCCCACAACTCCCATAATATCATGCTGCAACAAGCAGCCGGCAGACAGTTACAATTACAAATTAAGGCACTTAGCCAGCGCTGTAATCCAGAGCCACTGAGATCACAGTACAGCGGTGGAACATGTCAACATTTGTGAATGTGTGGTTTCTACTGCTTTCAAGTGTTCCTCGTAAGTTTGGAAGTTGCAAATATAACCTGTTAGGTCTTTTGGCCAGATCGAATAACAAAATGGACTATTTTTTTGGTTGCTGCTGTTTTATTTTAGAAATTAAGAGACACAGAGCAACTGAAGATGAGGAAATGCTCATTAGGCATGTATTGATTTTGCAGTTAACTGAAAGTTGTTGTATAATACACCACTGTTAGTGTCATATATTAAACGTCACATTTCAGCAACTCAGGGCTCATAGAAAACTCATAATGACCAGACATAACCAGTCATTCGTCATTCATTTGCGTTCTATTTGTATTCACAATATTTCCAGCACTTGAAGGCAGCATTTGTAATAAGTATAAGGGGCATCAATGCTAAAAACTAGAAAAAGATAGAGGGTTTTTTGTTGTTGAAATAGACAGCAAAGAGTTGACTAGCTATGGTGACAGGTGGCCAGTGCACAGCTGTATTCCTCCCTTCCCCCTACTGTTCAGCCAGACAACAAACCCACCTGTTGGTCTAAAAACCAGCTCGTCAGTAGTAAACAGGCCCCCAGTTGCCCATGCATTAAATCATATGTGCCATGTGTGCAGACACAGAAAGGCCTTGGAGAGGTACAATAGTTTGTTCAAGTCTTGTACCTATAAATGTTGTGACATTGAGAGGTCTGGATCTTTTTTAATCCTCCACAGATTCTGTTTTTACTTCCTGGATTCAAATTTAGGCAAAACATTGCTTGTTGCCTCATTAGCTAACAGAGGCATCGGGAACTATTTGGACCATGCTATGGAACTATTTTAAGAGTCTCACTACTTCTTAGGGCCGGGGTAGCAGGGGGAGGACGAGCCCTCCAACAGCACCACTTAAGGCTAGGTTACACTTGAAGATTTTAACACTGATTCTAAGATTGACTGGACCGTCCCTACCGTTGAGGTGAGTCTGGGCCCGACCAGTCAGATTATTTTGTAGTGCGGACGAGTTCAAGACTGGAGACTTTGGCCCTTTAGCCAGACAAGATTTTTTACGCGTTTGATTTGTTCGGTCCAGTTTGGTCCACATAGATAATTTACATCAGTAGAGATTCCCAACTCCACTTGCTCCACTCTTAATAAACTGTAGATCCAATTTTATTTGAAGGACTAAATCTCATATAAAATGGTATAAAATGGCAATGTGCCTTGACTAATCCGCATAAGTATGCAGCTACAAACAAGTCTCATACAAAATTCATTCTCATAGAATCAATGTTATCCTTGTAATAAAGTAATCAACTAGAATTTGCATGCTGAATTCAACAATATCTACTTAGTACAAACCAGGCTACATATGACATTTGATATTTCATTCCAAAACTATATCATCAATTCCATCAATTCAAAAAGCTGACTCCTATTCTAACAAAATGAAAGTAAACCCATTGTGTCTTACTATTAAAATTAAGTCATAACAAGACATTTGCTTGCAAAATACAAATGTTCATGAGGATTGAATTATTTGTGCTTTTAAACTATTGACTCATGAATTTCAGGTAGGAAAACATTTCCAAAATGGATATATTGGCTTTTGAAATTAAACCCTTCACATATTCACTATACCACTATATACCCAGAGAGAATACTTAAACTGCCTAATTTCAAGCCATACTGAAGCTCTGAGCTTTGATGTGCATGCTATATTGCCACTGAGCAACATTATCAAAAATGGCCCCCGTTTTAGGGTGCTAATGAGTATTTAATTCAGCATACCTTACATTACAGGGGCTTAGGAAGGCTTTGTTTAACGTGCCTTAGCCAATTACTTTTCCATTTATTCAGAATAAATTGGGGACCAGTTTTAATCTTCTGAGCCATCTTCGGGCCCAACCCAGACAGTGAAAATGACTGACCTCTAATATAATACCTGAGTAAGTTCTTCCAGTTGTACAAACTGTTGATCAGTTTGGTATTTCACTTTAATGGGACAGATGAGTTGGGCATCACACTGTAGGTATTCTAGTAGACTAGCTTGCTGAGTGCATTACTAATACCCCTTTCACACACAAATCCCGGGATTTACATGGGTTATGAAGCACGGGTCATTCCCGCGTTGGACCCATTCAGACCAAACTACTGTCCCGGGTTTTAATCCCCGGGTCGTTGACCATTCAGACCAGACCGCACAAGACCCGTGTCACCATACTTACATTTGTATACATCACTTCCGTGCCAGGCTGAACAAGTAACTGTGTGATATCGCCGTAGATAATTGAATCTTTTAACGTCCCGGTAATTTGTCGCTTTATTTCTTCTTCCCCATGAATGGACAGAAGCTCTCTGATATCGGAATCTTTCCAATTCTCAGTTGTTATTTGTTCTATTCGTTCGTTGTTGAAACGGTCTTTGTTGTGAACTGGCATGCATATAATGAACGTAACCAATGAGGTTCCCGTCCATTGCTGCATTTGACCTGGGTTATTCCCAGGTCTGGAGCAGAGTCATGAACCCGGGTCTGATAACCCGTGTTGACCCATTCACACAAACGCCTGACCCGGGTCATTGCCCTGGTGTGAAAGGGGTATTAGTGAGAGCAAGACACACTAACCCGAATACTAAGTGAAGATCGTCTAAGAGTACATACAGTAACAACCTTTAGAAGCAAAGACGGGGCTGCTGGACACCATTCATAAACATTATGCTGGGAAAAGACACTACTGCACTACTTTTGTCATTTCATTAGATCAAGGGTTCCTGGCAAAAAAATAACACATGTAATCCTGGGATTGAGGCTGCTACTGCTACTCCTGAAATGCGGAACCCAAAACAAGTACGCCTGCAACTCAACTTATGTCTCGACCCAGTTCAACATAACAGACTTAGGGGTTAGAAAAACACCTGGCGCCAAATGCATAAAACGTTATGTATATTTAAGTGCAGAAATCTGTGTACGCACAAAACAGGAAACATGCATACGCAGTCTGAGATTTGGTGGAAGCATTAGTGAAGAGTATGAAGAAGAAGAAGTGCAAAAGTTGGAGTAGTGGTTGGAGAAATAGAAAAAAAAAAAAGCCTATCATTTGGAGGCCTTAGCTACGGCGTTACAAACAAAATATGTTGAATGGCAAAGGAAACTGCAGCAGTAAACATTGTTAATTCAGAGCCCCGGACCCGACGAGGTTAAGAAGAAGTGTGATCATCTCACAGCGCAAGTGTGCCGGCCACTGGTGTGGGAGAGGGGACCCTAGTGGAGGAGAGGGGATCCTAGTGGAAGAGGAGAGGGGACCCCAGTGGAGGAGGAGAGGGGACCCTAACGTTTTTTTTAAACCCAAATTCACACTTACACTCACATTATCCTTTTTTGCCAACTTGCAATATTGAACTAATTGATGTGAAGTATGTGTACTGGTATGCACATACTCACCGCCCGTTGATTTTTTAAATGCTGAATCCTGTGTGAAAAGTGGCATACGCACACTTCTTGTGTAGATTGGCCCCTGGATGGGCAGGAGAAAATTGTGGCCACTAGACGTCAGCCAGACAAACCTTAGTTTTTATTGTTTGTGAATTGGATTTAGCCTTTTTGCACATCCATCACACAGACACGTAGTTCCTTAAACATACACATTCATTTATAGAAATGTAGCTCAGATTATAAAATATAGCTCAGATTGCAAGGCTGCACCCCTGGAGCAGATATGATATATAGTGGCTTGCTCTGAGGCCCTTTACTACTTGTGGTAAATGTAAATACCAGCCACCATCCAGACACCAGAGCAAAGATGGGGATTGGACCTGCAACTTCCCGGTTATTAGTTGCTGCTACCATTAGGCAAATCTGCTGCCCTATAACTTTAAAGATGATATCTACAACCTATCTACCTATTCTTCAGATGTATGAATACAATTATGAATACTATATGGTCTCCAATTCTATGAAGCAGACTGCAGAATGGGACATGGAACAACAATATGATATTGTCATCCATGGTGGTGAAATTCAGATTCAGGTGCTGCTGCTTCAAATCTGCCATCTGAAGTACATCACAGAAGCAGCAAATTAGCAATGTCAATTATATTATCCAGCACATTTGAGCCATCACCCATAACCTACACTCACACTTAGGCTGATGCCTAGCCCACAACATCTCAACCAATAATTTCCATGGGTCGTTCTGTGCTCTTAGAGTCTTCCCATCTTTAAAGCCATTATAAAAGCCCGTGAAACCTCTGTTGACTGGGATCGGCTTCATTTATCCTAGATTGTTTTAAATGTGGTGTGTTTTCATTGACAAGTTTGACCAAGCGCCTTTTTGAGGGTGAGGAGTTTTGGGATTTGGTATGCAGCTAGAGTCAGAGGAGTCACAGAGGCAGCAACTCACTTGATTATAGAAAGTAACAGGAAAGGTGATTGTGGGTGTATTACAGTCCAGTACCAGTAGTATCAGGATACCACAATGAGAGTAGTAGCAGTAGTGGTATCGTACACAATAGTAGTTAAGCTGTACACTGAGAGTAGCAATAGCAACAATAGCAGTGACAGTAGTAGCATGGCAGTGCAAGTAGTTAATGTACAAGTACTTGCCAAAAAAAGGAAACACCAGAACAGCTTTATGTCAGGGTCAGAAAGTGACAGGGTTTGGGGTAAAAAAGTCCTTGAAAGTTCATAAAATTTAAAAATGAAGGAGCAAAAAATGCCACAATACGACACTTAGGAGAACCCTTTTTTGCATTTCACCCTGTTCACATTTTGTTCATGGAGATGCCAAATATTCACATGTGAATGTTTTATATTCAGTTTTATATTTGCATATTTGCATATTTTCCAATATGCAATGCAAATGTAGTATTTCATAGTTCAATAAAATTGCCCCCAAAAAGGACCAAAATACCCCAACAAAAATGAGATCAAGGCAGCAAAAAACACCCTGTGAAATAAAGCTAATTTCTTATCGTGGTTTACTTTTCAAACTCAAACCATTCAGACCACTGGTACCCTGTGAATGGGCGCATTGTCATCCTTAAAGATTCCACTTCCATCAAGAAAAGCTTCACCCTAGGATGAGTGTGATCACTCAGAGCGGCTTTGTATTTATTATCATTTGCATTGCCATCTAGGGGTTTAATGGACTTAAAGCATGCCAGGAAAATGCAATCAACACCATAACAGAGGCTCCAGAAGCCTTCGTCTTTTTTTTACCTGCAAAAGTGTATTTCTAGGTGTAATAAGGGGTTTATGCACTCAAACCTGACTGTAGTATCCCTCTCTATAAAGATCTTGATTGAACTGTTCTTGATAAAACTGATTCACAGATGCTGATTTGCTTTACTTATTAGAGCCTTCTCTCAAAGATCGCTTCTTCGAGACATTCTAACCAAAATGATGGACAACTGGGTCTGTCCAGCACTTTTATGTAAGACCCTAAGCCTGATGGGATGTTAAGTGCATAAAGTAATAATCTGCAACATTTCCGAATAAATAAATGTCCGCTTTGCTTCTCTCTATTGTAGATTGATACAACACAATAGTGATGCAACCTACAGCCAGTTCATAAAAGCTTTTCCATTTGCTGTTCTAAACACCCAGTGTCAGGTAGGTCTTTCCTCAGAAAAATCCTCTGACGCACAGGAAGTGATGCGTTTTACGTTTCTGGGTTGCTGTTTGGATCATCGAAAGAAAATCCGAGGGGAAAACACGTCACAGTACTGGCCACTCTGTCTGATTGACAGGTGATCTCTGGTAAGTGCAGTGCAAAAACACCACAGCAATGAGCACTGAGCACCAAAGATGGGGACAAAATACAAAAAGGAGGAACTGGGATTACACTGGTAAAAAAGTTTAAAAATTAACCTATCCGTCTTAGAAATGTGTCACCCAACCCGCATCTGTACAGAAGCACTGGTTTTTAATATACATTCGATTGCTCATTTGCTCAAGTGTTCCCTTTATTTTGGCAGCCACCTGTATGCATACTAAAGTGAAAATCCACCCTAAAAAAGATCTTCAGTTTAGATTCAGACTACACAATTCTAGAAGCAAGAGAGCGAAAACTCTTTTAATGGTGGTATGAAGACATAAATCCCACAGCAGCAGTCTACTAGTATAGCAAAGTATCAGTGGGACAGTAGGAGATGTGTATGTATTGAGGATAGAAGTAGTTGTTGCCATGTAGTGGAGTTTTGTGTGTGCGTGTGTCTGTGAGCATTGAGGACAGGCTGTCCAGCAGTAATCTGTAAAGCTGAAGGTCTGGCCTCAACAGCTGGCTGACTGGATGACCTCTCCCTCACTCGATAATTCTGCCATTTCTCTATGCTGCGCTCCAATAATGCATCCACTCCCAATTTTAACAAGGAAATATCCATTAGGGAGAAAAATTTCACCAGTGTTTCTATGCCTTCTATTGACAATCTAGCCCATTTCTTTTTAAGATTTTTTTTCATGTCTTTTCTGTTTAACACGCAAGCCAGACATCAACAGCAGTCATTCAGTCCTTCACACAGACAGAGGTTTAAATGGACCCAACCAAAGGCAGCAAGCTAGTGGTTTGATTCATAGTTCATATGAATCTGTGTGTATGTGTATCTCTGTGTGTGTGTGTGTGTGTGTGTGTGTGTGTGTGTGTGTGTGTGTGTGTTCTGTTCTGGGAAGGTCAGATTAAACTAGCCAGTAATCCTCTAATGCTTCCTGGTCAGAGGTGCTCTGCCCTCTGATTGGTTCTGCTTGGTGATGGACAGCCAGTGCAAACTAATAACTCCACAATACAAAAAACAATACTTTCACAGGAGGTACACATGGCCGATGCGGACTGCCTCTGTAGCCAAGCAAGTCATTTTGATGGGTAAAACACAGATATATGAATCAAATCCTGGTTAGTGTCTGGTCTGGTGGGCAGTTGTTGCCGTAGACATTGCTGGTTTAGCCTATGTGGTTGCCAGTACCATGTATATTTAATCAAAAAGCCACAAATCTCTCACTAGTTGACCTTTAGACCATTCAGACATTCAAGCACTCTTTCAAGGACCATATACATTTTTAAGAGCATCCCTTGATAGAACATCATCAGTCTTTCAATATGCAATATGAATACAGATGTCAATACAATGTGCAGAGACATATCGGTGAAGTTATTGTTTTTGTTGTCAGGGGCTGTTGAAAAGCACCAACAGGGAACAGTTTTCTAATCTGCACAGAGACACCTGGAAAAAAAACAACACCCTGTTTTCAAACCACTGGCCCATCTTAACTAAACACTGATTGTGTTGTTTTTGGCATGGATAGCTACAAGCTGTTAAAAAGTCTGGTAGTTTTCCTAAATGACCAATTCTTCATTGCATGCGGTTAGTATTCAGTGGCCAAGTACGCTTGAGTCAACATGAAAGTTGTACTGGCGAGCCAACAGCAACACTAAATCACTGTTTAGTTTAAAGGCAACAAGGGTCAAAAGTAATCACTTTGATGTTATTTTGCATGACATCTAAAGGCCCAGGGTATCTACAGGTTTCTGAAAGCCATATGTAAGGCTTATTTAAACACATATTGTATGCGCTGTATTAGTTATGCGACATGTAGGTCAAACTTAAAGGACTGCAGTGACTTTTGTGGGAAATTGGCCCTTTGATCAATTGACCCTTAGATTGGCAGAAAAAACAACTCTGGATTACTAAAAGGTCTATCTTGTTACATTAGACAATGCTAGTTGCCTACGGGCACTTAACGCATTGTATGCTAACATGTTAGCACGTGCATAGGACCTAGACTACTACTGGTCCCATCTTTTGGTTAAACGATATAATTCATGACTTATTTCATTTGCCTTACTTTCCAACTCTTGCCATGACTAAATATCACCAAACGTAAAGAATCTGCCATACTTCTGTCTAAAGTCATCAGTGGTCTAGGGTGCATACAATGTAACCGCTATGCCCTGGGTTAGAATCCAGCCAGGGTCCTTTCTCTCTCTCCCAGTCTTTCCTGTCCCTCTCTAATATCAACTGTTCAATAAAAAAATTATCTTTAAAGTCATATCTGCATCAAATTAAATAATAAGGCTAATAACTATATTTAAGATATTTTAACCCCCCAATCCCCACAAATTTCCCCATTTTTCAGATATTTTGAGGAAACAGATGGATGACTGACTGGCAACTTCAACAAACAGGGTTTTGTCATAGCCCACAATTATCCATATTGATTTGTCAGCAACCAAAGACCACCCGTATTTAAGGCAATATTCATACCAATAAAGTGGTGATCTACCAGATCTCTTTTTGATTTTGTTGCTATGTTGCTGCTAAGCGCTCATTGCTGTGGTGTTTTTGCACTGCACTTCACAGAGATCACTTGTCAATCAGGCCGGCCATTATTGTGAGGTCTTTTTGATGCTCTTTGTCGGTTCAGCCATGGTGGCTATCACTGCTCATGCTAGCTACCCAGTTCTTCTTCTATTTATTCTAAACAAACCAGAAACGTAAAACGCATCACTTCCTGTGCAGCAGAGCATTTTTCCAGGGAAAGACCTCCCTACACCGTGTGTTTAAGACAGCCAATGGAAAAGCTTTCATGAACTGGCTAGAGGTTGGATCACTATTGTGTTATATCGATCAAATAGAGAGAAGCAAAACAGATGAAACAGATTTAGATGAAAATGTTGTGAAAAATTACTTTAAAAGTGGGGTACAAAAGGTTGCCCCATTCCTGCATATTTCCCACCTAATCCTGCCACTACCCACAGCCACCATCGACACTGACCAACACTCAACACACTGGCTATATGGACCCAAGCCTCTCTCTCGTCGTCTCACTCACAAACACACACATTCATGAACATTAAACACAAACATGGATGTAGTGTGTAACATTACACACATACACATCCACACCAGCCAGCAAGCCAGCTGCTGAGGATTTTCCTACATCATTAAGGGAGTTTGCAATAGTGTATGTGTGTGTACTGAAATAGCCTGAGCTGCTGCAGGACAAACGCCCGGGAGAGCAGGGGGCGGGCCCTATAAACCAGGCCAGGACAACCAAGGATCTGATTTGTCAGAATGCTGGGAAAGAGGAGTGTGTATGTGTGAAAAGAGAGAGGATGTCAAGTGTGAGAGAATGTGTGTGTGTGAGCATAACTCAGCAGACAGAGAAGAGGAGGAGCTATAATTGCTTTACAGAAGAGGAGCACCCATTACATCAGTTTCTGTGTGTGTGTGTATGATGCGTCAGGCCGCCACAGGCTGCAGCTCAGCAAGGGTTAACGAGTTCACAATCCCAGCATTCACCACTGCCACTACGCAATGCTCACCGAGCATCGAAAGAAGAGAGGAGAGGAGGAAAGAGAGGAGGAGGGAGGAGAGAGGAGAGGAGATGAGGAAAGATGAGAGGAGCCGCGTAAAGCTGAGAGGAGGAGAGGAAGAGGGGGAAGGAAGGAAGAGGATACTGGATAGAGGAAAGTGGAGAGGAAAGGAGAGGTAGATTCATAAACATACATAGATATCGCATACCTAGACATATCAGGGAAAGCAGGTTAAAAGCCCAATTTGTCAATCAATAAATTCTAGTTATGTTCACGTCACACATTGTTCCAGCCTTACAATAAATGTAAAACTCATGCTTAGCCGTCAGTCCTTGCATTAGACCCTGATCCTAGAAAACACTGTGCAGGTTTCAGCAAGTTCAATTTAAGGCTTTGTGAAACCTTTTTAATCCCAGAAAAGAATAGAATCAATTCAAGACCATTTTTGCCACAACGTTAAATGTGAAGAGTGAAAAATACAGTAGACCAGTTGGGTGGGACTGATCGTTCCAAAGGAAGATATCCACTATTTGAAAAAAACTGACATCTGCTCAGACAAAAAGCTCCTTGATGTAAATGTAAAGCATTTTACAGATTACCAGTAAAGTAATGAGTCATTGTAAGACATTTTACAAAATAGTGGAGGACAGATATGTGTGATATGTGTGCGTCTAACTAGAAAAGCATCACTGAGAAAACACAATTTGTAAGAGAAAATTTGTCTAGAACATTATTTCAGAAAATATACAAAACAATCATCAAAAAGAAATATAGTTTAATTATCTGTTTTTTGCTTAACATCTATGATTAATGACCCCCTCAACTGACCTCAAAGATAATATGAACATTTTCAAACAAGCCATGTGAGTAAATCACTGGTCAAGTAGGAGTGACAGCTGATATAGAGGGATAATAACAGGAAGAGAGGGATGACAGAAACATGAGGATAAAGAAAGGATAGAAACGAGGATATACACACACACACACACACACACATATACATCAGAGAGAGGGAGAGCATTTTGTCGTGAGCCCCATGCTGCTGAGCCACAGCAGCCATCACCAGAATACCACTGCTCCTCTCCATGTTTTTCCTGCATAAAACTCCAATCTCCAATTATGTCTGACAGCTGACAGTGTTGGAAATGTTTCATGACTCTGAAACGCAAATGCGTAGTCAAAGGATAAACAGCTGACGTTTTGGAGATAAGAGGTTTCTGCAGGATACTGAAAGCATCCGTATTATGCATTCTTTGTTCCCATTATATTTCATGGCATTTCTGCTAAATTAGGTAGACTACAGAGGGAAAAGATGGGAAGACGAGAGAGAGGGCATGACATTAAGTGGGTTTCCATCCAAGTTTGATGCAAATTGGGATGACTGAATTAGAGAAGTCGAAAAGAAACAAGAAAGTTCAAAAATTCAAAAGTTCCTCAATGTCACAAAGAAATTCATGTATGACACTTTTTGCAATGTGCAAGGCTTTGGGGAATTGGGGCATGGTGCGTTCACATACCAGGAAGTAACTTGGTGATTTTCTGACAGAAGTGGCTATGTCAATATTTTGTTCAGCGATTCTCTTAGTTCCAACAACACTGTGCTACCATAGCACTTTGGTGTTAACAGGTGGAGTTTGTAAAGTCAACCCAACCAGAGGAAGCTCACCTAGTTCGCATTTTATTTTTTGCCACATTTTAAGAGTTGGCTTAAAATTCACCAGCTGGCTCGAAACATAGTTAGTGAGAGAAAGGTTTGTAAGCCAAATTGCCCAGCCCTTAGAGGCACCAGGAAGGCCTCAAAGTACCCTTTTCTATCCATTCTAATATTACATTGTTGGACTGAAGCCTGAATCGAGCAGAGCTGGTTGGCTGAAGACTGAACAATGCAAAATCTGTTAGTCAGAGCACAGGGTAGAGCTTATCTGCCCTTTTTGTCTCTGTACAATACATACTATTGTGACAACCCAAAGACTGGGGGGTCCTGGTCCCCCGCACCCGCACCCGCACCCGCACCCACACACACACACACGCAAGTGGGCACACACGCACACAAGTGTTTTGCCATCACAAGCCACTTGATAATACTATACTAGCCTAGAACTAGGGTACATTTAGCCACTACTCACTGCTCTCAGTTGTGAGAGAGAAACAGGGTACCACAGAGTGGTAGAGCAACAGGTGAAGAAGCAAACTTAAGCTCCATTGAACAGTCCAATAATAGACATACCAAAATACAGTCTTAACATTTTATTCAAAAATAGCTTTATTGTTCCCTTTAGGGGATAACGATCCAGGAGAAGTTTGAGCTTAGTGAAATTCAGACCTGTCCATTGACTGTTTCCATGCAGGACGCAACTACAATATTTTCCCTACCCCAGTGAAAGGTTGTCACACTGTTGATTTGGATTAGCTGGTTCAAGAGCATGAGAAAAATCAACACTTTTCAAGTTCCAGCCAGATTAGGGACCAGTTCAGTGACTCTGGTCCAGCTGTGTGGTTTACATTACCTCAGTTCATTTAGAATGAGAGTGAATTGAAGAGATAATTTGACATTTATTGTACTTTGTCAAGTACTTCTCACATTCTGTTCTCACATTCAAGTTTCTATATTTGTCTTTCAGGAAATCAACATTATTTTACCACTGTTAGCATCTGGCACATCTGGGTACTACATCTGAGCTACAGCTAACTTGCTAATGATTCTACCAGTCTCTCTCGGTGCCTGTAAGCAGTATAGTTATATATTTGTATTACCGTTTGGTCACTATGAATACCAAAAGTGGACAGGACTAACATGAAGACTTGACAAAAACACAAAATTGATGTTTTGATTTGGTTCACCAACAATTGAAAAATGTGTAATTTGGCTGGAAATCTACAAGCAAGGGCAGGTGGGTACTGTGCAAGTTAGTTTTTAGCTGCCGTTACGTATCTATTAAGGCCCAGACACACCAAGCCGACGTCAAAGAACTAGCGGCAACCAAGGCCGACTGTCTGATCACTTTGCGTTGCCTGACGTCACCTGTAAAAGTTGCACTTAAACTCACCCAAAGACTAAAGCCGACAGCCAGTTGACGGACGACATGCAGGTACGTTCTGCGCCTGCGTGAGAGGAAATAACTCTTCATACCAGGAGGTGGTGGTAGTCTGTATTCGTAATTCAAAAAAGAAAACCGGATAACCCAGGATCGTGGAAATACAATCAAACAAAGTAGCATTTGCCTACCACCACTCTCGCTCACCACTTAAACAGTTTCTTTATACTAATCGAGAATCTGTCTGATAAAAAGTTGCAATTGGATTATATTCTATGGCCTTCTGAAAACAAAACCTCAATCTCATCATTGCAAATCAGTGCAAAAACAGTCCTTCACTTCCTGTGAAAACAAAACAAGTTACGCTTTAAATCTTGTGGGAAGAGAGATCTTCCATCATTGAAAGTGCATTCTGCTCCAGTGGATCTGCCTATAACAAGGAGGATACTGACTGTACTAAGATGGTGAGAAAGACCAAGTGTGCTTAGTCAAACTTCCCTGGGTAAATAAAGGTTAAAATACTCTGGCAATGGCTTTGGGTTATTGTTGAGGCTATATGAATAAGGTCCAGCAGCTTCAGAATGCAGAGGGTCTCTCCTGCTGCGAGTTGTTGGTTCAAATCCCAACTTGTACTCTTGGCCTGTCTGGGGTTTCTAGGAGACGAGAGGAAGGTCGGAGAGCATGCTGCTTGGCCCCTCCCCATTCACACAGCTCTGAATGAAATGATACAATAGAAAACTCCTATTCAAAACTCCCTCGCTTTCTCTCTCTCCTTTATCATTCTCCCTTTCTGTCTGAAAGCTTCTACAAACACAATAAGCCCCCCCCAGCCCCGCCGTGCCTGTCTCTCTTTATCCTTCTCTCTCTCTCCTCTTGCTCTTCCTCAATCTCTCCTAGTCATTAACAGTTATGGAAGATTGAATGGTCTGCAGTTCAGCTAGGTCAGCTGCCAGACTCACGCCAACCTCATCAAACTCTCCATGGCTCTCCTTCCATCTAAATACTTCCATAACTCTGAGCATGCTACCCAAGATCGGTTTGCCAAAGCTCTGTTACTTTTGTGAGCATTCAAAAAATTTCCAGTTGTTTAAATCAGAGCCGGCTGATCGTTAGAAAACTGCATCGTTATTTATGCCAAATTTGAGGACACCATGACATGAGTTCCTGCTGAATGACTGCAGCGTGCTAGTATGGCAGACCCAGGCAGAAATCTATCTGAATGATGTCTAATATTACTAACATCACAAGGTCTGTTATCAGACATGAGTTTGCTAGCTATGACAAGATTTCAGTCATTCCAATAAGCGCATTGAATGATTTTTCCACAATTATAAAAATGAAAGCAGGCAAAGTTAAAGTTAGACTTCACAGCAACAGCCTCTGACAATGTGAAATGCAACCAATGTGATGTGATATTGAAATAGTCCGACTCAAACACAGCAAGCCTTGGAAGCTTTTGCTTCAGATGGTGCAAATGTTGTTGGCCAGCATTAAACCATTAACCAAGAAAGAGCTAGCCATGTTATCATGATCATATTGCTCATTATAACTGAAGCTAAATGCCACCCAAGCCCCTTCTACCAATACTAGTCTACCCTCCTCTACTCTATGAGACTTTATGGCCTTCCAACTCCGATTGACCTAAATATGTCTCCCCAAGCATCCTTAACCCAATCACAATGCTCCTTCTGAAGAATAGTTTAATTCATAAGATGGCACACTTAGTTACATTTAAAAAGGTGGATAAACTCTGACCTCCAGTAGGTGATCATCATAAATCAAACAACTGCCAACATCAATACAAATCAATTATATTTGCATTCATTTCTGTTTTATTTTACTTTAAAAGAACCTTATTGGACTTCCATTTGATACTACTTAGTTTGATACTTACTATGATTATACTATAAATTTATCTCATAGCATAAACAGGTTGGTAAGCTATTCTACAAATAAAAGTAAATTGACTTCAGGTGGGTTTACCCTCCACTACAGCCCTGTCTCTCTGTATATGAGCTGGTGGGCTCTGACCAAGGTAATATGATGATGATGATGATGATGATGATGATAATGGTGTTGAGGTTGTGTGTGTGTATTTCTCGGTGGACAATACCTGTCTGTATATATGCGGGCGGACTCTGACATAGATACTGTGGAGGGTAGTGGTGCCGCTTGCTGTGTTTGTGGATTCTGTAGTCCTTTTCACTGCGAGAGCGTCGGCTCCTGTGAGGCTCTACTGAGGCCATCGGCAGCACCAAGCGCTCCGACAGGTCCGAACTGGGCCATGCCCGCCTCAGTGTGGCGCTGCCCGCCTTCTTCATCCTCCCCACACTGGATGGCAGGTAGATAGGTGTACGCTATTTACAAGGTTCAGTCAATTTTTTTTTTTTTACAAAACAAAACTTGAAATCTTTGGGTCGAATGATTGACCCAAGTGCCGCAAGGTTCCAGCTCCTCACGTGAATTCCATTCTGGGGCGTCAATGTTAGAAAACGGAATAATGAAAATTGAATAAAAACAGTCTTGTGAAAAGAAGAATTCTCGTCCCGTTTTTGCCGGATTCCCTCATGGTCATGACACTGTCGACTTGACCAGAAAAGTCACTGGTCCACAAAAGAGGTGGTAGTGGGGATGGGCAGGTTGAAGGGGCAAGGGGGTGAGGGGAGGCGTTACCTCCAAACCCACATTCACACCTCTCCTTCTTCGTCCTGCTTCCTCTTCCTCCCCAAGTCACGCCAAATCCATAGTGGAATGGTTGGATCTCTGGCAACTAGTGCTCCATGATGCACACACACTCACTCACACACACACACACACACACACACACACACACACACACAAGTGGGCACACACGCACACAAGTGATCAGTGCTGACAAGCCCTTGTATCCAGCAGGTGTGTGTATACTGCTCCAGTGGTTAGCCGTTAGCCTAGCCTCGCCTCTGCTTGGCTTCCAATTCATCCGGTCTTAGCTTTAGCATTAGGATCAGGGCTGAAAGGAGTGGGGGCGGGGGGTATGGGGCAGTGCTGGTTGTGTGGGTCAGTGGGGTCGCTAAGTGGGAAGGGCAGTAGAAAGGCACCCCTGGATCCCTGTCTAGCGAAGCGAAGGAAGAAGGGATGGTGGGAAGGAGGGAGGGGGCGCTAATACCCAGGCCGAGAGGGAAGAGGCAGATCGGCCATCAGAGGGAGGAGAGAGAACAAGAGAATCTCCCTGGGAAACGCAGACACACTCCTCCTCTCCTCTACCTTTCCTCTATCTATCCTATATCACACCACAACCACTATATTCACAATTATAACAGCCACATCTGTTCATCCATGGAAACTGTGCTACACCACACAGTTGCTAACCCTCTCCTCTAGAAAAAAAATGCGTATGTGTGTATGTGACAGTGTGTGTGTGTGTGTGTGTGTGTGTGTGTGTGTGTATGCGTCTCTACCGCGGCTGAGCGAAGGGATGATGGAGGACGTGTAAAAGAGAGCGATCCACAAACGAGAAGAAAACCAGATGCAATGAACAATGAGGGAAAAAAGGGATAATCCACAGCCGAGGAAGCGTTGCCTCTGCTTTTCCTTTGTCTTCTCTTCCCTCCGTTTGCCTCTTTCTCTATGCCTGCTGCTCGCTCGCTCTCCTACTCACTCTGTGCCGATCTCTTGCTCTCTTTGTCGCTGTGTTATTGTGGGAGAAGAGGAGGGAGAGAGGGAGAAAGAGGAGGAGAAGGAGGAGGCAGTGGGAGGGGAGGGCAGGAAGCTTGTCAGTCAACTAGTATGCCCCCCCCTCCTCTTTTTCTCCTCTTACTGAAGCGGAGTTGTGCTGCTGTCAGTTTGTCCATTCACAGAAAACTCAAAGTTTCTACACATTGATGTCCTGCAGCCAAATGGTGGATAGTAAGCCCAGCTTGTGTGTTTTTGAAAGGAACTGTTAGGGGGAATATTAGGACTGTGTGTGTGTGTGTGTGGTTAGAAAGTCTTGTTGGCTCGCAGCCAGGTCCGTGAGCCAGCCAATCAGCTAGTGCCTCTTAGCTTTACTCTTTAGTTAGCAGCACACTGACCAAATGCTGCAACACACACGGCAACACGGGCAATAGCCAGTGTTTATAGGTAGCAATATTGGCTCACGTAGCCTTACTACATCTAGCCTGGCGTCAACACCAGCAGCACGCAGCCGACCCTTTTAAACCTCCAGCTAAACATCACCTAAAATAACCAAACCACTACAACATAGCCTTTCTTTAGAAATTCTTCCTAAACACATGCAGCAACACATCGCCAGATAAGCTCAGTGACACAGAGGCTCCCAAAGTTTTTCCATGTCACATATCCACAAAAAGATAGGCATTGGACCATTTGACAAGATGCTGTCCAAAGGAAGCCATTCTGAGAAGATGTTCATTGTTAATTCTCCACCTACAGTATAGACAGTTGTATAATTGTATATCAACTCAAAACTAACTCATTGTCTACTGAATTAAGTAACAGTGAAATTAAACAACTTCTCTTGCTATTCTTAAACAGTTCCTCATTTTGCCGGGAAACCCCTGAAACACCTCAAGGACCCCTGGAAGTCCCCAGACCCCACTTTGGGAACCGTTGCCCTAACCTCTGAACACACACACAGCAACAGCGGACCGGGCTACATCCAAGCCTAAAATAGCTAGCACAGCCTTACCTGTACGACACAGCCTTTTAATATCTTGCCTTACATAACAATTTATAACCTCCTAAACAAAAAACAGTTCAGATTTACTCTTAAGTTAGCAGCTAACTGGCCGAATGCTGCAACACACGCAGCAACAGATGCAACGTTAGCAAAGCTAAATTAACCCTGATAACAACACCTCTCTTTGGGATCTCTGGCTACACACACAAACAACATAGGCAATATGTAGCTTTACACTAGCCAGTCTTACATCACCTAGCCTGACAAGACAAAGCCTAGCCACTGAGTACACTCTGCAACAAAGACAGTTACCAGCCTAGTATAGCTTCTCTCACAGAACCTGTAGCTCAACATGCGTAGAAACATCAGCAAAACCAAGTTTAGCTTCATATGAGCTAGCCTTGGTATAACCTCTGAACACTCAGCAACATAGGCAAGAGCTAGTTTTGTAATGCTTACCCTTACAACATACAGCAGTGAGTCTCTGTATGGTTATCATTGGGACTGTATCGATACCGACACCATTATCGATACTCTACTCCACTGATGTAATGGAGTGTGACTGTAAGGCAGTGATCCTGTGTAATGCTTAGAGGTACCTATTTTTCAGAATCAATAAGAGTACCGAGTTTTTTTATTATGTAGATCAGCTGATTCAAGTAGCGATCTCAGTAGCACTCATTTAACATTTATTTGTGACACCTAGAATTGGCTATAAAGTAAATGCCTCAGAAGTTATGTGTGAGCGAATGGAAATGAATTAGTTAAGAACTGACAGCAGTGCCATTTGTCCAGGAACTCCTGTCATGTTTCGGAGTTTAATTTTGGTTTTGGTTTATAACCATTACTTAAGCAGATAGTTTGACTAAGAACAAATTCTTAGCCAGAACTAATGCTAGTAGTTATTCAAGAGTTTGGCAAACTCCATGACACAGTCATTTACTGCAATCAACTTCAGTCCCAGTTCTTTTCAATAATCACTGGCACAATCAGCTTCCCAGTGTTTTTTTTTTCTGTATAATAACTTAGGCAAGGATCAAACTGTATGTGTCATTGATGCATAATTCTGCTGCAGATGCATTGCAATTAAGGTGTTGCATACTTTGGACTTCTTGTACTTATGCATTGATGCATCTGTTAACTAAAACGAATGTTGTTTTGCCCCATTTTGCTAGATCTGTCAGAAGTGAATCAAAGTTGCAACAAAAATTTGTAATACTACAATCGATATCCACATCTAATCAGTTTCAGCAACGCGCAGGTGTTGACACCAGTATAATAAAACAGAGCCCTGATGACATCTCATTACATGCATACAGAGTCACTGCCTCCACAAAACAACCAATCACTGACCACTGTGGGCGGGCTCTGTGTGTAGGCGGGATAAGGACATCAAAGCAACGCTGTTCTAATCAGCAGAGAGGTCAAAGATCACTGACACACCCGCAGGTCCCCAGAGAGAGAGAGAGGGGAGGATGGAAGCGTGAACAGAATGAGGGATGTGGTGTGTGTGTGGTGTCAGGTTTCCTCTAGCTAGCAGCTGAGAATATGGAGGTCCACTGAGACCAAACCAGCGTCAAACCTACACCAAAGTCACAATTTCTGGAGGACACTGAGTCTGATATCTCTACGTAGACATGCATTTCAAACATTTTAACCCCACAGCAGCCATTTCTAGTCTTCATTTGAAATATTGTGTCTTGAGTGTGCTCTATGGTTTTGCAAATATAGTAAGTATACCACCAAATTACATTGCATAGTAGCAAAGTGGCTAGATAATTGCACATTTGTTGCCATCGGCTACCTTTGATACCATTAGCCTAGCAAGTTGCTTGTGTTTGTGCAGTAGCCACCTCTTGTGGCTAAGGGGCTTTCCTCAGTAGTAGCCAGTAGCTACATGTTTATAGTCTGAGCAAATTAGTACCATTCATCCTGTTTGTAAACCAGTCAGTCAGCCAGTAAACCAGTCAGCCAATCAGCCATTAAATCAGTAAGACTTTCAACCAATCAGTAATTCAGTCAGTAAAGCAGTAAACCAGCCAGCCAGCCACCCAGTACACCAGTCAGACAATTAGTTAGCCAACCAGTAAACCAGTCAGACACCCAGTAAACCAGTCAGCCAGTTAGTCAGTCAAACATTAAAGGACTCAGCCACCCAGTAAAGCAGTCGCTCAGGCCTCTCTAGACACATTTCCATTAGATGTCCTTGGTTGGCTGTGAGCCAACAGGAAGTGGCTGTCTTACTGACTGGTTTAGTCTGAGGTTTTAGAACAGGGGCCAGTGGTCACACACACACAAATGTTTCCTACCCAGAGAGGAGATGGGCAGTTTAACAGTGAGGCTCTTAGCCTTTGATAAGAGTTTGGCCATTGCAGTTTTCAGTGGCAGCGATGTTGGCTCCACAGTCCTGCTCCATGGTTGCTGCTTTAGTCACTGGTGATTCCACATCAGCTGATGGGCATCATGCCTCTAGGTCCTATACTGCTCTACAAAGAAAAACAGCAGTAAATGCTTGTTGGTGATTTAAAGATCTTCTGACTAGGGTTTAGACTTAATGCCAATAAAAATTAAAATACACAATGCTATTAAATTATATACAGCCTTTTTCTGTACCAATAATACTTTGTAGGGCAGTATAGTGCTGCCATTTCAGTAACATTTGTTCCTAGAAATACTGATATTTATGATTGAAGCTGCCGATAGCCGTATTTTCGAACGTTGACCATTTTTATGCCAAAAATTAAGTACTCAGTGTTTCCCACAGAATTGTATTCTTGTCAGGGTGGAAACGTCTCTGCAGCATTTAGGCCATGGGACACTTAAGCTAAAAGACATACCAATGAAATTCTTTTAGGGTCAGCAGGTCTTTAAGGCAGGGTGACTCACCCCACCTATTCAATGATAGGGTGAAACTCTAGGATACATTATTTCTGTTAAGTAATTTACAAAAAACATCATTGAACAATTAAATGAAAAATGAAACTAAGCAAATTAATTAACGTTTCATTGCATTGCTGTTTTTAGCTCTGCTCAGCGAGGACCCTTAATCATATCGGAGGTGGATGACTGGCTGAGATCCAATATTTAATGAAAGCCCAATATCGGCCTGATATATTGGTCTAACCCCATTTTGGGAACCCATTTCAATTTAACCGCAACGTGCTTTAGTGTCCCAACCAACATTTTGAAAATCACTGGTTTAAATCTGCTGATGAACGTGGCTGACAGGATGTAATGTGTACCTTAGTCCAGGACTTTACTACACATGGTGATGGAATTCGCTCAGCCTGTTTCCACCAGGGGGAAATGTGGCTTAGTGGTCTAGTAAAAAGGCCATGGTTGGCTGTCAGGCTTGTCGTTATTTTCCATTTGGGACAGAAAAAAACTTTTGGATGGTGGATCTGTGTAGTGTATCAATGTGGAGTTTGGCAGGCAGAGCAGAGACTGTCAAATGCTCCAAGGTTCTACAGATTTAAGATCTAACTAAACATAAACTTTGGACAACAAAGAGATGAAGAGAGACATTTAGTTTCAGGGGCAAAGTTTGTGAACCCTTTTGAATTACCTGCATTCCTGCACAAATGGCTCCTATATAAATATGGTCTGACACACCAACACACCAAAAATGTACTTTTATATGTTTTATTGAACATACTGTTGAAACATTAACAGCCTAAGCTGGAAAAAGTATGTGAAACTCTAATGACTTCTATGAAAGGGGCTAATTGAAGTCAGGTGATCCAATCAATGAGATGACATTCAGGTGGGTTAGAGGTGTCCTGTCATAAAAATCCCACAAAGTTTGGTTACCAACAGAAATCTGTTGAAGTGGAATATGGAGGAAATTCAGTGCCATTGCTACTCTCCCTAGGAGTGGGGGTCCAGGAAAGCATTTACATTACAGTCATTTAGTAGATGCTTTTTATCCAAAGCGATTTACAAAGGTGATAGTTAACAATATGAGAGACTTGAAACCACAACCCTGAGTCTCATGCTCTACCGACTGAGCTAACTGGACCCCAATACACTCCATAATGGTCAAGGAGGTGACAAAGAAGGTAACAGCTGAGGATCTGCAGGCATCTCTTGAACTTTCTAACATCTGAGTCCTCGAGTCCACAATAAGAAAAACATTAAACAATAGTGGTGTTCATGGGAGGATACCAAGGAGGAAACCACTGCTCTCCACAAAAACCTTTGCTGGCCCGTCTCAAAAACGGAAAAATTTAACTTTTTGGGCACAACGCTATGTTGGAGCTGCTTTGCTCAGGGTCTGGATGGCTTCAATCATCAAATCATCGGGAACAATAAATTCCGAGTTGTATTAGGAAATTCTACAGGAGAATATCAGGGTAACTGTCCGTGATCGGAAGCTTAACAGAGGTTGGGTCATGCAGCATGACAATGACCCCAAACACAAAAGCAAATCTACAACAGAATGGCTTCAACAGGAAAATTTGCATTTTGGAATGGCCAAGTCAGAGTCCTGACCTTTCACCCTATTGAAATGTTGTGGCATGACCTGAAGGGAGGGAGGTAGGGGGGGGGGGGGCACTTGGGCCCAATGGTCGGTCAGATTATCCTGTAGTGTGAATTGGATTAAGACTGCTGACACCGGCCGTTTGGCCCCACACAATCTCAGTGATCCAGGCAAGAGCCAATGGGAGTTTAGCTCAAGGAAGAAGAAAAACAATGAAACAGAAGAGAACTTTTAACAATAACCACTCCCACTCACATAAATAGTTTATGTCAGTAAGATTCCCAAATCCACTTGCTCCACTCTTGATAATTTGCTATACATACTATACACTGTTATTTGCAGGCATAAATCTCCTTGAAACTCCACCCCAGACAACTGCAAGACTGCAACTGCAAGCTCCACTAAACCCTTTCTGTAGAATTGCAAATTTATTTTAAAATTGCAATAACATTTAAAGCCGTTCAGTTCTGCCCTCTGAGCTCTCTTTAACATGTTCATTTTAAAATGTATTTCTTTATTTTTGGCATTTTTAAGTTCTAAAGTTCTAATTTATATGGCCAATTCCCCCTGCCTACCTAAGCAGTCCCGGTCGTTGCTCCGCCCCCCCTCTGCCGGCCTGGGGAGGGTGTAGACTACCACATGCCTCCTCCGATACATGTGGAGTCACCAGCCGCTTCTTTTCACCTGACAGCGAGGAGTTTCACCGGGAGGGCGTATCGCGTGCGGAGGAACACGTTATCCCCCCCAGTTCCACTCCCTGCTGAACAGGCGCCCCGACCGAGCAGAGGGGGCGCTAGCGCAGCGACCAGGACACATACCCTTCCGGCTTCCCACCCGCAGACACGGCCAATTGTGTCTGTAAGGACGCCCGACCAAGCCGGAGGATTTTGGCATTTTTTACTTCATTGGACAGTTAAGTAGAGAGAAAAATTGGGAGCCCAGGATGTCTTGATTCTTGATTGACCTTGATTTATTACCTGTTGGCTTTGCCCTTCTGCTTTAACTTAGAAGTTCTGAGTTCACTAAGTTTCAGATCCACTGCAGCCCACGGACCAGGCTGACCAGACACTGTTCCTCTACATGTAACTATTTATTTTTAGTAAAGCATTGTCATTCAAACCTCAGTGGATGGTTTATAATATGGGTATCTGTGATAGGATACAAAATGAGCATGTATTGTCAACTTCTATATGGCTTTAATCATTCCATGCAAATCTTCTACATACAGTGTATACATCAAAACTTCTCAACCCTTTCAGATGCAGCACAGCATCTCATTGTCAGAGTCGGAAACTCAAAAGTGGGTCTTGAAATATAAACTTGGATCCACAAATGTTTTACTGGGGAAAGTAGTATCTAAAGCTGCTGGCTATGTTCAATATATGGTAGACTATGAAAATACTGTGGGGTAGTAGCCTGCAAAACCAATTTGGGGGCCTGAGTATAGGGTGCATTTTGGGGGAGTGGTTCCGAGTTTAAGGCAGTCAGACTCCTTCAGAGCGTTTTAAACTTCCTGTGGAACCAGACCGTAAAGAAATAATTCTCATCACCCAAAACAGATTTTGCAGGTTACTGTGTAGATTTGCCCTACAAACAGGTCTACAGTATTTAAATTACCCAGGGACTTGGGTGGCATAACACAGCCAGGAGCTCTGGATACAAATTATTCTAAGAGTAATTTGGAGACCAGTTTTAAACTTCCCAGAATCCACCTTTGGGTTCCTCGGACATTGACAATCCTCTGCTGTGCGGGTGTGAGTGTATATGTCTAAAATAAAGGGGTTGAGAATAAGGAACCACTTCTTTTTAGAACAGAATCCCAGTCAAATGTTACAGAGATAAAGACCACAGTCTGACAAGACCTGACCTGCTCTGTCTGCAACACTATACTAAAATAGACTAAACAGCTACTGTTCAAGCTGTTACACAAAGCAAAGTTTGAGGCACGTAGAAAAGACTAGACAGGTTCTGCTAGCTTCCTATACTTTCAATTTAGAATTATGACATTTATTGCTTAGGTTTTTCACAATAACTTACAAGAGGTGTGGCAGTTGAAAAAGTATTTGTGAATCACAAGCAGACTGGTAAAACACAAGTGAAAGACAGGAACAAGGAGCGACGAAGAGAGAATATGAGTGTGTGTAAAGCAGGAAGGTTTAACCTATAATGTGATTTCTTTCAAAATATGTTGAGGTTGCACTTCAACAAAAAAAAAATGTAATCACAGGACAGCCAGCCAACCAGAAACTGTGCCATAAGAATATATTTGCATTGAGATCATACAAGAAACTCCTGGAAAAAAATCAAATGCCAAATGGAAGAGAACGTTCACAATAATCTATTTTGGTAATTCTACAAGAGATTTAATATAATTTTAAGAAAGATATTTTCCTGTTTTATCGATTTTTATCTGTGGCACATCAATCTGTGGCACAACACATATATAACATATGGACATACTGAACCGAACATTTTGCTCATCGATGTGGGGTGAGGCAGGTGTGCAACCTCAGTCCAACTTGGTTCAACTGTCTTCCTACTGTAAAAACATGAACCACTCGCTCAGATTTGAACATGTAATGTCAATATTTTGATTGTTTCCTTTGATGTTGCAGCAATTGCACTTTATAAGTAATTTCATGTGCGTGAGTGTGTATAATTTGGTACTGAAATGCTTGGGCACAGCTGCCTACTGCTGGAGTAGACCCCAGTGATGAGGCAATATTTTACTTTACTGAGTAACACTACCACCTAGTGGAGTAACAGTGCTATTGCATCAGAGGATTTTAATGTGCAAGCTTCAACCGTCACCTTTTGGAAGCCTTCAGTTGATTTAGTCACATCTTTTCTAGAGTCTACTAATTACAGGCGGTTAGGAAAAAATTGTCTAAAATCCCTGAGGTCCCAGTAGTTCCCAGTATGTTTTGTGCAACATACACCATTCCAGCAAGTATGGAACTGGATTATATTACATAGAAATGCAATTGAATTCTTATATTGGAGCGGATTTGAAAAACTAATAACCATTGCTACTAATTTCTCTAACAAAATTTTAGGACCACTTTAATCTTCCCACAGCTGTACTTCGGTTTAGAGATCTCTCCTGATGTTCCAGTATTAGCTTCCAGCTTCCAAATCCACCTCTCCACAATGAGTCAATGTGAGATTTACAATATTGCAATATGAGATTGCAGTTTCCTCAACTTCGCACATTGTACTGTAGGAATATTATCTTGACACTGCATTCATGTCATTGTACCAAATTACTAAAAATCAACAATCACGGTACAGTGCTGGACAATTCATGAAAATGTAAGCGGTCCAATATGTTACACAGGTGTGTGTGTGTGTCCATATGTGTATTAATAAATGTCAAGGGGGTAAAAAATTACAAATTTTCTTTTACATGCAATTTTCACCAATTACCCCCATTTTTTCCCAACAAAAGAAAAAAACTACATGAAAAAATGTTGTAAATTATATTTCAATTTTAAGAAAAGCTACTAGGAAAATCAACCATGTTTGGTTGCCAAATCCTGATGAGACTAAAATGCAGCTCACTACTGGGTCACCCTAAACTTGCTCTAAGAGACAGTTTAATATGGCATGCTTTAGCAGGCCCTGTAGTGGAGGACAGTGACTTCCAGGAGTCAGTAGTAGTGGCAGTTCTCCACTGTGCCAGCAGAGGGCAGGACAATCTAGCAGACAGCTGTTAGACAGTCAACTCCCACTGGTTCTTCCCTATGCCAAAAACTTCCTTCACATCTCAACAAATCTGCACATGTCGCAAAGTAATGCTGCCTTTACACCTGCCACCTGTAGAAGAAAAAAGCAGTTCTGATCCTGCTTCAAATTCTGCATAAAACAAGTAGCCGGTAGAAAAGGGGGTCAAGCTATCCTTCTGTGGGAAGTAAAGCTGAAAAACTGCTACTGCAATATTATAAAAATGGATTAAATAAAAATTATTTAATGGTCCCTGAAGGTTATAGCCTATTCCTTTTCTCTTGATTCCCCCCACAGGGAGGTCAGGCTCAGCTACAGAATTGTGTCCCTGGAGCTTGTAGGGATGCAATGTCTTGCTCAAGTATACTTCTGCAGGGCAGATGCTTGCTGTCACAGGGGCTTGAACCCCGCCCTCTATTGCCTACTTTTGGCACTAAGAATTTTCAAAATTACACTCTTTGGCGCAAGGGGGTGTGTGTGTGTGCTATAATTAAAGTCAAAACAAGGTGACATGCTGGGGGACCACATGTTTATTGTTGCACGTTTTAAAATACTGTTAACTTTCAAAAATGAATGTTGTGCAAATTTTTCCCTTATACAGGAAAGATTCTACTTAGGACACATTCACACAAAGCATGTTTGGAGCAGTTTATTTAAACCCTGGAGTGTTTACTCATTTAGCTCAGTTTGTTTGGCCAGGTGAGAACAATGCCATTCGAACTCGGGCGGTAATGCAGGCCTCTGTCCTCTTCCAAGTGAATTGGTACATAATCTCTCTCGACACACCCATGCTCCACTATGTAGTTACCTGAATAAACAAGCTACTTGTGAGTCCATGTGACTTGTGTTTACAAGCCCTGGTTCACTTGTAACTAGGCAGTGGAAACGTAAAGGTCGACTTTTACCAATAAATGAGCACCGCCAGTTCAGTCAGGAAACTCCGATGCAGTTGCTGCGTCAGTGTCACGTTCGCTACACGCCAAAAATCGCATCACAAACATCATATATAATTTACGCGGGATATTTAACCGTGCTGTACTCACCCAGTCCGCCACTCGCTCGCGGTCCCAGCCACGCCCACGGGAGTCCAGTTCATTGCTCTGGCTGCAGCTATCCCTCAGAGTAAGTCTTTTTCAGCCAAGGCTGCAATATACCTTCAGCGTTTCAACACTAGGGATGGAACGGTTCAAGTAAAAAATCCGAACCGTTCGGTTCGCTAGTCACGGTTCAGGGCATGTATGTATTGTTCGGTTCATTTGAAATAGGCTATGAAGCCTACTGTGTGCTTTTTTCATGTAGAGTTAGGCTACTGCTTCTATTTATTGTCACACTAGAAACGGGGAACAGCTTCACAGGTTTCAGTCAAAAAGGCATGCGCGGAAAAAACCTTCAAATAAAGTTATTGGGTTGGCTTTTCGGCGAATAGTCGCTTTTTTTACGTCAATTTGGGTGACTTGTGTGATTCGAACAGATCCAAAGATTTTTTTTTGTGGGGGGGTGTATGGGTGACGGACGAATCTCCTTAACGATTCCTACAGTGTATTTCTGTCAGCTCATATGAGTGAACTGCATTGAGCAAAAAATTCTACTCAACTGTCAGGACCTGCTCTCAAGCAACAGCAGAGCAGACAATCTGCTTCCTGTTTACACCGGCACGCGCATGCCCAGTGTAGGTGAATGGTTACGTGATATGCGTTTTCAGGCGTATTAGCATGGACGGCGATAATTTCTGAAATGGTGCTAAAACGCTTCTGAGATCGTTTTAGTTTCAAAACTCAGTTTTAAAACGAAAACGTATTAGTGTGGATGTAGCCTGACACAGCAGCAAACGCTTGTCTGTGAACACACCACTCTCTCCCTGCACTGTATGGCTCATTTTGAGTGAGTGGCAAGATCACCTGAGGTAAGGACATTCGCTTTTTTCACTTGGCTGACTATTTTATATGGTTTTGACTAATATCATTAGCTCTGTAGGTTATGTATGTTATGTCTTTTCAGCTAATGTTATTGTACTCCGTGTCAGAGCAGATTATTTTATGCTAGATTTCCACTAATAAACTTGATGGATCCCATTCATTTATTAGTAAAAGAGTGCCATCTAGTGGTGGAAAGAGGCCAGGTTACCCTAACAAAAAAACTGTCATAGTAGTTTGATGGTAATTTTTGTATTAATAATTTACCGTACAGGCCATATTTAAACATTGTTGATGTTGAGTAATACAGGCCATAATTTAATTTCCCTGATAGCTTTAGTATTGAGAAACTTAGCACTGTGCTTCATCCATGAAACTAGGGCTGGGCGGTATGTCCTAAAATTTATATCACGGTATATTTTGAATTTTGGACAGTAACGATATATATCACGGTATATAATTATTTTCATAATTTCAATACAACATGCTTTAAAAAGAGTACAATACTCTGGGATAGTAAGTATTGCCTGGAGTTAGGTTATTATTTATTAACTATTAGTTAGCTTATGTGTTATTCCTTTAGTATAGTAGGACAAATTTCACACTGAACTGAAGTTGAATATTTTAAGAGCATTTTTATTGGTGTCTGGTCATACAAACTTGTCGTTCTTCTCTTAATCCCCACGACTCCAGCACCTCCCTCAAGCCTCCCCCTTCTTTTGAACGAGTTCTTCATCTGCCTCTGTTTGGTTTAAAGTAACTAAATAATGTGGTTCATGTTGCTTAGTTTGAATTAGTTTATAGAAGAAATGTTAAAACATACTATTTACATTATTTACAGTAAATATGTGAGAAATATGTTTTATCCTGCTAATGGTAATCATTCAGTAATTCTATGGACAGTGTCGACAGGAAGTGCTTTTATTTTGAAGTGCAAGGAAGTAACTTGTTCAGTGTTTTTTTTGTCGCTAGTTTTAGTGATGTTACGAATGCGAGACGTGTGCAAAGGTCCGTTTTGTTTACTTTGTTCTTTGTAAAACTGCAGCATATTGGCAAGTAAATATTCAGTTTGAATGACACCCGTTTTGGTTATTATTAGAAGCTTCAACTTCACTACAGCCTCGCTAGCAGTGCTCGCTACTTGTCTCCATTTCTTCACTCATCTTTGTTTACAGGCATACGTAAAACACGTGCGTTTGTTGGTACGTAAAGGGGAAGAGTACACCCACCTACGTATTTTTATTGGCCTAGGAATGCTGTCCATCAGGCAATGCTAAGGAATGACGCTCGCGTGCTCTATGTATTAGTCAAAATCCATTGTCTACCGGTACAAACGGTATAGCCAAATCCATACCGTGGCGCATATTTCTACCGGTGTACTGTTTATACCTTTATACCGCCCACCCCTACATGAAACCTTAAAGGGGAATTCCGGTATTTTTAAACCTGGGCTCTATATGTACATATTCGTCATTTATACCCCAAAATAGGTACAAAAAGTTTTGGAATTGCCCGTGAGATCGCCCTTAGCCGGCAGTCGCGAAATGGGCTGCTATGGCTGCAGTGTAATCCGTTGGGTGGTTATATGATATTATGCTGTCGCATTAATTATTTTTTCGACTTCGGGTAGCTCTCTCTTTTTTCACCATACATGTGTTTGCATCCCTGCAAATATAAATGAAAAGCATTTTGAAATTGGCAATAACCCCTTCCTGCTGTACCAAAAATGTACCGAACCGAAAACCGTGACCCCACGATATGAACCGAACCGCGAATTTTGTGAACCGTTCCACCCCTATTCAACACTCAGCTGGACTGGTCCGTAGTACATCTGGGACTGATCAGCAGAGATTTCACTGGTCACCGCGCCCATCTGCGGCTCTTTTTTGCAATCTCCCAATCTATGTCCAAAAACTGTATTCCAAGATGCGCACACCAATCCCATCTTCAAACTTAAATCTGTCTGATTTGATTTGTTTGATTCAAGGTCTTTGGTATCTTCCCATCTAAAACATGTATTCAAGGATCTCTACTCTATTTTCTTATACATTTGTTATTTTAGAAATTTGAGTTTCATGCTCTATGCCCAGCAGCCTCTGGTCTGAGATTCTCTGCCTTCAATTCTAGATTAAACCTTGCTTTATCATCTTATTTGACTGCTGCACCTCTTTATAAGAGGTCAGGGATAGCCAAGTCCACATTAAAACCCTATGACTCTGCATGGTCTTATTTCTCCTATTTCTGCCCTGCTTCCTCAGTTGCCATCCTTCCCATTAATATCCCTGCAATATTTGCCTTTATATTCTGCTTTAATTCACATAAAAGTTGCAGCCCTCCAGAAAGCAGCAATTGCAGGCATTCAGTTCCATTCAGCGACGTCATGACTAGCTCCTGGTTCTCCTCCAAACTCAAGTTGCTCTGTATCCACTGTGGGCTGCCTCCTGATCACTACAATGGTCTTCTGCTGCTTATGAACGTTATGTAAGGCTTAATGCAAAGATATTATTGAAGCTCAAAAGCTAAAGAGTATCTGAGTCATCTTGCTCTGGAAATCAGGACATGAATTTGGACTTCCTGTCATTCAGGAACAACAGGTGCTCTGTTGTACACATGGCTAGTTGTGATGCCAGGTAAATAAGCCATTCAGCCAAGCTGTCTGATCTGGAATACACTGGTTGAGTTAGTCTCCATGCATGGGGGATATCGACATGGTCATCCAGAGTATCAGGAAACAGCAAGGAAATGCTGCACACAGTTTATGCTTCAGTGCCGAATTGTCTGTTCACTGAATGCCACATACAGTGGCTAACAAATACTGCAATATTTGAATCCTACGCACTAGTCACTGACTCGCATGCACCTTTATAATCCATGCTGACTAATGACTGGATACTGTGATTTGGTTAATGCTGAAATACTTTTACTGTTATTGCAATATGGTGTTCCATGGCTAACCCTCGCTATAGTGCAGGGGGCATCACATACCATTTCCACTGAAATGTACTGTGTGAATAAAAACACACCTCAACCTCAGGTTGACAAATATTACCAATCCTTGAACTTTTACCACAGATTAACAATGAAAAGGCATATGCATCTTTGCTGATAATGATCACAGAAAAAGTGATTAAGAGGAGATACTGACAGCATCCAGCCAAAAGGTGGCAGCACTGAGCTATTCTGCTGTTATGGAGGGAAGCATCCCAAGATCAGCACACCAGGGTTCCCACCGTGGCCCTGAAATGCCATGACTTTTCCATAACTATGTTGGAGTGTTTACATGACCAAAAATGTTGTTCCTTCTTGGTTTGTTAATGTCATCTTTGTTGGTTTCCACTCCAGTTGGACTGAAAACCACCATATATGTAATGCAATGAATGTGTAAAACAAGCTGGAAAATACAATGTACTATATTCCTGTAAAGTAATCCAATTGCAAAATTCCCTGATATTCCATGACTTCCACTGAAATTCAATATAAAAATCCCCGACTTTCCCTGTATGGATTACATCTCTCTAAAGCAATAATATTTCAGAAATTCCATGACCAGCCGGAACTCTGGGAGAGAGGGAAAAGGAAAGTCTTTTGTTGTTAGGGTTGCAGCTTGAATTTGGTAACACAGGAAACATTCTACCCTGTCAGTACATCCCTTTGAATTTAAAATTAAATGAATAGAAATGAGAGACAGACAAAAGAGGAAGAAAGAGGTAGAGAGACTGAGGGAGAGCAGGAAACTCCATGCCTACAGGCAGATGCCAGTTGGCACCTCAACACAGGAGAGATTTACCACACACAAAATGTGCAGCCCTCTTAAAAAACACATGCAGACACAGATCTGGAGGTGTTAAACGTAATTGTCCTCCTGATGAAAGGCTCAGGTTCAACTACTTTCAATACTCACTTCATCTGTCTGTACAGGAATAAAAATGTGTGGTAAAGAGAGGGGAATAGATAGACACAAAGAGAGAGAGTGGTGTGTTGTAACTTGATCTTCTGACTAATAGCAGCTCCATAGACATTCCTGACCTGCTATAGGGTTCAAATGAGAACAGCACAGAGACCTGTTGGAAGTGTCCCTGAGCCAAACAGAAAAACAAAGAGCCAACAAAGGCCCTTAACACTGGAAAATGTGGGGTTGTGCTGCTAAGGAGGGCTGTATGGGGGACACACACCTTCATGTAATAGGGGGCCTGTTTTAAAATCTCCCAATGTGAAAGGGGATCTTGGATCTTTCTTTAAGAAAGCAAAGCATACCAGGGTCCATAATTAATGGGAGGGCAAACATGCATTTGAAAGTAGGTACGTGTTTCTTCCAGGGCATCCTGGTGGCTTGGTTGGCTAAGGTGCGTAACCATGTAAATACAACATCCTGGGTTAAAAATGTTCTGTGGACAGGTATGTTATACTATTTTCTTTGGTCTCTACTAGACTAGGGACGAATGCTGAGCCAATATTGATCTGGTGCCAGGAACAGTAGATGTAGAGTGACATTCCCAGTTTAGACATCATTACTGCTAACATTATCCTTTTCCAAGCCAAATCCAGGTCAATCAGTCACCAGACACTTTACTAAACACCAAGCAGTACTCACTCACATCCTAGTGAGTGATGCTCACTCCCCCAGTGTTAACAGTCCCACTAATGTAAACTTTGCAACTGCAGTGGCTAATCTTTGTGTAATCTATTTCTGTTTTGTGTAACAGGTGTGAAATGTATTAATGTAATGTATGAAATGTATTAGCCAATGCTAACGGGCTACTATGCTTTCATACTGAAAGACAGCTAAACTAGCTTAGCATAGCAACATAATAGAGTGGATCTGTTCTTCTGGACAATACATTGGGTCAATGTGGTTATCCTGATTAATACTGGCTAGTGAGGTCATCCCCCAACCAGATGACCCAGGTTCCTTCCCCCATGTGGCCCCACCTGCCAAAGTATCCCTGAGCAAGATACTTAACCCCTAGCTGCTCCAACTAGCTGGCTAACCCTGCACCTGAACCAGGGTTAGGAAAGATAATTTCCCCCAATGTCCCCAATTAACAGTTTGTGTATTTTGTCTGCTGTATTTCGATGTTGCTACTTAACAATACTAGCAGTCTACAAGATAGTAAAATTATGTATTGAAAAAAACAATGAAAAAAACCCCCAACACTTTCAACATCTTCTTCAATAAAGCCCAAAACACCAGGGGTTATGGGAAATGTGGTCTTAATTATGATAAACAGTAGCACTAACAATACCACTGGCATGAGGCTACCAATCGTCTCCACCATGGTCTCATTTGTGTATTGTAATTATACCAAGGGATCACTATTACTTTGACAATCAAATATTGATGTCTAAAAATGCTACACATAGCATCTGCAGTAGTAAATAAATACTCAAAAACACAATACATGTAGTTTGCTTTTGGATTTGTGGAAGGACATTTAGCGATATGTAAAGCCAACTCTTACATACTTATGTTTACATTAGTCACTCATTTCATTTTGGCCTTGGTATTTCTGAATCAGTTTTTGATAGGCAATCTATTCCTGCATGTGAAGCAGTATCTGGACAAAAACATGTCACTGTATCAAACTGCGTAGACAGACACCAGTCCTACATTCAAGTCTACCTATTGGCTTGTCTAATGCAAGACAGTGAAAGACAGAGAGAGAAACTGTGCGTGTGTGTGTGTGTGTTTTCTGCTCTGATTAAAGAGAAGAAAGGCAGGAATGCTGTGAATAAAGGTCTTATTCTCCTCCCCACCACCATAAGTGCACATGCACACACAAACACACACACGCCAGCACCAGCACCACTGGAGGCTATGGAGGAAGTTTTCCATTATAGGGATGAGAGGCACCACTCTATTATCAACCAGCTAGTTGGCAGCATTCACTGTTTTATAACAACTCCTCTACTTAAAACACAGACTGATAGTTAGTGATATAAAAAATACATATCCAGAATCATGTATCCTTCATGGGCAAAGTGAGTCCAAATTTGATCTAGTTTTTATCTTTCAATGTTCTTCAACTAAGCTGATAGTTGGGTGACTTACGACGAATAACTTATCACATTGAGCAAATAATAATATCTTGCCAGTCATCAGTCACTAATTTAGTAGATAAGCAGGTTTGGAAGTTTTGGTAGCAAAAGATATTAGATGCAGCGATATAGCTTAGGGTTTCATGAACTGATGCCCTGGTATTCTTTGGTCTAGATGTACTGAGATGGAGGTCCTTGGCCTTATGGTTGTTTACTTCAAAGTTGCATGACTGTCTAGTTCCAATCCACTTAGCATGAAAAAGTGTTCAGTTCGGGGCTTGCCAATGAGTGGCCGTGAACCTACAACTCAATATTGCGTAAGATGTCTAAATCTACTTTTACTTAATGTTCATTCAGTGATGGGAAGCCTTTACAACTCACCAGACAGACAAGGAACCAAGCCAACTAGAATTGAACCCTCAACTAAATTCTGCCATGACACCACACCAGTGGTCTACTCCTGCAGATGGATGGATAGCGAGAGAATGAGTTGTAGAAAGAATAGAAAGGCTACGCTAACCGAACAGAACATAATAGGCAAGGGAAAATAGAGCTTAAGTCTATTTTTACTAATAAGATGCTGGGAGCTCAGAAGGTACTGCTGCCTGTGTCCAGACAAGGCCCTCCTCCTCCCTGGGGTGCGTTCAACAAATCAAAACTGTTACCAGTAATGTAGTGGTGATTAAAAAGGTGGGTTAAGTATGATCTCCAGTTGATCATCAAAAACGCAGACAACCGCGAATATGAACAAAAATCAATTATATTATTAGAAAAACATTAATATTTGCTTTCCCCATTAAATATCTTCATATAAATTACACCAGGTTGATACTGCTTATTATGATGTGTACTATGAATTTATGCCACATAGATTTATGTCACCCTAAGAAGGTGGTAATCTATTCTGCAAATAAAAAGATGGACAAACTGATTTTAGGTGGGTTCACCCTCTACAACACCCCTGGTGGTTACTTAAACACTACCTGTAAACCAATTTATAATTCAAAAATTAGGCATTTGTCCACTGTTTTATCCTGAAAACTAAAGAAGTTCAAGTAATCAACAAGTGAACAATGTGTTACAATGCACCTTATAAATAGAACAGACTGCAAAGCACTAATTAATTAAAATTAAAACTTAATTGTCCCCCTCAATGGTTCTAAAGTGTTGACGTGTCACATTTTCTATGATGTTTGTGATTGCTTTTTATAATGAAAGTCCCTGTTCGTTGCTGACTGTTTATCCACTAGAATGTGAGACTGGATTGTATTGTGCATTTATTTTGTTTTTGTTGTTCTCAGATCCCAATGTCAATGAGACTACCTGATTAAATAGAGGATAAACACATTCTTAGCACTCATACAGAGGAGAACTCTACTTGAAGTTTTCTTTATCAATAGATTTAATATCGTCTGCCAATATTCAATGCTTCATCATATATGCCTAATTCCGTGGCTGACAAACTATTTAGAAGTGGTGCAAACAGGAGAGCTGCAAAGTAACAGAGAAGCGCCTCTGAATGCAACCCAGAAATGGCCCAGAAGGCGACAATACTGGGCACCAGTATTATTAGTGTCCGTATCTTGATGCTGAATGGCGCTGGTAGTGCCGCATAGCATCAGTGTGGAAACACATACACATGCACGCACACAAACACACACACACAATTGTTGGCCTAAACATAGCCAGACAGCCGTCGATGTGGAGGCCTTACCCAGGTATTTGATGGTGAAGCCCCGGGGCGGGTTGAGGGACCTCCGCATCCATCCCTCCCTCAGCACCTCCAAATGGTCCTCCTTCCCTTGTATCAACAGCACATGTTCGTCTATCCATCCCAGGAAGAATGTCTCGGAGACGGCCTCGGTAATCCGCTGGTTCCACACATGTTGCTGAGTGTTTTCTGCTTTAAAATCGGCGAATATTTCGTAGCCGGTGTGGTGTCTCGGCAGCTCGTCGCTCTCTGACACCCCGACCGCCCCCCCTGCTTCCCCAGCTCCGACCCTGGACAGCACTATAGCCAGGGAATGGGGGGCTATCTGCAGGAAAGACTCCATAATCGCGTCGGTCTTCCTAGCTGGCCGCTGAATGCAATGTTATCATCGTATTAACTATCATCAGACACCGTTCGGCTCCGTGGAAAATAAACAGTCCATGTTAGCTAGCAGGGCGTCTAGCTATTGGCTAAGCTCTGCAGCAGCCGCATAGCGTATGTGTCCATGAAGCTAGCCTGCTAGCCCCCGTTAGCTGCCTAGCCCAATATGAAACACATTCCTCCACCTTTACGGTCTTTCTTCCTCTCCGAACGGAATATATCGCCGCGTGACTGGGCCCGGCATTTAGAACAGATTCATCTTGAGCGCTTCCCACTCGACACAAAAGATGACATTCGTGTTTTTCGTTTTAAACCGGGAGGAGAAAGCTCGTTGTTTGATACCTCTCTAGGTAGGTTAAGCTAGCTTAATGCTAACGTTAGTTAATGAATTCACCCAGGCAACGGATGCGGCGTGCGGCGAGCCCCCCTTTGCTCGTCGCCAGGCAGCAACTGGGTCTCGTGGGACACCTGTCCCTCTCTCCTGCAGTTCGCCGTTCACGGGGAAACGAAATGTAGTTAGCCGCCTGTTAAATTGGTCCCGTCTCGTGCCTGACGAGCTCCGGTAGAGGGAGTTATTGTGAGTGGACGGAGCTGAATGCAGGTCAGCCTCAGCCAGGTACTGCGATGACAGGGATACGGTGCTGCGTCAAGTTAGCAAGAATGAAAACACACGGTTTCCGGTGAAAATTTCAAAAATAAAACGTATTAACAAACAGATGTTGCAAAAGGTTTTTGGGTGGTATGGAAGTTTTTATTGGACTTTAATATACGTAACCCACAGGAGACAATCCACAAATATTTCAGTATCCACAAACAATACTTCACAATCACTTGTGTCTTGTAAAATGATATCTAAATAAATTTGAATGACTTGCAAAAATGTATAACTAATGTAGAACAAATGTGAAATACACATATAAAGGATTTTACAAATGGATCGAAATGTACAAATTCATGTATTTATATTTGTAGTTCCAGAACAATTTCAGATCTAAATTTTCCATGTGAACATGTGTTTTCACATTTGTGGATCACAAAACATTTGTTTGTAGACCAATTTATTTGATTTATTTTAGAAATGAAACGACACAGTGTACACCAAAAATGTGAATATAGTGGCATAATAATAATAATAATAATAATAATAATGTGGCATAGAGATTGTTTGATTTGTTTACTTTACCAAATTTGTTTTATATAGCATTGTTACATCTTTTGTAGCACTATAAATAAACTGTATGTAATAAAGTGAATATGACCCATTAATATAATTACGCCACATCTCTCTTTTGTCCTGTCATTCCATGGAACCCCATGGTTCCTACGTTGTATTTAACATCTGAAAGTGGAAGTGAACAGTATTTTCTACTAGTATTTACATCTGACAGTTGAGATGAACAGTATTTCCCAGTAGTGAGGCACAAATTTACATTACTTCGCACACACACGGGGTCCTTCACGTGTGCTCAACTGGAGGTTGTATTTCCGACTGTATTAGAAGGCAGCATTGCTGCAGGCAAGCGGGTACACCTCGACACCTAGCGGTCATTTGTGATATAGCAGGATAGTACCTAGACTGGAAAAAAAACATTCTAACTGCAGGCAGGGATTCAAGTTCAAGTCTGTGCATGGAAATGTTAAAGGCACATTGCATCCACAATCCGTCGGAGCTGTTTGTTTGTTTCGTTTTAAGGCTTTGGATTTGAATCCTGAACAAGCCCATATTCATTCATTGCACTATATAAAACAAATCTGTCAAAACCAGCCTATTTCTGATTGAACATAGCCAGTGAAAGTACTAAAACTGCCACATAACAAAAGGGGCGGGTTTAGTAACAAATAGCCAATCAAATGTAACATTGACAGATCCCAAGCAGCAGATTTGATTTAGGATGAAACTATATCGATCCCTGTGGGGAAATGGGGTCGTTGTAGCAGCAAAAGCAAAATTATTGAGAAATGAACTGAATTTTATCTTTCATCTCTAAAGATCATCCCTTTGTTACCGCCTTATACACTGCCTTTGCCTGTATCATCCCCCACCCCTTATTTTTTCTTTTCTTCCCTTAGCAGTAATTCCTCTCCAAATTGTGTATAAGTTCTATGTATACAACGTGGTGTATAATTCATTCAAGTCATTTGTTTTTTCTCCCAAATTCCGCTTACTCCTATATTTTATATTTGTTCGATTTTGTGTTTCCTCTTCAGTGTAACCGCAAATCAACAATTGATGGAAAAAAAAAAAAAAAAAATAGATCTCATTTTTAATTTACAAAATACTAAATACTAAGAAAAAAAGTAACTCCAAACTTCTAAAAGGCACCTCTAATGCCCTTGATTGCATAGTTCATGATTTTATGTTGGCAAAATAAGTCATTATTTAAAGATAAACATTATGTGCATTTGTATTTATTAGTAGTAGTAGTGTTATTCCAGTATTTTGCATGGTGACACAAAACCTCTCCGCATTTATGTTGGATCTCTGCTCTACGTAGCTAGCTTACTCCTCTACAATGGGAAATTGTGACTTAATTATTTATGTCAATACAATAAGCTGCCTGAAGCCTGTCTGCGTTGTTGCGATTCCTCGGTTGCCGAGACCAACAGCAGCTATGAATAAACACTAAGGGAGCATCACACCATTTTGGATGTGCATGCACCATCTTCTTGCTAGTTGCTGAATATAAACAATGTTGTGCATGCTACTGTTCGCTTGTTTCAATAAAGAAAAGAAATAAACCGCGCCGCCACCCCAAAAGCACCATGGAAGGTGTTTTTTTTTTTAAGATAACACACAAGAAACACAGAATCCAATTTCCTGGTTGCCGGTGAAACAAAATCAAACAAAAATTGAAGAGGTCAAGGTATCACTTATAGTTTAATATGAGTATCATCATACTCCCAATCAACTTTCAATAGTATTAACAGATTCATACATGATTTTTACTGCTAAATGAACATATATGGGTAAAAGCCTAGCAGTCCAATGATCCGCCTTCAGTCATGCCAACATCGTTTTATGTCCTGCGTCATTCAGAACATAAATACTGGAATCAAACATCTCCTGACTTGGATTAAACAGCAAACATGTTTTTCACAGACCCATGTAAAACAAATGTTAATAACGTCATCTTAGAGCTCTTAGAGGAATTGTACAGGTCATACACTATGTCATCTTAGCAGTTACACAAAACTATGTGTGACTAGGTGGATTCCAATCCGTTAACACCGTTGTTGCTTTGTCCTCATATTTATAGTAAACAATGTGTGTGTGTGTTCGAAAATGTGTTCATCTCAGGCGGCAGCAATGGAGGTGTCATCCAACTGTCGACCCTGAGGCTGAAAAAATAAAAAAATAAAAAACACAATTACAACTCAGAAACCCAACCAACCAGCATCTGTGATTTTTGGAGATTTCATTACTGACTAAGATGTGTACAGATTGGGTTCGACCGATAGGAGTTTTTAAGTTAAATTTTTAAAGGCAAATAAACTGATATTTTGTGTTGAAGGTGCTGATGGATGATATTTTGTGACAATATTCACCTTTAAATTTGACCATGTTCATGCCAAAAAATTCAAAGAAATTCAGAGTATTAAGTGTTTTCCCCCAGAATTGTATTCTTGTCAGGGTGGAAAAGCCTCACACACTCTCCACCTACAGGTATACAGCAGAGACAACTCCCTTTTCTGGGGGGTTGTCGAAAGGCATTCTGGGCAATGTAGGAAATGACTAACTGAGGTACAAGGAGATGAGGCAGGTTGAGGGAAAGTGGGTACACCAAAAAAGTTAAACACAACACGTCAGCACAAAATAACTCCTAGAATGCATCAAACGTAAAGTAAATCACAAACTGATGATATTCAGTCAAGAGTATTTGAGTGTCTATATCCATTTGTTTTCTTGAGTGTGTGTATGTAATCTATTTCTGTGTGTGTGTTTTACCTTGATGAAGATGCGCTGGGGTAGGAAGCGTCTCAGTGTGTGTGTGTTGGTGGTTGGGCAGCGTGGCAGGCTGATGTTCAGCTGCGGTAGTGTTTGGTAACCGGCCATCAGCGGGTAATAGTTATACAGCATCTGCTGCTCCGAACCGGGCAGGATACGAAGACGCACCTGCACGCACACGCACACGCACACACACACACACACACACTCACACAGATATATCTTTTCTGCCCATACATGCATTTGTTACTCAAATGCAAGAACTACTGCAGGGTGAATACAGGTTTCGGCAAGTTAAATTTAAAGCTAAAACCTTTTAAACAAGTTTGACAGCAATTTCATCCTGCATTCGTTTTTTACATACGTTACTGCTCTTTTTTGATATTTAGAAACTTTTCATTTCATTATTTGTGAAAGCATCTTCATTTTACGGATTTTTTTTTTACATGTGCCTGAGACTTTTGAACAGTACTGTATATACGTACAGCTGCTAGCACCAAGGACAGAGTAATTAGGCTCGTTCAGGATCTCAGTAGCATTAAGCTGTGTACACAGTATAAATGGGAACTGGTTTCATGACTAACTGGAGGATACAGGCTTGTTAATAATCAGTCAGATCTCAACTCTCCTCAAAGCCTAAAGAACAAGCAATAATAATAGTAATACCGACGTGTTTCCAACTGCTGTTTTGAAATAGCTTCATACATATACACGTTCACAACTGCAACTAAACCTGGTAGACACACATATAGACCCTGTTTCATTAGTCATTTTAACAGGCCTGCCTGCCCCTCAGCACTTTGTGATATGTGATGGCCACCTGCAGAGCGATGAGTAGTAAAATACTGCAGAGGAGTTCATTTCATAAATAAATAAATTCTCTGAATGTCGTTTAATTTAATTACACTTGTACACTTATGTGACCACATGAAGAAACAGTCCAGACTGCGGTTTGCCCTCGCTTCATTATGCTATGCTAGGCTTTCCAAGCATGAGGAACTGCTGTCTATTAGATGTCAACATTCATCTCCTTGTACCCATAAACCTTGCACTTTCAGGCATCTTGGCATTGTTCTTACCTGGCCAAACAAACCAAACTAAAAGGAGGAAACGCTCCAGATTTCAACTGAGCCGCTCCAAGCATGCATGCTGTGAACATACCCCAAGTATTTTTTATGTGAATTATGATGTATTAAATTAAAAAAGCTTTTTGTGTTCGCTTGAAGCAGAAAAGTGTTTTGTCAATAAAGAAATGATGCGATAAATAACGATAAATAACCAAATAACAATGGAGATGTAGACCTCCCAGAAATGTCGTACACCCAGTTTCTTTCTGTCGCTTGGCCATTAGTAGGTGCATAAGAATATCGTTGAGTGTGGTTCTTTGTTCTTGTCTTCAGATGCAGATCAAATATGACATTAACATTAGCTGACACCATAGAACAATAACAACTTGCCCAATGCTAATCAATTCTTAAACAACATTTTCCAATTTGTGTGTTTCCTGGCAGTTCTGGGTTCAGAAAACCTTTTTATCCGCTTCAACCAGGCTGATGAAAAGGTGCCAAATTTGCATTTTACTTTTTGCGATGTTTCAGAAGTTTGATTAAAATTTGCTTGACAGTTTGGAAACAAAGCTCTACCTGTTTGAGTCCAGAAAACATGAAGGCATCAGAGGGTTCGACGGCCATCTCCACCTCCTGGACCAGAGCTGTTCTGTTTTCTATGTGGTAATGAACTGGCAGAGACTCTCTGACTCGCCCAAATGATGGCAGGTCTGCAAACACACACAGACATATGGAAATAAAAATGGAAGAAGTAAGGAGGGCAACAGCACAGGAAAGTGTTCAGTTCTCTGTTTGATGAGAACCACATAGACGTTATGATGAGACCCAGAATTCAAGCTGCCAATAGCTGCTATTTTGTGCCGATATTCAATATCTTTAAATTTGACCATTTTCATACCCAAACAAGAATAGGTGTGCCTAGTGGTAGCTGACCCCTTCTGGTTCAATGGTGAATGGGAAATGTGCTATGTTTAATCTTATTCTGCCTTGTAATTCACTTTACTGGGAGTTCAATAAAGCTCTACCTCTGGTTTCTCTGTGCTAGATAAAGCTAGCAAGCTTTGCTAACAAACCATTTGACTGTTAACAGACATGTTAACTGTTAACTTCTGTTGATGCTAAGCTAACATTGGTAGCTAGGATTAATTGAATTAGTAATAGAATAACAGAACTGATAATTGTTCATCCTCAGCCGTCTATGGGCCTAACTCACTCTCTATTTAGTGTTCATATAAACTTCAATGGAGTTTTTAACTGATATGGGGAATTTCCATTTTGGGGAGAACTGCTCCTGTAATGTCAGGGGAAATGCTGACAGGCCACAGCACGTCTAGAACCAGGGCCCTGGAGACGAGGCTTGTACAGTTCATACAGTGAGGTGTGTGAGTGGAAGATAAGATTAGATGAAACTTTTTTGCCGCGGGGAAACTGGGTCGCTGCAGCAACAGATAATAGGATACAGCAGGAAAAACAGGATACAAATGAGAATGGGGAAAATGGGAGTATTAAACATAACACAACTGACAATGATAACACTAGAGCATACTGAATGAAATTAATGAAAATGACGTATGAAAACATGCAAAATAAATAGGATATCTATGCAGTATGACAATAACTGAAATTTAAGAAAATATCAATATATATGCAACATATAACAAATGGGAATAATGGGACATATGCAATAATACAGATGTGCGCGTGATGTGTGTAGTAAATTCCCAGATGTGTGTATACCCACCAGCGTGGACGTATAGAGGGACAGTCTCCAGGATAACATGAGGCAGAGTAACTGTAGTCTGAACAAGAGGACTGTCTGGACTGGAGGACTGTCTGTAGGAGAACAGAGATAAAGGGAAGGTTCACAACCTTTACAAGCCTATTCTAACCTACTGATAACTCATCAAGCTTCAAGGAAACATCCTAGATGGTGTAACGTCATGTTGAGATATTTCCAGCAGCTACAATGGAGTTTTATATCGGAAAAATTTTCATTGATTTAAACAGCAACGGTAAATGTCAGGTTTTGGTGTCAGACCCTCAGGATCAAAGAGCAAGGGCTTCTTTCTAGACCAACGTTCAACAATCATAGAGGGGGAAATCCACCGGAGAAGAGGAAGAGATACCAATTTCTTCACCGACAGTAGCCAAGATAGACCAGAATGCAATGCAGCCACAATTTGAGTAAGGGGGCGTGACTCTTTCTCAACTGAAAAAACTCACTCTGTCATTCCTGTCGCCACCTACATGTATAACTAACAGCTGAATTCAAAATTTCTTGGCTGACGAGCTTGTTGATTAGTGGTGTTTCCCAGGTTGCTCAGCTCTACAGGAAATTAATAGACTTCTAGTGACTTGTTGATTGCGCCACTCGCAGTATGAATGCAGTTAGATGACAGCTTTAGGGTGTGTTCACACTATTCCACTTTCTTTGTAGAAAATAAACTTCACCAGCTCAACACTGGGTTTAATGGTAGATCTCACAATGGTGGCTTGCTTTCAGGCAAGGTACATCGCCATGGTAACTTGGGCTGCACAGGCTATCGGATCCAAAATGTCTATAAAGCCTGCCTCCTCACCAATCAGCTCATGTGTCCGTAATGTGAGGCTAGAGATACATTTCAGCTTAATCAGCTGATGATACAAATATATGCAATTGTGATTTTATATGCGTGAGTGTGTGTACCTCCTCCATGATATTAGGTACTGTCCTGTTGCCACGGTGTTGTTGCTGCTGACAACCGGTGGACACTGAAGACAGAAACACTCGCTGGCACATTCGCCTGTCTGCAGAACCACTACACGCACACACGCACACGCACACGCACACGCACACGCACACACAATGATATAGATTGTGGTTTCAGTAAGTAGTTTACCATTCATTTTCATCACAGGTCAGATCTGTTCAGATTTGATGGGCCAGTCGACACTACAGGAGAACATCAAGACTAGTCCAGATTTGAGTCTTGTACCTTGCTCTAGTTGCGACTCGGATTGAGGTGTGTTGCTCGTCATGTTCACCAGTTGTAGAGAAGAGGAGTCCAGTAGGAGAGGACAGGGAGACGACGACAGGAGGTCGGTCATCAGCAGAAAGGGGATGTCCACCACTATCCGGTCCAATGGCTCAAACTTCAGAGAATAAACAGATATCAGAAGAAATAATAGTGTTACCAGTCATCGAAAGAGGGGATGCCCGTCACTACCCAATCCAGTGTAAACAAACAATCTATTCTGCAAAATTATGTAACTGCAAATCCCTACGCAGAATAGTGACCCTTCAACAAGTTCCTTGCAGGGAAACACATAATCAATGGATTTCCTCATCAGAGACAATTCAACGGAACAGTTTTTGTGATACAACTTGCACTAGAATCAAAAAAAGGATGAACATTATGGAGCCAATGAACCAATAGCGCTAGTTATTAATAGCAAAAGTACACTAGCGCTGTAAATAACTAGCACTGAACTATTTAACTAATGAAGCATCAGCTACAGACCTTGGTGGACACAAACTTGACAGACACCTCAAATGGGACCACGGTCTCTATGGTAACAGTCTCATCCTGGAAGACAACAGAGGAAGAGAGGAGTAAATCAGATGAAAGGAGAGGAGGCGGTGCTCAGTACCAACCCCAGGGATTATTTACTTAGTCTTGTGCAGATCTTCGATCCAGCTGAATCTAGATGTAGTCAGTAGCTGGTCAGAGTTAGGATGAGTTGTTGCCACTCCTTTACCTTATGACATTTGCAGCTGATCTGCTGTCCTTCCACAGTGGTATCGATGCTGTAGGCCACGTGGAACAGGAAGACCCTTGGCCCGGTCGCCACACACCTCACATACACACAACACTCCATCTTGAGACAAACAAACACCGTAGATGAAGGAATTACTTTTTTTTTGCCTTAGGAGAGCTGAAACGTTTTATGAAAGATGATGAAGCATCTTGTTACCGATTGGCCCAAGGGGTGCCTGCGTCATTCATTGGACAGTGGCATGTTTGCATTTTTGTATTTGGTTTGTTTAGATTCACACTGTCCAATTACAAGAAAACCAGGGCTTGTAAATAAAAGCCACATGGACGGTGGATGGTTTGTTTTCTGGACAGAATTTTGGTAACCTGTCATCCTGCAAGGGTAGAGATTTTGGCAGCGTTTGCCCTCGGTTCATTTTGTTACGCTAGAGTTTCCCAGCATGAGGAACTGCTGGCTATCAAATGTCAACATCCGTCTCTTTACACCTGTAAAACGTTACATTTTGGGGTCGTTCCAGTATTTGGTTAAGATTACGTTCTCACTCCTAATGATTCCTAGCCACAGTTCTCCACCAGGTGAAACTATGTGTGTGTACCTTGTCGCCTGGGTTTAGGTCTCCTAGCGGTATGTCTGGGAGCAGAGCAGGGTCAGTGTCGTCACCAGCTTTAGAGCCATTGAGTGTCACGTGGGTGGTCTGGCTTAGGTTGGCATCCTGGCCTGAAGAACCAATCAAGACAAATCATAGACTTATATTATACCACAGTTTGACAAGATACGTTTCCCCTTTCAAAGTAATGTTTCTGAATGGTTGTTTGACTGGTACTCTAGTCACGAGGACTGTGATGAAACTGAGTAGGTCTCCCGGTCTTCTGGGCTCTTAGTTGTCCAAAGATGAAATCAAAAACTGCTGAAGCTCCCCTGTGTAAGTATGTGTGTGTGCCTGTGTGCCTGTTCTGACCGTTCTATATGTGATATGTGTTTATGTATATTTCCTCTATGTAGTTTGTATTTTTATGGCAGGTTTGCAGGACTTATATATAGACTTACTATAATTATTTTCATGTAAATCACATAGTCACATTTTCCTTGTGTATGAAATAAAGTTGGACTTGACAATGCTCATTTCCATAATATAAGTATTAACCATAACCAGGTGTAACTGAAGAAAACTGCCAAAACACACCAGAAAGTGCACCTCCATCTGTATACCTGGTTTGAGGCCAGCTGTCAGTGTAACATCTCTGGCCACGCTCTCCTCCTGTGATTGGACAGTGAGGTTGATCCGGTACATTTCATTGTTGAGAGCAGGAGGCTGGTGGCTCAGCTGAACAGAGATCTTTGGGACTCTGGAGATGATCCTAAACAACAAAAAGGAACAACAGCTAGCTTAAATATTCAATAAATACAAAAATTGTCATGCACAGATTAGCCACTGCAGTTGCCAATGTGTGTGATGACTCACTGACTGATCGACTAACTGACCTGAATTTGGCCCCTGATGCCCACATTTTGCACCATGGCAATAATAACTCTTTCTTATACAAGTTTATTTCTGTTCCAAGCAAGTGGTGAGTCGTCTTTGTAACAGTGATGTAAAACACTACCACTAAGGGACTAAAGGGGCCAAAGTCATCAAATTCTACTGGTAGCATTCATAAAAGGCTATAAAGGTGCAAAATTAGACCAATTGCAGACGGTCACGCACTGGTGGCTGGTGTGTGAAGAACTGTACTAGTCTGGGCACTCTGCAGTCTGAAGCCAATGCAGTGGTTCATTTCCACAGCAAGTACACCACTGCCTTAAATCTGCCCCTCATATCATGTATTGGCCACATATTGGCCACAGCCACAAACAATGGCATCATTCCAGATGCCTTCAATAACCTTTCATTTTATTAATAGGAGCAACAATAATGGACTGCCTTAAGTAAGCACATTAACAGGTGTCAACAGGTTATTACATTATCAGTCAACGCATCGCCAACAACCAGTTTTGTGTGTGTGTGTGTGTGTGTGTGTGTGTGTGTGTGTGTGTGTGTGTGTGTGTGTGTGTCTCTTACATGGTACTGTGCTGTATGGTCAGGCTGTCCCAGTCCACTTCCTGGCGTGCCTCAGCATACCGGCCCCGCCGCCGTGATGAACGGCTGGCCTGCAAAGCTTCGTGGTTAGAGGCGGCATCTCCTCCTGCTGCTCTCCAGCTCAGAAACACACAGCGACCACTATCACTGCCCAGCATCAGCTCTATACCAGTCATCTAAATGGACATACACACACACACGCTGTTAGCACCTCTCTCTCACACACACACACACACACACCACACACCCACACCCACACACAACTCTACCTCTATCTTCTTGCCAACGTCTTCGGTCTTGGCAACAAAGCTGAAGTTGTAGCATCTGGTTGCCCCTGGCGACAGGCACATACTCTCCTGGTCTGATGACTCCACCACGCAGCACTGGTTGTACTTCTGCACGCACACGCACACACACACACATTTTATGTTTTATTTTATGACTTCATGAAGTAGGGTGTTGTTGAAAAAGCATGCATGCAAACCTTCCCAGGGTGAATCAGGGTTAAACAAAATATAAAAAATGCCATTTTACTGTTCCATTTTTCATTTTTAGGTCCATTTCTGACCAAGTACTTGTCAAAGTGTTGGGAAATGTTCCTATATTTGTCCTTCAACTATCCTATAAACAGATTATTTGCATCGTTTCCATTCTTCATTAAAACCAATAGTAAAATTGATTGCAGATTAAGGAGCTAGTTTATGGCTAAATTCCACGCTAACACTCCTGACAGCTTGTTCTGCTGTGCAAAGGTATAGGACTTTTCAACAAGTACCAGTGAAGAAAAATGTGTATAGGTATGCAAGCATATCTGTGTGCGTGTGTTTGGCTGTAAAATTGTGGCGTGTGTGTGTGTGTGTGTACCTGGTTACTGAGGCTGACGGTCAGCTTGTCAAACCTGACAGGATTAGGGCAGTCAGCTCTGAGGAAAACCTGGAGCTGGATGGGCTGGTCCACATGGAAACTGGGAGACTGGAACCTGGCCTTACACTGGACTGGAGTCAGAGAGTGAGGGGAGAGATTACTTTAGTTAGTTTACTTCTTCTTCATTTCATTCATTTGACATGGAGGAGAGAAGATAATGACTGAATATCGATGTAAGTGAACTCGTAAATGAGTGTGCGTGTGTGTGATTACTAACTGAATGGTACATAGTCCTGGACTTCTATAGCTAAGTCATTTGATCCGGCTAAAGCCATGTGGTCATTCCACAGCGACCTGGCTGCACTGGAAGAACTGGGATCGCACTCCGGCTCGGCATCGGGAACCTCATTCTGATGATGGAGGGAGGGAGGGAGAGAGAGAAAGACAGAAAGAAAGAAAGAGGATGGGGAGTAGCAAGAGAGAAATGTAAAATGTTATAAAAACAAAAAACTTTATGATTAATTGTTATCTAAATTGGTAATCTGTGAGTTTCTTTTTGTTTTCTTCATTTAGTCTCCATCTTTGGTGCTCAGCCTCATCGCTGCTTATTGTTTCATTGTTCTGTGCATTTGCCCATTTGTATTCTTTTTTTGGCCTGGGAATGGACCCTGTGGAGACGTGGCTTCAACTCCCGTGAGTGTGGTCCTTGACACCCAGGCGGTTAGGAATACTCTGCATAAGGACTTTGTTAAGATTTTGAAGGTCAGTTCTGGAGAGCGAAATGGCAATCATTAGATCAGACATCAGTGCAGCTAGTGCTGAACTGAGGGATTATAAATATACAATGACATCGGAGTTGGCCACTTTGAGCGGCACTGTGGGAGCAACGGAGCGGAGCCTCTTCTATGAAGGACGTCATCTGAGCATCCCCAAAATTAGCTCGGAGGCCCAATCTGAGATCGATGCCATTATAACGAGCCAGGAGATAACGCAGGCAATTAACGCCATGCAGGGCTTTCCCGTAGAATTTTCTAAGACATTCTCCTCTAAGTGGTCACCCATCCTTTGCTCTCTGTATCATGAAATCCTTTTCTGCGCGAAATCTTTCCCTAAACAATGACCCAGGCAAGCATACCAGTATTGCTCAAAAAGGATACGGACCCTCTGGACTACTGTGTCATGCCTTTTTTTAAATCTCATTTTAGTTTTTATTTTAGTTTTATTTATTTAATTGTCTATTCACCCATTAACTCCGGGGGTGTATGTGTGTGGGGGGTTATGATGCAATAACTGTGAACTGAAAATCAATTAATAAAGTGTTAAAAAATCTGCAAGATGGGCATTTGATTTGGGGTACGTAATGTGCTGGGCCGGGTGGAGTCCATCTACTCACCATCAGGACTTTGAGGAGATTCTTCTCAATCCTCAACTTGTGCTCCTCCCTCAAGGTAGAAGCTAGAGAGGGATAGAAGAGGATTACCTCATTATCAGCATCTGCGAGTGTATGTGCGTGTGTACACTAGGGTTCAACCCAATATAATAATTACCCAATATAATAGTAATAATAATAATAAAACCTATCCATGCATACTTGTGTTGAATCTGATTAAAATGTTGCATTTGAATTCATTCAGGTTAAGGGCTTCGTATAGATGATAGTACTGATCAATTCCATAATAAATATGTAATAAATTAAATTGCATCATATCAGAGCTGGGCGACACTAACTCTTATTGGCCCATATATGGGTCTAACCTAGTGTTTACCTCTGCCCAGCAGCTCCATGCAGTATGTGATGTAGTCCTTAACGTTGGCCATCAGATAAGCACAGCGCAGAGCTGTGATCAATATGGCCGTCAGCAGACCCCACCAGCGCTCTGTACGATAGTCACACATCACATAGTCCAACAGCCTGAAACACGCACGCGCGCGCACACACACACACACACACACACACACACACACACACACAGTCAAGTGGTGTGTCAAAGCCCAAATCTACAAGGCAACAACAAATGCATCATCCTGCACAAATGATGCAGGCACCCTTGGGGCCAATCAGTAACAAGATACAATAACCCTTAAAGTCAGACAGGTGGTGTAGCAATTTTGACCTTTGAATTTGCTCCCATCAGGCCAATGTAATTTCTGAAATACCAGAACACAGTGCCAAAAATGCAATATCCCTTGAAATTTCATCAATATTGGACGAGTGGTGTCTCAGATATCATGTTTGATTTAAAATTGGGACCTTTACTTGCAGTGTTTCCTATTCAATGTGCTGAAATGCATGAAGCCGGCGATTCTCGGCAATGTAGTCAGCTAATGTTGAAAGGCCATTAGCTTATACTAGATTGAGATACCAGATTGAAAAAACATTACTTTTTTACTGTTACTGGGCTTGCTAAATTGAAAGGAGACTTCAAAAGCAATTTTAAACTTTTCAAGGCTTTCATGCAAATCATTGGCTTAGAAGGTAAAGCAGGAGAACAGATTTGTTCTAATGGAAACAGGCTCAGCTGTATGTCTGCTGACCAGCTCAAACCTCATTCTGTCTGTAAATGTGACTGGTAGAGATTATCAGACATCACATGTTGAGGTAGACTGTTTTCAAAGAAGCTTAGGAATTTTAAGTTGGTGATGTTGGTGAAGGTTGGACATGTGGTGAACTTAAAACTTTTGCTCCAGCATGGCGCAGTGGAAAATTAGATTGTATGTAGGGATGCAACAGGAGGAGATTTTGATGGAACCAATATAGCCTGAGGAAAAATCAGTTTCACAGTATTGTGATTATTATGCTCCTATTTATTTTTATGACACTAAAGTCGTCGAAAATCAAATGAGCATTTTATATTGGTCCTTCCATTTCTTTTGGTCCTTCAAAGAAAACATGTATTCTGTTTGAAAAACACATTTAAAAATGGTGGAAAAACATATGTAGTTGCCTTTTAGAATTCACAGTAGCTGCCTGTGGCATTTTGAACCACTTAAAGTTAGTGGTTAATCGCTGTATCCTTAACTGTATGTAAAACGTGATGTAAAGCAGTACTGTTTGGAAAAGAGAAGTGGCCTCTTCCAATCTGTCTTGTTACATAATTACTGTCCACATTCAACTCAGGGTTTTATGCAAACTGGACCTAAAGGTGACGAGTGTTCCTCTGAGCACCTAAATGAATCTTTGGACCCAAAGATGTTAAGAAACTGGAATCGTCAGCTCCAATTACAGTTTGCGTGCTGACTTACTTAAGGGCTTTGGTGTAATCTTTAGCATGGTAGTACTCCTCTCCCATCTGCACCACTGGAAAAGAGACAAGAGACAGAGAGAAAGTGAGATGGAAATACTTACTTATAAGAGAGTGACAAGGCAAAACAAAAACTGGGGACACTGAAGTCAGCCAGCCAGCCAGAGGCAAGACCAAGTGCAGCAGTAGTTACAAGGCAAGGGTCCATTTAACAATTGGTTGGAAAAATCTTTGATCAAAAAAGAGCTGTGAGGATTTGGGCGAGTGTTACTTTGTTACATGGGTCACTATATCTGGCTGAGAGCATAGGTTATGATTAATTACAAAACACATGATGCAAAAGGCCCAATCCCCAAAATTCTATTAAAAACGTATGTGTTCACACTCTCTTTATCAAAACATCTTTATTCTGAAATAAGTGCTCTTTGGACAGATTATTCTGTAGTTGTCCTGTTGTAGCTACAGATAATCTAGAGCGGAATAGGCATATTGCACAAGGCAAAACCTATGTGTACAATACACTAATTTCGTCAGTCTAAATCATGCAGTTATGACTATGACTGGACCTACAGACAGCCAGAATGTCTGTAGGTGCTTTACAGTAACCCAGAGAGCAGAGTGGAACTCACTGAGGTGGCTCTTCATGCGAGGACACTTGTACTTCTTAAACTGGGCGACGGCGTTACTGAGGAGGGCTATGATCAACTCCTGAAGGAGGGAGAGACAGAAGGAGAAGCTTGATGTAACACAAGGGGTACAACCAAACCTAGCAAGAGGTGGCAGCCCTAATGATTGTATTTTCATGAGGGTTTAGGTGATGAAGAAGTGGGATATACATGGCTGAGTGTTTGCACCAAGCAATCAGTAGTATTAGTGCCAAAATTCAAGAGCAGCAATACAAGCACATGACTATCTTAAATCTGAAGAAAATGGCAAGTATTTACATAGACTTGCAATGGAGTCACATGCATTCTCTCTACATATTCAAGTTCAACTTTAAGTAGTTTATTTTTATGTTTATTTTACCAAATACAGGAAAAAAAAATCAGATCCAGCAATGCCATTTTGCCTCTTGCTGCATACTGAACTATAACCCCAACCTAGTATTTAGTATGTTCAGTGTTTATTGTCTATGTGTGTGTATACTAACAGAGTGAGGCACATCTCTCTCTTTAATCTGCAGGGCCAGTATTCCTGTCTTCTCCTTCTCTGGGTCTGGAGGATCAATACCTGGAGAGATAAACAACACAGTAGTTGCGTCACCCATACATTTCTAAAACCATTTTAGAGAGACTCCATCATCAATGGACATGAATGGAGGCGTGGCCATTGTACTTTGTACTACGTCCAATCCGAAACCTCGATCCACTCGTCACATTGGATTTTGCGATGAGTCTCGAGCTGGTGGAATAAATTGGTGAATAAATCGTTGCTATTACTTTTGAGGTGAGGCTACAACTATGAGGCCAACTTTATACACAATCTGTACTTGTTGTCATCCGGTTTAAAGTATTTCCAAATAACATGATGACGCGCTTCTAGGAGCTAATCGATCTGTCGACCCATTCTTTTCCAGTTTTCTCGTTTCTTATTTTTTCCTAGGATGGTCTATGTGAAGTTGCCTGCTTCTCTATTTTTTGTTTTGGTCATGTGGATGCACGTTGCACATTCAAACACTTCAATATCGCCGAATTGCAGAATTATTAATTGAGGAAACGTAAAAGTGTGATATATGATTTTCTGCAATTAATTGTGCAGGCCTAGTACACTGTATTATTCTAAATGTCAAATCATATTCAGTTCATTATTATGCTACACATCAAAGCATATTCACCACGTTTCCTTGCTTGTGAAAAGAATAAAAGAGAAAGCACAGAGAAAACAACTTGTCATTATCCCACTAGACAGCAAATTAATGGATTATTTTTCACAAAGTGAAGGTGTTGACATTACTGTGTTCTCAAGTATCAAGTATCGAAGTGCCAAGTGACTCACTTGCGTATAGCTTTCTGAAACAAACTATCAAATCGATATCTTTCACCATAGATAGATGTTACAGAGAGTATGCTTGTGTTTTAATGTCCCTGTGTCTGTTTGTGTGTGTGTGTGTATCTACTCTGGTGTCCTTGTCTCCAGAGTCTTTGGCCATAGAAGTCCAGTCCTCCAGTGGGTGTGTCCATGGGGTCAGGGTTGGGATAACTCACTCCAGCCTAGAACGACCAGCCAACAGAAAGCATTAACTATACTCTTGTCTATTAACAACCACAGAGCCTTATGCTGCATTCAGTTGATATGGGAAAGAGGGTAGACACTAGTTTCCTACTAGAACATATCGTTCCCATCAGCTTTAAGGTGGTAAATACTGTGTGTGCTACGAAGTTTGTCTTTGTGCTACTTTTTTTTTAACTACTTTAAATTTTTGAGCTTGCTAGCATTAGTGCTACAGTGCTTGGGCTATCAGTGCATAGCCCTGAGCAGCAATAGTAGTATTACTAGTACTGCTAATCATATTTAGCATTTAAAAAGTGGTTGGTAAAAAATGTGAGTGTCTGGTAGATTTTTCGGAATCTTCCAGAGGCTAGTGGATCACAAAGTTAATTTCCCATCCCGAGAATAAGTAGCAGCAGTAGTATTACCTGACAGAGCTGTTGGGCCAGTAGTTTCCTGTCCTGGCTGTAAATGGCAGCCTGTTGGTAGTAGAATCCAGGGTTCTGGGTCTGGATGGCTGTTAGACCCAACTTTATAGCTTCATCAAACAGCTCACCAAATGACTGGAACCTAGCAAGACAGACCGAAAGAGAAAGAAGGGTTAGGGTCATGATACACTGGCAACAGTTGGACAATGAGTTAGTATATTACTCAGGAATATATGCTCTCTCTTGTGCGCATGTGTGTGTTGTTGTCTGTGTTCATATATAAAGTGCGCATCTTACTGTTTAGACATCCATGCGGTGTGCTCAAAGGCCAGTTCAGCACTGCCAATCTTCTTCTTACACAGGTCTATGTGCTTCCTGAACTGGGCAATGGCATCTAGAGGAGTGTTATGCTGGAAACACAGACGGCAGATCTACAGAGAAAGAGAGGGAGAGACATATTGGTAGGTAGAGGGGAGAGAGGGAGAGAGAGATCTTGGCATATGCATTGATAAATCTGGTTATAAACTGTGGACTGGCTGTTTGAGGGGAGTCATCATCCAAATCTTGTAGGATAAAGGAAAGAAGCATGTAAGTTTTTGGTTCCTTGTCCGACTTTATGACCCCTGAACCATGTAAAAGCAAAAAAGGATGCATCTTCCTAAAAATAAAATTTGGTTGAATTTGGTTGAAGGAGTTGCGCTTGCTTTATTTTCACAGCCAAAGAGCTTTGATAAGACCAGAGAGCAGCCCCACTCTAGTACATGCATTTCTCCCAGACCGGTGTATTGTTTCTACTGTTCTATCTGTACTGTAATCTACCTTATAGTTGATAAATCCAGCCATAGTTTTTATCTCCAGCATGTTGGTCTCGTGGGCTCTCAGCTCATGGACAAGACTGTATGCTGTTCTGTAGTACCTACACACAAACACACACAGCGGTAACAATTAAATTCAATTAAATTCAACTTTATTGTCATTATACTATGCCGGAGCACATGTACAATGAAAAGTAGGTTGTGACCTCGCCAAATAGAGAGTCACTTTGGTAACCAGCAACCATTTAGAGGTTCTTCTATTAAAAAAAACCTCATTGTAACAATTGTAGACATTTTGAGTTTTTACTTTAAAGGGAATTAGTGCACCTAATTGTGTAAGTAGAATGAGTTCTGTCAGGAGGTATAGCCACAGAAAGCTAAGGGTATTAAAGTAACAGTTACGTCTTGCTGCCACTTGGGGCCAACAAAGACTAAATTACAGAAAGTTACAGTGCAGTTTAAGGTTTAGATAAGTATTTTATCAAGTTAATCATCTATAATATATGAAATATATATGAAACCCTGTAGAGTTCATAAACTTTCAAGAATGATGTGTATCCATTCTGGGTTCATACTTACTTCAGCGCGTTCTGGGTGTCCTGTTTCAGTTCACTGAAGAAGGCGATTTTAAACTGGTGTCTCACAAACAACAGCTAGAAACAGGAGGAGACAGAGAGGAGACGGTTAGCGGTTAGAATGACAGTTAGCGGAGGGGAGATTTAATGGTACATTTATCTCAGATTTCTCTGAAGTTTGACGTAGATACCAAGTGGCTTCATTTCAAATCAAAAACGCAGAAAACACAAATGCAAACCAAAAAAAAAAAATCACATTAGATCAATTTGATTTACATTTCTCATCTGCAGGGCTAAAACATATAAGGAAGAAGAAGAAAGAAAATATTTATTCTTCATTTGTATGTGCTTAAAACTTAAAACTACCCTGAGATGTATGACATGCATGCATGCACACCAGTGTTTCCCCTGGTGGGAATGACTACTAAAGCCTGTAACACACTAGACAAATTTGAAAATCCTAACTGATCCTGAAAACGCATTGCATCACACACATACCGACGGATTTGACACTTTTTTCGCCTCAAGTCGTTAAAATACTCACACTAGACGGCAGAGTTAGGGCCGGGGGGTTAAATTATGACTAAGAACTAAATATCAAACATGTTTGACATTATCAGGGTATCCCCGATCAGCGTGCGAGTCAATCAGGAGGGTTAAGATTTAGTGCTGTAAGGCCCTCACGCTACCAGGTAATCCTTGCTGATTCTCTTCTAGTGGATAAGGGTAGGGTAAGGGTAAGCAGAATCAGCACCATGGACAGCGCCACAGGCTGCTGCTAGGCCAGGTAATCAAGAGAAGGTATTATCCGGTCCATGTGCTGCAGCCAATTGACACATGGACCTGGACACACCTGAAACCTAGTGAGAATAACAATGAATAAATATAAAGATACAAGATATTTGTTGACCGATTTACATGTTTGAAGCAGATGTGAAGTGCAATTACAATAAAAGCACATATTTTAAGTATTTGGCTGACACCTGTTTTACTTAAGCTTGTGTTTTGGAGCAAAATTATGTTTTTATTAAGTTTTCCATTCCCGACTAGTGGTGGTAGTGATCGTACAAAACACAGAGAGACTGAATGCCGTGTCAACTGCAGTTCACTGGCGAATGTATGTTCCTACCTGGTGTGTGGTCTTGTTGAGAAACTCTTTGTGCGACTTGACTCGGCGAATCTCAGTGTAGTAGTACGTCTGAGCGTGTTCATAGAAGGCATTCTCCAACCTGGAATACCACAGAGCAGAATAAAGTTCAATTAAGTTACAGTATATTGCCTATAAAGCGCTGCGGGAAACCCTGCCGTGATACAAACTGTTACCGTTCAAAATGAAAAATATACTGAGATATGAATTTTAGGCATATATGGGTACAAAGAGATCAAAGAACAAGATCCTGCAAGATAGAGTCAGGACCATGTGTTGTTAGGGTTAGACTAGTTAAGGTTAGTGAACTGCTCCTACCTGATAATGTAGCCCACTAGGTGGTCAGTGTGCGGCAGTACGAAGAGACTCTTGCCAGACAGATCACAAGCATTACACAGAGCTGCCGCTCTCTCCGACGCTACCAAGTCCTCTCCTGCACAAACAACAAGGTTAATGATGGTTTGGCTTGGTAATAGAGTCATAGACGGACCAGTTTGCTCAGTTGCACCATGGACAACATTGTTGCAGTTGGTTATAAATACCTAACAATGCCAGGGCAGGAAATTAACCTTGTGTTACTACAGTGGCTAGAGTGTCCCAAAATTCACCAGCCACTGTGATTATTTTACCAGCTATGTACCAGCTGATGTCCATTTTGCCAGCATGAACAACGCTCTTCATGACATCACCATGGTGAGATGCACAACATTTAGATTGCTGGTAAATCAGACCTAAACATGCTTTGCATTTCTGTAATATTTGCAAAACATTTTGAAATTGTATAGAATTATGTTACTTTCATGAAGAGAGACTGGTAGCAATGCTAGCTAGTTAACCGTAACCCTAATATAGTTGCATGTCTTCTATAGAAACCACCAATAATGAAGCAGTGGCAATTGAATAGGATTGTGGAGCAAGCACATCTGCCACTGAAAACTGTAATGAATCGAAGTGGGTGGATTTGGATTCCTTTGGACAATTAGCCAACTGCGCCCTTGGGATAAGGACTAGTGCCCATAGTTTATAAGTCCTGGATCTGATTTATTAGAGGTCTTTACCTGGAGGTAGAGGGGTTTTCTTCTGGATTAAAACCACAGCCACCTTGGTGTTCCTGCCCTGAAGACTGGTCCTAAGAACATATAGACACAATACATACATACGTACATCAGGCCGCTAACCATTCAATTGAACAGTTAATGATTGAACTTTTCCTCCTTTTAACTTTAACTCCCAATGCAGTTCAGATCTTCTGTCACATTACCAGATTGCAATTGTCGAGCTACAGGTAATATGTCTTCAGACTAGCTTCTGTGCTCATTAAATATAATTTTAACTCACTGTACACAAAGTTTGACTACAAACATTTGCTAACTTTATCAGCATGCTGGTCACTGAATTTGTCAACGTTCACTTATTACACAACCTGCAGAGGAGGTTTGCTATAGTGAATGTGCAGTGTTTCCCATACCTTTAATATTTGGACGGGTCACTGGCAGAGACACACACACACACAGACACACACCTACCTGACAATCTCAACTTTAGTGGCACATTCAGACTGTTTTTCTTTCCACTGTCCTTCGTCCCAGTCCAGTTCATAGAACAGAACCACCAGAGCTGGTACGAGGTTCAGATGTTTATTCATCCAACCCGTTTTCAGGATGCCTTTAGGGATGTACCACTCATAAGAGGTTCGCTGGAGAGGGAGAAAAACAACAATACAGACACTCACAAAACATACTGTACAACATTGATGACACACATTACATTTAGGAGACGCTTTTATCCAAAGCGACTTACAATGATGATAGCAAACGCTATGTGGGGCTCGAAACAGCATGGCCCTGAGTCCCTGACCGACTGAGCCAACCGAGCTCACATATAAACTTCCTTAGCAAGATTTGGTGCACGTAAAAACTAGGGATGAGTTCGAATTTTCGAATAGTCGTGCCAGTCTCCACATTCGATTTTCATGTCAGAGTCGGAAAAAAAAGTATTATTAGTATTATTTATTTATTTTTAATGAATGGTTTAGTTACAACCTAAATATAGGCTAATACTACTGTACTAATACTACTTCGGCGGCAGGACTTATCCTTACGCCCGGGTCACACTGGACGCGGAAGGAAAAGGAAGCGCCGCGATCAGCGCCGATCAAGCGAGCAGGAGTTTGGTTGTTCACACGCGCCGTTTATATTGCCAAAGCAAGTGTGAAATAAAAACAAAAAATGTACATACAATCTCTCTGTCTCTGCTTGTCTGTGTCTCTCTCGCTCTCTGTTTAGACACATAGACGGTAAAAGTTTAGACACAACTGAGAAATATGTATATATATTGACTGGATATCCAACGCCATCATCAATCAAGGTGTTTTATTTTGAAATTTGTTATATTTTGAAAATTGATCGGATGCTCTATGCCGTTCCTGTGTCTGACTTCCTGCCCAGCTTGGCACGATCACTCACGAATCGAGAAAAATTAGACCAGACGCCGAAACGATCGCTTGAAGTGCCTATTTATGTGCAATACCCTTTGATTTTAATGATCCATTCTATTGAAAAGAATAACTGAATTTCGTTTTCGTTTTTTTTTTTGTTTTTTGGGGGGGGGGGTCGAATATTCGAAATTCGGTCTTAAGAGCAGTAGACTATTCAAAAATGATTTTGGTCAGTCATGCACATCCCTAGTAAAAACACAACATCCCCTGAATGAAAATACATTTCATAGGGCCATTTGCATTGTCTGCTAGGCTTTTCTTTTTGGCATTTGTGTTGCCCATTAGTGGTCTTTCAACACACAAATGGGTCAAAATGGTCAATGCTCAATATTTCAGACACGTCTGATTGAATTTTGACAAAACTTGAGGAAATGATGCATCTCACCGCTGCACTCCACCATTTTAAAAATGATGCTGATTGGCCTAAAGGGGGTGCTACCATTATAAGTCAAAACAATGTTGGAATATTTCTCAAAGTTTTATCAAGATCCAATCAGCCATGATGGCTGAGATATCATGTGTGACGGATGAATAGTTCTCGCCTGATTTCATTGAGGGAGGACAAGGGGATATTCAGTTAGGAGAGGGTGATGTCAGGTGCTCACCTTGGTGCGACATTTGGGGTACTCGTGGTCTCCTGGGAGGACTTTGAAAGAGATGGGGACTCTGTCAGCACGACGGTTGGCGCAGAAGGCGTCCCAGATGGCTCGGTGCACGGCGTTGTACACCACATCCAGACCAGTTAGAGCTACGAATGCCATGGGCCGACAACATAGCTCTGGAGGGAGTTCCCACTGGGAACCTGCCATTGTGACGATTCAACACTGGATACACCTGAAGGAGGTAGAGCATTATCATCATCATCAAGATCAGCAACAGAAAAGCTTAACATCTTAAAAGGAAGAATCCACCCGTGGGATGCCCAGCCCAGTGAGGGGAAAATACAGCCAAATGAATGAGATGAGCAAGGTGAAAGCTTATATACACTTATTAAATGAGTAGGGGAAATGGTAGGGTGAATAATAATAACTACGGTTCTTCTAAGACACTGCGTTATTTTTGAGTGGTTCCGGTGGTGCTATCTCCTCCTGGATACAAGAGAACAGAAAATTTCCACCATGGTCCATGTTTCTCTGTTAATAGTAGTGGCAGTGAACGGGAAGCCGTCAGATTTGATAAGGGCACTTGATAGGCTTAAAGGTACAATTGTGAAAAAGCTAGAGAAACTGGGCAATATTATTTACAATTATGGGGTAGAAAGGTTTGGAGTTTATTGAGAAATAAAAAAGTAGTCTCAGAACCAATTAAGTCCAGGCAACAGCAGGAGATTGACAGACTCCAAGAAAGGAGGCAGCTTAGGAAGCAGTGTAGGAAGGCAAAGATAGTGAGGAAGAGGATATCAATGTCCTGCATGGAAACGTGAAGAAGCGGTTGGCTTTGAGTAGAGCAGAAAACCTTCGGAAAAATAGAATAAATAAAAAATGAGTTAGGATTGCTTTCTACAAAGACCCATTAGGACATCAAAATGGGTGGTAGGTCGGGGAAAGACTGCAGGGAGGGCTGTGCCTTCCATTCATCAGGGCATATATGGATGATATGACTATGGTGACTACTACGGCACTTTGTACCAAAAAGTTGCTGAATAAATTAAATGACAGCCTAAACTGGGCTAGGATGAAAGTTAAGCTGAGTAAGTTTAGGAGCATCTCCATTATTAAGGTGAAACTGGCAAACAAAAGATTTTGCAGAGGAAGCAATTCCAGCAGTTTTAGACAAGCCTGTCAAAGCTTAGGAAAGTGGTATGATGCAACCGTAAATGACAAGGGACAGATTATTTTTGTCATGATATTAATTTTGTCCATATCGCCTTGCCCTAGATGTAGTTAGAAGGCACTGATCACTTAGAGAGGTCAGGACTACCAGGCAGGTTAAGGCTGTGGTGTGCGGTTTCGTCTGTTGCCTCGGATTATGTGGACGAGAGTCCCATGGCGTCTTAGCAGTGTAGCTCTCTATGGGAAAGGGATTTTAGTACAGCCTATATCTAGCCTAACAGAAGAATTTAAGTGTGCAACAGTAAAATTAGACATGACAGTGACAGATTCGAAAGACCTAACAGTTACGAGTGCAGCGCCTATGGGGCAAAAATGGAACCCACAGGAAGCAGTTCAGCAGGCACTGTTATCTGTCAGGCATCGGGATATGGTAGGACAGGTCCAAGTATGGCAGGGAGGATCAGGGCAAGGTTCAGGGAAACATTTATAGAGTAAGTCAACTCTGTCAGGGAAAAGAAAGATGATTGTGAACCAAATTCAGTAGCAGGGGGAAGCAGCAAGGGTTAGGGTTGTCTGCATCATCAGTGGCATTTCAGTTCAACAATATTATGCTTTTGTGGACAGATTGATAAAATGAAGAGAGGACTCTGGACTGACTGTAAAATTCCACCTGACGGCACTCAGATTCTGAATATTTCATAGGGTGCACTTACAGTAATAGCAAAAAAGCCCCAAATGGAAAAGGGAAGCAGGTGTGTTGTAGACAAGACCTTGATCAATGTATACTTTTTTTTTTTTAATGGTGTTATTCAGGCTGAATTTACCTATGGAGCTAGTTCAGTGAACTATTCAGAGCCCCCAGTATTGGTCGATATGAATTGGTGGACAAGGAACACCCACAGTGTCATCCAGACAGGGATTGGTTACAATGTGAGTGACATTTCAATAAGTAGCAATAAATAACGATCGATTGACCTAAAAACGAGTTTTTGTTGTCATGGAATGTAGACTTCCAGTTTGAATCTATGTAGTTGTCTTGTAAGGATGCCAACAAACAAAAGGCACGTGATCAAATCAAATTAGCATAACAGGATTATAACATAATATTTGGAAATTTGAATGCACATAGGAAACGATTTAATAGCTCTGTTTCCTCGAGGATTACCAATTCCCTTGTTAAATTATATGTTAAAATGAGCTGACGTGTAAACTTTGTTTTGTGTGTACGATTGGAAATCCCATTGCAATTACATTGTGGGCAAAATGTTTGACCACAAATCGACCACATCACTTGTTTCCTGACACCAAAAACACTACTGTACATCCAAATAGCGTTTAATACGTGATAGTTTTGCTAGCTAGGTTATGAAGACACAACATGACAGCTAGCGCTACTACCAATGAGGAAGTGAGCTAGCTAATGTCATTCCTCTTGTCCTATTTACTTTTTATGTCCTTTTGTTTATCAACTCGTAATAATGTTAACATATCACATATGAAGTCATTAATACATTAAAAAAAACATACCTCAACTGCAGAACGTGAAGTGAACTAATAAGGGTGCTTGAGCAGCTAGTTAACTGCCCTTCATAGGCCAGCAGACGGGTGGGGTGAGCTAGCCAGCAGGCGAGCTGGCACATATAACTGGCAAATAAATGTCTGTAAAGCTTTAGTTTTAGAACGACGGGAGTAGTTTTCGTCCTGTTCTCAGCCGGAAGTCAGTCGTCCGTGTGTCAACTTCGACACTACCAGAAAAATCGCTAATTTCGCAGCTAAAAATGGAGCAACTCCAAGATAGCAGCAGGTTTGTTTGCATTTCCGATTACCAGTGTCAAGTTAGCAGGAAGATAAACACAACATCCTGTCACAACCTTCAAAGTAAAAACCCTGATTTATGAACATTCGCTGCAACTTTTTTTGAGTAATACAGCTTGAATATGCAGTAAATCACAATATATACTGTATGTTGGGTTGTTGTTTTTTTTCTCGAAAAAGTCCAAAGGATATATTCATAGCCTGGATGAAACCTTGATGATTAAATATTAAATTAAACTTGGGTAAATCTGAAACTGAGTATTGAATTGTGCCAGTCTGCCACTGTGACTGTTCAGTGGGTGGGAACTTATTCTTCATATTAATTTGACAACCACCCTATTAACTATGTTCATTTCAAAACATCAACATCCATTATTCCTCACCTGAGACACAATACATTTGAAATGAAAAGTGAATAATATTCATGACCACTAGATGGAGACCTTATTCACAGATGAAAGCTCCTAAATACCAGCCTTCAGTAATGGTCCATGAAACATAAAAGATTATAACATATTTTTTGAGAGAACCTGTAGAGGTCATCAAAGCCCAATGGTAAGCAGGATTGTATAATGTAATATGCAATTATACGTTATTATATTATTATATGTACATGTCTGGCTTTTGCTCATAGGCACTTTGGCATTATTACACACTCTCAGTGCCTGGCATCAAACCAGCATGTAGAATATAATGTCAGTACTATTCAAACTAATACTTTATTATGTAAAATGTTTGGGACCAATTATGCCTGCTCAAACCCAAAAGTTAGCCAAGTTCCAAGGGGACAGTGATGACCTTGCTTTACAAAGCTTGCATAGGGTCTGTCTTCACTTTATTAAATTCATCTCCTGGATCATGGGACTCCAGCTTTGACAGTTTGATCTCTACAAGAGACAGATGGAGAAGAAGGTGAAGTCCGCCCTGTTAGACGCTGCTAATCCTTCCGCCCAATGCATGCTGGGGCAGTGGGTTAATCGCTGCGTAGGTCTAGTACGAATCAATGCGAGGGTATAGCATGAATCAGTGTAGGTATTGTGAGGGGCTGTGGGGTAACACCCTCAGCAGGACAATGAAGACCAGGTAGACACAGATACATTTTCAAAGTGGCCGACAGTGTGCCATGTTTTATTTGAAACTGGGAAAAACTGGAATCTGGTAGAACTTGGAACTCATTCAACTCAGGTCTCTTCTGCAAAAATAGGACAAATATCACTCCTCTTCCACGGTCAAAATGAAGTCTTGTCAAAATAAAAGGTCTAGTTCACCCTAACAAAACAAGCAGAAAAAGGCTAAATTAATTTAGGTTGGCGAGTCCAGTGGCGCTGTCTGGGTTCGTTGGGGATGGCAGGCAGCAGTAGGGGAAAGTGGGGTGATTTGAGCCAGTGGGGAAGAGTAGTTAATATTGGACGCCTCCTGTCAAAATTTGATTGATGACCTTTTGACCCCATTTGATTGATTGACAGCTTGTCAATATTGACAGTTTTGATTGACAGCTTGTCAGTATTTGACAGTTTTGATTGATGACCTATTGACCTCATTTTGATTGACAGGCTGTCAATCAAAAGGTCATCAATCAAATTTTGACAGGAGGCATTCAATATTAACTACTGGGAAGTTGGGTAATAAGAGCCTGGGGCAAGTTGAGGCACAGGCTTAATTTATGATTATTACTTATGTATTATTTAACTATAATTCTACATTGCATTCTTATATTTTATCACAGAAATCAACTAAGATGGGGGCATTTTGAACTAGGAGAAGTAAAGAGAACAGGATACCAGAGAACAGGGCATGCCAATCAAGTGTTGATTGTAAGAAATTGAGACAGAGCTTGTAGACCATATAAAAAAAGTTGTGAACTGGCATTTGAGTTGGCCGAACAAAATGACATTGATGTCCCTACAAGCTGGATCAGAGAAAAAGCAGGAAAAGTGTGCATTTGTAAAATAAGGAATAATTAATCATAATTTTCCTGGGAAATACCACCACCTTGCGACTGAAACTAGCATATAGAGAAGCGCCCACAAAATGACTATGTGGAATGGCTATTGTTAAAAATACACCAGCGAAAAAAAGTATCAAAAGGGGCATTTATTTATATCAAAATCTTAGCTTTAATTTGTTATGTTAATCTCAATGTTTGCAATTGCAATGGTTCAATAAAGGATAAATAAAAAGATGATTGGTTCAACAGTAAGAGTAAAACCTTTAAGAAGTTAGTATTCAAGTTGTCTTTCTTTGATATAGAATTAAATAAGGTGAAAATATTCTGTTTTACTTCAACATAATTACTGCCACAATTTACCCCCATGTGGCTCAACTTATCCTCTCCCCATGTTCAACTTACCCCTCATCTGGAGCAAGTTCAGGCAAGAGACCACTTTTTTTTGGCAAGTCATATTTTAAAAAATTCCTATTTTAGATCTAATGTGATGATTTCCAGGGATGCACAACATCCTGAGATATATGTACATATCTTAGTTAGAGACATTACTGACATGCACTCACTATAAAGATGCCTCAACTCACCCCACTCTCCCCTACTCCTCAGAACATCAGTCTAGGCAGACAGTGAGGTTGACATGGGGTGGCAAACCCCCAAGACTGAAGTCTGAGCAGGGGAAGTCAATCCTTTTTACTTTACAGGGCCTCCCATAAGACATCAGCTGTGCCTGTTGATTTGGGTAAGCTGCATTCAAGGTTTCTAGTGTTACACTGGGATGTGAGTGCTGGCTGTCCCTGCCCAGCCTCCCCGGTGTTGACCTGGCAGGTGTACATGTCTGGTCACAGTATAGTATGAATCAATGGTGCATAACCTTTTCATAAGATATGATATGAACATTGTACAAGAACACGTTAACCCAGCATAGCAAACTTTACTCAACATATCAGTTTAGTATAAAGAATAAGTGAAATTGTACAATAAACTTCAAATAATCAAATGAATCATATGAAGTGTATGTGTTTCAATCATTGGTCTAAATACAACTTTTTTCGGTAACACTTTATAATAACTACACACTATGAAGCATTATTAAAGTATTAGTAAATACTTAATTCATCATTCATAAAGCATTACTCCTACATTAATACACATTAGTAATTAATTCATAACAGTTATAAATGTTTTATTCTTGATTAATAAGCTAATATATAATGTGTTTAATGATTGTATTTTCATACTTTATAAATGATGGATTCACCATTTCTAAATTAAGTATTATATCAATTACAAACGAGTTATTTAGGAGTTGTTAATGGTTCATAAGATCATTTAGAAAGAGTAAGTTAATGATTGACAAACTATTTAGATGTACATTTATGAATGCATTTATCCATATAATGATTTAGACATGCACTAATGGTTAGTTAGTGTGTTAATAGATGTTTTATAAACACTTATTAATACTGCAATTCATGATTAATTCAGGTAGTTACAAAGCATTTACTAGTTGTTGGTTAAGTATTTTGTGTGACCTCATCTAAAGTGAGGACTATCTATGCCTTACAAAGCATTTACAAATGAGATTGAAAGGCTGGCAATACCTGAAGGACCATTCCAGCAGTACCTCAAGACTTAATACAAGACTATATTAATATAAAAGGAAACAGACACAACACAAAGTGATATAGAAAATATACATATTTATTGAAAGATACAAACAATGTAAAATAAAAACTTACCTCTCAGCCATTCATTCATTTAAAAAAAACAAAACAGATTCTCCTTCAGGAGAACATGGCTGGATAAAAAACATTTGTAACTGTACAACTGTACTGTTGATATAAAATGTAAATAAACCTCTGCAATCTCATAAAAATAAATTTCTGTCAAGGGTAAACATGTAAACATGGCTGAATAAAAATTTACCAATGCCAACACAGAGAAGTCCCAAAATACCATAAATAAAATTCAACTAAAATCCTATCTTTCAAACAGTTCAGAGTAGCAGTGCTGATCTAGGCCAAGTTTTAGTTATTCCTATTCCTATACTTCAGAGTAGGTGTGAAAACCTTCTTAGATCCTAAGTCAGCTTTCCTACTCTCCTACCCCAGCATCACAGCTCACTTTTTTTTTTTTATGAGCAGTAGCTTTCCGGAAGCCTTATAGGCTTTGATTGTGTCCTCTATTGCCGGGTCCTCCTGAATTACAGTGGCACATTGTGTGGCAAACACACTGAGTTTCACCTGACTGTTGTGGTTTTTAAGGAGTTCCTTATACTTGCCAGACGCAGCAATACACAGCTCCGCGTTTGGAGCATTGACCACTACCGTGTTCCGGTCCACCCCCACATGCTTGAAAGCAGCAGACATGGTCCCTCCTCTACTGTACTGCCTAAGAGTTTTTTTGTACCGGGCCACCACCTGTTCCGGTTTTTGGGCTGCAATTCAGAGAACATAGAATTAGTGTTATCCACAGTAAGATTTTTTTTTTAATGTACTCGCACACATACTCTTACACACACACACACACACACACACACACACACACACACGAATGTAGGCTTGCGAGTCACACACACTCACATTTAGTTTCAATCTACAGTATAGACGGGAGATCAGAATGGTTGCAAGAGACCTACATGTAGATGGTTTACCAGGTTATTCCTCTCTAACCAGAATGCGATTTTTTACGGTACAATTAGTTAGTTAGCGCAAACAACAATCGCACATGCAATGTCACGTCATGTGGGAAGAACCAGCCAGGAGAGGAACAATTGTACAGCAGAGCTAAGCAGGAGCAAACTGACAAACCCAGTGAGTGCACTTTAACCTCTCTGTCGTGTCTTTTGTTCCATTTTCTTTGACTTCTTCCCATACTTCTTCCCTTTCCCCTTCTTCTTCTTCCTCCTCCTCTTCTTCTTCTTGTCCTCCTCTGATGTGGACGTGTTAGAGGAGGAGTCAGACATAGTATCAGAGGAAGATACCATTGAGCTGTCAGAAGAGGAATTTGAAGACAAGCTGATTGCCTGGATGGAACCTGTGTCCCCTTTTTTAAGAGCTGTTAAAACAGATACAATTTCAAACATAAGGCTCACAGCACATGGCATGAAGGAACACATATGTGCATGCATACCCTTGTGTCGCACTAGAGTCCAGAGCTAAACTCACAGAATAAGACCCAACTGTACTATAATTTGACTACATACTGTGTGTTGGGACTTACCTGATGCCAACTGGTCTTTCAGATAGTCTCTCTCCTTGGTCAGCTCATCAATCTTCTCCTGTTGCCACTCTGCCCTCAGCTTATACATCTCCAACTCATGGGATCTTCTTTTGTCTGCCAGCTGTGCAGTAGGGGCCATGGACACACCTATAGAAAGTTATTGTCCATTATTGAATGAATCTAGAACGTTCTATTAACCTTATTTGCTATCTAACACTCGCTCTGTTTACTACTGAGGTGACGCGGTTGCGTGCGCCTGTCTCAGGACCTCTGAGTAGACCATCTAGATATCATTACTCTGCTACTATCCCATCAAAACAAGGGAAAATATATTTTTAAGACAAGACTATAGTCGCATAAACTATTCGACTTTTTTATAATTTAATGACTGTTCGAAAATTCAAAAATCATTACCCGTCCCTAGTGACTAGCTTGCTAATTAGCTAGCTAGTTACCCATCATCCATGATGTGTGCCATCAAAGAAAAAAGAAACATACTCACCACTAGTGCCACTGACGGGCATCTCCTCCAATGTTTCCATCTCCACGCTGGCATTCTTTCTGGCCCGGGTCCGCACGCCTTTTTGATTTTGGTCAGAGTTTGCCATTTTAAACGCACCGCCGGACCAATATCCTTTGTCCCACGTTGATGACGTACTGTATTCCCCCTCTCGAGCGGCAAAACGTTCCTTTGCCCCACGTTGATGACGTATTGAAAGCGGGATTTTGACTTCTTATTTCGCGGATCAGATCATAACCTCATTGGATCAAATATCTTAATAAAACCACCACCGTCTACATCAATTATTTTGCAAACAATGAGCAGATTCATCCAGCTAAAGAAGCTTATTAATGAGGACACATCTAAAAAAAAAAGCCCTGAAGCTGATAAAGTGGCTTCAGAAGAGGAAACTGCTAAAAACAAAAGTCAAATGCAGAATATGCCACTGGGACATGAAACTGAAGAAAAGGACGAACAGTGGAGATCAGTATGCTTGGTATGAAATATATCATTAAATAACTAAATGTAAACTAATTTGCAACGTTGGCTGTGTGTGGATGTGTGTTTGGTAGTGGTGGTGGGCGTTGGGGCATATAGAACTGCATGAAGTCTCTTTCTAAAAAACAGTATGTTACTGTTCTTTTTAAATAGGATCTGTCGACAAGCAACACATGTGGGAAGGGCAAAACAAATCTCTGTCAGGCACAAGTCAATCTTCAGTTGTTCAAAGGTCTCCTTCAGTAACTGGATGCAATTCATGCACAGGTAGGCAAGTAATAACAATAATAACATAAACACGCATATCATAGGCTCACTAGATTGTCATTCTCTTTGTAATTTGCATAAAAATATGCAATATGCAAAATAATGTATAGAATGTTTTGTCAATGATTTTAGATATAGGGTGGACTCAGCTAAAATGGGCCATCATGTAAAATGGGCCAGATAAGGTTGGAGCTTCATAGCCCTTTAAAATTTTACAGCCAATCACAATAACTGATCTTGCATTGTTGCTGCAACACTAGTTGACATGTAACAATAGTTTTGATTAGTCTGAGGTTGTTAAGGTGGACAGGGCAGAGTGTTACATTAAGTACATCAGAGAAATTGTATGGTAAGTGAGCATGACATAGCAAATTTCACTCATCACTAATAAGGGTGATAAAGCATTTATAAGTAAGCTTACCAACAAAGCAAAATGTTTATGAACAATGTTTTGACAGGCTCTTTCAAATAAAAAAGTTGAAATTTAAAAAGAAACTTTGATTTTTGTGAAAAAAGTAATTTTAGGTATTGGCCCATTTAGCTTAACCAGCTAGCTAAAATGGGCCACGATTTTCAGCTAAAATGGGCCACATACACACACACTCTTACACATAAGTTACACAGAAATTGAGGGAGCAAAACAGGTTTATTGGTAAAAAAGTAATTTTAGGTATTGGCCCATTTTAGCTTAACCAGCTAGCTAAAGGCCACGATTTTCAGCTAAAATGGGCCACATACACACACACTCTTACACAGAAGTTACACAGAAATTGAGGGCGCAAAACAGGTTCATTGGTAAAAAAGTAATTTTAGGTATTGGCCCATTTTAGCTTAACCAGCTAGCTAAAATGGGCCACGATTTTCAGCTAAAATGGGCCACATACACACACACTCTTACACAGACGTTACACAGAAATTGAGGGCGCAAAACAGGTTCATTGGTCTAGATGTATCCAAGCAAAATCTTAACAATCTTAACAAAAAAACAACCAAAGGGAAAAAAGCAAAAAAAGAAAATAGCACAAAGCAAGAGTGGCAAACCCCCCTGCACGGCCTGCCAGAGAGTGTATGGTGACGTGAATGACCCAAAGGCCACGGAGGACTGGGTGTGCTCTTGTCAGTGCAACTCATGGTACCACGAGAGCTGTGGAGAGGATAATGGCATCTATGATGATGATGGTTACATCTGCAAAGACTGTGTTTGAAGATGTTCTACTTTTTAACATAATGTTTGACAAATGTTGACACAAGCATGCACCTACACACACACACAGCTACACACAGTCCCAGAAAGATGCACACACACACACACACACACACACACAAAACAGACACAAAGACACTAATGCGCAGAAACACACACCCATACAACATGATCAGTTAATTTTTAAATGCATTTTTCAATTAAATATTTGTTCAACTTTTTATTGCATGAAATGTATTTACGGTGTTGTTACCAAAGACAATAGTTAGTGTCAATTTACTGTTAAAATTAAAATGATTTCAGCTGAAATTACTGTGTTGTTCTCTCTTTATATTGGCCCATTTTAACTGAACAGCTGGCCCATTTTACCTGAACATTGTGTTGTAGCTCAAGAGGGAACCTGCTGATACTCTAACTCTCATAAATCCAAAACAATTATACTTTTTCACATTTTTTTAACAAATAAATATTTTAGAGACCCATGCCAATTTATAAAAATATCATTAGATCTCCTGCATAGCTTATTTGATGGTCTTATAAATCATTTACCAAAAAGTGGCCCATTTTAGCTGACTCCACCCTACATAAACATAACTTTTTTTATTTGCCTTTTAAGATTTTCTCAGGGTCTACGATTACGTCAGATTGACATGATGGATGACAGCATTGCAGCCAGTTCAGCAACTCTTAGTAAAATGGCAAAAAAAATAAGGGAGGTCTGTGTCACAGCAGTTGAAAGGATGAGAAGGCGTACAGGCCAGCAGATTGGTGTGTTAGGAATTATTTCTTGGTCATGGTGATGAACGTAAGAAGAAAGCAGCAACAAACTACGTCTCAGGATTCTATGAGTATTTAATACAGTTCAGCGCTGAAAGGGAGAAATATCCGGCAGCATCTCTGCCTACGAGGATAATCTAAAGAACACCAAGCAGAAACAGTTCCTTTATACAGACATCCATGTGATATTTTACATAGACCCTTTCATCCCCCTCAGCCTCTGTCTGTCATCCCTATGTTACATTACATTACATTACATTACAGTCATTTAGCAGACGCTTTTATCCAAAGCGACTTACAATAAGTGCATTCAACATAGGTAGGCAAGAAAACTACTAGTCACCAGAAATCGTAAGTGCATTTCCTTCCTAAACAAGCAACTAAGAGCATAACTAGTGTTAAGGTAAGAGTGCAATAAGTTAGCAACCTACTATATCTTAAACAAATGAGACAAATAAGAGAATCAAATAAACAAGAGCTAAGACAAATAAGTGAACCAAATAAGCAAGAGCTAAGACAAATAAGTGTATCAAATGAACAAGAGCCAATAAACAAGAGCTCAGACACATAATTGACGACAAATAGGCAAGGCTAAGAGGAAGAGTCAGGGTAGTGTTTCCTGAAGAGGTGGGTTTTCAGCCTGCGGCGAAAGATGGGCAGCGACTCTGCTGTCCTGACATCAGTGGGGAGTTCATTCCACCACTGCGGGGCCAGGACAGAGAAGAGCCGTGACCGTGTAGATCGGCCGCAGGGCCCTCTGAGCGACGGGGCAACCAGTCGCCTCGAGGCAGCAGAGCGAAGTGGTCAGGCGGGGGTGTAAGGCTTGACCATAGCCTGGAGGTAAGAAGGAGCTGTTCCTTTCACTGCCCTATAGGCTAGCACCAGGGTCTTGAACTGGATGCGAGCCGCTACAGGGAGCCAGTGTAGAGAACGGAGAAGGGTAGTTGTATGGGAGAACTTGGGGCGGTTGAACACCAGACGAGCTGCAGCTTTCTGAACAAGCTCCAGAGGTCTGATGGCAAACGCCGGGGCACCAGCAAGGAGGGAGTTGCAGTAGTCCAGGCGGGAGATGACAAGAGCCTGGATGAGCACCTGCGCTGCCTTGTCAGTGAGGAAGGGGCGAATCCTCCTGATGTTGTAGAGGAGGAATCTGCAGGAGCGTGTCACTGATGCGATGTTTGCCGAGAACGACAGTTGGTCGTCCAGGGTCACACCCAGATTCCTCGCAGTCCGAGTTGACGTCACCACAGCATTATCAATGGTGATGGCCAGGTCTCGGTGCGGACAGCCCTTCCCCGGGAGGAACATCAGCTCAGTTTTGTCCAGGTTGAGCTTCAGGTGGTGCATCGACATCCACTCCGAGATGTCTGCCAGACACGCAGCAATGCGTGCCTCCACTTGTGTGTCAGAGGGGGGAAATGACAGGATCAGCTGGGTGTCATCTGCATAGCAGTGGTAGGAAAAGTCGTGTGAATGGATAACAGAACCAAGAGATGTTGTGTAGAGGGAAAAGAGGAGAGGGCCTAGAACCGAGCCTTGCGGAACCCCAGTAGTGAGCCTGCGTGGTTCTGACACAGACCCTCTCAGCGTCACCTGGTAGGAGCGATCCGTTAGGTAGGATGCAAACATGGAGAGTGCAGAGCCTGAGACACCCATCCCCTCAAGGGTGGAGAGGAGGATCTGGTGGTTCACCGTGTCAAACGCTGCAGACAGGTCCAGGAGTATCAGGACAGAGGAGAGAGAGTTCGCTCTAGCGGCATGGAGCGACTCCGTCACTGCCAGGAGGGCAGTCTCGGTCGAGTGACCCACTTTGAACCCAGACTGGTGGGGATCCAAGAGGTTGTTCTGGTGGAGGTACAAGGACAGTTGCTTGACAGTTGCAAGGACATGTTAATTGAGTAGAGTGGAAGTAGTTCTGTCTCACCTTCCTCTAGACCTGTGAACACCATGTCTCCTTCACACAATCACAAAAGAAGATCTCCAAACCGCATAGCGCGAGGTCTGCACTCTGCAGCACCCAACTCGCAATCCTTGACGTGCACTCACACTCAATCACAACAAGAATTCATTCAATACTTAATTTGTTCTTTATCAATTAACTGATGTGGTCACAACCAGGACAGCTTAACCCTGTTACTGAGGCGATAGTGCTTTCTATTTCATTACTCATCAACTGAACAATGAAATATATAATATGAAAGTCACTCACCTCAGTTTAGGTTTCCCAGTCCGGAAGATATTGCACATCCTGCCGACAACGCCATATGTTAGGAATTATTTCTTGGTCGTGGTGATGAACGTAAGAAGAAAGCAGCAACAAACTACGTCTCAGGATTCAATGAGTATTTAATACAGTTCAGCGCTGAAAGGGAGAAATATCCGGCAGCATCTCTGCCTACGAGGATAATCTAAAGAACACCAAGCAGATACAGTTCCTTTATACAGACATCCATGTGATATTTTACATAGACCCTTTCATCCCCCTCAGCCTCTGTCTGTCGTCCCTATGTTAATTGAGTAGAGTGGAAGTAGTTCTGTCTCACCTTCCTCTAGACCTGTGAACACCATGTCTCCTGTGCTAATTTCCAATTGAGCAACAGCAACCAAAAGGCCTGTATTGTATTGTAGAAGAGGCCTCCAGACGGCCTTAGTGTATTGTATTTTAGTGTCTTGCCGAGACAAGACAATCTTGCCTCGGCCAAATATACAATTCCCAACAGGTGGAAGAAGGGAGTTTGTTGTGATTGATGAGAGCCATTTTCGGCACAAAAGAAAGGTGTGTTATAGTAATAGTCACTTTAAATAATTGTGAAATATAGTCAACCAAGTTATTGTTAATATACTTTATCTGTTTACGTCTGTGTTTGTTGTTTTGTTTTCTGCATCAGTATGGGAGAGGAAGAATGGCCGGTGGGTGGAAGAGAAAGAAGTGGGTCTTTGGGATGCTAAGTGTGAGGCATCAAGGGAAAACTGGAAAGCCTATTCTACGTCTTGTAGAGAGAAGATCTCGAAGACATCTAGTCCCCTTGATTGCCCATCATGTGAGGCTTGGCTCATCAATTATCAGTGACGAGTGGCGTGCCTATTGCATACTCCCTGCACTCGGGTACAACCATCACACTGTCAACCACAGCAGGTGCTATGTAGATCCCCACACTGGTGCCCATACCCAGCATATTGAGAGGGCCTGGAGATCATACAAGGAGCAGATCTGGAGGCTTAGGGGAAATCGCACTGAGAGTTCGCTTTCTGACCACCTTGCAGTGATTGAGTGGAATGAATGGCTCGCAAAGAAACACCGTGATGGCGCATTTGGCAGACTGATTCATGACATTGCAAGAAAGTACAAGTAGTCATATTCAGTCACTGTAACCAGTTACTGAGATGGCATGGCTTTGTGTCTTTCTATGGGAGATGGCTGAGAAATAAACTCCAAAGAATCAGTGTACTTTGTTTTTGTAGTGTCATAAAATGTATATTTCCTGTATTACTTTGTGTTGAGTATATTTCTGTTTTCTGTCTCAAATAATTTTGAGACTTTTGTTTGAAAGATAGGATTTTAGTTGTTGAATTTTGACACTGTGAAAGGTAAGATTTTATTTATGGTATTTTGGCACTTCTCCACTGTTGGTGTTGGTAAATTTTTATTCAGCCATGTTTACATGTTTACCCTTGACAGAAATTTATTTTTATATGAGATTGCAGAGGTTTATTTTCATTTTATATCAACAGTACAGTTGTACAGTTACAAATGTTTTTTATCCAGCCATGTTCTCCTGAAGGAGAATCTGTGTTGTTTTTTTGTTTGTTTTTTTAAATGAATGAATGGCTGAGAGGTAAGTTTTTATTTTACATTGTTTGTATCTTTCAATAAATATGTATATTTTCTATATCACTTTGTGTTGTGTCTGTTTCCTTTTATATTAATATAGTCTTGTATTAAGGTCTTGAGGTACTGCTGGAATGGTCCTTCAGGTATTGCCAGCCTTTCAATCTCATTTGTAAATGCTTTGTAAGGCATAGATAGTCCTCACTTTAGATGAGGTCACACAAAATACATAACCAACAACTAGTAAATGCTTTGTAACTACCTGAATTAATCATGAATTGCAGTATTAATAAGTGTTTATAAAACATCTATTAACACACTAACTAACCATTAGTGCATGTCTAAATCATTATATGGATAAATGCATTCATAAATGTACATCTAAATACTTTGTCAATCATTAACTTACTCTTTCTAAATGATCTTATGAACCATTAACAACTCCTAAATAACTCGTTTGTAATTGATATAATACTTAATTTAGAAATGGTGAATCCATCATTTATAAAGTATGAAAATACAATCATTAAACACATTATATATTAGCTTATTAATCAAGAATAAAACATTTATAACTGTGTTTATGAATTAATTACTAATGTGTATTAATGTAGGAGTAATGCTTTATGAATGATGAATTAAGTATTTACTAATACTTTAATAATGCTTCATAGTGTGTAGTTATTATAAAGTGTTACCCTTTTTTCCAGTGAGGTTACATGGCATCCTACCAGGCAAGTGCTAGGGACATGTGACAAATATAGCTGATGTATTACTGTACCATATTAAGTTAAAGGAATTTTTCATGTGATGTCCAGTTGGTCCTAGAGTAGGCTATTCTAACTGTGCCATGTTTTCAGTATGGCTCAATGTGGGGAACTATATGAACGTTGCTGGAAAACAAGACGGAGCTCAGCTGACTTTCATCGGATAAACAAAGGTTAAAAATAATAACTTGCAGCCGCGGTAGCCTATAGAGCAGAAGCAGATACCTCCCCGGCTTCCTGTCGTCCTGCCCCCTTCACCAGAAACAGCCGCATCATCATCATCATGTTCTTGACGGAGGACACATGCTAGACTAGCTGATACAGAGGACCGGGGTCCCACCAGCAAGCCTCACTGGGCGGAGACAAGGTCGTGTTCCTGACTAAAGGTGAGTAGATGTCCCGTTCTTGTCTTATAACATAACACTTATAAGTATTTTAGCATGTGCTATACTGTAACAGCAGCCTACCATGTTTTTTTGCTGATGTATGACAAGCTAGTTTACAGTATTTGTCATGATGATGAAGATGTGGCCGGAGTGTTGTTGACTGGGTGGGGAGGATGATGCAGTGAAGCACCGCTCTACAGAAGCTGACGTGGTGGACATGCCGCTCTGTCATGTCACGTCACACCGAAGCTCCGTTAAAAAAAACGCTCCCGTGCTTGTCGGCAAAAGGCGCAGAGACCGTAAAACAAGACTCGAGACATTTCTGAATTGATAGGCGCCGCTCTTCAATTCGGCGTACATATGGTTCACTAAGCAGCACCGCGTGAACACGTTTCTTTAATTGATTTGCCTGTCGAAGAGCGGTGGCTAATGCTTCAGAAAAGTATTTGAGTCGTGTTTTACGAGCCGTGTAATTTTTTAGTAAAGCAACATTAAACTGACAGATTTGGGGGAGTTTGCATCTCCATACAAGAGATAACGAGATAACGAGATAACGCTAATATTATCTGCATCCTCAAGGTAGAGAATGCATTCAACTATTATTTTAACGTTATATAACCGTCGTGTTAAATAGATAGCTTTTTTGCTGATGTACGCATGCCCGAGGCGCATTGGTATCAATTTATCATGAGGTTGCTGAGTGTCTGTGTCCCACCAGTCACTAAGTGGAAGATTGGTTCAGACTAGTGTCAAGCGAAAGAGAAAGGGCTACTTCCGGTCTAATTTTCAAATTAAAACGCCTGCTGTAACTTTTTTTGGAGTAATGCAATAACAAGATGCAATAGCTAAATAAAGGAGGAAGGTGACGAGGAGGAAGATGGTAATGATGACGGTGTTGGTGATGAGGTGGAGGACGGTAATGGAGTTGGTGACGATTACAATGTTGTTGTAGTGTTGCTGGAGCTGTGGCATAGTCAGCAATTTGTGCCCCCCCCCACCCCCCCTCTCTCTCCCTCTCTTCTGCCCTCTCTCTATCTGTCTGTCAGGGTTGAACACATGGCAACAGGTCAGAGGTAAAAATTTCAACCTTGGCTGGTGAATGTTTATTTACATGGAGATTAGCTGGAAAAGGCAACAACCCTGGCCATGAAGCATGTACGTAATAAGCCAAATAGCCATGAGACTCACTAGCGCATTTCCATCAGCTGGGTTGAAGTGAATAAAAAGGCCTCCTGAATGTCAATGACAGTGACCTCCCCCTTTCCTCCTCGGCAAAAGAGAAATGGCATAGCATGGGTTGTAAACGTGTGCGTATTACCCTGCAGTGATGCCTGCAGACTAAGTCCAAACGCAAGGCGGCAAACTTTCGTGCGGCAAAGTTGCTAATAATAACCTTGAAGTCCAGTCTTGATGCCAGTTTTCACTCGATTGAGTGGATGGCGAGGTCATTAAGCCCCTCTTGGCTCGTTGTGGAGTGCATGTAGTTCTTGATGAGCTTAATTTTGCAGAAGGCGCGCTCACCTCCGGCCACCATCACCGGATGCACAGCAGGATGCACCGATCTCCATATATACTCTGAAGTTGCAATCAGTATATTTCAACAACACATAAACATTTGATTGGCCAAACCATTTTTATGGGATAACATTCCCGTTTGACCCTTTACCGACAGCGGGCATGATAGAGGGCTTTCAGGTGATATAACACACCCATCGACAGCCATATTGGAGGTTCTCAGCTCTTGGACAACAGTGGCTGTTAACAGCGGTAGCTCTCAGTAGTCTGTAAAACCTGCAATGAAACCTGCCTCATTCTGCCTTGAACGAAAATTCCACCCTCAGATCCTCTTACACTGTGATATATCATCAATCTGCATTCCTGGAGTTATTTTGTGATGACGTTCATTGTACTCACTCACAAAATACACCACTAAACAATAAAATGGACTCCAGTAGCTGTTTTTTAACAAAGTTAAATTGTTTTAGGGTGGATTTTTCCTTTAAGGTGCTGCAACCTTTAGTTGTTTAGCAGGTTTTAGTGTGCCATGATGGTCTAAATGCTCTTTCCACCATGAAAAGAAGAAAACTATGGGGGGAAACACTGAATGATGATACATGGATGGTTACCCAATCTGCGGTGTCTAAAATCTTGCATCGCTCTAAAAGTGAGGTCACATAAGACGACTTTAATGCCAATTCTAAGCCCGACTGCACCATCTGGTCTATCAAACCTCCCGAAACGAAATACAGCTCCGGGACGAATAAATGTCTTTGTTGCGTGGAAGCTTATTGGACATTCCATTCATTTTAAATTGTCATCAGAATTACTTCTGGAGGGTTTAGGGTTGAGAAAATGGGTGAGAAAATCCTTGGCAAAAGACGTCACAGTGCTGGACACACTGTTTGATTGACAGGTGATCTCTGGGAGCTGCAGGGCAACTTTGGTGATGTGAGGTTTTTCTACAGGACGGATGCAACCAGCACGCACCATCACCTGCCTAAATTGATTAATTCTGCAGTTGAATTGGATAGCAGTACATGGTGAATAGCTCCACACACATACAGACTATCTCTTAACTCAATGTTTCTATCAATTCAGTTCACAGGATTTTCCTTACATTTCCAAAACAGTTGTACAAAACAAGACAAGAAAAAATACGAAATAAAGTGAATGCTCTAAATATAACTTATGAATTGAACTTTAACCATTTAAGACACTGTGATATTTCAGTTTCAGTCATTTCACTTTGATTATTGAAATTACACATACACGCTACACACACACAGTGTTTACCAGGGGTGTAATGTACTTGAGTAATTGTACTTCGTTACTATACTTAAGTACTATTTCGGGGGATTTGTACTTTACTAGAGTATTATTAAGTTTGTAAACTTGTACTCTTATGCAATTACATTTTCGAGAAAAAAAGATACTTTTTACTCCTTACATTTAAGACCATCAAAGTACTCAAATCTAATACAAATCTAATCTCAAATTTAGTGACGTCACAATTGGCTTTAGTGGTGTTATGATCGGCTTTTGCAATGTCTCAATTGGCTTTTGTAATGTCACAATTGACTTTAGTGATGTCACAATTGGCTTGCGTGGTGTTATGATTGGCTTTTTTGATGTCACAATTTCCCTTTGTGATGTCACAATTGACTTTCATGGCGTTACGATTGGTTTTGTGATGTCACAATTGGCTTTCGTGGTGTTACGATTGGCTTTAGTTTCACTATACGCAATGACATTCATACACGTAATCTCTCTCTCTCTCTCTCTCTCTCTCTCTCTCTCTCTCTCTCTCTCTCTCCCTCTCTCTCTCTCTCTCGTGACTGCATGCAGACTATTATAGGTCTCTGCTATGTCACAGAGTCCTCTGAGGTAATGACTGGCACACATATACACACACACACATTCCCTTGTCCTGCTCAGACTCACTGCATTTCTCGCTCTTTCTGTGCGGAGCAGTTCCTTGACCTCGGTCGTAAAGCACAAAACTCACACACAGACACACATCACAGTGAGGTGTAACTGTCGAGGTCATGATAATGCTGAGTCACTGCTCCTCTCTGCTCTAATCCTCCTTAGCCAGTGTGTGTGTGTGTGTGTGACAGTATGTATGTGTGCGTCATTGTTTCTTTCCGACCAATCTGTTTCTTGCTGCATTTGTCTCCCTCACATATACACCCACCTATTTAATCGGCCATTCGCATACATTGGCGTCATTTGGGTATGGCAAGGTATATCTTTGCTAAGTGAGTTGAAATGTAATCTCGTAGTAAATATCATCTGGTCTTTTGGTAAAAGTGTCACTTATGGTCTCGGCGCACTTATTTGGTGCTTATTTGGTTGTTCTCACCTGGCCAAACGAAAAGAGGAAATTGAACCGCTCTAAACATTGCTTGGTGTGAACATACCCTTAGATCAGCCTGCACAAGTGCCTGTAAAATCAGTTTTGGGATTGAGAGGAAAAATTCAATTGGAAGTACAAGTCCCCAGAGGAAAGTCTAGTTCTCTTTGGTTAGTACTCACCAGAAGCCCCCTGGGGCCTCCCTTAAAGGTACTAGAAGACGTATTTGATAAAAGCTTATCCATCAAATATGTTTTTTCTTGTCTTTTCTTTCCTTCTCCCAAACTTTTTTGGTTTACCCCCACTGAAATTGAAGTAAATGAGTACAGTATATGGGATCAGTCACTCAGTTTTTGCATATGTTACAAATGCAACTTTTTTTTTTTACTTAGGTAAATACTTTTACTGCTATGTACGTAAAAGTGAATAATAATCCTTCTACTACTACTTCAATATTTCAGTATTCTTGCAGTCTTACAGTGTGCTTAAGTCTGTTTATGTGTGTGCTGGTCTTAAAGGATAAGGCGAGCTGAGTCATATGAGTGTGTGTGTGACCTCTTACTCTTTTAAAGGAAACAGGAAGTGGTTTTACTATGGCTGAGAGAGAAAGGCATAAGAAAGCCCTACTGAATTTTTAACACAGTCGCAAAATGATTTATGTAATGAGCACAAATTCCACTTAAGATTAGGCAACTAAACCAATTTGTTATGGTTAGCTTCACAGTAGAAAACACAGTAGAAAACACAGTAGTAAACTTATTCGGATGAGTTGGGAATTGAACCCAGTTATCCACATAATCCTTGCATGGTGGGAAACCTATTTCTCTCACTTTGTCATACACAGAACATATGATTTGAATTTTAAGACATGCTCATTTCATACAATTTCATTTCAGACCAGGCTGTTTATAAAACCTTTCCCAATAAGAAAGATATTAACAATGAAATGTGCTGCTGTAAGTCACTCTCTCACTCTCCCTCCCATGTTTCCTGTTACTCTCCAGTGTATACTGTCTGATGAAAACATTGCATTAAAAATAGTTTTAGATGAGAAGCAGGGGGAAGGGAAGGGCTAAAGAGAGAAATGCTACTAGATAGGGATATGGGACAAGAACGTTTTTGTGTCTCATGTTGTAAAAACGCAGATGACAGTGCTGTGAATACCAGCACTCTGACTGTCTTTGAACAGAGCATCTAAAATATAGTGTATAGAAAATAAACTAAAGTATACTGTCCAAGTAAAATACATATTTTAAGGGAGGGCAGTTCCCAGTCCTCTTGGAAACTATCATTGGAGTAGTATGTTACTAATTATTATTAATCCTTCTTTTTTTAGCTGAGCAGAGCCTTAGGAGAAGCACTGGCCATGGCTTCTGCTGTTGTGATGACACCATTATGAACCTGTTCTTTATATATTTAACCCTGAGCACCTGGCACACTAATGCATGAGCTTTGTGCATTATCATCACCGTGTCTTCCCCACTATAAACAAGGAGAAAAAGGAGCCAGCACTGTAACGATTTACATTTTATATTTAGACATCTGTAAATTAAAGGGGCATTAAGTAATTTATTACTTTTTATCAACCTCTATCAGCAACCAAGGAATTGCAACAACATCACCAGGTCTCTGGCACAGCTTACAGTGGCCTGTAATGGACACAAATCACATTTTCACAATGTAGAGGGGTATGCTAGCTAAATGTCAGAGATCCAACAAAAACATATGGTGGAGAGGTAACACGTCACCATGCAAAAATACTGGATTAACAAGACTAGGTGTTGGGCCGTTCTGGTGTATGGCCAATGCACCAATGGTTTTTCTTATTCTTACAGCAGACATAGTTTAGCTAATGCACTTAGGTAGTGGGCAATGATACACAGAAGAATGGAAATCAATGGGAGAGAAATACGATTGCAGTGTATTCATGCATAGTTTAGTGACCGTGTCAAAATAAAACTTGGCTGCTGAGAGTCTGCGTTTGTAATTTAGTAATTTAATAAAATATATGGCAGGTATGTAGGAGGAGACTACAAAATTAAAGACAGGAATGCCACGGGCCAGGACCAGGTTAAGTTGCCACTATGGTGGGTAGGGTTCATATACAAATTGAGTAAGGCCTAAAGGTATCAATAAACTAGAAAACACGATTAGGACGGTAAAGTACTACTAAATAGAATGACGAGAGAGTATTTGTGTGACTTGGGATATTCACGGTTGTAGGACGCAGAGTAAGGACAAGCGATGCCAATTTATTATTGCCGCTGTGATTGAGATTAAGAATAGGGGGTACATTTTAAGGCAACACCCCCACCTTTTTGTCTCCCCGGCCAACATGAGAGCTGATGTAATTTAACAAAGCTTTGTTAAGAGGAAGGAAAGTATCAGGCTTTTGACCAGGTGGGAAACCTGGTTGTTTACGGTAATTATACCAAGATATCGCAATTAATTTGTGATAAATGTGGCACCTTTACTAGAGCACACACTCAGCTCTCCATGCTGTCACAACATAAAACAGCGGTAAAAAAAAAGCCAGTGCTGTGAAGACAGGTTCTTGGGGGACATACAGCCCAAGGGATTAATAGCAAATGGACAGCGGATGGCCACATGATTAAAGAGACCGTGCTCCAGCCAGGCAGCTTGTGTCCAAGCCCTGGGTTGGCAAGCACCCGCCCTAAAGTGTCCTTGAGCAAGAATACCAGCTCCAAGGGCGCTTTTCTATGGCTGAGCCTGACCTCCCTGTGGAGGGGAGCAAGAGAAAAGATAATTTCCCTACAGGGAGCTTTTAAAGTGGTGATCTGTGAGTTTCTTGTCTTTAAAATTTTGCTTAGGACAAACATCTTTTGTCCTAAGCGATCATTAGTGTGGTGTTTTTTAAAATGTTGTCCCAATCTTTGATGCTAAGCAGTTATTGCTGTGGTGTTTTATTTGTTACATTTTGTCTCCATCTTTGGTGCTAAGTGCACACATCTATGGTGGTTCTGCACTGCACTTCACAGAGATCACTTGTCAATCAAACAGTACTGTGATGTCTTTTTCCTTGCATGTTCTGTTGATGATGATGCTGCACTCTTTTCTTTGTTCTGCCATGGTGGCTAACGCTGCTCAAGCTAACTACCCAGTTCTTCTTCTACTTATTCCAAACAAACCGGAAACATAAAACGCACCACTTCTTGTGCACCACGGGAATAGCAAAATTAACTTTTATTTATATGAAAATGTTGCAGAATATTCAGGTGCGATCGTTAATTATTATCATTATCATTATCATTAGTTCTAGAGAAGAGGCAGCAACATGGTACCCAGTACAATTGACCAACCTTTATCCATCCATGGCTCTGGATACATGCACTCAGAAGTCAACAGGGGGAACTTAGGAGTAAGACTGTCCCCAGAATAGAGAACTGTAAACCCAAGATAGTTGATGACTGTTTTTGAAGGCCAGTACCAATACCGATATTTTCTTATTGAAGCTGCTGATATTTTGTGCTGACATTTTGCACTGATATTGAATGTCTTTAGATTTCCATGCCCAAAAATGACAGTATTCAGTGTTACCACCATCATTTTATTATTGCCAGAGGAAAAGCCTCTGAAACAGCATTTAGACCATCATGGGACTCTAAAACTCTCCATTGAAACTGAAATGAAATTCATTCTTCTTCATTAAGAATTAACTTGCACAATTGAACAATTAAATTAATAAATAAAATGTGCAAAGAAAAGAAAATCCCATTTCAGGTTTTATGTAGCTGTGGTCAGGGAGGAATCATACTGGCAGTGACCACATGACTGGCTATTATTGGGTATTTAATGAAAAGGCCAATATTGGCCCGAATATCGGCCTAACCCTAGTCTCCTCTGGAGAATAAGTTGATTTGCAGCCCAGGGTTTTTCTTGGCAGTCAAACGTTGTAGGACAGAAAAACATACACACTGTGGAATGAGTAAAAGCTCTTAGTGGGACCACAGCTTTGAGTGAAAGTGTGAGTGTGTCGGCCGAGGGTGTGTGCCACTACCACCATCTGAGACTGCCTGATAGTGTTAGATAGCTAGCTTTTGCTGGGCAGACATCTTGATGGACAGGGAACAATAAGAGAGAGGGAGGGAAACACTGATAAGCTGCCATACGTTAGCGCTACTCTACCCTCTTTATATGTGTATGTGTGTGTATAGTGTTCAGACATGTTTACGTGTGTTAGAATATGACCCATACAGTACACATGTATCTGTGTGTATACATGTACATAAGTGCATATGTATAAATGTACTGTGTTCATTATTTAACCAGCTAGAAGGAGGTTCCCTCATCTTATCTTTTTTCTCTTTTATGTTCCTTCTCTTCCTCTGTGTCGGTGTGCACCCATTTGTTTTTCTATAGATGGACCCAAAAAAAGGCGGGGCTAAGGGGAAAAACCACACTAGACGGGTACGCACTCGTCCCCCGCTCACACGTTCCCATCCAAGCCAGGCATTTGTACGTCATCTGTTAACCAAAACATTTTTTTTTTTCAGCCTGCCGCGATGTCGATCGTGCCAACTTTCACATATTTGGACACCTCCCCCTGTCGACACACTGGAAAACGGTAAGAATTACTCAAATTGTAACGCTAACAGGCATAAAGAAAGAGCGATAACAGCACAAGAACCCAGCCGGCTGTGTGTGTCTATAGGAGAAATTATGTATCTTCAGGGATATACAAAATAATGATAACGCCACTTGAAAAAGCACTTTTACTTTGAAGTAACTAAATAATAACTAACTAAAAGGCAACAAGACATATCAAGTTGAATGCAAATTATAAGGATGTGTAAACTTTTAAGGGGATACACATGTACATATTCACATACACATACAGTACACATGAGTATATAATTGAGTATACATATACGTCCTCAAAAAACACACACACACACACACACACACACTCTAGCCCTCTCCCTCTCTCTACCTCATTCTATCTTACTCTCTCAAATTTATCTTTGCATATTTGTTTATATGGATTTATAGTGGGAGATATAATTTACCAGGGGAATCTGACGCCGATCTCTTCCTCTCATTCTCTTTTCACCCTTTTTATCTTATTTCTCCCAGATTGACTCTCGCCCCATGACCAATCCGGATCATGGAAAATACCCACTCAAGTCTTGAAGATGATTTGAACCAAGCTCAGAGCCCGTAGGTTTACTCTCTCTGTTTCTTGCTGCATGAAACAGTACAAGTAGGCAAATATCAATTAAGTTCAACAGAAATCAATAATTTATCAACTTTGTTATCCTTCTTATTCTACCCCCATTGCTCTCTCTCTCTCTCTCTCTCTCTCTCTCTCTCTCTCTCTCTCATCTTTTGTACTCAAAATGTTCCACTTAACTTCACGGTGCAAGCTAGGCTTTTTAACAGTCAAAAACCCTCTCACAGACTCTCCTCAAGCATAATGGATGCATGTACATGCACACTAATATTCCCTTCATATTAAAATCATGTTTACAATAAGCTCTTATCCCAGCCATGAGAAACCTGGATAGGCTACCTGGGATATTCCAGGATACTGTAAACATTATTATAATATTTTTGTTTATTGTCATACTGCATATATTCACATATCCTTTGTATCTTTTCATATCATACACAATTTTAATTTATTTTTTTCCAATACATTTTCTTTGTCTAAGTATGTTTTTTCAGATTTTTTCACTTATATATTGTACTTAATATATTCTAAAGTTGTGTTATGTTATGTTTAATAATAATATTTATGCATCAAGGTTCTTTCACCTTGAGCCCATGAATACATGTGAGTGTACACACACACACACACACACACACACACACACACACACACACACATTCAAACATTGCCATCAAGGGCTCAATCAATCAAATCTCTCTGTCTCCGTCTCTCAGATTGAATCCACATTATGACTGACTTGGATGCCTCGGCGGTGGGGGAGCCTCCCCCACCCTACATGATCTTCCTCCTGGTCTTCCTCTTCTTCGTCACTGGTCTGCTGGGATTCCTTATCTGCCACCTGCTGAAGAAGAAGGGCTACCGCTGCCGCACCGGAGACATGGATGACGAAGAGGAGGAGGAGGAGGAGAAGCAGGGAGTAATTGCAGATGGTGGGTGAAAAATAAAAAAGAATACAACCCAGAAACTGATCAATACCAGACCTAATACTATGATACTATGATGGCATGAATAGGTTCCACGAGGCCAACAAATTATTTCCAACATATATGAAAACATGCCATTTTTCTTAAGTCTCATAAACTGACTTTTAAAGGAGATTTTCATCTGACAACAGCAATACAGCCAGTTTTCTTTATTCCCACGGCGGACATTTGATTTATGTCTTACTCAGAGTGGGAAACATTATCTGGAAGATAGTGAAGCAGGCAGAATAAGGCAGATCACTTCATTAATATCAAGAAAATGTCACTTGATGGACAATTTATGTGCATTAGACATAAGGGAAATTATCTCACCGCAAGGTTTTATCATTTATTTCAAGACTCGATCCTAATTCAAATGACTTGTTGTGATTGATATTTTTTGCAGCGTAGTGAAACAGTTTGGGCGGCAGGACGACCTCGTGGTTAGAGAGGCTATCCTTCAACTGGACAACTCGGGATCAAACTATCTGTCCTGCTGATGTGTCCTTGAGCAAGTCGCTGATTCTGCATGATCTCATTATTGCTGAAGTTGAATGTTCCGTTACCTCCTTTGACATCATCGCATCACGAGGAGCAACTTGGAAATAAGTCACTCTGACTTAACTGTGGCATCCTCAGTGATTTTATTTAGGCTTGACTGTTAAGTCATCGATAAATCGAATGAAATCAGACAAAAAGGGTAGAAATATTAGGAGAGAGCGAGAGGTCAAAGGGCGCAAGGAGTGTGACATCATTCTAGACTAGCTTCCTACAGGATAGGGAGGATAGCCATGGTCCAATTGCAGATGATTTTGTTTAGTGGTGTGTGGTTTAATTCCTCCAGCTGAATATAACAAAGACATAACAAAGGAGTTGATTTCTGGCATCACTCCTCTCCCCCACAACCCACTACCATAAAGGGTCATACTGCGAAAAGGGTCGACAACTATAAATACCGGAGGGCCTGTGTCACAAAGCGAGATTAATGGGTTAGCGAGCTAAGGTGGCTCACTTTATAGCAGGTAGATCACCATGGGATCACCAATATTTGTTACAAACCCCGCCCCTTTTATGTGAACGAAGCTCATAGCTGGATTGTAAAATCCTGGATTGACAGAGCGAGTAGATAACATTTAGTCAGGATTGCCAATGTTTGGTTTTGTGAAACCAGCTATCGCAAAGATAGCCGGGGTATCTTGACCTTGCTTCGTGAGACAGACCCCAAGCCTCCCTCTCTGACTTGTTTCACAAACATGTTTACAATAGAGCCAGATACATTCTCTCCATCAGTGATCAGCCTGTGTACCAGACAAAGTTGAGAGATGTTCAACTTGGAGCATCAAGGGCAGCGTCTCAAAATGCACTGCATCCAAAACGTGAGGTGCATAGTTTGGAGATGTGCGCCTGCTGTGACCAAACCGTTGAAAATAATGGAAAAAAAGGTGCAGAGTTTAAAGCTGCATTATGCAACTTTTTGCCTTGAGACAGGAATTGTATTGTTAGTCCTGCCCTCCTCAAGTTCCGGCCCCAACATGTCAATCTTGATGAACTGTCACAGCAGCAGACGGCAAACGCAGCCAATCTGCAATAAAAAAGCACCATGTTTTGTTATTGTTGTTTTAATGTGAAAAAAGTTGCATATTGCAACTTTAACTCATAGCTTCCATACAAGCATTTGATTGAATTCAAATTGACTCAGATTGTTACCAGTGACCTTTAATCAGGGTAAACTCTGTACATGAGGCTTAATTACTTTGTCTGTCTTCCTACCCGTTGTACCACGATGTTTACACAGTTTGCCGGTTTGCTGTGACACTTTGGCCATCATAAACAAAGGCTGATTTTGCCCCTCAAGATTAGGGCTGGATCTATGGTTACACTGGAGTTCCAAAAGTATTTGTCAGATAAGAGCAGTCTGAACAACAATATATCATCAGTGTCCAGCAGAAACATTTATTACCTAAAATTCAACTTTTCAGGAAATGAGAAATAAAACAACTGCCTGTTGAAGTCCCTATCTTTCGTGGTTTGGCTTGGTCCCAGGACCATGAAACGTTTTTTACAACATGAGAGACAATATCAGTTATGGGTTACAATACAAAATTGAAACTAGGTTTCTGCAGGACATTGATATGTTTAAATAAAGCCCATGAACTTACGAACACAGACCATATCTCTTTCACTTTGAGTTTGTGCGTATGTCCGGAGGAGGGCTCACAAGAATATGTGTCTAAAATATGTGGGTCTCCTTTGTTTTTCTGTTGTACTTCAGAGGAGGATGAAGAGAACCAGGACACTGTAGAGCAGATCCTCAAATGCATCATTGAGAATGAAGGTGAGGAACTGGCCTATAGCCAATATTCTGCATCTTTAAATTAGACAATTTTCATGCCAAAAAAAGCCAAAGAATGACAATTATTCCCCAAAATTTTACTCTTGTCGGTTTAGAAAAGCCTCCGAAACAGGATTCAGACCATGAGAGAGAGATAATAATAACCAGAATATTAATAAACTTTATGCATACGTGTGTGTAATCAGATGAAAATGAATTTTACAATAACTGTGTTATCGAACACACTGCATCATATCAACAAACCCGTATAGTGGTTTACCTGTTCTTTCACATTATCCCATCTATTCTAAGTGTTGCTCTTGTCACTTCTAGCCAACATGGAGGCCTTCAAGGAGATGCTGGGAAACCAGAATGTGTGTGTGCGCCACGACCCCAGGTAAGCTCACTGGACTTAGTTTCCATTAGTACGATCAAGTGTATTCCTCGCTGTCGTTTTAGTCAGTCGTTCTTTCTACTAACTATTGTGATCTGCACATATATGCCCTCTGGAGGTGACTGTTAAATGGCATATCAGCTTTCAGACCACATACTGAAAGTGCAATTAAATACTGAACTCCATCTTTGCAACAGGATCAAAGTAGCATCGAAATTTCGTTATCGTGATGGTACTAATGGTTTGGACTAGGACCCCGGGGCCCGAAAGGATGTGCTGGAGAGTAGTGGATATATGGTGTCATGGTGTCATATCACTTCAGCGCTATACGGTGTCATATTATGTCAGTGCTATAGGAAATAAGATACCAGGTGTATTCGCTGTTGCAGCATGAAAACATTTTGAGTTGAATTGAGACGACATGTGCTTGCGTGATGTGCATTTGCATCCAAAAAGAAAACTCAGAAAGGTAGATATTAGGGTTTGACCTTAATGGGTTTTTGAAGGACTATTCGTCACTTTGTGTGGAGAAGATTTCCAACCAGTGACTGTACCAACTCCGGGATTTAAATTGGTCAAGGTCGGGGTGAATCTACAAGGTCGTAATTTGTGGGATGAGAAGCTCTTTTCTTTTGCAGCCCCACTTTGTGATGTAGGCTGATAAAACGGATGGATTTTTACGTATTTATGTACCTAGTGCAGCTTTAAGTGAAAATGATGTCTTGGCCAAGAAGAGACAGAGGACATCAGGTCACTGGTTTTAATTACATTTCCTGTCGCCGCCTCGGCAAAACAAAATGACTGGCAGAGTAGGGCAGGACTTGAAAGCAGGCCAAGGCAGTCTCTCTCGCTGTCTTTGTGGAAGATTTGTGTAAATGGTCTGCTTAAGACTAAAAGGTAACAAACTAACACTTTACTTGAAGTGCATTGTGATACATTACAAGCAGATTATACGTTTATTAGAAGCACACTTTTCTTACAATGTAGTCATCAGACTAACTCAATTTAATATCATGTCATTAACCAGTTGCCTCATAAAGTATTCAGCCCCCTCTTTTTTTGAATATTGTATTTATTATATCATGCTCTGATTATAATAATTATCATCAACTTTGCAGCAGTTTACAAAGACTTTTACAGAGCATAAGAACAAGCAACAAGTGAAAGCAGACAAAATACATTATATAAAAAAAACGAATTAGTTAATAGTAAATAAGAACAAAGTCTAAGAATAGTTAGGAAAAGTGAGTTCATAAAAATGGGTGATAAGAAGTGACTGAAGTGATTTAAGTGAAGGGAGGAGAGAGACATAAAAAGAAAGAGGGGGGAGTTTTTGCATTTGTCTTTCGACATCCGTGGAAAATAGCTTGGTTCAGTAGCGCTCTCCTTTAAAGGAAGTGGGCCCAGCTAGTTGTAGCTACTGTAGCTCAACATGCAGCACATGCAGGTGAACTGTAATGCCACTTCATAAATCCTGCAATAATGTAATGTTAATTTATGTCTCTGAGGCTGACAAAATGTCCTCCCGCCCCTTGGTCGTGATAAGGATGTGGTGGGTCAGGGACGTTATTCTGCTGACTCATCCCTATAGAGTGTCTATTTGGGCTGTTTTTGCCGAGTCATGGTTATGATATATTGTGCTTGTGTAATGCGTTGCCAACTGCACCCCCCCCCCCCTCCCCACTCACAATATTTTACTGCAACAACTTTGGCAAGCCATGAAGTTTTTCAGGATGTTCTTTTTCAGTTGTTAGGATTGTTTTTATGTAGTGGGTGACAAAATATTACAACAATTGTTTAGGTTTATATTATTTTCTGCTGTTCTTAATTGTGCTATTTATAGAAATAAGGGACAAGAAGACACCAGGACAAAGGCACAGGTGACTACGTTTTTTGTCCTGAAATTGAGCTCTTTCTGTCAGCAAGATCTTTGTGACGCATTCAGCCTTCATGTAGCCTCAGTAGTTTAGAGAGGAACAAGACGGTGCTGAGATAATACAAATAACTGAAGAGCCTCTTCATCTCCATCACCATTCTTTCTTAAAACATAGACCACTCTGCCCTTCCCTATCTCCACTCTTTCCACTGACACACACACACTTACTACAGCTTTTCTGTCTTTTAATCACCTGGAAACTGTGATCCATGCTTTTATTTCAACGTGTCTGATCTACTGTAACTTCTTGTACAGCTGTTTTAAGCAGCTGAGTAAATCCATGACAGTGTTAACCACCATGTCAGCCCATAGATGGATAGATATTTGCATTTGACAAATGCAAGTGCTCAAATAAAAATTCTTGCAGCTTTTGTGTGCAAAAGCGCACCGTATACAAAAAGTTGCCTGGATAAAAATGCCATGTAACTTATTGTTATTATTATTCGATTGTCTTTGATGTTCAGGTCATTTTGATTTCTTGTTTTCAGATGGAGCTATGAAAATCTTCCCATGTTAATGAAACCTGTGTGTTATTGTCAATAAATGTTGTAACAAGTTGCTGCATCGACATGGTCAAATATTGTTAGTGGAGACTGGAAAGAAATGGAGCACGTATGGACGATTCCCAGCCTTTTAGAGGAAGATTTCATTAGGAATTCATGTTTTGGAATAATAACATGAAGCAATAAAGCAATTACATAAAATATTGTTATTTAAAGGAGAAGTAACTTCATCGGTGCTGGGCTGGTTCTCAAGAGCCCGGTTATTGTAGTAGGATGAATGACCTTGGCTGCTGTCCTGCTGGAATGCACAAACTGCCTTGGCTCACTTAGAGACACTGTGGTTTCCTTTTTAAGTCAGAGTGGCTACACAAGGATATTTAACACCATACCCAGAAAAAACAGAGAGGCTGTTAAACTACACTTGAAACTACAGGTGTTTTTGTTCTTCAGCATTTCTCTTAATAGCAATATAAATTGTATTAGATTTGATTGAGCTTCTCTGTGACTTTCATTGCACCCAGCCTGTCCTTTTAGCCCTATAGTTATAGTATAATACACACACTTTTTAGACTTTATTACTCCTGAGCTATAATAATAGTAATAATAGTACAATAAGTGCTATATTGTTGATGTCCAGGTTGCTTCGTAAGGAGTCGCTGGGCGGTGTTCCTCCCCATCACCATACCGTCCATTCAGGCAGCGACCACAACTCCTGCCACCTCTGTGTCCAGGGTCGAACTAAGAAGAACCGCAGGCGAAGCCGAACCCCCCGTGCCAAACAACGACCTGGAGAACAGACTGTCTTCTCTGTTGGCAGGTAAGACCACGATAGAATTAAATAGAATAAAATAAAATGCTTCAGAAGAGGGATGCAAAATGTCTGCTGCAGAGTGGCTGTAGATAGACTGATTCTGTGCACAATGTCAACACAATAAAAGCTAAAAACAGCATGCATAAACAATGTCAAAATAAACAGGAAAACCCTTGTATACTACATTTATTGTATCCCCTTCAGATTTCGGGTGACACACAATGACAAAAAGACCCATGGAGGTCCTCATCCATTGGCCGATTCGGGGGAACAGCTGGACCAATCGCAGGAAAGTGAGCAACGGAAGGAGGGCGTGGAGTACAGGAAGGAGGCGGGGTACAACCTGAGAAACATGTTCAAGGACGTCCGACCGGAGAGCTCCAACGGGGCCCCACCAAATGTGGGGAAACGTAGGAAGAGCATGACGATATTTGGGCTGAGGCGGGGCAGTGACCCTGCTGGCATTAAACCGCCTGGAGGAGAGGGAGGGACTGGGGTCAGTAAATTCACAATTCAGCCGCAGCCTGTAGTATTGGAGGAAGCGTTACAGGCTTCTGGTTCGGCAGATGAGGCTAGAGTCAGATTTGGGACTAAAACTGGTTCCAAAGCTGAACCTGCTACTGCTTTACTTCTGTGTGAGGCTAAAACATCAGGCTCTGCACCTAATTTGCCCTCTTCCCAAACTCAAAGGCAAGCCCATGACTCTATTCCTGAGGTTGGCTCTACAAATATACTCGGTCTTGAGCCTCATACAGGCCTTCCAACCGAATCGTTAAACGGGAATACTCCAGCTCCTGTCCCCAGCTCCCTCCCTATTCCAACTCCCGCTATGTCTGGACAGACATTTCAGATGACGGAGAAAGACGAGGTGAATTCTCCCGGGCCACTGCAGACCTCCACACCCATTGCCCCAGGGCCTGGATCAATTCCAGGTTTCACTCCTAGGCTTCCTGCCGCTCAGCCTGAACCCAGTTCCAGTGCAGGTCTTCCAGTTACCCGTACTCTCCCTGGCCCCAGCTCCACCTCCAGCCCAGATCTGGATCCCGGTTTCGGAGCTAGCCTAGATTCAATAAGCCTAGGTTCATCCCCTCTCTCTCCGTTCCCGGGCAAAACCCCATCGCCAGTCTCTTCACTGAAAACTCATACCTCACCCCAGGTGCTCACACCTAGCCCTAAATTACCCCAAAGCTTGAGAAGTACCCCTTCTGAAGCCAGAAAAAGTGCTTCGCCCTCTCTCTTGCCTGCCCTCACTCCCAGCCCTAAACTCTCCTCAGTCCGAATGATGCCTGGTCAATCTCCAACCCCACCTTCACAACTAGGGAAAAGCCCTAGCCCATTGCTAGCCCATACTCCCTCCCCAGCTCTTTCCCCTAGCCCTAAACTTTTCTCAGTCCGAATGATGCCTGGTCAATCTCCGATCCCAGGGAAAAGCCCTAGCCCATTGCTAGCCCATACTCCCTCCCCAGCTCTTTCCCCTAGCTCTAAACCTACCGCCATGCTAATATCACAACAACCCCCCCCTTCCTCTCTGGCTACGCAGACGTCCTCCCTTGGAAGTTCACCTCGTCTGAATGTGAAATCAGGTAGTGTGACCTCTGTAACGTCTACTACCTTGACCGAAGGAAACATGGTCGCAACCCCCAGGCTGAGCAGTTTGCCTCTTTCGCCTTCCAGCCCGCTGTCCCCCTCCTCACCTCTAGGGAGCAGAATAAGCAGCGTGACTATCGTCAAAGCCAGCCCTGATAGTAAGAGAGAGTTTTCTGTGGTCACTATGGTGGAGGAGAAAGAACACTCTGTTTCAACAGAAAGCCAGAGAGGAGAGACTTCGGAACTTGGCGTCGAATCAACAAAACTGGAAGGTAGTCTAACCGTCAGTCAGGGAGGAGAGCTTTCTATTTCAGGGGTTGCGCAAGCTGAAAGACAAGGAGGAGAGACTTCTAGAGCAGGAGTTGGGCAAACACAAAAAGAAGAGACTTCTATAGCAGTTGTTGGGCCGAGGGTAAGCCAGGAAAAGGATGACATGGTGGAGATGGAAGATATTAGAGACTGCAAGGTGAAACAGGTGGAGGAAAGAGAGAGGGAGGAAGAGGATTTGGAGAAGACGAAGGCGGCGCAGACTCAGCAGAAACTGGACTAAAAGAGGAGTGTTGGGAGAGAGAGGGAAAGAGGAGGAATTCAAACTTTCCACCAACAACAGAAAGAAAGAAGAGGTACCTCTCAGCAGATGAGAGGATGGGAGATATTAAGAGTTTAGAGGGCGGAGAGACTAAAACAACCAAGAAATCCACTCTAAGATCCTCTTACACTGATGTTCAATGCATTTCAGGAACTCCTACATTTCCTACATTTCCAGAATGCCTTTCAACAACCTCCAGAGAAGGGGCATGAACATAGCTTTCAATCAAAGGTGGGCATATGGACATATACATACAGCTAGCTAGCCAACTAGTTGGTGAATACTGGGACGTGTCTAGGGCCGTGCCCCTTACACCAAAATCTGACATTTACCATAGCTGAACATTTTTCTGCTACCCAACTCCATTGCAGCTGTGCCAGAAATATCTTGGCATGACGTCACATTGTCTTTGTTTGGCCAGTTATCTGGCCAACAAATACAGCACCAAACAACAAAATTAACACATAAATGCAAGGTACACCGCCAATAGCTGTTATTTAACAGTGTTAAAGGGTTAAGGGTGGATTTTCCCTTTACGTGGCTGGCCAGCAGGTGGACTGCCTGTCTGGTTAACTTGCCGACTAGATTGTTTAACTGTCTGACTGACGGGTTGACCAACTGGCTGACTGATTGACTAGTTAACTAGCTGGCCAAAAGATTTACTGACTAGCTAACTGATTAGCTGTCTGGTTGTAGTTCTCAGAAGGATGTGGTATTGAAAACAGGCTCATCAGCGACCAGCCTGCGAGCGCTTTGTGATTATTTCATTTACTGATATGGTAACCATGGTGCTTAACTATTGATGTATAGATTTGGCAACGACTCCGGCAGTGCTTGTAAAACGACAATAATGGCACAAAAGCAGAGGGAGCAATAGCCACTGCTACTATACTAAGATACTACTACACCAGGAATACCTTTTGGCTGAGATGTTGTACATGACATCTAAGAAGCTGATTAAATCTCAGCCTTACCATAAAGCTGCCACAGGAAAGGTTGAAAAAAAGAAATCCAGTAAAAGCAGAACATTTAACTAGTGCTATATTTATGCCAGCTCTACCAGAGGACTTTTCCTTTCTACCATCAGGACAAGACCCCAACAGTTTACTAGTCTCATTAAGTCAAAATAGCCACCACCAGGACGACTGTGGAATATGTCTATTTACTGGAAGAAAAAGTATGTGTTCTATAGTACTGAGGGGCAATATCTAGACTAGCATAACCAGTTGCTTACTGCGAGGACATTCCCTATAACCAAAACAATACAATTTCTCACTGGTCTTCATATACATACTCATCAATTCAACCCTATGCTTGGGACTAATTCTGATCTACGTGTATACTAGTGCAACCAGTTGCTCCATCCAGGACATTCCCTCTGTTCCCTCCATTACAACAAAAACAATTGAACAATTTGTACTGGTACAATGGTACCTATCAGGACAGTCACAGATTTTGGACTAGTTGCATACTTATACCAGTATAACCAGTAGCTACAACAAGATAATTTCCTCTACTGTTATTCCCACCATTAATTATGAATGAAGTGCTTTAGTTCACCCAACATCACATCACACATCAGTGTCTTTGGGCTGTGATACATTGGGTAACTTTGCAGGGCAACTTTGTAGGGCAACATTGCCCAAGGAGATGTCTCAACGAAATTATTTTGCTGTTGGCAAGTATATTACCCTGTCATGTTGCTCAAAATGTTGCCGGGGTGATCACAGCCTACAGCTGAGTGTTTGGTCTAGCCCTATATTTACACCAATATAACCAGTATAAGCTGTATAAGGTTGTACCAGTGTAACCAGTCGCTAAAACCACCATTTTCTGCATTTCCTGCAAGGATAAAACACTGCTTAATGTTCTCATCACTGCATAATACCAACCAGTCTAATCCCAGACTGGGATGGACTAGTTCTCTGGAATGGGACCATTGCTGTATATTCACCAGTGCAATGGATCTTTTTTCTTATTTTTCTTTTTACCACTACTGTTACTCACCACTTTTTTTCCACTCGCGTCATTTTATCTCCCTATGTGAAGAAGGAACACATAATGGCCGCAACTGGGAGCTATGACAACAAGCAAAAAATAATACAACCACAGATTTGTTTTACTGAAGATTGTGTTAATGACCAGTATATGCTAAGTAAGGCATCACAGTATGGGAATCACCTATGAGAAACAGACTGCAAAGGCAGGAAAACGACACTTTCCACAGACTAAATTCTGGAAAAGAGAAGATGTGCTGCTTGCAACCTGAGGAGAAGCAATCCAAAGCAGTATCAAGCTGTGAATCTTAAAAATAATGTATTGTAAAGTATAATATGTATTTCAAAGTATGAGTATTTTAAACTACAACTTGTAAAGCTTCTACAGCAGATAACAGACGGGTGATATTATATGTACAGTCATGACTGAACGTTTGTGAACCCCTTGTACAATTAGAGAAATGTTGAGAAAAACACTATGCTGTGAGCAGAGGACCTCGGGAAGAGAGGAGTAGAGCATCAGTCTGGAGAAGGTTAGAAAGTCATAGCAAAAAGACCTGGGCTCCATCAGTCCACTGTGAGACATAGATATATACATGGGGTTTAAAAGTGAAAGTTTGTGTCCACAAAAATGAAAGCATTATCTTGTACATATGGACTTCTCTGGTGCATATTTTTGATATTTACAGCTGTTTATGCATTGATCAAATATGCAATCATGTATTTACTGCTTGGTCTAAAATGTAGTCCAAGACATCAAAGCAGGTGACAAGTTATTGATTGAAGAAGTTCAGATTGTTGTTTGCACACAGGGATATGAGTTTTTGTTAAGTATATCATATTTATTTGTGAATGTTCTTTATTCGGGATATCTTCATTAAGATCTGAGGTTTAGATGAGGACTTCAACCCCCCCCCCCCCCCCTTAGGGTTTTACAATCTTTCAAGCATGACTGCACATTCGTAGCTATGGTAGAAATCTCTCCTATATTGTTCGGCTGTTCCTTCTGGAATATGAATAAATGTGAAAATGTTCTAACAATTCCCACATTGCGGCATTAGTGTGCGGTTACAGGCCGTAAAAACTGATTTCTACCATAGTTACATCTGTATGATATTATGTATGCATATACTACCACACATTTCAGCTGTATGTCTAGCTAAAGTCTAGAAGAGTGTTGCCCAAAGTAGGGACTATAAGCTAAATATGGCTCACACCAAATATCTACTGGCCCTCAAAATTCCAGAGTGGCAAGATATTCAGTTTAGTTCATATTGAAACAATGTAAGTATGATCAAAACAAAGGGGTTCCAAAGGCACTCTTCAAGCACAATAATTAAAAAAGCCTTCATTTAATTACATATTAAAAGATTTTTAACAACATTTTAAAATCAATCTATTGCCAGTGCATGACAGCTTTAACTTTTGCTGTTCTAAACACCCGGTGTTGGGTAGATCTTTCCTGGGAAAAATCTTCTTGAGATAGGAAGTCATGCATTTCTGGTTTGTTTGGAATGCACAGAAAAATAACTGGCCAGTTAGCATGAGCAGCCATAGCCCTGATACAGGACCCTTTGGGAGTCTTTCATCATATGGCTGTTTACCTCCCCCATAGGGTCCTATCCTGCTCCATTGACTTTTTACCGCACAAAAGTCAGAGAGTCCGATAACGAAATCAATACGTCGAATTTCACTTACCTAAACAGCTGTCCATGATAGACTCCCAAAGGGTCCTGTATCAGGGCTAGAGCAGCCATAGCCACCGTGGCTGAACAGACAGAAAAGAGTGCCACCTACAGAAAATCCAAGGAAAAAGACGCCAGGGTTGGCCACACTGTTTGACAGGTGGTCTCTGGGAAGTGCAGTGCATGAGCGCTGAGCCTAAATAGAGTGCCTTGGAACTCCATGCACTGATAGCAACAACCCCAAACCAAATATCACCATCAACAAATTACTCCACACATAGAAACCCAATGGAAGCAATCTATCTAATGTCTTTTTGAACAATTATTTGGGGAGTAACTGCGAGAACTTGCTCATCACAGGTCATATTAAGAAACCCCATGGTGACGCAAGACCCTAGAAGCTAATCCCTACTTGGTAGATTTCAATTTGCTGGCCTGCAGCCCAGCATCCATTTTAGCTGTTGGCCCTTGAGAGACTCTGTCACTAGAAACCGGCTAGGAACAGGGACGTTTACCAGACACAGTTCAAAAGTTTGAAGTCAGAGGTTAACGTCGCTTCCTGGCCTTTTATAGGGAATCGCACCAGGAGGTCTCCGGTCTTCTGTCCAAGTTTTTCCTCTCTCATTCTCCCTCCCTCCTCCGTCACTTTTTATCCTCAATCTGTGAAGTGGAAAGTCTTTCTCCAACAAGCATTTTAAATCCAAAACACTATTTGGGCCAGGACTCCAACTGCTTTTGAATGATTGATTTTTTTTTTTCAGATGTGCAAAGTTCACATTTATATTTATTTGTCATTTCCAAGTGTGATCATGATGATTAATACAGTGTATGTGTCAGGTTTTTTTTGTTTTTTTTCTCCTCAGGGTTGTGACACAGGTATACAACAAACTCATAATTGCTTGATTGAAAGAGGCAGTGCTCCCATCAGAACAAATCCAACCAACTGATTATTGCCTCGCAAAGCCTAGCAAAAGATTCTCTTAATATCCCAAATGATCAGTTCCATTTTTTTTTTTTTAACTCTAGAGTCAGATGAGGAGACTGAAAACCTTACTTTAAGAGTGGCAAGCAACAGCCTTTTAAGCAGGCACACTGCCAAATTTGGATGGGAGCAAGTTATGCTTCACAAAGTAAGTGACTTTTGCAATCATCTAATTTGTCTTGATTAACAAACCGAGAGAAACTTGTTTCTTGCCATAAACAGGCATCAAAACTTAGGCTGCTTGGTAACACAAAACCTGTATAAACCAGTATAACTGTCAGCATATAACTGGTAGGACAAGTGTTCTCCATGGCAACAGAAGATGAAGTTACTAATTACTATAATTGGCCTGATGGGGGAAACAAGTGGAATTACCTCACCTAGTTTGCATATATTGTAATTCTTTTAATTTATTTTTAATTAAGAACGAATGCTAGATTAAATGCCTTGTTAGGATGGATATTTTTTGCAGTGTGCACTCAATGCACAACCAAGCATGCTCAACAAACTGACATAATTGCTCTGTTAAAGTGGAGTAGCAGGGGAATGCAACATCGCCTATTAATCCAAATGTAAAATAACACACAAATTGAACTTTTTCCAACATTTCCAACAAAAAAAAACTTTTGTAGATAAATAGGCAGTAGTAGTCATGGGAGTTATTGTGCCCCGGGGGCTGATATGACAACAAAATAAAGATAAATTGACTGCAATAATCATCTGCTGAATGTAATGCTTGATCATGACTCTCTATAGAATGTATGTGGAAATAGTACCATTACTATGTTATGAATTTATGCACAGCATTGTTATTTAACAAAAGAAGCACTGTGGTATTTACACGGGAACACTGGGAGGTGAAAACCTGGACTTTTTTTTTATTTCAAAGGAACATAAAATACTGAGAAACATTTGTGGATGGGATGGATTGTCAAATGCCTCAATGTCTGTGTATGAGCGCTAACAGATAGGGACTTTTAAGAGGCCACTATCTATCACAAACAGCTCTAGTTGGTGTAAGAGCCAGCACACTCAAACTATTCACCAGCAGCAGTGTTTGTCTGTGTGAGTGTTACCAAGGAACACAAATCTAATCTAAATGGTCCAAGGTGTGATTTCCATTTTAGAGTAGATTCTTCCTTTCACTTTCCATTCCAGTGTCTTAACATGTAAATAAGGTTGGCAAATGATACAAGCACACCAACCAACGCCAACTGGCTCACAAAAACACACTTGTTATATGGGGACTGCAGCCATAGAGTTCAGTCAGGTTGCAGTATTGCTGCCATGTCGCTGTAAATATAGAGCAGTTTCCTCCATAACATCACCATGGTGAGATACACAACAGTGGCAGAATAATGGAGCAAACATGTCTGCCACCGCATTGGCCAACTAAGGGTTCGCCATAATTACTATCAATTCACCAATTTTATGAACAGTATGTAACTTGTGTCCTTAGAACCATTGTGATGCATGTGTCCTCACTGGCAAGAAGCTGGAAGATAACTTATGTACACTATATATGTGCTATAATCAAACAATTTGAGACTCCAATGTGAATATGCAGATGTATCATAATTTATTCTTATGGAATATAAATATATACCGTTATGACTTTTAAACCTGTGCAGTTGTGTTTTGCCTTTCTTGAGTTGAAATTTAATTAAATTCAGTGGGTGGGAGCGTTACATTTAATTTCAATTCTTATGACCTGGGGTCAATTCCTTATTTGACTGTGACGAAACCTTACCCTAACCAAAGTTGTTTTACTTGCCTGAACTGAACTGGCAACTCTCCTTTTCACATGACGAACACATAAAAATGGCGCCACCAATTTGTGCCACATAATGCTTTTGCGGTGGAGGAACGCAATGTTCACATTATTTGTGTCCACAGCCAGATTTCTACTTGGTGCTAACCCTATAGTTACATCATATTGGTGAATATGGGAATATATAAAATATATATACATTTCATGAAATCCATAACACTGAAATACAGTACTGAAAAAATGTAGACAAAAACAAACAGAAATTCAAAATTATTTTTGCACAACATGAAATGTCATTAATAAAATACAATACTCATATGATCTTTGCAGAAGTGAATGATAAACTGTAGTAGAATACGTTCCCATTGTTGGACTAACTATTCACATCTTTTTCAGGTGCTCTTGCAGCCAACAACTGATAGTTTGTATTTTAATATCATTTGGTGATTTCACATCCATAGTAATAAGAGTAAGGAGGCAACAGATAAAAAATGTTGCCGTCTTAATTTGAAGCACACAGTATACATGAAAATGGACACATTGTACATGTACATTGTACATGAAAATACTGACTGTTGGGCTTACTATTGGAACACTGAGACACCGTTGCTGGTTTTGAAGATGTGCTTTGGTTCATGAAAACTGAAGACTTCAAAGAAAAATCCCAAACATTTGAATGCTAATGTTTGCAAATGATGAATTGAAACAGTCCTGTATTTTGAGTAACGATGAGTTAGGAAGGTTGCCTATTTTCAACGTATCAGTAAATCTCTATGGGGTCAGTTAACTCTCAATATTCACAAATGAATACAACACGATTCACAAATATATTTTGCGATTTATATATAAATGTCTCTGTTCACAAATATATTTTTCAATGCACACACAAATATGTATCGTTTCGTATAAATGTAAAAAAAAAAATATATATATAAATGACAGAAGGTTCACAAATAAATTAGTGTTCACAAATGTCTGTTTCCGATGCACACACAAATACGTCTCGTTTTATATAAAACAAATCCACAAATATACTTAGTTAAGAACAGCTGCAGTGTCCATCTAAAACATATTTAAATGTTGTTACATTTATTTACAGACTGTCGAATCTGCGTTTAGAAACCTCCAGACACGTTGTGAACCTTGTTACATTTGTGTGTGGATTTTTGAGAGTTTCCTGACGTGGTTAGATTCACAAATGCATTTTTTCTAAAGGGCCTTTCTCTGTAGCCTATCAGACGTCACTTTCAAGTTCCGCCAATCACACCAGTGTGTGATTTCAATGCTGCGTTCAACGTCCCTAATCCCGACGAGTTTGGCGTCCAGTAGAAGTACTCCAAGTGTAAATTAAACATAACATGTTTAGCCAATAATCCCCTTGTTGTTCGTGATTGAATACATTTGAATTATGATCGTCTGATAGCACCGCCAAGACAATCTCAATCCGAAACACAGAGCTAGTCTATTTGAGTTGCGTCAGAATTGTCCACTATTGCCTGCTATTTGAGGAGCAAGAGGATGAAGAGAGAGAAGATGAAAAGATCAAACCGAAGACTAAATGTAGAAGAGACTTTGGCATTGTTTCATGAACTGGGTGAAGGGGAATCGTTGCAGTACGTGTTTCCGAGTGGGACCTTTGAGGGAGTAACACAGGGGGCGGAGTCCAGTCGAAGACTGTCGCGGAAGTCATAGAGCTGTACTACCCGAGATATGTTTGATATCAGTCAGGTGTTTGAAGATACGTCGTTGTTTGTACTTATTGCTATAATCAAACACTTATTGAAACAGTGGAAAAGTCTCAGACTTGAGCAATGTGGACTGGAGCGAGGAGGAGTGTTCGTCTGATTCCGGCTATGAGCCAGAGGGACCATAGTCCCCGTTCTACCGGGTAGGCATAGGTTATTATTTTTTCACGTAGGCCTAATTTATGTTATTTCGGGTTTAGGGCTAGGTTGAATTAGTTTGCCGTCAAACGGATCGCGCCTCTGTGTAGATTAGATTAGATGGCTCTTTATTGTAGTATAGGTCCTATACATTCATGGAAGCACAGCTGCTTCAAAGTGCAACGTTGTGCAAAGTTTAAAATAGCAGGCAATAGTGGACAGTCCTGATGCAACTCAAATAGACTACTGCTCTGTGTTTCGGATTGAGATTGTCTTGGCGGTGCTAGTGCGAAAATGGCCTAACATGGTTTAAATATTACCTAGCTAACTTTTCTAGCTGTGTAAATAACACATCGTTAGCAAAATCAGACGATCATAATTCAAATGTATTTACGAACCACAAGGGGATTATTGGCTAAACATGTTATGTTTAATTTACACTTGGAGTACTGCTACCGGACGCCAAACTCGTCGGGATTAGGGACATTGAACGCAGCATTGAAATCACAGTGTGGCTGAAATGGAAAGAGACGTCTGATAGGCTACAGAGAAAGGCCCTTTAGAAAAAATGCATTTGTGAATCTAACCACGTCAGGAAACTCTAAAAATCCACACACAAATGTAATGAGGTTCACGACGCGTCTGGAGGTTTCTAAACGCAGATTCGACACTCTGTAAATAAATGTAACAACATTTAAATATGAACACTGCAGCTGTTTTTAACTAAGTATATTTGTGGATTTGTTTTACATTTATATAAAAGGAGACGTATTTGTATGTGCATCGGAAACAGACATTTGTGAACACTAATTTATTTGTGAACCTTTTGTCATTTATATATATATATATATATATATTTTTACATTTATATGAAACGATACATATTTGTGTGTGCATTGAAAAATATATTTGTGAACAGAGACATTATATAAATCGCAAAATATATTTGTGAATCATGTTGTATTCATTTGTGAATATTGAGAGTTAACTGACCCCATAAATCTCTTCAAGAATCTCGCGTGGCTATCAGAAGCCTACACACCCACTAATTTCTGACAATGTATTAAAATTGTAAACTAAAACCTTGGGTGTGTAAGTGCGTACACTCCTTTATAATTGGGAGTTGTAATTGTGTTAAGATGGAACTAATCGCATTTTAATCAATTAAATCCAGGATTTCACCGACGGTTTCTTTGTTGCATAGTGTATGTCAGTGTGCAGAGACAAGAATGGGCTTTTATTTCAGGCCTCAAGGCAATAAAAACTAGAAAATTTGAAAGGAGGTATAGACTCGATATGCACTGTATGTGAAGTTAACTAAAATTTTGCAAATGCATTCTGGATTGGGCCTTTAAATAGAATACAGTAGCCTGTCAAAGGATTGATGGTCTCCCAAGACATGGATGATTTTGGTCTCTGTTCTCATCACTTAACACCTACGTTGCCTAACGGAATAATCTACAAAAAATGTGGGGTATTCCTTTAAAGAAGGCACACAGTCTTCCTTTGGTCTAAACAAGCCATCTGTTCTTCACAGCGACACGCCTCTCTTGCTCTCTTTCTCAAGGCTGGGGTGAAAACCTCTGAGTTGGAGGAGGAGGGGGTGCTCGACACTGGAGAGAGAGAGAATTATCACTCATCCCTGTTAAAGAAGAATTTAAGAAAGCGACCATTTAGCTCATGAGCTTATCCAGAGTAGCTCACAATGAGCTCAACCCTAAAATAAGTCAGTGTTTTAAAAACCCTCTAAAAGTACAAGTGCTGTGAGTTTACATGTTGTTGTTATGGGAGGAAATAGAACATGTTAAAGCCTATATTTGATAGCATTTATGAAATATAGAAGATATGTATTTTTTAAACTTCATAGTGTACGTACTGGTCTTAGTCGCCTGCTGGAGAGATCCGGAGAACTGTGGCTACTGCCTCCACTTTCTGATGGTAGACCGAAATAGACAGAGACATGTAACAGTTGCAAGAGTTCAACAACAAACAACATCACCAGGTTAGCTAGCTAACGTTAGATTAGCTTGCAAGTAGGAATTATTTTTTATTGTGACAAACATTTTGACTGACTTTGTCTTCAGTAGGCGTGCTTGAGACAGCACCCATAATCACTTAAAATGCCTTGTTAGGTTATCACATGAGCTCATACTGGAATGGTGGCATACAAATTCAACATAATTTTCATTGAGGCCAATGACATATTGAACACATTGTCCAACATCTGCTGGGAGAAGGGTCCAGCTGCAGACCTCCACTCCAGTGGCGGCTGGTGCATTTTTCTCCAGGGGGGGCTATACCAAAAATCAAACAAACATGTACTAAGGTATCATCAGTGTATTTAAATAAATGAAAAGGCCTTTATTTGTATTTGCTGAGCTGAATGAACATTTGTTGTAATGAAACGTGCTTAAGGTAAGTTAAGGTACTTCAATTAGTTCTTTATAATAATTATCTTTTATACTACAATATGTAATGGTGAAAGACTAAAGTAACCGAAAAGTGCCTCGATAAGTGCAACAGAAATCTGACAACACAAAGCCCTGAGACAATGGCAGAAAATTCTGAACACAGTAAGACCTAATAGAAAATAACATTTAAGAAAAAAATAAATTAATATGGTATTACATTTGAAATACCCAGTGCCATCAAAACGCTGAGTGAACTGACTCAAAGCCATATGACTTTGCCACCTTGTGGCTTAAATGTTTTGTACATAAATTTTGCCCTTCTCTCCTTGAGAGATGCAGATTTCTCAATGACTCTATGGCACCACAGAACTTGACACAGTTTATTATTTTAGACAGGATGTGCCTGTTTTTGTCAACCTCTTCATTATGCTCACGGATCCCTGTCCTGTAGCCTTCATCAAGCTGAGCAGCTATGTTTACTTTCCCAAACATTTGATTTTTCTGATATGTGGTTTAAATCATTCAAACCTGTCTGAATCCATGCTGGGTCTGAGACCTGTCGTTTGAAAAAGGGTGCAGGAAAAGCAAAATAAAGCATTGGTGTCACTACATACAGTTAGCCAAGCCTTCCTACTAAACCAGCTCCTTGAAAACGACCGAGTATATTGTCTCATTCTGGCGCATTTTATGTCAGATGTACCACGAGCCACTCACTCTCTGCTGCCAACCAGTGGTTGGTGGTGTGTAAATCAGCAGCATTCAGATAAATGCTGTTTGTACATGCGCAGTTCGTTGGTGGGGGCGCAGGAAAGCTGCTATCTCTTGTATTGAGAGGAGCGAATTGCGCATGTACAACTTATAACGAGTCAATGGGCAAAGATTTTTGCGCCCCAGGCCGGAAATACGCAACCTAGCAGTAACTTTAGACAACGTAGAACAATTTTAATCTACATTTTATTGCAGATTATACATTCTACTCACTAACTATATAATATTTACCTCGCTCATTTAAAAAAAAAAAAAGAAAGTAATTTTTAAAGTCTTATTCAATGAAGTCTAGGATGTGGGGAGTGGTGGGGCGGCGCCCTAGCGCCCTCTATTGGCCAGCCGCCACTGCTCCACTCTCATCACCCTACCTCCACTCTCATCACCCTAGTTCTGTGAGCCAATGGGTTTTGAGACCTCCACTCACAGTACCCTTCTGTGAGCCAATGGGGGTTGAGCATGAGTAGTGGGGTTCCGTTGTATGAAGTATGTAAACTTTCACTTATTTCACCTTAGCAGTCCACCAAAATCTGTTTCTGAACAATTTTGAGGCGAGAAATAAGCTATCCAGTTGCTGAATCTTCACTCAGATCTACAAGGCCTAATTTAAAAGTTTGTTCCGACCTTCGTAAGTCAACGGCACTACTGCACTGCCGGTTGCCACCACTTTCTTGGCCGTGCTTCAAGCTAGTGGGGGACACCGAAGCGAAGCAGCAAAGGCGAAAACGACTACACATGTAAGTAACATAGTCTAATGCTTTTATGTCATCAATTTTTATATTAATAATATTACAATAACGCTGATAATGCTTTCATATTTGTATTCAGAATAAACGCTTTGTAAATAAATGCATTTACGGATCCGACTGCTAGCCTATTAGCTTACTACTATAATTTCCCATAGAGGCTAGCGAGTTAGCTAACATAAGCTTGCGATTTACAATGGCGTTATGGTGCATTCCCTCGTACTCGTACTTTACATTTGTAACATAATTCGGTTGATTTGTGCTCAACGTTACGAGATAAGTCTTTACTAGAGTGTGGTACTAACCTACTAACGTTAACGTAACTAGTTCACTGATATGCGCCGTTTCTCTTCACTAATGGCGCTGTAGTAGTAGTTGATGTAGGTCTCTAGATGGTGGGGAAGGGAGAGGAGAGGAGAGGACAATAGTCTAGTCTAAAATAACCAGATACCATGGTTGTAGAGTTTGTTTGTATCCTGCTAATGAATTCCTGTGCAATGTGTTGTGGTCAACAGAATGTGTGTTATTTGGTTAAAGTGGTTTTAAACCTCTGGCCATTGAGCCACATCTTAAAAATATTTTTGCTTTTGTATTTTAACCAGCCTATCTTACCAATATAACACAGAGACTTTAAACTGTTTTTGTCTTGTAGATCATGGCAAGAGCGCACTCCTGGGAGCTGAGTGGGTAAAAAAACACCTCCATCGGCTGAAGGGAAATGTAAAAGAACCTCCCTATCTCATGTTGGGATTGACACGCCAAAAGGAAGTCGAGGAAAAACTTCTTCAGGCACACAATGAAAACCACGAGGAATTGATTGAGAATTTTTTGTTTGTACATTTGGTTCATGTCGGAAGTCAGAGACACTCTTGAAAGTTTCAAGAAACCTTGTGAAATAGTTGAATAAAATAATTACCCTACCTACTGTGTTGTGAATGTTTTCTCTTTTTCAAGGTGTGCTTGGACCCCTTCAATCACCGCCTGCAGCTACACTGGAATTTGTCATTTTTAAAAATCTGATAGGTTTTACATAACTGGAGTGACAATTATCAATTTAATATTTGTAATATATCACTGTGTGTGTGTGTGTGTGTGTGTGTATATGTGTGTATATATATATATATATATATAGTCTTCATATATTTATAGACTTCTGAAAGAAAATACAATACTAATATTGATGTAGTTTAATATTTGTAATATATATCGCAGTATATAGTCTTCTACAATACAGTATAGTGAGGGTGATGAGCCCGGAGGTGGGTGAGCTCTGCTCTGAAGGTGATGAGTCCCACCCGACTACTCATGCTCAACCCCCATTGGCTCACAGAAGGGTACTGTGAGTGGAGGTCTCAAACCCCATTGGCTCACAGAACTAGGGTGATGAGAGTGGAGGTAGGGTGATGAGAGTGGAGGTCTGCAGCTGGACCCTTTTGTCTGCTGGAGCATTGAGCTGAACAGAGGACAACAACAAACCACATGGGGACTGAATAGATTAGAAGTTCATCCCTCCACAATGTCTTTTGACCTACTAAAAAGATTGACTAGATAACATAAAAATGTTACATACACTCTAACACATTTCCTGTAGGAACTGCTGACACGGGGAAGAACTTGCAGGGACAGAAATTATGCTCAAATTTATTTAAAGTTTGATACCACTCACCTATCCTGCTGTCTGCCAACCTCTGCACCTCCATAGGAACAGCCTGTAGTTTGTCCTCCACACAGCTAGGGGGGGTAGTAGTGCATGCTGAAGAGGACCTGGGGTCTGGGCTGGGGTTAGGGCTGGAGCAAGGCAGGGGGGCACAGGGGATTGGGATGGGGGGCGAGATGGGAGGAGTCTGAGTGGGGAGGGTCTGGAAAAGAGCGATATATCAAAGAAGTGATAAAGTCAATCAGAAAGACAGTGAAACATTTTTCTTTATATTTTAAGACAGCTTTTAGACACAGACTAGTAATATCAATGTCAGAAGTCAAATAATGAAATAACCTTAAAGCAGAATCTTGTGTTGCTTCTTTCCAGCTAATACTTTAATATTAGGATGGTGTCTGATAGCTATATCCTTGGGCCGTACCTCTGAACAAACCAAATGGAGCTGAGAGGAGACAATTGGTCAAAATCAAAGCTTTAGGTGCCTTTATAAGAGCCTGATCCAATCCATGAAATTAGGACCAAATCTATTGAGCACATCAAACTAGTCTCTGTCAAAGGCCTTCTCAGTGTCCCTGGGTAGACCTTGGAAAAAGACAACTTCAGCAATCTTCCCTTCATTTATCTTCATCTATCATGTAGTAGCTGTAAAGTCCCTCAGAAAACCTTTTAAATTACATTAGTCATTTAGCAGACACTCTCATCCAAAGCGACTTACAATAAGTGCATTCAACATAGGTAGGCAAGAGAACTACTAGAAATCATAAGTGCATTTCCTTCCTAAACAAACATCTAAGAGCATAACCAGTGCTAAGGTAAAAGTGCAATAAGTTAGCTACCTACTTTTTATTTAAACAAATGAGACAAATAAGTGAAGCAAATAAACAAAAGCTAATAAACAAGAGCTCAGACAAATAAGTGAAGACAAATAAGCAAGTGCTAAGAGGAAGGGTCAGGGTAGTGTTTCTTGAAGAGGTGGGTTTTCAGCCTGCGGCGAAAGATGGGCAGCGACTCTGCTGACCTGACATCACTGGGGAGTTCATTCCACCACTGTGGGGCCAGGACAGAGAAAAGCCGTGACCGTGTAGATCGGCCGCAGGGGCCTCTGAGCTACAGGGCAACCAGTCGCCTCGAGGCAGCAGAGGGAAGTGGTCTTGCATGGGTGTAAGGCTTGACCTACCTGGAGGTAGGAAGGAGCTGTTCCTTTCACTGCCCTATAGGCTAGCACCAGAGTGTTAAATTGGATGCGAGCTGCTACAGAGAGCCAGTGTAGAGAATGGGTAGGGTAGTTGTGTGGGAGAACTTGGGATGGTTGAGCTCCAGAGGTGCGTGTTACTGATGCAATGTTTGCCGAGAACGACAGTTGGTCATCCAGGGTAACACCCAGATTCCTCGCAATCCCGAGTTGACGTCACCACAGCATTGCCAATGGTGATGGACAGGTCTTGGTGCGGACAACCCTTACCCGGGAGGAACACCGGCTCAGTCTTGTCCAGGTTGAGCTTCAGGTGGTGCATCGACACCACCAATATATTATTAATTTCTTTGTTACTCATAATCGTCCATTTTCATCTTTTACAGCTGATATAAATTCTTTAGTAGGATCATTCTCTGCCAGTCGTGCCAGAAGATGGTTTGGCTTATTGCCTAGTTCACGCACTTCTGTTTAGCAAATTGGATGTCGCCCTCTGCTTTCCTTGTAATCTTGTCTTGCAAAAACAATCTAGTATTGTGGTCTATCAATTGTATTGTAACTGTGTGTATCTATTGTTTTTGCTCTTTAATACTTGTACAACACTTTGGTCAACCTTGGTTCTAGTCTTCTTGGAAGTAGTATTCTTTAACTGGGATAAAGTGATTTCTGCTTTTGTCATTTACCATGTATAAAATAAATGTGCTGTATGTAGAGGACTGTCACAGTAGCTGCACTCAACCAACCTTCCAGATTAGACATTTCTGAGATTCCCTATATGTTAAAGATATAAAATAATTATGCTCCGAGCTTCCAGACATAGTAAAGATGTAGAACAGAAATCTATATTCTGAGCAAAAACCAAAACAAACACTCAATCACTTTCACTAAAGCACTAGTTTTCTAAACTAACTTCAGCCGTGCACTAAAACTAACCCGTCTGGATCGCATATCAACCAAAGCCAACTAATAATATGGCAAAGACATTTGTGGTAACTGATCAACTGGGACAGTGACTAACGATGACTTAATAAAAGTGTATGGGGTGCATGGGGGAGCCTTACTATGCAAATAAAAAGAAACAGACTAGACAAGTGAAAAATAAATTAATGAAAAACAAGATAGGGAAGAGAGAAGACAGTCTACTAAAATTAGGATATCAAAAATAAAGTTTCCTCTCTGTACTCGTTGGGCCCCCTTGTTTCTTTCTGGTTGAGTCACCTTGTGCCCAAAGGTTTTCCAAAGACATTCTGGGTATCTTAGTTAGAAAAGTATAACCTAATCATCTAGAAACACTTTTGACTTATAGGATAATTCAATTTAATTAAGTGGGGAAAAACTCACTTCCACCTGTCCCTCTTCCTCCTCTCCCTCTTCTCGGAGGAGCTCTACCACCAGTGATGGAAAGACGCCGGTCCGTCCATCCAGCTCTCCCTCCCAGAAACCGTCATCCACCTAAAAATCACAAACATTAGCCTATATTGAGAGGAAGCTCGTGAAAAATTACATGCTAAAGGCAGTGGAATTAGTGTGTCCTGACAAGTAATCAGCTTTTCTGAGAAATACTGGACCAGAGAGAATTAGTGAGCTGGCTAAGGTGGCCCTGAAGTGGAAAACAAATTAGTAAGTCAGAAAACACACCAGAAACTGCACCACAAACCTGTCGATGATAGACTTTGATAAAAGTGATAAATTATGACTTTTAGGGAAAAAGCATACATGATTTTTGTTTATAGTTGTGGTTGCCTTATGATACCCAACCTTTTTATTTTATACCACTAGATTACGTAAAGTAAAGTAGTAGTTCTTGTGTACGTATAGCTAAAACTATGAGCAGAGAGAAATCCTGAGCTCTGTAACACACACCTTTCCCTGTCGACAGCGTAACAGGTGAATTAGCGCCCCCTCTTGGAATGAAAGCTCCTCTGCACTCTGGGCCTGGTAAGAGTACAGAGCTCTGGCCACACCTAAGAGAGGATTTAAATTGAACTTCATTAGAGACACACACACACACACACAGGGTGTGTTTTTATTGTATTAATGCGCATTAAATGGTTTTGTTTGTCAAAATCATCTTTGCAGCAAGAAGGAAATTTGTTTTTGTGGTTGACTGACATTGCCATTTTTTAGGCCACAATGGGAATGCAGCATTACTGTGGATGTTTTATATTGGTTATATTAATTACATTGATTTATAGTTGATTTGTATTTTGCAATTCTGTGTGCTGGTGGCCTCTTGATCAGATCTCCCTTGGAAGAGCATTTTACCATGAGAAGAGACGCACACACACCACTTACCTCTGCTCTGTCCCCTCCTGTTGTTCCCAGTGGAAGAGCCAGAGCTGAATGAACTGTCTAGCTGAGAAGCGTCCTCTGAAGGTAGACACTGGAACTGCACATAGCGCTCAGGAACATAACCAACCTGACCACAAGAGTTACAGACCTGGAGAGACATAGAAGAAACACCGCACAACATCTTAATAAGTAATTTAATGTAGTATTGTTGAGTCTTAGATAATATTTTATAAGATAAGTGAAAGAATCTGGGCGAATTTTGAATGCAAATCAACTTGTGTCAGGAATTTTTGCCTTGTTTCAATCACTGACACTTGTTTCTAGAAAATTCCTGAAAGAGATGAAACTGCATTAGAAACAAGTGAAATAATGTCACCAAAATGGCAGAATTTCCCCCTTGTTTTAAGAAAAGTAACATGTTAAGAGTGAACGTGAGACTGAATGACCTGTTAAGATGGACATTTTTAGCAGTGAAGACAGGAGGTGGTGGACGAAACTGACTGTGCAGATTGACAAACACATTGATGTAGGAACTGTTAACATAACGTGCAGGCTGGGGATTTCCCATTGTGAAAGGAGGACAAAAAAAGGTTGATAGCCACTGATCTACTGTTGATGACAGGAAAGGCAGAGTTTGGTTTCTACAGGAAGGAGTGTGTACAGGATTACACAGGAAGTGGGGAAAAACAGCATCTGCCTCTTTGTCATAAAGGTGTTGAAACATCAGGATATCATTGTCAAATTAATTGTGATACCTTGTGTAAACAGATGAGACCATGGTGGAGACGATTGGTAGCCTCTATTTCACACAAGTGGTATTGTTCGTGCTGGTGTTTCTCAAAATTAAAGGCCACATTTCCCATAAACCCTGACCCCCCTGCCTCCCCCTCCCAAGACAAACATGTTGGGAGAGATTTTTCCATCGGCCTTTCACTCCTTCCACTATCTGCCATAGCCAGAAAGAGTGAATAAGATGAATAGAGAATACTGAAGATAATATGACAAGTAATCAGACCAGCCAGACATAATGAAAATAATGCAGCAGATATATAAAGATGCAGTGCTTTCATTGACAGATTTACAGGTTGAACCAGATGTGAACCAGTGTGCATCGCTAGCTATTATGAGAGAACAAATAAACAGAAATATGTTCAGATGTGCAAATATGCATTGAAAGCTATTCACATCAGATTTATAGATGGATTTAATGCGTGCATAGAAAGGTGTGCAGAGTGTACAGTAACTTGATACTTGAATTTTACTTGTTTCCACGTTTCTACACCTGTTGCCCTAAAACCTGCTGGTTACTAATCACTAGAATTCCTAATGCAGGCTTGCAGTTTACCTTGGTTTCAGTCCATAGGATAGATTTTAGCCAATTTTAGCTTAAATAACCTTCCTTCCATAATAATAGGATAGATTTAGATGATAAATGTAAAAATAGCAGACTAAAATTCAAACTGATATGGGGTTCTGATGGCCAATACAGATATTCTTGGATTGAAGCTGCCAATAGTTGATGTTTTTTTCTTTAAATTTGACCAATTTCATCCCTACAAACTAGAAGTATTCAGTGTTTCCACCAGACTTTTATTCTTGCCAGAATGGAAAAGCCCCTGAAACAGCTTTGAGACCATAGGGCACTAAAACTCTCCACTGAAAACCAGGATGATAATAATAATAATGATGATAATAATAATACAACATGTGCATGCATACTTGTGTGGAACGTATGGTCGTCTCATTACAATCAGTTCAGGTTAAGGGCTGCCCACAGACAATAAATTGTACCATAAATCTGTAATCAAGCAAACTGCATCATAGCCATTATATCAGAGGTGGACGACACTGACTGGACAAGATTATATTTTTAATAAAAAGGCCAATGTCAGCCAAATATGTCTGAAAACATCAGAGCAGCTTTTACCTTTAGCCAGTCTTCCACGTCTCCATCTTCGATCACTTGAAGCTCCTCCCCTTCCATGGTTGATAGTTCATCAGCTTGGCAAGCCTACAGGAAGTCAAGGTTGTCAATATGAAAACTTGCTTTTCTCAGTGCCTTTTTTTAATGGAAATTACTTATTATTAACAAAATTGACATTACTCAGGTGCTGCACTCCGTACTTTTGATTGAATACAATACTCTGCACTTGCTGGATACATCAGCAATTGTACCTGCATTCCTGCATAAATTGGCCAATACAATTAGGCATTCACTGTTACTCAGTTTTATACCGATATTATGTCAACCTATATCTACAGTATATGATATATAGACTGCATCATATCATATAGATCCCCACCACCAATCATGATAATACAGTGGCATCTCTATTTATTAGACTGTTACCTAGAAAGATTTGATTTTGTGTTATGGTGTGACCAGACCATCAGTCTGAGAGATAAAGCTGGACAGAAACATGGCTGTTCAACAAGATGCTGATCCTCAGCATTCAAGCAAATCTACCAAAGAATGGCTCAGGAAGACGTTTACTGTTTTGGATTGGCAAAAGTCAAAGTCCTGACCTAAATCCAATTTGAGATGCTGTGTCAAGAAGAGAAAATCCCTCAAGGAAAATGTCAGAGACTAATCAGTGGCTGTAGCAGACGTTTACTCCAAGTCATCGCTGCTAAAGGAGATTACTGTTATTAAGTTATTGATTGAAGGAGTTCACCGATTTTTACACACAAGAATATCTTTATTTTTGTTAAATAAACCAGCTTTGTTAAATTTATTTGTGCATGTTCATTATTTGGGATATTTTCATTAGGGTTTGAGGTTTGAATAAGGATTTTATAAGGTTATTCCTCTATAATATATGATGGCCACCCCCTGTAGGGTAAACAAACATTCAAGCATGACTATGTACTGTATGTGTGCACTACCTGATAGCTATAGATAACTCTGCATGCTGCAGGGTAAACACACACTCCAGATGTTGAGGTCGGATCAGTGAAGATGTCTCCGTTCTCATCGTCATAGTCCTCGAAGTCTGTCAACTCAAACTCATCGTCCTGGAAAACACACAGGAGCAGCAGGACAGTGCTGGTGGATAAGGGAACCTCCATAAATTAGACCAGATTATTGAAACAGAAAATACAACATGGTTCCTTCTAGTCAAATGTTCTGTGTTCTATTGTTCATTGTATTTTTAATTTTTTTTAGTAGTGAATCCCAGTATTCTGCTGTTCGCTATCTTGCAACACTGTATGTTAGAAACCGGTGATAGGCACACTACATTACAAAATCATTCCAACTTTTCGCTGAGCACGTAGTAAGTCTGTGGGGTAGGTTTTGTGTGTGTGTGTGTGTCCATACTGAGAAGTCCTCGGTGGACTTCCTCTGTTCGCTGAGTCGTCTCTCTCTCTCCAGCTCTTCCTCTGCCTGGTTCATGGCGGTACAAAGCCAACGTTCAATGCCCATGACACTGTCTGATAACAAGGCTAGACGGGCCTCTGCCTTCACCTTGCTAACCTGAGAGAGACAGACATCAACATCCACTGACTTTTTTGCTGGCACACAATGCAACCTGCAATTTTCTTAATGTTTCCCAATCACAACCACATTTTTTATTTTGTTTCAATATAAACTACAAACTATTTACAGTATCAAAATGACTGAATGAGACTCTCGCTCTCCAGTCATTTATATTGTACTGTTGGACTGAGACAGGGACATTGCCATTTCCATGATTAGTTATGAATTGTTCAGTTGGTCAGTATTAATAATTGTAATTACTGGAATCATGTTGATCATTAATAAGATTATATCAGTGACAGATTGTACACAGTAAGTAGCAATAATAATGCAAACAGCACATTTTCTGCAAAACATACTTTCAGTGTGTAGTACTACAACAATGACAAAAAAATGACAGCTCTTCAAATCATATTGCAAACATAAAATAGAAATATCCATCAGGTGATGCCTGTGGTGGCAGAAATTGTGAAATTGCTTCTAAGCTTTTGACTACTGCCATTTCCTGTTAATGTCACATATTCCTCCATGGGTGACAGATAAATACCCTGTAGCACACTTTGCAATTTGCCTTGTATTCCATCCTCTCACGCAAAAAAAAAATCAGAAGTCGAACTTCTGCCGCCCTGCCAGGTTACGCCCTGTCCTAACCCAGCAATAGCCAATGACCATCATGTACCACTAGGTGTCATGGACACCTCAAAGTAGACAAATTGTAGAAGGTCAAAAAAGGCAGTAAATAAAGATATACTGACAGCAATACCAGTCAGTCAGGTGTATCCAAGTACCTTACTTGCAACATCTTTTCTACTGTCTCTTAATTTATTTGCAAAGGACTGGATGCAGGATGGCAAGAATGGGCCAAAAAGGATAAAACTGTGCTAATATGTAGTATCTAGATGTCGGTATATTTACCTGTTACCTGTTGAGCAAAAGCAATAAAAGAAAAATAATAAGTACCTTGGCTTTCCTGACACTCTCCTTCACCTCGGCAATCTTCTCCTCCACGCTGAGCCCTGTGTCCCCCAGCAAGAGCTTCAAACGACACTCTAAAGTCTGCTGGGCCTGGGCGAGAGAGAGAGCGAGAGAGAGAGAGAGAGAGAGAGAGAGAGAGGCGAACCACAACAATACATTCTTTATTGGAATGTAATTACCAACACACAGCATTTGAAACATATTTAGCACTTTAGATAGAGTATAAGAAATAACTTAATTTATTTTTCTTGACAGAAAAAAAAGAGGGTTAGGTTTAGATCCGAATAGATCCGATTGAATAGATCTGAATTTGACCAATCAAATTTGAGCCACCTGAATACAGTTTTTGAATATCTGAAACTTGAATTTTTGGATCTCAATTTGGAAACAAAAATGTGAAATTGAGTGTTTGAAACTGCAAAACTTGAAATATCATTTGAATTTTGAAGTTAAGTTAATTCAAAACCAATAAATTCATATACATGAATTTACTGCTGAGAACCTCTAGCTCAGAACCATGTTGGGGTTTTAAGTGTGAAATTAAAGTCTCACCCTCTCCCCATGGCTGATGATCTTGTAGTCTTTAGCAGCCTTGGCAGCCCATTTTCTGGCCTCCTTATCCAGACACCCCTCCCCTTCTGAACCACAACACTCCTGCAGAACACACACCTAGACAGGAGAGAGAAAAACATCCTTCTTTCTTTCCTGGATATCTTCTAGACATCTCCATGCATCTGTGCATCACCAGGTTTCTCGCAATGATGGGATGCACAAATTCTGACTGTCCTGCTTTTATACATTTAATAAGAGCCTCTGGATAAGAGCTTCAACTAAATGCCTAAATTGTGAGAAGAGAGGAAATAAGGAAGAAAAGAGCAAGGAGATGATTTGGAGAGAAGGAAGGAGCGTGAACAGGAGAAGAGAGGTGACAACAACAAATTTAAGTGCAATACACACCTACACACTGACACAATCTTATCTTGAAATTAATGATAAAAATGCACATTTTTAAAGATTTACTCAACAATGACTATGGCAAGTAAATTCTGTACCATTAATAATGGTAGAAATAATTTTGTCATATTACTGGTGAAAATATAACAAAACAAAAAACACTGTGTGTACACACACACAGACACCTTGTCATGTGGAGCTGGCAGGAAGGTGAATCCGGGTGTTTTGCTGAACGAAACAGATTCCTGTAGAAACTGCTGAACATTCCTCTCTCTGGTCACCTGACAACACGACAACCAATTAATGTTAACTAGGGGGAAAAAATGGTTGTTATTTAGTTATATTTACGCATTGGTTGATTTGTTTCACAAATCCCAAGTGAACCATAATTTATCAACAGCAATTTTGTTCACTAGTCATAAATTTGATGCGGGAAAGGACTTTCTATGGGGATAAACAAATATCATGCTTGAAAGTTTGTGAACCCTACAGGGGCTGGCCATTATTATTATTAAGAAGGAATAACCTCATGAAAAATCATTTTCTAAACCTCAAATCTTAATGGAGATATCCCAAATGAAGAACATACACATCCCTGTGTGCAAAAATATGTGAACCCCTTCAGTCAACAACTGGCATCTCCCTTAGCAGCGATGACACCCACTGGTCAGTCTCTGGCATCTTCCTTGAGGGATTTTCTCCCACTCCTCTACCAATTCAGTGAGGTTTGAGGTCTCACATGAACAGCCACTTCAAGTCCTGAGAGCATCTCAGTTGGATTTAGGTCACAGCATAGTGTTTTTCTTTCACCCACATGGTAACACTAACCTGACCATATTTCTCACATGTATTTATGGGAGTGCCACACAAACTCCTCCCCAAAGATCTGACCTTTGATTGGTTAACGTCATACTCAATCATTTACCCACCTGATTCTACTTGATTAACCATTGCAGGAGGAGGTTCACTTATTTTTATTTCTTTTAAACTATTTTTACTACATACACAAGTTCCTCTAAAAAGGATAGGCAATTGTAAATATGAATCCTTTTTTCAGATAATGCAGTTTTCCTGTACTTTGGTGGGAACATGGTCAGATCACATTCTCCCTATAAACAAAGCTTCAGGGTTGTACTGGAAACACACTGAGAAGAACCATTCCTCTCCTGGTCTCGGTCCAATTGCTGTGCTCTCATATGGACAAACAAGCCCAACTAAGGAAGAAAAATTCTCCAGAGTTTGAAATAACTGCTCTAAACCAACTAGGTGTGAAAACGCCCTCTGACAACTCACACGTTGAGGAGACAACGTTTGAGGTCTTTCTGCCCTTGGATTGCACACACTTGCTAGGTCAGAAAGGCTGGGCATATGTTGACTTTCCTTCAGTAAGATTTTAACCTTCTTGGTACTTTAGTTACACTGTAGCTCCCTTCCTTCTTACTCCCCTTCTCTGATCCTCTACAAACAACCTTTCTTCCTCCCCCTCTCTCCTCTTTCTCTCTCCTCCATTCCTCCCTCTATCCTGCACCCTCTTCTAGAGAGGAGGTGAGGAATGTCTTAGCTTCTCGGATCACACAGAAAGCACTGTGGGATGTTTTTACATGTAAAACAAATACCCAACACAAGGTTTTGATCAATATCAATATGGGGTTTTGAATATACCAATATTCTTGGTACTGATATTTTTTGTGCCAATATTAACTTTGTTTAAATGTGGCCATTTTCTTTCCCAAAAGTATTCAGTGTTTCCTGCAGAATTGTATTCTGTAAAAAAGCCCCTGAAACAGCATTTAGACCCTGGGACACAAAAAATGTCAATGCTATGGTTAGCAAGCTAGCGAGCAAAATTGATCAGATGCATCAGTGATGAAGTACAGAAATTAACCATATCCATTCAGTTCTGTTGAGACAGCCAAGTTGTACATTTAGACGCAATCAGCTGTTCATCACAGCCACTGTTATCCAAGAGCTGAGAACCTGCAATATGGTGGCCAGAGGGTGTGTTACATCACCAGAAAGCACTCTATTGTCAGAGCATCAAAAACACAAACATATTAAAGGACAACACCGACTTTTTGGGAAATTGGGCCATTAGTCAACTTACGAGAGGATAGGCAGAAAAAACAACACAGACTATCCTCTTACGTTAGATAATGCTAGTTGCCTTAACGTACTGTATGCTAATGTGTTAGCAAAGATATCTACCAGAGACACAAGATGATTTTGGTTGTACTCTGTAACATGTAAAAGGTACACTGGTTCTTTAAGCTCTCTCACACACTCACACACATACACACACAGTATATGCACACACTGAAATCACTCAGTGTCGCTCTCATGCATATTCATGCACACACACACCTTGGCGGCGTTGTCCCAGATTCTGCTGTATTCTCTGTGTGTGGCCAGGCAGACATCCATTTCTGTCCCACACAGCAGGGTGAAGTGTCCTCTCAACTGGTCATATACATCACCATCCATACGCTGGACAGAGAAACAGAGACAGAAGGGATTGTTTCTGTTACACCTCCAAAATCCAAAGCTTCAGAAATCAGGATGTCAGTTTCCTGCCCTGATCAGGAAACTAAACACAGTTGATGCTTGATGTTAGTAGATATGTAAATAGTGGGAATACAGTTCTCTCAGTTATTGGCACCCTTGCATTTCATGCATATAATGCATAATAGCTTCTGAAATAATAATAATAATAATAATAATAATAATGGTTCAAAAAATGAAAAGTGGCTATGGCCATTGTCAGAACAATTAGAACAATTCAAATCAATTTTGTTTGAGGAAATAGATTCTTATTTGCAGTGTAATTCAACTGTGACAGGTTATCCATTTTAAAGTGATAAAAGTCTGTTCTGTTTCCCTGGTTGTCTGTAAAAAATGGTCAATCAATAATAATGTTATTGTTATTATTATTATTTATTTAATCTTATTTTATTTATTTTCCCCCCCTCCCTTTTCTCTCTCTGTCTGTACAAACTATCCTGTTACTTGTCTCTGCCCTTTTATTTTTGTTTTTTGTTTTGTCTAAGTAAGTCAATATTATTTGTTGTCACTTTATTATCTGTTAGTATGTCCATATTGTCTGTCCCTGTAGGCACTAATTAGTGAATTAAAATTTCTTTTTTTTTTTTAAATGGTGAAGAGAAAGCTGTCTGAGGATGTCAGAAAAATTATTATCACCAAATATCAGCATTCACAAGGCTATGAGGCATCTCTAGAGACCTCGGTATTCCTGTTTCCACAGTACACAATGTTGTTAAGAAGTTCATGAAATTGTTAAGAATCTCCCAGGACGTGGTGGTATGGCAGGTGACATAGAAAGTGGCGCCAATAAACTGCAGACAACAAGCTTGTGTTTACTAACTGTGAACTGGGATGAGAGAGGCAAAATATCTAGCGCTCTAGTGCTCGCTCACTGCTGGAGACACTTTGCAGTTAAGTATACATACCCAACACAATTTAATTTCAAATAGGGTGAATCTACGTCATCTCAATTAGTGTGGATGGGACGCTCTTCTCTGTTGCAGCCCCACTTTGTAATTTAGGGAAACAAGATGGCTGGATTTTTAAATAAAATCTTGCATAATGCGGCTTTAAGTGAGAATCAAATACAAATACAGTCCTAAATGTCTACCAACCATATTTTACTGTAGCAATGCAGTATGTGAAACATTAAATGCTGCAAATCGTGTTGGTGTTGTTTTCTTTTTTTTAACATCACATCATCCCTACTAGCCTACTAGTAGAGAAATACCCTGGACAGGTCTCCAGTCCATCACAGGGAAAACACATAAACAGACAAACACTGATAGACAGACAAGCACACTAATGCTCACATTCACACCAATAGGCAATTTAGAGTCTTCAATCCGCCTGAGTTGCATGTCTTTGGACTGGGTGAGGAAACCCACGTCAACACAAGGACAACATGAAAACTCCACACAGAAAGGAACAGGACCAATTTTCAAACCCCAGACCTTCTTCTTGTTTTGGATTGTGGTGCTGGTTTGATTTACATTTACTTAACAGATTAGACGCTTATAATCCAATCCAAAGGTTTACAATGTGTCTGTGTGTGTGTATGTTTGTGTGTCTTTGTGTGTGTGTGTGTGTGTGTGTGTGTGTGTGTGTTACCTCCATAATGTGCGGCAGGTCAGCAGTATAGTAGTGATGGTGATGGGCGTTGATGGCTGCTAACATCAGCAGATATTCATTACGCACTTCTGTCAAACGATTGTCACACTCCCTCAACCTAGCACTGAGCTGGACACACACACACACACACACACACACACACACACACACACTGTCACTCAAAACAGACAGACATTGACAGTCTTTGCTGGTTTTTACAAACCCCATGCAGTGCCAGGGTATCTGAAAGTGTCATCAAGTTAAATCTAAGACTTTTTAGAATGCCATTTAGAATGAAATATGAGACCAATTTTACTATTGAAATAATGTATATGTTACAGTAAATGTGGGAACTTGGTAAATGTGTACATTTACCGGTAAATGTGCACATTTCCCAAGGTAGATCTGGTAAATGTGTACATTAACATGGGTGGAAAATGCTAGTCACAGTAGCGGGGCTCTCTCACAGTCCTTGAGTGTCCTACTGACACTTTCTTCGTTGATTGAGAGTTGTGCTACAGATATCGACGGAAATTGCTCTGTTAGAGTCTTTAAAATTACATTTAAATTATTTAATTAAGAGGCAAGCATGTTTTGACATCAACAAATTTTACACATGGATGGAAATGAGCTGAGTAGGCTACTGCATCCACTACTGGACTAAAATATAAAATCAGTCAGGCATCAATTTATTGGCCAAACTACATCTACGTTGAATACATAGTTTGTCGACACAGCAATGTCTTATCTGCCTACCAAAAGTAAATAGGCACAATGACACCAGTTTGGAGAAAAAATGTGATGCAGGTCAACCTGGAGAGGATGCATGAAAACTTACCAAATGCTGGTCTGCCGTTGCCAGGTTTCTGATGTCATAGCGTTACATGAATGAATCTCCCAGTCTGTCAGATCTCAGTTTACTATAGTAAACTGGAGGAACAGGACTGAGAGAGCCTTGCGCTACTGTGACTAGCGTTTTCCACGTTTTACCAGAGATAACTTGGGAAATGTATACATTTACTGCCCCACTGGTAAATGTCCTAGCCTCTAGTTTAAGGATGTAATTCTGGAGAAAACACTGTTATGCAGTACATTATAATACAGTCCAGTACCTTAGCACTCATCTTCTGTAGTCCCGTTCTAAAGTGGAAGATCCCATGCTCGCTCTTCCTGGCTCTAGAGGACAAAGTTATAACATGTTCATGACATGTTAAAATAACTATCTGTCAAACAACATACATTTTTTGCATTAGGGTTAGACCAAGATATCAGTTTACAGTTTCTTAATAAAGAATATTTCATTGTTATTGTTTTTCGTTTTTTTTTTCCCCCAAAATGTAATGATTTTAAATATTGGCACAAAATATCAAGTATAGGCAGTTTCTAGCCCAAAATATTGGTATCTGCCTCCAGAAACCCACATTGGCAAAACCCTATTATGCACATTTTCTTTTTCTGCTGGTTTTGCCACTTCATTTGAGTTGTAGCATGTGATTTATCCAAACCTCAGATGCTATTTTGTTATAGCCGCACCTTTACATCTCCCTTACAAATTATGACATATTAATCCTTTTATAATCCACATTTTAAACTTTCGAATCTACACTTTACTTAATTTGTTCATAAACACTGCATTCTCTGCTGCTAAAGCCACCTATTTCTCATGGCTAATCAATGTCAACAAAAAATTCAAAGTTCCTCTTCGATACAGTAGCAAACATTACTCAAAAACCTTCTCCTCCTCTTAGCTCCTCTCACTTCCACCCCACCACCTCATGTTGAGGTGATTCGACAAAGCCTTTTAATATAAATTCTAGACTGTCCTTTAAATTCCTTTAAATGAAATACCTTATGTCCCACAATTTGGATAATGATAGAAATGAGTTTCATGTTTTTGATATATCACAGAAAACTGAAGAAAAGCAATAATCTGATTCCTACTGATCAATCTTGCATTTGGGTGGTATGGTATGTGTAAGAACCTCTTAAAATGAGTTAACTGATCTTTTCATGACTGTATATGGGTTAGTATCAAACACTCCTTTCTCTCTCTCTCTCTCTTTCTCTCTCTCTCACACACACATGTGCGTGCACACTGACCTGCCCTGTGCATCATTAGCCTTCTCTCTAGCCACGTTGGTGATGTGACTCAGTTGGTGGTAGCTCTTTTTGACCCTGTGCAGTTCCCGCAGAGCATCCACCACTTCTCCCTGTACCCTCTGGAGCTGCTCCAGGCCCTAACACACACACACACACACACACACAGAGACAATATCATTAGTTCCTCTTCCATGGTCACAGTTTTAGAGAAGGACACACTTCTGCTTAAAGTAAACCACATCAAACATATTTAAACTGTTATCACCATACAAAACTTCCGATGCATGCTTGGTACTATACAGCAATATAATTCACATCATTTCTTTTTTACTTATATTTTTACTCAGGTTTTAATTGCCTAACCAATGCAGGTGTCACAAGAAGCTGTGTGGATTTATAGTCTAGGAACATGCTCAATTCAATGTACTTAAATTGTCGCTTGGCTGCTACAATTAAAATGGACCTAATGAATATCTGATCATATTCTGTGTGTGTGTACACGTGTGCATCTATCTCACTCTCTTAGCTCGGATGTCCTTTGCATTGCGAAGGCTTCTGGAGGCTTGTCCAATCAGAGTGCGGTATTCCTCTGCAGCAGCCAATCGTGATGCAGCATTCTGAGCTGTAGCATCCACCACTGATCGCCACACATTAAACACACTGCTGGAAATACACACACGCACACACACACAAGTACTTACAAACCTGTAAAGTCTTCCATGGCACAGGACTAGACACCACTGGCTTAACGGAAAAATTGATGCACATTACGATGTCAGAACACATTTCTGTACATAATCTGTGCAACTAAATTTCCAAAAAGTTGTTATATGTTGCTGCTTCAACAACTCAATCATTAAAGTTTCATCTAATCTAAACAAAGACATCCAGTGTTACATTCTGTTTGCTGCAAAGACCATATTTGCCTCACATCTTGACATTATCTACTGGATATGTTTCTGTGTGTGTATGTGTGTGTGTGTGTGTGTGTGTGTGTGTGTGTGTGGGTATGAGTATGAGTGTGTGTACATGGTTACCCAGATGTGATGGTATCAGCTTTTCCTCTTTGCAAGTCTCTCTTCTGGTACTGGACTGCCAACCTCTGAAGAGCCTGGAGATACACAGTTTACCACAACATAAAAACACAAAGCCCATATAAACAGTACGGTGCCTGGGAGCCATGACAGGAAAAAAATTCAAATGTCAAGGCAATTTACTATATCAAGGACACAAGATGCTATGCTTGTATGGAAACAAGATGAACCCTGTGCCCTCAATTTAACTAATTCAAGTGCCCAAGATTTACATTGTTCCCTCCTTTTAATCAATTTGTTCCCATATTTTCATTCTCTTGTGCACATAATTTCATAATTAGTGCAAACAAATGTGCAGACGTTTTTTACACATGCGCTTGATTTAGCTTATCGAGCAAGTTTCACAACTGATTTTAGCGAAGTCATAGCAAAGCAGCTCATGATCAATCATATCAAATGAAATCAAGTAGCACGCCTCCCACTATCTTCTTCTCATCTATTTCCCTCAACCAATCATCAGTCAGTTGGTTGATATGGATAATTTTCAGCTGAGCATTACATCTTTCACTTTGTGAAAAGCACAAATATTGATGAATGCTTACTTAGGTTAGCCCAAACAATGTACACACAAACAAGAACAAACAGTTATACACACATACACACACAGTCACATGGGTAAAAACTAAAGCACTGAAATAGTGCTTCTAGTCGATAAATGATGGGCATTTCCAGTTAAAACATGAGAGATGCCAGTAATGCACCTAATAGTGGACTAGAATAGTGTGTGTGTGTGTGTGTGTGTGTGTGTGTACTCACCTGACCATACTCTTTCTCTATGGCTGCTCGTTGTTTACTGAAAGACCTTGGGGGAAAACACACACACACACACACACAAATACACATGTAATTTAACACCCTTTTTCATTCTCCTTCATTGGTCTCTCTCTGTATGTCTCGCTCTCTTTCTCTCTCTTTCTCTCTCTAACAGATAGAGGCTCAAACATCATTGAAATGTACTCTGCAATATAAATTCCCGATGAACCTTTTTCACAAAGGTTTGAACATAACAAAGCACAGGGAATTATAATTTCCTCATTATCTCATTATAACTATCAATATAACTAGAAGGAAGATCTTGTTATGAGAAAATATCTCACCATAATGAGGAATTATTTAAATATTACGAGACATTATCTCAATGTAATGAGAAGAAAGATCTAGTTATAATTAGAAAGTACTTAGATACAACAAGAAAATAAATCTCATAACGAGAAAGGCTACAAGGCTTGGTTAGAAGTCTAATTTATTGGATCAGCTCAATGGCCATACGTAGGCTACCACCTCCAGGCTTTATACTCTGAATGGACTGATCTTAATTTTTCTTTATTCTGTGATGTTTTGCTATAGCTAGAGCCCAAAAGAGAATGACATCGAAGGAGACCCTGCCCAGTCACAGATCTTAGGTCTGTTTTCAGCACCATGGAGAGCTACCCGTTTCCGGCAATATACCCCAGCCTCATTAGATGCTTTGTTTTCTTATTCAATTGAATTGTTGTTGATTTTCAAAGACAGCTATAGATTTGTACATTTACATCTACCTTTAGGTTATTGCTTTTATGAGAACGACAGCTTTTTAAGAGTCTGATTATGGGTGACTTTAATATGGAGACCATGGGGAGAAAAAATGAATTGTTTTCATAGTTTTTCTTTGTTTTTCTTCTCATTATATCAAGATTATTTCTCGTTACATCAAAATTATTGCTCATTATAAAGAGATCTTTCTTCTCATTATCAACATAATTTCTTGTTATAATCATAGGCAGAGTTTGACATTGGAGCTGGGGGGGGGGGCAGACGACACAATACTTTATCGTGTCATCAATGCACTGGCCAACGATAGAGCAGCACGGTGTGCACGGTAATAGAAGACAATATCAGCCGAGTTTGCCACAACCCAGCTAACACATTACGTTCCCATAACATTCCCGGAACGTTCCTTCCAGGTTTCTATTTGGTAACCCTAAAAACGTACCACCAAACCTAGACCAAACCTAGACCACCTCGTCCTATACCACACATACACGGGCGTGTATTTTGCTCCGACACACAATTGATATATAGGCAGCAATACTGGCAACCATACTGCTATGGTTATATCACATCCAATAAACTAAAGAATAACCAGAAAGACCCAGCCTGTTCTGACCAAGTCAGATGTCATCATTTGTTTGTAATAAATAAATTATATTACTAATCTCACTGACATTAAGATGCACTCAGTGCATCTGAAAAATGAGGCATGAATAGGCCTACTTACTCAAATACAAGTTACAGCGTGCGCGCACACACACACACACACACACACACACACACACACACACACACATATATACAATGAGACAGAAAATGCTCAGCAACAGTATCGCCTGTTGTTAGATATTAAAATAACCAGTGTAATAACAAAGAGGAAATTATAATGCCCTAGTGGCAGCAATGAGCTTCAGTAGTGTTGTACCTGATCTCCTCCAGTAGTTCAGTGTCTAGCTGTTGTTTGGTCTGCAGTTTGTTGAGCTGCTCTGAGAACACCATCTTCATCCGCTGGCTCTCCTTCACCTGAGCGCACACACACACACAGACACGCGCGCGCGCATACACACACGCACACAAATGGACAGTCATAAACAAAGGGACAGCTGAAATTAGTGTTATTGTCTTACTCGCTGATAATATCACTATAGAGGTTTTACAGTTGCATGACGAGTTTTGCATCTCTGCCAAGAATTGCATTTACATCGCGGGAGCGCACAGAACAGTCGTAGTGTGTGTATAGAGTTTACACTGTAAAAATCAAATAATTTTCACAACACATAGTGTGGGTATTTAAGAGTTTACACACGCAGGGATGGAAAACTCGCCATAACACCGGTCTTAACTTCAAAGTCAAAATGAGTCATCTAATTATCCCGGAGTAATGAACTATTTTATACATGCAAATATGGCTGGGAAGGTTACTTTTAAAGGTTCTTAAAGGTTGCTGTGGCACTATAAATCTAATTTCACATGACCTGACTAAAATGAATAATCAATAACATGCACTGGAAACACAGTAACAAATTCTGATAACTCTGTTACTTTCCCTCCATATTCAAATCATAAAATTTAGACAATTCCTTAAAATTCCTGACAATTCCTGTTTAAAGATTGTGTAAAGTTAGTTTTGGGCCGCAGGAAAACTGGAGAAACTGTTGGAGCTCAATGGAAAGTTTCAGAACCCAGCTTCAAGCTTTGACTAGTACCCTATAAAAAGTAATGTCTCACTTCATGTACAAGTCTGTAAATGAATGCAAAATTGCCCTAAAATGTATTGTACATGCGTAGATGCCCTTCATTCAAAATATATATTGAGTGGCTAAAAATATTGATATTATATACTTGCAGATAGACGTCAACGGCACGTAACGTTACTGTAGGAAGAAGAAAATGTATTTCCGGGGTCCAAAATATATTTAAACATATATTAAAATATACGTGAAGTGATTTTTTTTTGCAGTATGGGAATTTTAATTGAAATACTCACTAACTGAAGTACTAATTCTAAGATAGATAGGCTAGTGGAACTGAAAAGAAAGTAGCGGAGACAGGTCTAGCTATGAAAGAATAGAATTAAAAAAGGTAGACTGATATTCAAGCACTATTTAAGCACCTTCCAATGCCTCAAAATGTAATATTGGCTACTCTTCACAAAATGATCTCATAGCACTGACTTACCGTTCGGGGAGGTGGCTGCATGGCTGGAGGCTTATAGTGTCTGTTATTTGTCACTTATATTTCAGCTGCGCTGTGTTCACTGTCTCTCTCGCGCGCTGTATGTGTCGCTCTAGGACTCTCTCTCATCCTCGCCCTCGCTCACTCACTCTAGTGCTACTTTCAGGTACTGTCGAAAATATTAAAATTCGTCGGTGAGCGCACTTGACCAACTCTGCAAAGTAGTAAATGTGACTGATACTTGACTTGCCGATGCATTCAGAGGGCAGACAGCATGGGATCTGTGTCAACAACTGATGGTAAAAGTGATGGGTTGTATTATCATATGCTATTGTTTGGAATTATGTGTATGTAATGAGTAACCATTGTATGTTTCTGTTTCCACTTAGTTTAACTTTTATGTGTCATGCAATTAATTTAATTTATAGTAAATTAAAACAGAATTGTACGTGCCTGATGTACTACTGATTTCTAAAATAAAACAACAGCAACTAAAAAACACTGTTATTACAAGGTCCTTTTTGTTTTGTTTTTGACTGAAAGCACTTGAATGCGAAACAAGACCGAAATGATAGGAAGTAGGATCAGAAGGCAGCATCACTCTCTGGCGACACCTTGTGTCCAATAATTTTTTCTTTTCCTTTTCTTAGAATGCTGTGTTTTCCACAATTTTGAATTTGGGATGATTTTGATAAACTGATAAAGGAGTTGTTGGCTTGTAAAATTTGATGCTATTCTCTTTGTACAATTGCAATACTATAGTAGCAGTAGTGTACTTGAACTAGACGGTGCTGTGCCCTCTATTACCTGGCATTATTTATTGATCAGCTTCATAAGAATTTAACTATTGGACTAAAATACGGTGGCCCTGAGAGCTCAACGTGCTGCAACTTAAGAAAACACATGCAAGTAGACAAAACACAAGCAAATTAAGAAAACAGCTTCATCAATTTGACAACACACGCAACACATTAAGAAAACATCTTCATCAATTTGACAACACATGCAACAAATTACAGACAACACAACACATTACAGAAACACGCTACAATTACGCCAAACGACAACGGAAGTGTTTCCAGAGGACTAACCATACGGCGGCAAACCTGACTGCAGGAGCGCTGCAGGCGGAAGTGCGCGGAGAGACGGGGCTCTCATGCTGTAACTGGAGTACTGAGCTGCAGTATTACACTATGTGGGTCTCTGGCAACATTTCAGTTCAACTCCTATCAGTTTAATAGGACAAGAATGGAACCGGTTTTAGACGTAGGCTACGCGATATGAAATATAACAGTTGCTTGTCTTTCATCTCACGAATCACCTGAATGTAGAATAAACTTTTCCATCATATAGAGAGGTGCCTTTTAAGCACCATTTGGTGTCTCTTAAGCATTAAAGTGGATATTTAATTATATTTAATTTCATAGGTGCCTTTCTCTGACTTTTTCAAATGGGACCAAACTGATTAATCTAATCTTTCACCCTGGGATCCAGACCCAGGAAAACATATGATTACTCTTGTGATGTGGATTTTGGACCCGCCGGCAATACACCCATGGTCCATTTTGGGGTCTCCAACCATAGTTGAAGCAAAGTCCAACTTGTCAGGTTCATGTCTTTGATTCGTTGAATGAGATTCTCTCCGCTAACCTCCCATCCATAATTACTTGAACAATACAGGAATTCACTCTCCGTGGGAGAGTCATGTTTCAGCTTCATGAGAGACATCGTGGACCCAGAAAGCACTAACATGTAAAAATGAGGCTGTGTCAGTACACAGGGCATGATTTATTAAAAACAAGCTTTAGACCTGAGCTGCATGTTGTGCTCCTTCACTCACCAGAATGCTGCATTCAGCTGTTAAAATGGTAAAAGTGTGGGCAGAACGCCCCCTACTGGTGTGGGTTGAGAACCAATTTGCAGCCCAGTCACTCTCGTCAGCTGGAGAGCTGACAAAGGTTGGACACCTTTGGGTGCCAAGCAGCATGGCTGTATTGTCCAGTCTCCTCAACAGTCTGGGTGGCCTGGTGGGGTTATATTACATTACATTACAGTAATTTAACAGATGACACTGAGAGTCTCATACTCTACCAACTGAGCTAACAGAGTGTCTATGGACTCACAGGGATGCTCATTGTTGGGAGCTTAGCCAGGATCATCCTCATGCCGTTGGGCTTGTTGGGGTCCTGGACCAGGTTGGACCGGCACAAGGATTTCTCCTGGTACTGGACATGGTCCAGTGGCTTTGCAAGAGAGGAGTTTGGTGCTCTGACTCTCTGCAGGATCATCCTGAGGGAGTTTGGCCTGTTGGGATCCTTTACTGGCATGGATCTCCACACAAAGGAGGAGTCCTGTTGATCAACCTGATGGGCAAAACATAGTGCTGCTTTGGCTGATTCCCAAACAACTTCATGAAAGAGGCCTATGTGGTCTATTTCAACATAGACTTGCATTACAACAAGTTCAAAGTTTATTCATCAAATGAACAGTAACAGTACACAGTATCGGTTGCTCTTCTCAGCAACAAGAAAAAAAAAAGTACAATAAATACAAGTACATTTAAATAAAAATACAATAAAGTCAAATAAAAGTGTCTAGTTAAGATAAAGTGACATTGCACAATTAAAGTGACAGGTTGTATTAGTATCTACAGTATACAATACAATGTAGTTATACATTAAATCAAAAATAAATCCATGAATGCATATTGCATGGTTTGGGTTTCTTTTTTTACTTTCAGATATTTATTTAAAGTTGAAGGTAAGGATAGAAATTCATCAAACATTCAAATAAAACTGAAAATTGGGTCATTGAGTAACATCCAACATCCAATACCTTCATACATTCATGCAATGAGTGGATAGCAAAAAGTAATGGGTTTTTTAAAGGGTTATTCAAATTTTTTTTAAATAAAATGTATTTTTATTACCAGTCGTGCTTAAGGATTTAACAAGGTTATTACATTTTGGTTGAGATTCAGAATATTAACATTTAGAAACAAAATAATTACCATACAATAAAGAAAATCACGAGATTCATCAGCCTTTTCCTTGTGATAAAAATAACAAAATACATACGTTACACATATAAAGCCAAGAGCCAATCAGCTGCCTACGTAGCGTCAAAGCCCGTCTCCCTTTCGTTGTGATTGGTCGACGGTCACATCATGTTCGATACTTTTAAAACTATTTTTTTTTGTTTTGATTCAAATCAGTTTTCTCCTGGTAAGTGAACTGTTCAGACGGGTTTACTTCGTTCGGAGGAATTTCGGTCACTTTCGTGTTTCAGAGACTTTTAAACACTTTTCTCTCGTCTTTGATGTTCCTCTGCAGGTGTCTGGATGCTTTTTATCAGCTTAACGTTACTTAGACCTAGCACTGATACGGGCCGTTCACTTGTACGGGAAAGCGGCATGCAAAACACATTTTTGAACGCCGTTCAAATGTTTTTCTCTTAATAAAAATCGCCTTTCTGCCTCCCGTTGGTATTAAAGTCAAATATTTGGTATCACTTTGAAAGAAGCACCAACACAGCAGCCTTTTCTGTTTCTAATATTCACCTCTCCCATGGTTTTGTGTGTCTGTTGACTCATTTATCGCAGCACTACAAGGTCCGAAGCAGTTCAGTGTGTCGTGCAGCATAAATTACCTGCGGTTCCTCTGGTGTGCGAATGGATTCTGCTGATGATGACATCACAGAGACGCTCACCAACCAGAGACAAGCAGCTAAATTGGGAGAGCACTCCGTTATCATGGAGTCCAATTAATAATTGGCCTTTATGCTTTCTCTTATTTGTTATTAACCGCAACACATCATTTCACTGTCAGTTTGCAAGTGGAAAGAAATCTGGAAACAGAACAAAAGTAATCTGGAAACAGAAGTATGGAAACATTTATTTTGAACCAAATATGACTTTTTAACAAGTATTTTAACTATATGGTGTCTGTGCTTTGGTTTAAATGCATTCTGTCACATTTAAGTGAACAAAAGTAGACCAGTAGAATAAAATGAGGGGAAAAACAAGCATTCAAGAGGAAAACTCTGAGATGAGTTATTAGATAAGCAAAACATCTTAATCTGTATCAAGTCAGGTCGACACAAACCTTTTAGACAAATATTTTACCAAGTAAGACATTAAAAATAATTTCTCATAAATATCAAAATAGATCCTTTAGCATGTAAAACCGTCCTGATAAACGTTACATTTATTGCATAGAAATGTAGTGATAAGACTAGAAGAGACTGAACATTTAACATCCTTTCAAGTGCAACGTAGTTCCTATTTAAGTAATTAGACTGGAGCCATTTTACTGGGGCCAGCAGAATGTAACAAGGGCCCAGTAAGGGAGCCCTTAGTGGAGGATCAGAGCCAATCGTGGATTCCAGATTTAAAAACTACAGCTCTAATTTCATAAAACAGACCTCTCCTGTCTTGAAAACATTCTGATAACCATTGGAAATGTTTTTTTTTATGTGAAAAGCTTATTGCATTCAAAACCAACTAAGACCTAATGGATTTTAATACACATTAAAGAAGAAAAGAAACAGATTGACCCCCCCATCACATGTACAACTAATAAAACTCACCTCTCACATATCTCTATAACACTTGATATAGACACTAGAGTACAAAAATAAAAATACCGAAATATTTTAGGCTGTATCATCAGAGACCAACATCGTTTTAAGTGTAGGAAATTAGAGCACTTTTCAGTTCAATGAAACAAAACAAAACATTTGATCATAACAACAAATGGTTGCAGGAGTGTATTATCGGTAAATCATCTGTACAAAGAGTAAGGCAGCTTATTGCAAGCTGAAGTGCTTTAGATTAGACGGAAATCTCAACGTTACCAGGCTCCAATTACTAAAAAAACAAACAACCTATATATTTGATTTTTCAAACTCTTACTACTCTTATTCATTTATAGAGTACTAATGATAAAACAGATTTTCTTTCCAGGTGTCAAAATGCTCAGTGCAGCTTTCACTATGGCTCGGATGGTTTCCTCACAACAGACTTGAGGACTCCCTACACAAATTAAATATGATTTGAAACGGATTAGTTAGTGATCAGTGAGCCTGAATGGAATTGATTGGACTGCTGCCAAACAGCAAGCCCAACTCATATTGTACTCCATGAGACTAAATTGAGTGATCCTTAGAAGTAAAAGTCCAATTTTAGAGTGAAGTTTTCAAATTTCCTCATGTAGGTAAAGAAGTTTTGAGTTAATTCAGAGTTAAAAGCAGGAGAGTTTGTGTAATTTCAGGACACATTTCACACCAATTACAATCAAGTCAGATGAATGTTCAAAGAAAATGTTAAATTGGTCATTTTAATAACTGACCCATATGAAAGGACTGTAGTGACGTTTTTGGGAAATCGGCCCGTTGGTCAACAAATCTTTTATGTGATGAGAGGATTGGCAAAAAAAATTATGTTAGATAATGTTAGTTGCCTATGGGCACCTAACATACTATATGCTAACACGTTGCACGGGACAGAGATATCTACCAAAGACACAAGAGTTTTTGGTGCTACTCCTATCAGAACATGGAAAAGGTAAGTTAACCGGCCCGTTGGTTGTGGTCCTTTAAATGGGAACACCCTTAAGTGCATGAAGCAGAGGGGGTCTTCGTGTTGGGAAAGGTAGTGGGTGTTATTGGACTGGATTGCCCATCATCTCAACACCATCGTCATATGAAGGCAACAGGACTCTTTTTGGGAAACTAATGGGCAAAAGTCCCTAAGGAGTTGTAACATTGTAACATCATAGTGGCAGGACACCTTTGAATAGCGTTTATCAACACCATGACACACAACATGCAGGCTGATGCAGGGGAAGAAAGCACCTGGACTTCTTTCCATCTTGTTTCCTTCTGGACAATACCTGAAGGTGAGATGCTGTGCTATGATTCACTATTTATGTGCTACACTAAGTTACTATTCAGAAAAGAGTCAAATGCCGTTCTTAGTATTATTAAAAATGGGACAGTCACACACGTGGGCATGTGCACACACAAACACACACACACACACACACACACACACACACACACACACACACACAGGGTTGTGAATATAAAGGAGTGATCATCAGTGTTGTGTTAGAGTAACATTGTTCTCCACTAAGAAGTAATGTAATAATGTAAGAATAGAAAAAAATACGTTTTTACCTTTTCTTCACCCCTTCTAAATAACACACACACACACACACACACACACACACACACACTACACTATCCCAGCCACCCTGCTTCTTTTAGCTAGAACCAGTATTTTACCTTTTCCAGGCCAGTTCCACCCTGTCGGAAACGACACCTCAGGGAACGTGACTACGTCACCAACGCGGACAACGCGAACCAGACAGCCAATAGCAACACGACACTACTACTGTATATATGTCTGTGATTTTCCAACTCCACTGACTGTCCAGACGTGTTCACTTTTAAGTGTCCTCTGGAAACACTTCTGTTGTCGTTTCGTGTAATTGCAGCGCGTTTCTGTAATGTGTTGTGTTGTCTGTAATTTGTTGCGTGTGTTGTCAAATCGATGAAGATGTTTATTTAATTTGTTGCGTGTGTTGTCAAATTGATGAAGATGTTTTCGTTTTCTTAATTTATTGCAGACCCCGCCTCCCTCAGCATTTTGTCTATCCTGTTGATGTCTGCGGCTTTAATGCTGCTGCCCCAGCACACAACCACAAAGAAAAAGGCACTTGCCACCACCGACTGATAGAACACGTTCAGCATAGTCCTACATACGTTAAAGGACCTGATTAATTTGGACTGAGAAACAAGGGGGAGGGATGGGACTATAGTTAAGCAACTAAGTTGAAGTGTCTGCTGCTAAAGCTGCATTCTTCTGCACTAAAATTCAAACTTCTGCTTCCAACCCTAAAAAACTCTTTGAAACTTTCTCTTCCCTCCTCCAACCCCCACCCCCTCCTCCCACCTCCTCCCTCCGCCCTGACGACTTCGCCAACTTCTTTGACAAGAAGGTCAACGATATCCGATCCTCCTTCCCTCACCCCCCGGCTGGTGCCCTGCGCACCAACCGCACCTATCTGCCTTCCACCCATCCCTCTCTACCACCCTCTCCACCTTTTCCCTTCCCACCTCCCTCCCTATCCCATTTTTCTCCCCTCTCCCCAGACGAGGTCCTTCACCTTGTTACATCTAGCCGCCCCACCACATGCTCCCTTGACCCGGTCCCATCCACTCTGCTTCAGTCTACTGCACCTGAACTCCTTCCCTTCCTGACCCACCTCATCAACACGTCTCTGGTGTCTGGATGCTTTCCCTCTGCTTTCAAGACTGCCAGAGTCACCCCCCTTCTGAAGAAACCAACACTTGACCCCTCTGAGGTCAAGAACTACAGACCGGTTTCCCTTCTACCCTTCCTATCAAAAACTCTTGAACGTGCTGTCTTCAAGCAACTGTCCTTGTACCTCCACCAGAACAACCTCTTGGATCCCCACCAGTCTGGGTTCAAAGTGGGTCACTCGACCGAGACTGCCCTCCTGGCAGTGACGGAGTCGCTCCATGCCGCTAGAGCAAACTCTCTCTCCTCTGTCCTGATACTCCTGGACCTGTCTGCAGCGTTTGACACGGTGAACCACCAGATCCTCCTCTCCACCCTTGAGGGGATGGGTGTCTCAGGCTCTGCACTCTCCATGTTTGCATCCTACCTAACGGATCGCTCCTACCAGGTGACGCTGAGAGGGTCTGTGTCAGAACCACGCAGGCTCACTACTGGGGTTCCGCAAGGCTCGGTTCTAGGCCCTCTCCTCTTTTCCCTCTACACAACATCTCTTGGTTCTGTTATCCATTCACACGACTTTTCCTACCACTGCTATGCAGATGACACCCAGCTGATCCTGTCATTTCCCCCCTCTGACACACAAGTGGAGGCACGCATTGCTGCGTGTCTGGCAGACATCTCGGAGTGGATGTCGATGCACCACCTGAAGCTCAACCTGGACAAAACTGAGCTGATGTTCCTCCCGGGGAAGGGCTGTCCGCACCGAGACCTGGCCATCACCATTGATAATGCTGTGGTGACGTCAACTCGGACTGCGAGGAATCTGGGTGTGACCCTGGACGACCAACTGTCGTTCTCGGTAAACATCGCATCAGTGACACGCTCCTGCAGATTCCTCCTCTACAACATCAGGAGGATTCGCCCCTTCCTCACTGACAAGGCAGCGCAGGTGCTCATCCAGGCTCTTGTCATCTCCCGCCTGGACTACTGCAACTCCCTCCTTGCTGGTGCCCCGGCGTTTGCCATCAGACCTCTGGAGCTTGTTCAGAAAGCTGCAGCTCGTCTGGTGTTCAACCGCCCCAAGTTCTCCCATACAACTACCCTTCTCCGTTCTCTACACTGGCTCCCTGTAGCGGCTCGCATCCAGTTCAAGACCCTGGTGCTAGCCTATAGGGCAGTGAAAGGAACAGCTCCTTCTTACCTCCAGGCTATGGTCAAGCCTTACACCCCCGCCCGACCACTTCGCTCTGCTGCCTCGAGGCGACTGGTTGCCCTGTCGCTCAGAGGGCCCTGCGGCCGATCTACACGGTCACGGCTCTTCTCTGTCCTGGCCCCGCAGTGGTGGAATGAACTCCCCACTGATGTCAGGACAGCAGAGTCGCTGCCCATCTTTCGCCGCAGGCTGAAAACCCACCTCTTCAGGAAACACTACCCTGACTCTTCCTCTTAGCCTTGCCTATTTGTCGTCAATTATGTGTCTGAGCTCTTGTTTATTGGCTCTTGTTCATTTGATACACTTATTTGTCTTAGCTCTTGCTTATTTGGTTCACTTATTTGTCTTAGCTCTTGTTTATTTGATTCTCTTATTTGTCTCATTTGTTTAAGATATAGTAGGTTGCTAACTTATTGCACTCTTACCTTAACACTAGTTATGCTCTTAGTTGCTTGTTTAGGAAGGAAATGCACTTACGATTTCTGGTGACTAGTAGTTTTCTTGCCTACCTATGTTGAATGCACTTATTGTAAGTCGCTTTGGATAAAAGCGTCTGCTAAATGACTGTAATGTAATGTAAAAATGTAATGTCCGGCTGTACCAAGAAGGATGTGCGTTCGCACTTGTTAAACATCAAGTTGAAAAAAAGTTCAGCTGCTTTCAAGTGTTTATTCCACACCCATGCAAACAAGATCCAATGACAAATATATAATAAATAGTAACATCAATTGATATTTATCGTCAACAACAAGAAACCTGCAAAATACATCTCTCATCTTTTATGTCCAGTATATATTATCAATAGCAACCAGTCAATCTAATTTCTCAACATTACCTCTATTATACATCTAAACAGCAATTCCTTATTGATTTTATTGGTGTTGTATGGATTAATCAGACAGGCAATCAATAAGGATAGCTCATTAGAAAATAGATTATGCATGTCCAGCTATTTATGAGATGGATTATTCATTATCACTGCTATGCTGATGATACAAAATTATATCTACCCCTGAAATACAGAATTTCAGATAGCCTCACAGACTTGTTTAAAAATGTAATGAACAGAAATGTTATTTGAACAGAGAATATTATTATTTGGCCTTAATACCATAAATTGTAATCAAATTGTAAATTGTAAATTGGCACTCGGAAATTCAGGAGTAATTTTTAATGCTGACTTTACCTTTGCTGTTCAAGTAAGGACACTTGATTTAGGACTAAAGGAGACTGGGCCTTCTGGTCATCCTTTAAGTTATTACTATTATTAACAGTTATTGATCAGATATGTTGTCAGCTCTTAAAAAGAGAGAGCCCAGTTAGGGACGTGGTTATGTCCCTGACCTATTTAACTGATTTCTATATCTATATCTGACCTATGTCCTTACTTGATTTAAAACCTGACTGATCGGACAGGTGATTGCTGAGATAGTCGTTGAGAATCATCAATGCATGGTTGATATATTATTGAAGAAACAGGGTCTTAGGTCATGGTTGATTGGTGTGGATGATCTTGAAGAGGAGATGTAGGAGTTTAGCTGTACTGACAGCTGTTTCAGTTTGCGCTGGAAGTTTTGTGGTGAGATGCTGGCCTCACACTGCAGATGTAGTTTATTGTAGTTGCCCTGGTGGGAAAGAGAGTAACACATGGATGTTAATGCTGTCTTAAAGTGCTCTCCACAAGCTCCTACTGTTTCCTAAGTTTATACGTTGCAGAGATGACCTGTTGCATATATTGGAAATAATGATAAAAAAGGACCCTGTAACAAAAGTAGAAATCAAGTGGCACCACAGCTACTTCATGCAGTAGCAGAATGATGAAGAGAAAATGCATATCAGGCATGCAGTTGTGTAATAAACTGTTTAAGTGTGTTTAATACATCACTTTTACCATCAGTTGTTGACACAGTTTCTATGCTTTCTGCCACATCTCCGTAACTTGGGTATCATAGAAAATACCACTACTCTATGGCAGCATAAGGGCATTCTTGGATGACACTCTAAGAGAGGATTTACAGAGCCATTGCTTGACAGTGAGTTGACTGTAATTAAGGAAGACCTTTGGGCATCCCGAGCAGAGCCATAGTTAGACAGAGTTGGGCACGGAAACCATGTTGTCTCCACAATGGCCATTGCTAGTTAACTGGTGATTGTATGCAGGATTACCTGATGATTTTGTAGCTAGGTGATTCTGGAAAACCCTGCCTGAGGAGCTTAGGCTGCCAAAAACAATGTCATCTTTTAAATTTCAAGTACTTTTCACTAGGTTTTCGGTTTCTCTATTGCACTGAAAGTACACCCTCTGTCCCAAATAAATGTTTTTTGAATTAATTTTGCAGCACAAAAACTAAAACCACAAAAGGGGGTGAAAAACTTTTTATAGCCACTGACACCGACATGTCAGTGACAAAATTTAAAAATTAAAAACATTTTTAGAATAAAATAAAAAAGAATAAAACAAATCTATCTACTGATCACTTACAGGACATTTTTGGATTCTCTTGACCAGTAGATAGAAGACATCAGACACATCAGAGGTCATGTTCATCAGGCCTTTAATAAAATAATCAGGGGAGCAACATCCCTATTGGAAAGACAAAGCAATGTTTTAAAATTTCCAAACCTGTTTAAATGTATAATTTCTAAACATGTTTATGGTAGTATTAGAAAACTAAGTTCCCCCACTTTGACTCAATTTCCTGACATGCATCTCCTTGTTAATCTTAAGGGACGAAACATTTAGTATGTATCATTAGGACATTACACAAGCATTTTGTTCTGCACTTGTTTTTTTATAGACAAAAAAACTATTTTTTTTACTTTATAAATTAGGTACCTTTTACTTGACTGAAGTACAGTTGCAAGAAAAGGTCTGTGAACCCTTTTGAATTACCTGCATTCGTGCATAAGGCTCCTAAATTATGTCTGATCTTCATCTAAGTCATAACAATAGGGTTCACAAACTTTTTTTTACACCAGTAACTTTATTTTCACAGTACTATTGACAGTGATATATCAGAAAAGTAAGAGTACTTCTACTTAGGTATGATGTTGTGTTACTATTCCCACCCCTGCATTTGGTTCTACATATAACAACAATTGCAAATATGATAATCTCCCATTAACTCTCACTCTCTCTTTCTTTCTCTCTCTCTCTCACTCACACACACACACACACACACACACACACACAGATTGAAAGTGACCCTCCTACTTACCCCTTGTGAGGTGCTGAGGTTAAGACACCGGCATTTTTTATCCTAAGGAGTTAAAATGACATAAACATGTTACTAAACATTAAATGTGTTTTTTTTATTGGTAAATTAGCTCAGATTAATATAGTTAATTGGGTCGTTCAGTCAACTCTCAAGTCTCTAATGGCCCTATTTTCGTGAATCAACGACGAAAATCTCGGGCAAAAATCAGACAGATTTTTGGTGAATTTGTGACCAGATTTGTGACGCAGCGGAGGTGTACCAGTTGTAAAAGGCTTGGATGAAGACATTATGTCCAATCAAACCAACTCTTCTCATTCCCTTTAAAAGCAGTGCTCCAATTTTGCTGGTGTGTGCGACAGAGTTCAGTGATGGAGAGTGGAGAGAGAACTTGAGAATGTGCGTGTCCGTGGAGCGGTGTGAAGCGTCTCCAGAATGCTACCTGATGAGGAGAGTGCCAATTGCACTGTATAAATAAAAACCTGCGTGGACAGTTACAGCAAATCAGTGTGGTGTGCACAAAAGCACCGCACAGCAGCTTGCGTACCTATTTTGCATGGTTGATTTAATCAAGGTTCCTACATTGGATGAGACGTACACAATTGCACGGCGCTTTGAAAATGCGCCCCACATCCCGCAAATTAGAGGCTGCTGATGGAACGCACATACCTGTCCTGCCATCTAATGTATGAATAGCAACTGATAGGTTGTGTAACTTGTGTTGCGGTGAAAAAACAAATGTTTAAAAGTAAAATAAGATGCTTCCTGTCCTAGGAGGGAATTGGAGGTGGATCAATAGTTGCAAATGGTGAATGAAAAATGATGAGTATCATAATAAATTCATCCACCAGCCGACAAAATGTCTCATGCAAGCACTAGTGCTGCATTGAAAACCTAACACGAAAGGCTGAAATTAGATCAGATGTGATATAGCAATGCAAAAAGGAAGTGGTGACAATGCTCTGCTCTCTTCTGTGTGTGCAGAGTATACTGATAAAAGGTTAGAGAGGCATAATACAGATTGCAAAACCTGTCCATCTTAAATATGTCTTACAATGTTATTTTTCTACTCCTTAACAAAATGAAACAAAAAAATTACTTTTTCACCTTGTTAGCAAATTCCCCAACACACACCTATTTAACAGTATATGTCAAGAAATGTGCAAAGTATTTATTTTTTTGTATTTTTACATCACAATTCCATTAATTTTACTTTCTGGGAAATGGCAGATCTTTAGTGGTTACTTCATGATGTACTAATAGGCGTACATAAAAATTCCAACATAGATGAGAAGATAGAAAACCTCCAAATGCACCACTTTCAAAGTGATAGACCACGGTTGCGTCCGGTAGCAGGAATTTGTTCATTTAGGAGAATCCAAATTATGTGACAGCTCAAAATTATGCACCAAGCATTGTTGAACTTTGGAACACTTTTAAAGTCTGTCCCTGTTATGTCCTGTCCCAACATACTCTTTCAACCAAATATACGTCAAATTATGGAAGCCACCATTGAAATGTCATTTCATTTTGACTTGAAAATACTAGGGTGAGATAAATTCACTTCATACAATGATAAAAAGTTAGAGCTGCAGATTGTATGAGTAGTGCCAAATGTAGCCAAATGCTGGTCAGGTCTATCTCTATCTCTAATCAATTCTACAGACCATCTAGGCAGGTAACCATGAACCATTCAATTCAGAAATTGCAATCCAAAAAAGCTATTTTGGTGATTAGAAAATTTACTTTGAAAGGAAAAAAGACAAAGATAGGGAAAGAAAGTGACAAGGCGAAGAAATAGAGAAGGTGGCAGAGTGAAAGTGATGAGATTAACTGAGATAGAGCAGCAGAGATCATCAGAGGGAAAAATAAGTAGTAAACTGACACAATGGTGGACTTACAGTGATGTGAGGTGAGTTGCAGTCCTCAGAGCAGTTCTGTCAATCCACAAGAAGAACAAGAAATTAAGTAAAACAAACTAGCTGCATCCGCAACCAATCACAACTACAGGAAACACCAGCAACCAATCAAAAACAAGCAGATTGCCTCGGCTGTAGCACAATCAATAACATTGACATTGTAACACTGAAAACTAATGACACAGTTTCAGAATAATAGTGAGTGTGCACTTTATAAACTCCAACAAACCATTTCTTTGTTGTAATTTTCAACTCCTGTCCTGACAAAAGATAGAATAATAATAACTGTATAACTGTGGCCTCAGTCTTAGACATAGAACCAATAAGCAATGGAAATTACTGGAAGAGGTTCTGTATGACACCAAAGGGTGAATAACTGAAGCTCCAAGACGTGACAAGTCGAATGTCTTACGATGCCATTGTCCAGCCTGCAAGCCTGCACGGCACTCTAAGTCGGTCTGTGATGTTACTTCTTATGTAATGCACAGTACTTGACGTGTATGATGCCGTCTTACCTTCAGCTTCTGTTCCATCAACCTCACATCGACGTCAAACTCCATCATCTTGCATTTCGAAGCAGAGGATGACTGGTGGACCAGCACACCTAGCAGCAGGGCCAGCATCCAGGCAGAGGAGGAGAAGGAGGACTCAGCCATGGCAAACAGGTAGGTTAAGAGTGCTAGAAGTAGTAATGTTTTTGGTTGTAGTAATGCCTATAGCCTATAGAGCTCAGCTCACTATGAGAATGACTTCCAACAGTGTTTTACTATGCTATTCGATTGAGATGCACGACTGTATTCGATACCTAACACCAGTAAATCTGGTTGCATGTGTGTGACTTCTTCCCAAGGGTTCGACAGTGGATAGGTTGCTGGTTGACAGCTTTTCAAGTGTTCAAACTATTGGGGAAATCCCTGGACTTACTTTTAATGGTTTGATTATTTGTCACAGGTTTGTCAAAAGGTTTTCCGACACAGGATGCCTTTACGCATAGGACAATCTGTGTGCTGATGCCAACCACGTATCAGTGAGATCTGCTTGCTTATGACTGTCACGGCATTTCCTCACTTCTACCATGACATGGCTGTCACCCTGCAGAAGGAAACAAGACATTTGTGTACACCATATGGTGGATGCTTTTACCAAAAGCGCCCTACTGGGGTCCCCCATGCTGAAAATGTATAGTGCATACATTTTCAGCATTGCTATAAATTATATGATGATGATAAAACAAAGTTTCTGATGGATGCAATTCCTTAAAATACCGGCTCGTCCTCACTCAGTCAAGGTAACATACCATATCAAAATAAAGTCCAAAAGTGTGAAACAAATGAAATAGCAAGGCAACTTCTTGACCAGCATCAGTTGTTAATCACTCTTAATTTCTATCCATAAATACTAGTCAAGCTGCAGTCATCACTTTCTCCAGTGTATTAAACTCCCAATCCCTTCACAACGTGCAAACAGCTTTATTCTGAAATGCTATAATGAGCCTATCCCTTTTGGAGGGAAAAAAATTACCTGATGTCCACTGCTCAATATTTGAAAATACAACTGATTATACCATTAAATATGTTATTTTTTGTAAGCAAATATCTTACATTAGCTAATAACAATTATACGCCATAGTAAGTTATACATTGATGTAATCATTTTCTACGAGTGAGAGTGACATTTTCAACAGACAATCACTGACAACCAAACCAACTTGGCTTTGTGTGTTCTTTGCTACCTATGTGTATCTGTGATCAGGGGAATTATATTTGAAATACAAGAACAGAACATATTCTAGTATTTCAAAATGAAGCTACTAATTCTCAATAGTTTTTCATAGCTATTCACAATAAAACTAAATTTACAGCGGGGTCCAAAACTCTGAGTCCACTACCAAGAACTGTTTGTTTTCATCATTTATCAAAAACGAATAATTTGTTTATCCAGTGAGTAAAATTTAGTAAAAAGAATATATTATTTGGAACTGATACAAACCAAAAGTTTTAGAGAAATGCTTGCATGAAATTGAAATATATCTGAATATCTTGTTCACACCATTTGGTAAGGTTTTCTCAAATTGTTGTCACACCATATATTTCATTCAAACATTAACACATGTATGCTCTTAATGCACAATGTGAATTGTTTTGGTCTTTATGTTTATATACCAGATATTGACTAAATTAATATGGTCCTCTATGCGTTATTGTCGCTACTGCTAGTGCTTTAACTTTGAAAAAGGACCATCAAAGCTGGAAGTGCAAAATAAGTAGACAAAGCACACAGTCATGTAACTAAATAGCTAAACTAAATAAATAACAAAATTAATTTGATGTTGCAAAAGTGAATTTAGCATGAACTATGTTTACCGTGTTTATGCCATTTCCCATCTCTTTTCAGAAGCATATAACAGTGACCAAGGCAGGAGGTGTGCCAGAGTAGAGTGCTCTAGCTCTAGGCAATAATAACAATTATTTCCTAAGCCACACATACACACATGCACAGGACAGCTGCCCATCAACTCACAACTAGAGGCCATCTACTGTGGCATATCAAAAATGCAGTGTCACACAAAGATAAGCAAAAGTAACTTATTGGCTAAGTTTATCTCATGTAGGCAGCTGTATAGAAATTACTTTGAACTCCTGTGGTGGTTGTTACCATTACCATTCTTTATATGCCAGCTTGGCCTAGTTTACTATAGATTGTCATAGTAAATTGTCATATTTCATATCAACTACCAGGAGTGTAGGTCAATGTAGAACATTTAAGATATACATCTCTAAAGACCATCACTTAATACAACAACAACAGCTGGCAAGCACCTACACTATATGGCCAAAAGTCAGTGGACACCCCTACTAATTATTGAGTTCAGGTGTTTCAGCCACCCTGTTTTTCAGGGTTTGGGCTTGGCCCCTGAATTCCAGTGAAGGGTAATCTTAATGCTACAGGATACGAAGACATTTTAGCCAATTGGGCACTTCCAACTTTGTGGCAACAGTTTGGAGAAGGCCCTTTGCTGTTCCAGCATGACTGTGCCCCTGTGCACAAAGCGAGGTCCATAAAGACATGGTTAGACGAGTTTGGTGTGGAGGAACTTGATTGGCCTGCACAGAGCCCTGACCTCAACCCCAATGAACACCTTTGGGAGGAATTAGAACAGCGATTGCGAGCCAGGCCTTCTCGTCCAACATCACTGCCTGACCTCACAAATGCTCTTTTGGCTGAATGGGTACAAATTCCCACAGACACACTCCAAAAGCTTGTGGAAAGCCTTCCCAGAAGAGTGGCGGCTGTTGTAGCCGCAAAGGGTGGTCCAACTCCATACTAATGCCCATGGTTTTAGAATGGGATGTCCAGCAAGCTCGTATAGGTGTGATGGTCAGGTGTCCACTGACCTTTGGCCATATAGTGTAATATGTGCTAACGGACTTGTAAGAATAATTACTCAGTAATAGCACTATCAATGCAATGTACTGTTACCTCTGTGTTCTTGTTTGTAGATTATCAAGTAGGTTTATATCAACTGGCATACAGTCTCACTATCACTGCTACTTATGCAGAAAAACAATTATTAGACGATGTGAAGATTTTGTGGGGCATCTGCAAAGAAGCTGTGGTCATGACAGCACTGCCACAGAGCTGGTTGAGGGCCATAAGTAGAGGGCTACTGTAGGAGAACAGAGCTGTGCCACTATTACCTGTCCAAGAACAACTTAAAGGCTCATGTTCAGTGGAGGCACATCCAAAGAGGAGGACATTAATACAAAAAATCACTTGCCCAGTGTATATGCAGTGGCTGAATCTGAATCATGACTGAATCATGTACTGATTTATGTGTAATTTTCTTTCCTCTTGTTCAGATGTGACCTTGTACGTCAGAAAGTGCCCACAGTGTGATCTGCTGTACCGTTACCAGGATTGGAGAGATCATTTTAATGATACAATTCTGTTAACTTAATTTTTGTCTTTACCTTAAGGCAGTCCCTTCAGGTGGGTTAATAAAGTATACTATCCACATATGTACAGTGTGGAAACCTTGACACCATGGACTAGCGTGCATAATCAATCTGAATCATTTTTTGTTTGTAGAACGTTGCCTCCATCAGCAGAATGCTTGGCACTCTGGGAGAGACTCTGGGTACCCCGTTTACCGCAAGCAATTACGCTTTCTATCACACTAAGGTTCTGTCATCTGAAAAATATACATTCCCTTGTTCAAACTGTGGCCATCATCCACTGATTGTAATTATGGACCAGCTGTCAAAAGTAAAGTTATGTGACCTCAACGTCTTTCAAACAGAAGCAGCAACAAAAATGTGCGCTAATTCCGCATGCCGTCCAGTGGTGGCGACTTGGGACTCCACATTGGAACCACGACCTATTGCAGGCTTGCCACATTTGCTATATTTTAATATGAGATTTCAATGAGGTAATTACAATGGGGCTTTTGGGGGTGGGGTATCTTGGAAGTCCACTGTAACATTATAGTCACTCATGAAGGTGTATACTTGGCGTCCACTAACATTGGTGCCAACCATGTCTGGCTCACATGACTATTTTCACACATCACATCACATTTCACACATCACATGACATTATTATTATTTTTTTCTCAATTACCTGTGAAAGAGACATCTGTATGATAGAAAAAGTGAATTTCATGAACCTATTTCATATTTCTTGCTCTTTTTCATTTGCTATACTAGATTCTTTGCATTTCATTAAAAGAAAATACCTGAAATGTCATTGGAATTGCAGCTCCTCAACACCCTGGTCAAAGAGTAGAGCCCATCCTTAATCAGAACACTTTTGTGGGCACCCCTGCAAGTGAGACTTAATATCTGAATGCAATTACTGTATGTCTGTCATTTGTGTGTGTTGTGTATTATCTTCAACAACAGCACTGTTGTTGCTGTTAGAGAAGCAACAACATGAAGCAAAGCAACCCAAGTGATGCAGACAAACAAAAAAAGAGGAAAATAAAAGCTTTGTTGGCATCCTTTTTCATCAAAGAATCAACTGCTGTTAGTGTTTGTTGCTAGCAATATTACCACTGCCTCCAAGCTCAACGAGTTCTAGTGAGCATTACACTTTGCTCAGCCCCAGCTTGAAGGTAATGCATAGAAAGGATGGATTGAAAAGAATGAAGGTTGGGATTCAGGGCGCCCCATGCACAATATCTCAGAACCGCACTCTAAGCTATTATTTCTTGCACTAGTTTGTATACTTTTTGTATATTTTTTTGTATATTTTTTGGATTTTTTATATAACCTTTATCCTAAACTTGTTTATTGTATAGTGATGTGTGCCTCTCTCTTGCTCTGTACTGCTGCATAACTGCAATTGGGGACAATAAAGAGCCATCTATCTATCTATCTATCTACCCAGATACACCAAGCTCATGACTTCCAGTGTAGAGGCAGAGCCAGTATTCTCCCAAAGCAAACCAACACTTTTTCATTCAACTGTAATGAAAAAATGACATTACAGAGACAATTTTGCTCTCTGGTTTTGTGTCAAAAAAGATAAAACACTCAAATTCAAAAGGTCAGTATATTCCTTTAGCAGATGGAAATCAGCGATAGGTAAAACAATAAAAGGACTAATTACTAATTGCAGTAACCCTATATGAAAACGTATAAGCTATACACAGTAAATGACAAAGCACGGTGATTCGTGGTAACAAAGCTCAGTATAGGTCACTGAGACTGCCGGGATGCTCGGAAAACACTTGATTGCAACAGAGAGGAGCACTTAGGTTGCTGTCTTAGAAAGTGAAACCACCCCGCCATATCTGATCGCAATAGACTACTGTGCTGTATTATGTATTGTGCTGAGTTTTCCTTTATTACAGTTTTCAAATAGTCTCAAATGAGAAGCAAATGTGACATGTATTGTCCATTTTCTGAAAAAAAATCAATCAGAATGTGTGCTAGCTGTATCAAACTATTCTTTGATAAGATCAGTTAATATGGATAGGACAGTCCTGTCTGTCCTGTCTGACAGTAGTTTACCATTTGGATCATTCACGATTTGGATCACGGAACGAACAGACTCGTGAGCTGGTACATTCCCCACCTTACCCAAATTTTCTCACCCCCTGCCCTGTGTGTGTCTCCCTAGGTCGACTAGCCCTGAGGTTAGTAGTTCCCTTCCCTTAATCCCCCCTTTTCCCCACGTTCACAAATAAAAGACTGTCTGAGTTTGCACCACAATCTAAACCTCTGTCTGTTTCACATGTACATGTGTCTGCCACTCTCTCTCACCACTGTGTGTGTGCGTGCGCACTCCACACATGAAATACATGTGTGCACACTCCACACATGAAATACATATTGCAACAAATGGCTGCGGCCATTAAAGTAGCCCAAAAAAATCCCCCATGTTGCTGTGACTTCCCTGCTCTGTGGCTGTCAGCCTCATCTTGATAGCCGCAACCTAGCTCACCGCTGGCCACGCTCATATGCCATGCCCACAGCAAGTAGTGTAAAACGTCGCCAAGATCAATGAAAAGTCAATTGCAGGAAAATGGAAGGATTTAGGCATGAAGTCACAGGGTCACAGACAGATACAGATTGATCATGTATGTTACATCCTATTTATTTATTGTTATTTTAATGTAAAAAAAATATGTAGTTTTAATGTCTCATTCAAACGGATGATGATAACTAAAACTCCCAAATGATACCTGTAATGTTTTTGCATTGTCTGTTTTTGTATGATGCATTAAAACAAAAGATCAGCAGAAAAAAAACACAAAAAATGTACTGTTACCAGAAATGTACTTTTATTATATTGGGGTATGATATGACACAAAGATACAGCTGACAAAAGGCTACATCACCGCAAGCTTGATTTGAGTTTGGACTGGAATTTAATGGGTAAGGATCAGGCAAGGTTTAGGGAGCTGTGTAAGAGGAGACCTGCATGTATAAAGGAATTATAATAACAACTGGAATGTCTTAAGTTTAAGACCTATATGCAGATACATGTGGTCTAATCTCAGCAAGTAGAGAAAAAAAAGGGTTTAACATTGTATTGTTGTCCCTTACATTTGTAGTGATTAATGGAAAATTGACAATTGACGACTTTGTGAGTCAAATGGCAGAATTGTAAATGCAATTGTAGAGATAAAACACAGACCAGCAGTGACGGTGAAGTCAGAATGCAAACAAAACCACACCTGTCCCTGAAAATTATAACATTTTGTATATAACATTTTGACAACATGACTTTGTCATCTTTAATGAGATCCTTTTATCATCTGAGGCTGTCTCCGTCTCTCCCCTCCTCATCTACTCCAGGAACTCACTCTTCAGACTCCCATCGCTGCAGGAGAAGTTGATGAGCTCCTCCACCTTGTCACCATCCTCCTCCTGCTCCTCCTCGGCGTCCCCGGACGTCTGCGCCTCCCCCTCCCCTTCCCCCTTTCCCCCGAGCTCCAGGTAGCCCTTGGTGGTTTGGTTGATCGTCCCGCCACTCCTCCTCCCTCCTCCTCCTCCTCCTCCTCCTCCTCCTCCCCCTCCCTCGGCTTTGCTTCTGACAGGCTGGACTATTAAGATGCCCTCCTCCAGGTCGGGGGTCCCTCCAGGTCTGACTTCCCCCCTCGCTACCCAGCTGGCAGGGTCTGCACTCAGGGTACGAGCGCTGGGATCCAGGGTGACTGTGGACTTACTGGTGCAAAGACCCATGATCAGTATCCTCTTGGGTTTGTAAAATTGATTGATTGATTGACTGACTAATTCTGAAATAAATTGCTATTTCAGAATCCTCTGAAATGCCATATCAGTTTTCAATTGCTTTATTGTGTATAAAAATAAATAGAAGTCAATCATACTCAGGAATAAAAAAGTAGCTTCTTTGCTGTATTTGCAACGCTTCCACAACAAAGTCTCCTCCACAAAAATCAGATGCATTCAATGCTTTTCTACCTTTCTACCCTGGATGTGCACTCTTTCAGTTCCCTTCTTCGGGTTGGTCTGGGCTGGGGTGAATGTTTCAGCTGGACCAAGCCTCTCCAATGCTGAATTGTATCTCCTAGGTGAAAATCCAAACTCCGTAACTTGATTGTTGATTGTTGACGGTAAGCCGTCACAGTTTCCAGAAGCCTCTTGAAGAGTGGATCGCTATTGTCAAAGGTTTGTTATTTAAAAATGAGCTTCTTATGAATCTGTGAAGCTTTTCTTGAAATCTGTGCCCAGTAGTGATACTCCCATCCAGTCCCTGGTGTGACTCTCTGGCTGAATTCACTTGTGTGTTTTGGAAGTGACCATTCTACCTGAACAGAGTGAACCAGACCTGCATCTCTGCCTTCGCTGTCCATAAAATGAGCTGGAAAGAAAGAGACAGCATAGCTGCATGGAGCATGGACCCCTCTTGTCCTTTTTCTCCTCCTCTCCTTTTCACTTTGTTCCTCTCTTCTCCTATCTAGAGCTATAAATAGAGAGAGTTGGACCAAGTTGTTACTGTAAACATGTAACATCACCATGGTGACAGTCATTTATGTACTCTATCTATCTATCTATCTATCTATCTATCTAGGGGACCAGAAGGTTGCAGGTTTGAATCCCTGGACCGGCTGGAAAATGTGGGTGGGAAAAGTATATGAGAAAAACTTACCCCTCTCCCCTCACCTCAATGAATACTGTCAAAGTGCCCTTGAGCAAGGCAGTGAACCCCAATCCTCTTCAGTGGAGCTGCTCAGTAGAAGGCTGTAGAGTGAATGTGGAACTGTATCACTAGAAAAGAAAATCTGTGCTCAGTTGAGTTAAATAAATAAAGGTTACCAAAAAATCTATCAACCAAAAGGGTTAAAATCTATTTAACATGACACCATGGGGCGACTAAAAACCCTATTGGCCAAACCCGGTCTATGTATGCCTCTGGGTGCAGTCCCACAGAAGGTTTTAGCAGTCCGTATTGTTCTCTGTTTCAGCTGGTCTTCTGAGGGTCCTTGACTTTAACCCACAGAGCAGTTAGAATAAAACCACAGCACACATACACAAATAGTGTTGGGGGTGGGGCGGGGTCTGTTTATGGCAGGTAGTTTAGATTTTAATAGCACCTAACACTCACACTCACACACACAGGGATTGGAAAGTATTGAAAAATGCAGCGAGTTTTAATGCAAAAAAAGAAGGGACATTAAGTAATATATAGCTCGCTAACCCACTAATCTCAGACTGAGACGGGCCCTTGGCCACGTATCACTGACTCATTTGTATTGACAATCAATCAGATTGTTGTTACATATTGTTATATCATCAATCTGTGATGTTCAATGCATTTCAGGAGTATATAAGGTATGTAATTATTGTTTTTAATACCTTGGACTGTGGACTTTGGTAGATTCCGAACAGCCATTGACACATTCCATTATTTGTACCATCAGGTGGGAGATATCAGAGCCTTCACAAAGGGACAGGGGTTTTGCTGGGGCCTCTGTTCCCCTTTCATTTGAATGCAATGTTTTTGTTCGTATCTGGTTTTATAAATGGACTTTTTGCTACAAAGGTTATTCAAAAAGTCACGTGTGCAGCCTAAGTTACCATGGTGATGGTCACTTAAAAGTGGTCACTTAAAAGTGAGCCACCGCCATGACACTGCAAAGTCGGGGTTAAGCCCAAAGTTAGCTCGCTAACCCACTAATGTCACTTTGTGAGACGGGCCCCTGGCCAAGTATCACTGAGTCTTTTGTATTGACAACCAACCAGATTGTTGGTATACACCGATCAGCCACAACATTAAAACCACTGACAGGTGAAGTGAATAACATAAATTATCTCGTTACAATGGCAATGTCAAGGGGTGGAATATATTGGGAAGTCAGTTCTTGAAGTTGATGTGTTGGGCAAAAAATGGGCAAGCGAGAGGATCTGAACTGTTTTTCCCAGTTGGAAGCTCGTATTTACAGTAACACCCATATGACGTGAATGCGGCATCAGCTGTGGGTTTTATGTGTAGGTGGAGAGAGAAATAACGCTAGCACTAGCTGTTGTTGGGCAGGTAGGTCAGGGCGCAAGCCACACCAAACTACGGAGGTAAACTGAAGGCAGGTCAGTCACAGACTACACCATTTCTATGGGTGCACTCATATGGAATGTTGCAGGCAGACTAAAAGCACACAGAGAAACACACACCCCTCCGTTCAAGTCTTTTTCCTCCCCGTTGCCACTTTAGTCCCTCCATTTCAGTACAGTACATAAATTCAGTTCATGTCGCCCTGCAACATTATGCGCCCAGCTAGTTCACTGCCTTTAGCTGTAGAGTGCATGCTGGGTCTTTCAGTGTTTCAGGTGTCAGGGAATTGTACACTAAGCTTGGGAATTGTAGGCTGTACAGTATGCTAGTTTTCACCTGTTTCCAAAATGGATATGTGTTTTTAGCTAGACCAAGAATGCATGATTTAAATTTTTGGTAAATGCATTCTCGCAAATAGTATTTGCCATTATCACGGTATCACACAAGCCTTTGTGGGTTAAGCATGTTATGTGACACTGATGCTGAAATGCATTAACAACCGATCATATAGTTTCAAAAATTCCTGTTTGTCAATCTGAAAATAGAAAGGGTTATTTTTTCTCTCATTTCAGAAACGTTGACTTATCTGGAGATAAAGGAATTGACCTAACCTGCAATAATATGGTTGAGATAGGGAAAGAGAGGCGGTTGGCTTCTCTTATCTCCCTGCTGTGATGAATGGGTCTCAACAGCACATGGAGTTTCTGTTCACTAAAGGGAAAATCCAAGTCAAACCTGGCCTTCCTCTGACTTTAGAGAGTGGACTTTTCTTTTTTAAATTCCAAATTGTTTTTCTCCTCTTCTTCCAGCATGTTATTATTTATATGTAGAAACAAATACACTTCAGTGGTAGGGAGTATTGTATTGAAGCTAAGATTTGAAACTCAGCCGTGGTGATTTCTGCCATGACATGTTTTCAGATAGACAGCTCTGATGATGCATGAATGCCAAAACTGAAAGAGGTATGGCTTTGGTTCGGGTGTGCAGTGACTAATGCCTTTCCCTAATGTAATCTCATTCTCTCATTGAAAACCACAGTTGAGATAAGCACGGGGGGGGGAAGCGGCATATCTCATGACTGAACTTTTCTCTTCCTATGTGTGTAATAGTACAACCATGGCCAACCACTCTGCTGAACTTGCAGGAAATCAGTGAGATAATGTGGAGCCACTGCTAGCTTCTGAGGATTCCCCTCTCAGAATTTATGTGTTTCAGGGTAAAAGAGACGTTATGGCATTAAGGTAAGTCGTTGATAAAACATATGACATGTATCCCCTTTTATTCTAGGGAATATTGATGGAAAAATTGCCTCGGTTACCCTTTCCTTTGTTAAATCGGATCAAAGTGACCATCAAATCCCTCCAGCTCTTGTGTTGTCTTCTATTGAAACAATAAGTGCATTGACAAATCACAGCTAGCGGGGGGCCAATTTGTTATCTGGTAAAGGGGAAAACCTCGGCAAAAATAAAACTGCAGCATCGAAATCACCCAAGTGTCCTTATTGTATCATCCAATAAGTGAGTGAGGCAAGTTAAAGATGTCATTTATAGCAACTATGAGTTTACAACAGTTATATATCCACTATATTGATGACATATACTGTAATAACCACAATGTATTCATTTTTACTCAAGTCATGCCATGTCTCTGACCTTTCTCACATGGGGTCAACCAGGAATTAAATGGGCTGCTCACACCTTCAAAGTAACAACGATACACTACATGGCCAAAAGTATGCGGACACCCCTTCCAATGTTGAGCTCTTAAAGCATTACAATTTTTGATACATTGTCAAATTTTTAGCAATTGCCATTCAATGTATAAGCGTTCAGTAAACACATCTCAAACATATATATGAGTTTCCCTTGCTTTCCCAGGTCCGCCACTCCTGGCAAAAATTATGCACGCACAGGAAACGATGCATCTACTCAAACTCCAAACAGGAAACCCAAGGAGAAAGACGTCACAGTACTGGACACACTGTTTGATTGATCTCTGGGAAATGCAGCGCAGAAACACCACCTAAGATGTCGCTAAAAACAAAAAGATTATCTCACGGATTACCACTTTAAACCATAACCAGTATATCTGCTGATATACTTTATTACAGTGGCAGCCCTATAAAACTCTTTATTAGTGTGAGGGACCCAGGGTTGGCAGTATGACTGGGAGATCAGGTGGTGTGAAAAATAAGGGTTTTATTAGCCCAAAAATATGTACAGTTGTTTAAGAGGGTTAACAAAACCAGTAATAAAACAAATTACAAAAGACATAGACTTCAACTTAAAGAACTGCTCTAGAGACAGAAATTATATCAGTCAAAATAAACAGAACTAAGTCAGGCAGGGCAGGAACAGGTACAGGAAGGTACTGCTCTCCGTTGTCATCCTCATCCTCCACACGCCTAATCAACAAAACCTCTGCTTTTTTGTCAGACCTGGGGAACCATTCCTTTAGCAGATTAACATGCAAAATTCTCTTGGCCCGTGCCTCACCAGGAGTGGCAATCTCATAAGTAGTGGGACCCATTTTTTGTGTTACCTCATATGGGCCTTGCCACTTAGCCAGTAGTTTGCTTTCTTGTGTGGGGAGCATAACCAACATTTTCTGTCCAGAGGAAAAACTCCGTTCCCGGGCAGATTTGTCATACCATGTTTTCTGGTTCTGTTGGGCATCTGCCATATTCTGCTGAGCAAGCGTAGTCATCTTTTCGCGCTTCTCCCTCATGTGGACAACATAGGCAACAACACTCTGAGGCTGTGATGTCCTGTGATCCTTCCCCCATTGTGCCTTCAGTAAAGAGTGGTCACCTTACCTCATGGCCATACAGCAGTTCAAACGGGGAGAAGCCAGTTGAGGCCTGGGGTACCTCCCTGTAAGCAAAAAGCAGATAAGGTAACCACTGATCCCAGTCAGATCCTCTGTCATTAATGAATTTCCTGAGCATTTGTTTGAGGGTTTGGTTGAAACGCTCCGTCAGACCATCAGTTTGAGGATGGTATGGGGTAGTTCTTATGTTTTTAATCCCCAGCAGTTGGTACACATCCCTTAACAATTTGGACATGAAGTTGGTCCCCTGGTCAGTGAGAATTTCCCTGGGGAACCCGACCCTTGCAAAGAATTGCACCAGGCAAAGAGCAATTGACTTAGCCTTAACAGTTTTAAGTGGGAACACTTCGGGATAGCGGGTAGCGTAATCTGTGATCACCAACATAAAGCGATTCCCTGCCTTACTCCTTTCCACTGGGCCCACAATATCCATCCCCAAACGTTCAAACGGGGTAAGAATGACCGGCAATGGCTGGAGGGGAACTTTAAAGGGGCACCGGGCTGAGGTTTGCTGGCACTGGGGACAGCTTCGGCAGTACTGGGCCACATCATCACGTAACCCCGGCCAGTGAAAATGTCTCTTAATGCGGGCAATAGTTTTATGTTTCGCCAGGTGGCCTGCCCAGGGAACAGAATGACCCAACCCAAGTACAGTTTTCTCTAGCTGATTTAGGCACCATTAGCTGCTTTGCTGGCCCTTGCTGGTGGTAGAGTATCCCATTTTCCATAAAGTACCCATCCCCATTTAGCAACTGCACCTCACCCCCTTCCTTATAGTCTCTGGCTTGCTGCAAATAAGGAGCTAGGCTAGGGTCATCTTGTTGTGATACTTGGATGTCTGTTGGTAGTTGAAACCCTAAGGGCAGTTGCGGATGTAGCTCAATGGGGGAGTCTACTTTCGTGTGTTGGAATTTTTCCTGTCGTTTCTGGCTACGTGATTTGCGGTCCTTTCCAGGCTTTTCTTCAATCTCAGCATCATAGAAGGGGAGTTCACTTAAAGGTTGGATGGACTGTAGAGTCTCCCTGACTTTAGCTTGTGTGATTGCCGCATTACACAACTTACTTGGATGCAAGAGATCAACAAGGACAGGCAGATCATGACCCAGCACCACAGGAAAGGGAAGATGTTCAGCAACCCCCACACTCATGAGATAGTTCTGGCCTCGCACCTTGATGTATACATCTGCTGTAGGATACCATTTTTTGTCTCCATGCACACAACAGATAGGCACAGAATCAGCCATACGCACACTGTGGGGAGGAATAAACTGTCTCTGGACAAGAGTCTGAGTGCTGCCTGTATCAATGAGTGCTTTTAACTCACAGCCGTTTATTTCCACCCTGGTCTCTCAGTGGCTGCTCTGGCGCCATCTTTGGCCCCAGGTCACCTCTAGGTACATAACACATCTGAGTTAATTTCACAGGATTCTTGGGGCAAACAGGTTTGGTGTGTCCCTCTTCACCACATAAATAGCATACAGGTACTGTGGTAGGTTTAGCGAATGATTTCATCAAAGTCTGTTTCTCCTTTACAGGAGCCTTACCCCCTGTAGTGGCTACCCTAGGCGGCCAAGAGACGCCTGGCCCTTTGTGGTCCTTAGTTGTCTTCCAGGCAGTGAAGCTCCATGGCTGCTTCTTTCGCCTGGCCACAACAAAGACATCAGCTAGGGAAGCTGCTTCGGCGGCCGTTGCAGGATTGTGCTCCCTAATCCAAACCTGGAGCTCAGGGGAAAGCATTCTCAGATATTGCTCTAGGACAATAATTTCCCCAATCTCATTCACAGTTTTTCCTTTAGGCTGAACCCATTTCCCATAAAGATCCTTTAATCTGACATACAGTTCTTTTGGGCTCTCTTCTGGCTCAACCTCAAGGCTGCGAAATTTCTGTCTATAGGTTTCCAGATTTATATCATATTTTTGAAGCCATTTTAACAGCTTCATAATCTAGAGCATCCTCATTGTCCATATGTACATAGGCACTCCTGGCTTTGCCTGTCAATAATGGTATCCGCCTAAAAGCCCAATCTTCCATTGGCCATCTGCATGCTACAGCTATTCTCTCAAAAGTGACTAGAAAATGTTCAATATCATCAGTGTCAGTTAACTGCTGAAGCCTTGGCTCCTTAACAGACCTTAGATGTACTGTAGAGGAGCTGTCCTTATGGGAAACCCCAACTACTGTCTGGGCAGGGAGAGGAACGGAGTCCACAACATCTGTGTCCAGGGTGTCCAGCTTCCTAGAGGGTTGACCAAACGTTGGAGAGGTGCGAGCCTGCACCTCTAACTGAAGCATATTAAACTGGTGCTGCAAGGCTTTAAACCGCTGCTCCTGGCGTGCTGTCTCTACAGCTAGCCGGTCATCTCGTACCTGCTGCTGCCCCAGGTGGGCACGAAGAATGTTGGCCAAGTCTGTAAGGGTGGGCTCCTGGACCTCCTCCCCTTCTGAGGGCATGGCTCCACCTACGGCCCCTTCCTCCTCAGCTTGCTCCTCCAAGCCCAACTGCTGGTCTCGAGCGACTGGTGCTCTTCCTCCTTTTGCAGCTTTCTTCATGTTGAGGAAAAAGAAAACAAAAAAAATACAAAACACTTCACCTGCACCTCCTACTGCTGGATCCCACCGCTGCCACCATATGTGAGGGACCCGGGGTTGGCAGTATGACTGGGAGATCAGGTGGTGTGAAAAATAAGGGTTTTATTAGCCCAAAAATATGTACAGTTGTTTAAGAGGGTTAACAAAACCAGTAACAAAACAAATAACAAAAGACACAGACTTCAACTTAAAGAACTGCTCTAGAGACAGAAATTATATCAGTCAAAATAAACAGAACAGAACTAAGTCAAAATGAAGGCATAAGTGCCTGCGACTAAACAAAAACGAACTAACTTCCAGTCACACCAGCAGTGCTATATATACACACACTGGGCTAGCCCATAGTTGATTGCAGGGTACGTCATCACTTTCTTGTGATGATTCCTGCCAGAAAGTCCCAAACCACCCCTCTGGCTGTAGCTGGTGTGGTAGGGTCCAATCACCCTGTTGGCCCACATAAGCTGGTCTGAGTCTTTGTTGGCCAGGCGCCAAGGACTGATTGCTCCGCAGGATACGTTTGTGTGGTAGGTTGATAGTGCGGCTGGTAGTTGCAGCCGTCACAATTAGCAACCATAAAACATTGGATTCCCACCTCGTATTGTGTTACACCTTTTAACCAACTTAATTCATCATTCAATCATTATCACAAGATATATACTTCTTTTCATCATTTACAATCTCTGGCCCATCCACTGTCACTTGAGGACCTGGGTTGAGCATGAGGGGACAGGCGCTCAACCGGCTTGTTCTAAACTTCTCGAATGGCAGCCAGTTTGTCTCGTTCATGGCGGGCAGCAGGTCTTGTGTCCCGGTTGTCAAACGAATGACTCTGGACAGGACATGAAAGATCTGGAGTGACGTGGTGGCTCGGAAAATTGCCCCACCAGACTCTGCATGCCACAGGCTTGCGGTGGCCTCGTTCCTGGATCTGTACACACCCGCCAGGATCAACAGAACAATGTAGGCTTGTAAGATGTGACTTGATATCATCAACACGAGGCATCGCATATCGTGTTGGTCCTGGGGTCACTTTGATGAGAATTTCAGCTGTTGCTCTGCCGTGTCTCTGTGGGAGGGATTGAAGACCATGACAAATTCCCATTTTTGGATCGGAATGTAACTTCCACGTCAGCAGGACCCATCAGCTGACTGCTCCTCATCAGTTTCTACATAGTCTGGATCAGCTTCAATATTTAAAGAAACTTCCTCCTCCACTTCTTCCTCAGGTTCATTCTGGCCACCGTCTTGTTCATCAGTCCCATGATCAAAAATGTAATCAAGAGCATCGTACACAGAACCGTTTGGACATTGTGCTACCGCAGAATGAAAAGCAACCAATGGCCCAAGGAAGATTTATTCATAGTTTAGAGCTGTGATTCTTGTGGGGGGAGATGGTGCAATTGTCTCAGAAGTAGGGTGAGATGGGGATGGGACAACAGCTGGAGCTTTGCAGGTGTGTGTGTGTGTGTTGCCATCTGTTAGATACTCTTAGTGGTTGCCAAACTAAACCCCTGAACTCTGAATTGGGTACTATTAGTCTCACCCATTAATTTTCTTTTGCCGCCCAGATTTGACCAGAAACAACACAGATGTCCTCAGTTTGAATAAAACACCTACGCTTCAGTTAAATTAGCTACTTTTTCAGTACATTTTTACACCAGTAATTTTACTTCTAATTAAGTTATTTCAGCAATAGTAATTATACTTTGGGAATTATTGCGCTTTAAAAGAAAAATCAAATGGGAGTCAGTAGTAGCTGTTAAAGGTAACAGTTGACGTTAACTGTCAAATTTCAAGCAAAAAAAGTCAAGTCAAATATTGATATTGTATGTATATCAAGCATACATGGTGGCGCTGTTAAGGAAATACCACAAACTACTTGTAGTACTACAACTACTTTTTATTTATTTATTTTTTTTAAATGTACTTTGAAAAGATACTTTGTCAATTTAGTATTAACTTTTACTTGGAAGCCTGCAGAAGAAAATTATTTTTAGTCTACATGGCAACAAGAAAACCAGAATGTAGACTATCTGCATTATAAGAATACATAAGAACCGTAATTCCATCACATGATAAAAGAGGCATGTGGCATGATTTTCTTCATCGTGGACTTTATTTTGTAGCGTAGGTCACAGGTACGCTCTAGTTCGGTTGGGTCAAGTTTCTTGTAGCTTTTTCCCATAACAATAAAACAAAACATATTTTCTCCCTAAACTCCTTTCCTTTACAAAGCACCTCTACAGAGCTCATGAAATACTTGAACAATTTCAGAAGTTCTAAATAAATTACCACAGTAATCAATACAAACTCAGTCAATGGGCCTATAAAGTTGAACATTTAAAAAAATGGCGTCATGATTGATCAATGGTCAATGTATTAGGTCAAGTGAAGACACAGTCACAGTGAAAATTAAACAGAAATGGTATTAACTTCTGGTAGTATTGTAGATCTATAAGCAACACACGAGCAGGGAAATCCTCATTTCCATTTCCAGTGTTGCGTGATGAGACAGATGACAGAACAGCACCCGCAGCCATAGACATGCACCTAAAATAACTTTGGGTTTCTTGCATAGTTCTTGTGTTGCTATGGCCCCGTGATTTCCGCGGCCTCCACTCGTACCGAGGTGCTCAAGCAGTATCCCATCTGGGTACCACAGGGAAGGATAGCTACGTCTCCAATATGTATGGGGCAGTTTGCAGCTGCAGGGGGATAATGCCCCTAGATTATCATAAGAGGTAGAGGGGGTCTTTTATTGTCTGGAGGGGTTAATCTTTGTTCTCATTGGCCAGTGGGAGCTACCTGTCTGCTGGAACACCCGTAGCTCCTGTTTGTACCAATCAGGGGCCTCTGGGCCGTTCTTCCCCGATGGCTCATGATCGTAACCGTAGGCAACCGTCAGCTCCTCGTCCTTCTGCACTGCCCTCAAGGTTCGAATGCACTTGATTTGCCCGAAACGAGGGTGCACAAACCTGTGCAGAAACAAAAAAAACAGATCAATTCATACAGTTGTAGGTGTATGTTTCATTCAGGTTCAGGGAGAGTAATTTAAATTCTTAGTTAAATCAAATTTTGTTTTGAACCCCATCTATACACACTGCTCCTGTTAGCCTGTACTCACGGGTCATATTTGCAGTTGGGGTTGAAGGAGTGGTTTGCCTTGTGACCCAGAGAGGCGCAGTATCTCTCTGTCTGGTCGAATGGCTGAGGGACGTCGATCACCGTGTCCTCATCCAACGAGATGGTGTTCCCATTCTGTGCCCAATCTCTGCTGTCCACCTGGGATGACAATGTGATGATGCCAAAAACAAAATGATTTAATTAGAAAAAAATGATCCAAGGTAGCACCCAAAATGATCCAAGATGAAGAAAAGAGAAAATACTATGGAAGCAAATAACATTTATATTAGAATTTTTAAACACCACTGAATTCATAACATTGAAATATTTTACTTTGAAAACCATGTACCTGAATTTATTGGTTTTGAATTCACTTCTTCAAAATTCAGATATGATATTTCAAGTTTTACGATTTCAAAAACTCAATTTCACATTTTTGTTTCCAATGTTCATAAATTCAGATCCAAAAATTCAAATTTCAGATATTCAAAATTCAACATTTAGGCAAATGGTTTTCTGTTTGCTTATATAAATAATCCTAAATATTTCCAAAAATGTGAAATTGAGTTTTTAAAATACACCTTTCCTTTGGCACCACGGCTCTCCAATCTGGGGGAATGGGCTATTTTGTTATGGGAATGCGCAAAAACTTAGAAAAGGCTAGTATATTAGCCAGTTAACTAGTGAACTATGCTTATTTCCAAAAGCTGAGGTAACCACAGTTTACCAGAGTCCACACTTTCTTCTATGAACCTCAATACATTGCTGGGGACATTTTGCAAAGGAGGCAAGAACAAGCAGCCACAAGGCAAGCAAGTTCCCGGGGGGGAAGAGCCGCTGGGGAGGCTCGATCTAACCAACTAACTAGCTAGCTAAGTAGCTAACTAACAGTGACTGGTTTTGGATGTGCTGATATTGCATAGCCATCCCCACAGAGATGGAGTATATGCTGCAACAAATGGGTACTGTCAGTTTTTGCTTGACTCTATGGCTGACATTGAAGAACAGGGATCATTGTATGTTACTTCATTTCAAATTTTAAATGCACACGCGGACAGCGATGTTTAGAAACATTCCTGTACACGACCAACAGGATAAACTGGACCGAGAGGGCAAAGGACCAACAGGTAAGTCCCTTCAACTGGCTAAACTTTGCTAACTTTACAAATATGATACACAACATAAACAGGCAATAATAAGCTCTTATGTATTCCTGGCCTATGGGTTGAGCACAGCTGTTTCAACCGGCTACATACTATAGAGTTGTGTGGGTGTGCTTCATTGCTCTCGCAATGTATCCTCGGTTGGCAAGTAAACATTCAGGATATTGATCCGTCTTCCAATCTTGCGTTCTTTTGTTTTGGAATTGTGTTTCCCTATTGTGTGAGTCCCTAAATGCATGCACATGTTTACACACTTAAACACACACATACACACAGTGTGTTATACCTCTGAGTGTGTGATGCGTACTCCATTGTAAAAGGCCATGATAGCGTCCGGCTCAGCATCTGTCTTGGCAAACAGGCCCTGTCCCGCTCCTCTGATCAGAGAGTCGGCCACAAACACCCTGATACACGGAAATACAACTGGAAATCAATACTATTCTTACTGGCATTTTGTAACAGTTTAGGTTTTGATTGGTATAGAAAGTAGAATAGTGCTGACATTGCTCGGCTCCACTATCAGTGGTGATTTCAGGAGACGTCATCTCTAAGGCTATCATTGTGACCTACCTTTGGCTCTCGTAAGGGTCAGGTAGCAGAGTGTGGGTGGCAATACACATGGAGGTGGACTTGTCGTACGAGTACACAGGGCCTTAAAAAAACAAAACATTATTAGCCAGATGTTTCCATGACTGTCTCCCTCCTTTACATACAATAGCATTCCATGATAATAAAACCATGTAGACCCAGAACTGTAGAAAAAATGTCTATCTCCTCTCAAGGACTACTCTAATTATTGGACACACCACTGCTAATTAACATTTCATGTATTTCCCAGCACATGCCACTTGATGGCTATGTCTATATGAGTTCTTCACTTTATTTTATGCAACTTCATTTCTGGTAGACAATAGATGGGCCTGCTGCATTTGAAATAACATGTAGAAATATCGCTGCTAGCAGCAATGAGCTCTGCGCTCTGACATCATCAAGTGCGCTCTGACATCACTTACTGTCAGGTGTGACTTCGAAGTGTGCCCTGCCCATCTCCGTGGAGATCAGGGTGGCGAGTCGAGCCTTGATCAGCTCTCCCTCCACAAAGCTTCCATAGAGAGCGGTCTGGCCATCGGGGTAGATGTACGCTACCGATTCGCCGGTCATCTCCCCTTCCTCGTTCACCTCCCCAAACACACACCCCCGGTCCTAGACGCACGAGGGTACACACCGACATGCACAACATACAAGTGTGTCACCCTAAAACAGGTTACTTGAGTAAGCGGGTTAAGAGGGAAAATTTTCTGTGCATGTAAACGTAGCCAGTGCTTTATATGACTGACTCACAGGGTAGTAGACGCAGCATTCCCCACAGCGGTTGTTGTCTTTGTACTGGCCCTTGAACACCAGGCGGCCCTCTCCGTCATACTCCTGAGCGGGCCCGTTGAGCTCGCCATCCACATACATCGCATGGAGGACGCTTCCATCCTCATACACATACAACCCCTGGCCCTGCAGGGCATCGTCTACATAGAAACCCTCCAGGGTACTGCAGAGAGGAGAGGACAAATTGCAGTGGAGGATCGACTGATATGTGTTGATACCAATATTTATATTTTTGGTCTGAACAGCATTGATGTTTTTTTTTGTGTCTAATCTTTACAGTACCTTCCATCAAAGAAGAAGAACTTGCCCTTGCCATTCTTCTCTCCGTGCTTGAAGTGTCCTTCAAAGCAATCACTGGATGAGTAGGTCACTGTGCAGAACCCGTGGGGCTGATCATCTTCATCCAATGGACCTGAACACACACACACACACACACACACACACACACACGTTATGAGCAGTCCCTTAATAATCATATATACACACACATTTGGAAAATTAGATGCATTACAACCAATTAAGCCTACTTAATGATACCTTTGTCTTATCCGCCCTGACTAACATTTTTCTGGCAACCCCTCATGCCACCAGAGTGTATAGTCCACAGAAATGACGGGGCAATTTGATTACATTTTCTATTTTTACTTCTCAGACTAAAAATGTATCTAGTTTCATTCATTATCAAATATTCTTTCTATATATTTAAGGTCTACAATCATCCAGGGAGCGTCCTATGCATGCACACCACGGAACATTGGTTTAACTACAAGCTGGACGCTATAATGTTTTGTGAAGATAATTCTTATTTTTATACTAGTACTAACCTCGGCGTGCATGCAGAACTCGGCTTAACACCTGTTTCCGGTCCTGAGAGAACATCACACCAAACTCTACTTACAAATCTGGCAATTTAAGGCTGCCTTTCTTATCTGCAAGTGTACACACCTCGTAGAACATGATTCGAGACCTTTTCTGAATCGGCAGGGCATACTCTTCAGTTCGCCCATACAAACTACTCTTATTTCAATTAAAAAAAAAAAAAGAAAAAGAAAAAAAAAATTCATAGTTGATTCGACTGTCAATCCCGCAATCTTCTCCCAGCAAAATACACAGAGGTGGGCGGTATCGAGCAGTGTGAACCAATTCTGAAAATTGAAATTATATCGAAATAACTACTGTGTGGTGGCTTATATGTATGCCGAATTTACCATAAGTCCTTAATAATTCATAAAAGGTTTTAAATTGTGTCCTAATTAGTTTGTGCACTTACCGATATGCAAGGAAGCTTTAAATTGGCAGGTTTTTTTTTTAGCGTTTGGCGTTTCGTTCTCTCTATACTTAAGGAAACGGCACGGTTTGTTTCATCTAATCTATACAACAACCACTTTAACGGTTGAAATAATACTAAAAGTGTAACTTGTGTTTAGACGATTTATATAAGTGTCCAAACTGTGACAAACACACCACGCCTATACACTACTGCCCATTGCTATAGTGGCGAGCATTAAGAGCAAACAGCGCGCACTGTCGCCGGTTGAAATAAAACATATTGTATTTTATCCTATATTTACTGCCTGGTCAAGCATCTCCATGAGACGGGCGGACAGCGGGGCAGCGAGGTTGCCCGGTCCGCCCTCGCTCGCCTGTCACGCGGGTTCCCTTCACAAATAAATTCCCCGGCGCCTCCCAAGTTACCGAGCGGGCCCACTTGCCAAAACCGACTCGTAAAGATTTACGGGAAAAAATGACACCAGAGTCTGATGTCGTAAAGAAATTCCGTTCATATTTTCTGTTCCTCCATTAAAAAAAATTATATATATATATAAATAGCTACCTACCTTCCACGAGCTCTTCCAAGTTCTCATCATCGCTGTCCATGTTGAACGAGTCAGGACGACCACATTGAAAGGAAGCTTTTGTTTTCATCCATGGGCCTCATTTGGGTATGGCAACCATAGCCTTAGGTGAGTCCAAATTTGATCCTGTAGTTTTTAGAATTATAATGCCCAAAAAAAAATCAATTTGTAATGTCATTGGTCCACTGGCAAATTTTGGTTGTACGTTATTTTTGATGCAGGGGCTTTACCATACCTCTGGGTTTACTGAATTGATATCCGTGCTTTCACTACTGATGAGTTATCTGGTTTCATGCATGATCACTTCTCCTATCCCTTCCATGTAAACTGACATCACCCCCCCTCTGAAATTGTTCAAGGCACAGCTGTACCTGCATCCATGTGATAGGCTTCACTGTGAAGTTTCACCATCACTGAAATTGTATGACTGATGTAGTGGTAGAGTAAAGGGAGGGAAAACTAATATTAACAAAAATCAATTATATTTTCAGAGAGAGATTTTTTTTCTTTAAAGGATCCTAACATTTTACCCAGTAGTTCCTCCTGTTGTGGGCGGGCTTTGGTAGCACAGCATGACACCACTTGTCGATGGGATGTGCCTCACTAACTTTTCCCTCAGGAACTACAGCCTGTCAGTAGTTACATAAAGCTGAGGGTGTGCAAGCAGCAAGGTGCGAGGAAACCAATCTTCAATTTCTTAGCAGAACAATGACAACCGATTCTCCTGTACTGCTGGCTGCAGTGTCCCTTCTGTCTGCCCTGCAAATGGGTGAGTTGAACATGTCAAATGTTACAGAAGTGAGACCTAAGCCAGGGTATTTACTGACTACTCTCTTTGTACCTTGTTGAGTAATCTTTGCAGGAGTTGTTTTGGTGGGCGGTGTCATCTTCAGGCAAAGGTTGTACAGTGCATGGCAGCAGCTGACACGTTTTTTTTGTTTATCCTTTACTTAATCAAGTAGTCTCATTGAGATCTCTTTTCAGGAGTGAACTAAAAGCAAAAAAAAACCACCACCATGTACATATTCTGTATATTTTCTTTCCTTTTTTTATTCAGTATGTTATTTAAATTTGTATAGTGTGTGCTGGCGGAACGATCAGGAGTAAGAATTCCAAAGTGCTTGTACTTGTCGCAAATGGCCAATAAAACTCTTGAACACGTGAACACAATACAATTCAGTCACATGTTCCAGCAGGTAGTCAGCAGCATAAGAAATGTTCCCAAGCTAGGGTCCGGGGATCATCAGGTGTCCGTGAGAGGGTTCCTACGGGTTCCCAGCAAAATGAGGAGTAGTTTTAATTTCACTATTTATTTGCTCCAAGAATTTAGCAAGAATACATAACGGCGCTGTTTTGATCACAGGTTTCACTCTGCCCCTTTCCATCCACAGTATAGACAGTGTAATTCTGTACCAAGTCATATGTGACATCAGAAATCATCAGATGGGCTCCCTTAGGACAAAATCTTATCAAATGTGGGTTCATGGTCTAATCTTTCAAAAGCGCTTTACAGTCTGTTTCATTTATAAGGTGCATCCTTGCAGAAACTGGCCTTTCCAAGTTCAGTAATTAAACCTAACCAGTGCTGTGATTGAGCTTAATTACTGGATTTAAGCTCAATCACAGCACTGGGGTATAACAGGCTGGAAGCATCTTTGTGCCCCCTGGATAATGCTGTGGTTGAGTCATTGTTATGAGAAGGTACCACTACAACGCACATCATTGTCCTCTCTCAGGCTACCTGGTCAGGCGGGTTGGATTGTCCAGAATGGCCCATAAGACCTTGCCTCCCGCTGTCACCGGACCGCCAGAGTTTGAGAGAACTTTCCGGGCACAGTAAGAAGGCCTAGACTTCTTATCATCGGCCGATGTCATGCAATGTAAAACAAAAAAAGATGAGGGTTAGGGTTAGACCGATATATCAGTGATCCAATATATCATTTTAGGAAGATATCGGCCAGTCACTGTGCGTTCACACTGCGAGCAACACGATCAGCGAGTCCCTGGAAATCTGTTCATTTCCTGTAGAGCTGAGCGACCAGGGAATGGTCTCTGATGTGTGGAGGGTTAACAACGTCATTGGCCATCAACAGCCAAACAGATTTCCTGGCTCCCTAATTAGCGCTTGCCAACTACCTCTCAAGCCGCCCACAATCGGTCAGAAAAGAGCGACCCATCAGCGCAGTGTGAACGCACAGTCAGTGTCATCCACCAATATGATGGCGGTGAGGATAGGATGTTCCTCAACAGGAAACACTGAATCCTTGTAGTTTCTTGCTTCAGTTCAAAATATTATACATTATGATTGACTCTGTGTGTGTGTGCGTGTATTTATGTGTGTGTTCTTGGTCTATGTTTCTAGTCAGAACTGTGTAGAGTTTTACCCATTATTCCTGGTGGTGTTCTGGACCAGTGGTATGTTATTCAGTGAAGTGACTGCAGCTGGAGGAGGGCTGGTGTACATGGTGGCCCGGCAGATGTATTTCAACGGATATGTCACCTCCACCAAGAAAAGGTAAATCTGTGTCAGTGATAACCATCATGACAGACGTTTAGGGCTCAAATGAATTTACTGCTATTAAAATATCTGACGAGTGACTTGCAGTAATGTGAGTTTAACCAAGTACTTTCTGGTTTACAGGATACCTGGGTTTTTTCTGACTGTGGCTGTCCTCTTATGTCTGGCTCTACTGAGTTTCATTGGAATACTGCATGGAATACTGCTCAAGTACTTTTCCATACACCTCTGAATATTGCAGGTTTATTGAATGATGCGGACAAACATAGAACTAAATAAATAGAGCAGAAAAACAGAATGAGATTTATTTTCTATATATAATTGTTTACAGGATACTCACCTGCTCACAACTATAATCAATAATGCGATGTTGCCAATATGCTGAGTTTGTATTTTTGTGATGTTCTACCTGTAAAACTTTTTGTTTTTTTCATTGTTGCAAAATACATTAATTTTGAGTGAAGGAAAAATCTACCCTGAAATAATTTAACACTATTAAAAAAACATTTATTGGGGATGTACATTGCATTTCTGAGCCCATTTTGTTGTATGGTGGTGCTCATTTTTCTTATTCCTGTGGATAAGGGGCCAAACTTAGACAATGTAATGTCACGTCAAGATATTTCCTGCAGAGTTTGGTATCAAAAAATGTTTCATTGATCTAAAACATCAACGGTAAATGTCAGGTTTTGGTGTCAGACCCTCAGAATCAAAGAGCAAGGGCTTCTTTCTAGACCGACGATCAACAATCATACACGGGGAAATCCATCAGAGAAGAGGAGAGACTAATTTCTCCACCGACAGTAGCCAAGATAGACCAGAATGCAATGCAGCCACAAGACATGTTTTGCATAAGGGTCCTGGCTGTCACATTTTTCCACTGGCAATGACAGCTAGCTAACAGCTAACTACTGATATTGCTCTCTCCACCTAGATGTAAAAACTAGAGGGATGTTAGCTTGATATTGGATATTCTGTCTATTTGTTTTTCCAACTTGTAAAGCCAACAAGTAAAAGCACATTGATGGATATATTTGTGGTTACTGCAAGTGGAAGAACAATTGATAACCACTGGTTTCAATATTTTAAAAAAAACTAAAAAAAACATTCAAATTGCAATAGCTTGTTTACCATATGAACTGATGATCACATAAGAAAAAGAAAATCTTTCCTACAGTATATGTTACCTTCAGTGCTCCCTACTGGAAACAGTGTTGATACAAAGCATGAGAAACAAAATGAAATATATTCCAAATGAATCCAATTCTCACAAACGTGATGTGAAAGGTGTTTTCAGGTGTGCCAACCAAAAGAAGAAAACGTGTTTTCTTGTGTTTACAGTATTTTCCTACGGCGTCTTGCAGCGCCCTCTGTCGCCCGTGCTGTGTAGTGTCCTGGTGGTGGACAGCATCTGAGGTTAGCTAGTTGTGGGGATTGAAGACTGATACAAACGTTTTCATATTCCGCCGGAGTTCTGCACTTCAGCATTCAGTTATTTTATTTTCACGTCTTAAGGTAAGTGTGCCAACGTTAACGATATCGTTTAGCGGTTATATTCGCGCTAGCTGAAGCTACATACCAGCAGGCTAGTGTGCTGGCTTGCTAGCTAGTAGCGGGCCGTGTTTGTTTTTGTTCCGTCAGCTGCATGTGTCACCTCTACTAAGCTGGCTAACTGGTTCACAAGACTCACCAGGAAGCTAAGATCAGTCTCGCGTTGGCTGTTTGACTCCGCTTGTATTAGCGTTGCGCCAGGCTATTATGATAAGTAATTGGTCTCGTTTTTACCTCCATAGTATGTGATGTAGCCAGCCCAGATGCGACCCGTTCACTTCTATGGGGAGAGCGGTACGTCTAACTCCATTCAAAAATCTGTCGGTTTAATGCCTCCTTGTGTTTCGGCAAACATACACACCTGATGTAACATGACTTAAGACATGTTATAAATCGGGGCGACTTAGTGGTAAATTCGGCATTCAAATAATCCGCCAAATAGCACTTTATTTGAATTGAATTTCAGCTTTAAAATTAGGTTCACACTTCTCGTTACCGCCCACCATGGTGGAGTTTAGACGAAGATTGTAAGAGTAACCGGCAAACCAATTCAAAAAGTTGGCGTTTTATTAAAATAGAATGCTATTCCAATGTATGCCGAATAAAAGAGTGGCTTTTTGCGATTCAGAAAAGGTCTCAAGTCATTTTGTAACAGTTGTATGTCTTATAAACAACAGCAGCATTAAGCTCTCAGATTAATGAATGGAGTTCGGCGTTTGGTTCTCTATACTAAAGTCTTGCTAACTCTTCCAGTGGCCCTGAGAGTCGCAGCCCTGCATTCCAAAAAGGAAGACGAGTACTTCACCATGAGCTCAGACGATGGTAAGAACACACACACACCAACACCTATCTCTAGATTACATCACAGTGTAGTGTGTGTGACTGTTGTTGTCTGCACGTGTTGCAGGTGACATGGAGAACCAGGCTGAGCTGGAAGAGAAGACAAGGCTCATCAACCAGGTGTTGGAGCTTCAACACACTCTAGAGGGTGAGATAAAAGCTTGTTAATAAGCTCAAGGCTGCCTTCTGTCTTATCTTATCTTGTATACTGTTGACCAACTTAATAAAGTTTAGCTGTACCTGAAGGATGTTGTTGAAAATGATTATGTTTTCATTGTGTCCAGACCTGTCTGCACGGGTGGATGCTGTAAAAGAGGAGAACCTGAAGCTGAAGTCGGAGAACCAGGTTCTGGGTCAGTATATCGAGAACCTCATGTCTGCCTCCAGTGTCTTCCAGACCACCGACACCAAGAGCAAACGAAAGTAAGGAGAGCCTTGGAGAGCCTTGACCTAGAACCCCAATCCCGACATTCCCCTACCTTGAACCCTTGGACCCAAACCATCCTGGATCACTAGAAATCTGCTCTGTAGCTAATCTCCATCTCCACCCCCCCCCCCCCCCCCCACCCTGCCAGTAACCCGACTAAGCTACTGTGGAGCCCAGACCCACGTCTCAACTTCCTTAAAGCTGACCGTTGCTGTTCCAGTGCCTCTTCCACCGCCTCCTAACATAGCGTTGTAGTGTGCAAACTGCAGAATGGCAGGAAAGGTAAAGCAGACAGTAATTTAATTGACGGTGAACACAGTGAGCCAAGTCAATCTGGTCGCGTTTGCCCACGTTTGGCAGGTAAACCCCGCCTCCAAACCGTGGCTATTTGTGGTAAACTGGACTTGGCGAGATGGACAAGGAAAGGCTGATTTTTTTTTTAAGTTGTACATATCATACCTGTTCATTATGCAAGATTACACAATTAAGTGATAAATAAGTCTTGACAAAGAGTGGATCAAAATATACAGTTACTATAGCTATACCTAAGCTTGAGAAACCAGTTCATTGTTGTGATCTACAATTAATACATTTGTAGGCTAGCTACTGTTTGGTCAAGGGCTAGGGTGGTTATGCTGTAAATTAAGTCAGAATTGGTACAGTTGTCAAAACAAAATTCTTACTAAGAAATACGTTTTACAAAGTATCAAAAGTTTGTAATTATGGGTTATATAAAAATTTTCAGGAAAAATTTGGAAAAGACATGGGAAAAGAGCAGTTAACGCCCATTTTTCAGCGTCGTCTGGTTGTTTGCACGCTCATGTTATGTTAGGAACTGGTGATATGTTAGTGTTCCTCTGCCCCCCCCAACCCCAAACCATTCACCACCTCTCCACCAACCTAAAAGATTTTTATATAGTTCAGATATCAAATGTTTACGTTAAATTTTCCTTTATCCTTTGATATTTATTATTCAGTATTTCTGTAATCGCCATGGTTAGATCTTTATTGTTTTTATTTTTCATTTTGCTATACAGACGGTTTTTATTGTTACTGCTTATAACGTGACCTCTCTAAAGAGAGGAGAGGTGTTTACAGGCCCATTTAAGACTGCCTTGTCTTCGTCATTTCAGTAGAAAAACGTCACATGTTGTTGCAGCTTCTAGCTAGTTTGGACTACACTTTTGAGACAGTGACTGCCAGTGTCCTGCTCTCTTTTGTGGCCAAGATCATGATGTGTCAATCTCATTTTTGAACCAAAATTAGTCCAGTGTATGTGCTTAACGATAAAATGGCGAAAATCCAGCTTTGATTTTCTACCCTCAGCAATTCATAGGCAAACACACATACTGTATTTTATGCATAAATGCTCAAGAAAGCTCTTGAAAGGTATCTTAACCCTGTTGTATTTGTGCATTGTTTACACATGACCATTTTATGTTGCTAATTTCAAATCATTTGGTTTATTAAAGTGTTTATGCCTTTTTGATATCTGTGGCGACGATGTTTCCCTCAGCTAATCGACGATTTATGTTTCACATGCTCACAGGCTCACTAAGGGTGCTCGCAAGGACAAGTGACCCCCACTGCTTTTTGAGTTCTGCGTTTTCACTGTGACGGTATATACTGCATATGTATGGTTTAGATGAAAACATAGGAAGATGCATGTCAACTGCATACTGTGTAAGTGTTGCTTGTTTCGGTGAGCCTAATAGAGGGCTTCGGTTCCTTCATACTCAGGACCTGGTTTCCCAGGAACATCTTACTGCCAAGATCACTTTTACTTCCTTTGGTAAATGGCTCATCCTATTGTTAAGATGTGTTTGGGAAACTGGGCCTGATCCGTAGACCGTAGGCAGTCAGTGATCTATTTAGTAAAGTTGCCTGTACCCGTGGTCTAGATGGGTGAACAGAAACCAGAGTTTGAGTCCAACAGTTTTAGCCTCAGCACATTAAATTGGACACTCTGCTCCATTTTGAGTGCATTCAAATATTTGGAAAGACCCAAACTCTGGTGTTTTTGTGGAGTCTCCATTTTGGAACAGAGGGTATTTGACCCACCCCCTTTGTCTGGTAGCAAGGTAGAGACTTACAATTGCCTGCTTAGGGCCCTGTTTACTCTGTGGTTATACAACTTGGAGTTGTTGGTAATTTGACACCAAGTGCGCCAGCCAATGACATCAGCACCAACCTCCAGTATGATGGATACAATGCAGTTTTTTTTAAATTATGATGCTGGGATTCAATGGCGAGTTTAGTGCCCCGTGGTCTAAATGCTGTTTCAGAGGCTTTTCTGCCCTGCCAAGAAACTTGCCCAAGTTTCATCCCTGTTATCTGAACATGTTTTCATCAGTTGTACAATCCCAAGAGTTCACAAGACCTTGAAACCAATCTGAATGGTCGTTGTCCCCAGTCGGACTTTCACACAACGTAGGCCTATAGGAAAAACTCCCAAGCAGTGGAAATGAAATACCCGGCGAACGAGGTTGTTACCGTTTGTTATTTATTTGTTTAAACAAAAATATAATGTAATAAAGTAATAAATTACTCTTCTCTGGAGTGGCTCCTGCTCTTAGAACTGTTTCTTTGATGACTGGTGTGTCTTCTGACGAATAGTTGTCCCAAATCTGTAGTCTTATTCAGAGCCAGCAGTGGGGGGGTCAATTCACCAATTCAAATCAACTTCGGCTTTCTTCCAAAGGTGAAAATTGGAAATATTCTGCACCGCTTTTTGAATTGATCAAAATGAAAGTAAGTAAATGACCTCAACCCGGCTCAGTCACTGTGAATACAGGTCAGTTCTGCCATGTACCATAGTCCCAGTTGGTTTAGGCACACATCCCAAAGTCAAAATGTCCCTGTAATAAAAGTCTTTGTCCATTAGGAGGAGCAGTTGGTTCAGTGCTTGGCTGGATAGCAGTGTGTCTGGTTCCCCCACTGGTTTCCTTTGGCCCTCAAACCTTAATGAAAACCTGACAGACGGGAAGAAGAGTGAGCGTTAAGCAAACCTTCAGTTATGAAGATGAGTAAGGACGCACATGCATCAACAAGGCTGCAGACTTAATAGATTTTTTTTTTTAATTCCAAAACTGAATCCACATTTTGTAAGGAAATCACTGAGAATGAAAGCTTTAACGCTATTTGTCATTGTCAGTTTAGATTTTGGATGATACATGCACATACAGACAAGGTAATAATAAAGGAACACAATAGTTTATAGATAACTAAAAGAACCACTGAGAGACACTTTCGACTCCTCACTTTTATACACACCACCACACGCATGCAAGCTTGTGTACACACACAAAAACATCTTTACTGCAACTCAACCCACATACCCTTCAAACCAACGCCAAATATTTGAATTAGACCTGGTATCACGACACACGCCCACACAAGCTTCTTCAGGACTGATACGTTACAGTAGCCTTTTACATTGGCAGCAGGAGTAAAGGTTTGCGACATCGGGGCCAAAGGTCACAGTTCACCTTGCAAAACGTTTTTGGTCAAACAAAACCTTTCAATGAGTCTTGGAAATGACTGTTGCCGGGAGTTTGGTGATGTGCAGTTTGGTGATGACTCTTGTCAGAGTAACAGCTACTACCAACTTTAACACCACGACTTTCATGATACTTCTTAATTTGATCAACAAAGGGATGCTAACACCATTTAGTAGATGTCTCACACATCTATTTTGCTGCTGCTATGCAGTCTGACAGACACACACACACTCAGATCTGACCTCACTCAGTAGAACCCAGATGTCTGAGTCAGACTGAACCACCAGGCGGAGCGCCGAGATCGGCTGCAGCTCTGCCTCAATCTGCCCCTCAGCTAGCCCGTTCTGAAACACACCTGAAACACACAATATAGAATATTACAAAAAATATGACCCTGGTTAGTCATTAGTGGTGAGTTTCTCCTGTATTATCAGCCATGCTGTCAGTCCAGGCCTTATCTCCCTCCCTTTACAAGCAACTTTTTCTTAGACTCTATCTATAGAGTTAGGGCCTGTGTGTGTTTGTGTTTGTGCTTAAACACACACACACACCCAAACAAGCATACTACCCTACAGTGTTTCTCAGTTTCTCTGTTGTGCATCAGTATGTGTGTGTTGATGACAGGCATGTGTGAGATAAGTGAAAGAGTGATGATTGAGTGATGATGGAGAATGTATTTACTGATAATGATGAAGCCGTTATCGGATCCCTTGTAGCGAGGGGAAGAGCCAGCAGCCAGTCTGTCTCGCTCCGACGCCTGAGTGAAGAACATAAAGAGAAACAGGCTACAACAACAACAAAACTAGTAATCTCTCAAGATTAGATTAGATTGCAATGAAACATTTGAGATCTGATGACTTGCCAGATCGTATGACCGTGCATCCACATTTCAGGAAAAAACAAAACATTTCAGGTAATCTCAGCAAGCATTTGACGGATGGCGACCTGCAGGATGTGGTCAAGTCCAACCCCTTATGTCAACATCAATCCAAACAAGCACAGAATTTTCACAATTTGTCACAAGAAATCGTATTAAAACTGTTTCACAAACTGTTTTGAACTGATATCAGAAAAATATTTAGGTCCCAGTTTCACAAAATAATGAAGTTAGAATTCTAAAACTGGATTACAATACTTCAGTTTATGGTCATATTGTATTAACATGCTCTGTTATGTATGTATGTCATCATTTCAACATCTTGGGTTTTTAGAGTTTGTCGGTATCTATACATCAAACATGATATGGAAGGAATAATGTAGAGCGACCCGGTTCTTCACAAAATAAGACCCGGACATGAAGCGGAGGCTCCATGTACATTATCCCGCTTATTACATGGCTGCTTACCAAAAGACATTAAAGGTGCACTATGTAAGGTTTACCAAAAGACATTAAAGGTGCACTATGTAAGGTTTACCAAAAGACATTAAAGGTGCACTATGTAAGGTTTATGTAAGATGCGATAAAGATTATTATCACCAAGCAAGGTCTGAAATTAACTGCCAATGGCTGATAAACTAAAATAATTTACCTGCAGAGAGCAATAATCTAGTCTTTAGTTAATATTTAAAATAAATATAGTAACTACTTTCACTGCGTCACTTTTCATCTGCATTTACGTTTGCCAACCTTACCCTATATAACATGGATAAAGGAAAAATTATCTAAATCCATGTTTACCTTCCATTTTAAATGGAAAACAGCCCATTAAATAAAAAACAGCCCAAAGCTCCACAACCCTTAGCTCACATTCCATCGGCATCCCGGAACAACAAACATAGTAGCCTATATAGTTATTGGTAAATTTAACAAAATGACTGAATGAAAGACTGACAGCTCTGTTACTGATCTAGTCTAACCTGTAGTCATGGAGATTTAAAAGAGTGAACATTGTTCTTATTTAAAAAATCTTCATGTCTCCTGTCAATATTGAGTGTATTACTATTAGGGTTAGACCGACAAATGGGGCTGATACTGTCCTTTTATTAAAAATATAAATTCTGGTCCTGTCAACGTTGTCCACCTCTGATACGATGCAGTTTGATTGAATGCATATTTATTGTATAAATATAGGTATTATTATTGTTGTATTATTATTGTTGTTGTTGTTGTTGTCATCCTGTGGGTGGGTGTCAGTGGAGAGTTTAAGTGCCCCCTTCCCCAAAGTTAAAGGTATTGAATATCAGAGTTCGGCAGCTTCAATCCAAAAATATTGGTGTCTGCCTTAAAAAACCCATATTGATCGAATCCTAATCACTTATGTGAGTCGCTGCTCGGCGTGTATAAGACTCTGCATGCGATTCTTCCACCCAAACCCAAAGCTACGGGATTTGACACCAACCCATGCACGTCATCTCCTGAAAATGGGGGGGGGTGGGGGGGGTCATTCCAGGTGACAGACACCGGGTATTTCAGAACCTCTCCCTGACCTTGCTGCTATCAATGTGAGTGCGAGGTTAGGCTGCAATTTGAACACAAATTACAGCTGAAGCTTTTGTTGACAGCCACCAGTGAAACATGATCCTACAGATTACAGCGGTGGTGGTAACGCACAATCATCAATCAATCATTAACCGATATCACAAAGCTTTGCATGTAAATTCCAAAGACTAGCTCCGTGTCAAACAGATTGTTACGAGCATACATCGATTGAGACATCTTTTTCCCCCACATAGCACAGGAATATGCAACCAAGCAGAGTAAAAGAAGAAAGAAAAAAATCAGTTAAATTCAACTTATTTTGGCATAAATCAACTCTGTCCCATCAATCAAATGCTTACTGGGTTATTACTAAAAATGTGCTAATTGTATCATTCTTACATAATAGTGAAATATCATTTCAGGTAATAAATTAGTAGATAGTGTTTTGCAAATTAAAAGCTTCAACGTGATTCTCTCTGTCCTGGCTTGGTATCAACACGTGGTTTCCCCCTTATCTTCCACACAGCAATTCCATGTCTGTCTAGATTGACACTTTTCCCCTTCGGTGTGACGGGGAGTGTCAGTTGACACCAACACACACACACACACACACGCAAACCTAGAGGCTGTTGGAGTGATAGTAGATAGCTTGTTGTGATGGGTGTGTTTCCTGTTGCCTTGCCACTCTTTGCCCAGGGATCATAACCTGAGACGGAAACCAAGACCCAGTCAACGGCAGTCATGGAACTAAAGAACACACACACACACACACACACACTACTCACATTGCTGGGAAGCACCTCCACTGTGGTGTTGTAGAATTTATCTCCGTTGGTCTCGATATTTCCACTTTTGAACAGGTACCTACAATGCAGACAATAGTACAGCTCTAGATTTAGTCTCTATCTTAGGTGCTCAGCCTCATTTCTGTGGTGTTTCTGCACTGCACTTCCCAGAAATCACCTGTCAATCAAGCAGTTTATTCCAGTACTGTGTTTTCTTTGTCTGTTCAGCCATGGTGGCTATCGCTGCTCATTCAAATCAATCAGTTATTCGGTAACACTTTATATTAAGGGACACATATTCACCATTAACCTGTTGCTTATTAGCATGCATATTAGTAGCATATTGGCTCTTTATTAGTCATTATAAAGCACTTATTAATGCCTTATTCTGCATGACCATATTCTACAACTACTAGGCCATTAACTAAGAGTTTTCCCTCAATAACCTCCTAATTACTGCTTATTGATAGTAAATAAGGAAGTTGATTAATTAAGATCTTAATATGCTTTGCTCAGTATGGGCCTTATAAGATGGTAGTACCACAAGAATAGTCATTCTCCCTTAATAACACTTAATAAATATGGTCTATTCTTATGTAACAAAACACAAAAACTACAAGTGTTAATAGTCCAAATAACTCTAAATTAAGTCTTTCTAACTCAGAATATGTTCCCCATTCTAAAGTGAGGTCTTGCTCATAAGCAATTCACTAGTAGTTTGACACTTATTAACCCACACAGGTTCCCTATTCTAAAGTTTCCTCCTAATAGCTAATAGACAATCAGATTTATGACAATCAGTTATCAATTATAAATCAAATTATGACCTGGTGCAGGTCGTGGTGCAGGTCATCGTATCAACATCGGTCAAAATGTTTGCTGTGTTGTATCAGCTAACCGCCGCTGTCTTGTTGTAAACACTGATTTACTCACTAACTAACATATAGTAGAAGCTAGCATTAATTGCTTAGCTAAATTAGCCTTTCTGGTTAGTTAGCTAGCTAAAAAGACAAAAGTCAACAGTTTCTTCAGGTTAACTGAGCTGACTCTTCTCAAGCTGTGTCACAGTAACCTAAATTTGAAAACAAATCTACCTTATCACACTATTCACTTTGACGTTACTGAATGGACACAACACAACAGCATTTTTTTCTTTTTTTCTAGCCTGGTTGTTATATACATATTTAGTCTTTGTGCACAGCCAGTGAACCTCCATGATGGCGTCAGATGTGGTTGATAGGAGATTTGTGACACAACTGCAAAACATGGAAATGGTAGATGGCTTTCTGACTGTGGCTAATTTGGTTAATTCATGCAGATTCGGTGTGTTGGTCTAAGGAGGGGTGATGCTACAGAAAGCATGCAAGCATGTGTGTGAATGGCAGCCAAGCAGACATGGGAACACAGCTCCTTAATGCCAGAGGGTGTAACAAGCTGGAGTGGAAGAAGCACTTGTATAGACAGGGATGCATGCAAATTCAAGCACCAACACACAGACACTCATAGCATCCTGCTGCCAACCACTATGCTCTGGACTACACCGCTAATTGGAAGATGCTTAGCCATGTCTGCCCGGGGCAGGAAACCTCATGGTAGAATTATGTTTTGGTGTGGTCTGTGCCTGTGTGAATAATGTTTAGGTGTCTGTGTTTTCAACCTTTGACAATAAATGTGACCTAGCTCATATTAAAGTCATATTAAGTGATGTTATGAAATATATCTTGATTGTTCTTGAATTGTTCTGTGTGTTTGCTATATGTTAGCAACTTCATATCTGTGTGTGAAAGTGTGTTAGGTTGTCTTTGTGCAGGCCTATGTAATAAATATGCAATATAATCATTGTTGAAATAAAAATCTGTACCTATGGTTGCTTGAGAGGAAAAAAGCAGCTTCCATTGAAAGTCACCCAGCTTTGATAGATACAATACAGAAAAGCCAATGTAAACGCCACAGCAGGCCTACAAACCTTATTGAAGCAAAGAAAAAATGAATGCTTTCCTAAAAACATAATTAATTTTTGTCTATATCAGTGATATGCCTTGTGATGCTCATTAAGTGGAAGTCACAGTTTATCCTCCTTTTTATTTACCACCACATCACTGTCATTTTCAAAATGCCCCCCTTGAAAATAGAAAGAATGTTCTCTTGATTTCAGTGGTATAAAAACATTGTAGCTCCAATTTTGGCGTTGTTCATTTATGAAAGCTGCCTGAATGACACTGACACCCAAAGTAAAAATGCATGGTCCTCTGAAAATAAAAACACTTTTGCTGACGTTTTCACTCAGCAGTCCACATCAATGCATGCGTCTTTCCACCTCTCAGAACCTGGAAAAGGCCCAGTTGGCCTCAACTTTTAATAAAGCTATTCAAACTGACCCTTTCACGTGGGTGGGTTGGGTGAAGCGGATGAGGATGTAGTCACCCTGGACTGGTGTTGGAGCCCAGAAGAAGTCCTGGCCTCGGTAAGCCCTGTCCAGGCTGTGCTGCTGGTAATGCTTCAGGCTGCTGCTCACCTCTGCAGCCGGGTTAATGTGGGCCAGGTAGAGACTCTGTTTCCCAAAATCCTTATCCTGGTGGGGAGGAAAGACATGTGGATGGAGGTGCGGGTTTACATCATTGCCACAAGCCTGTACATAAACAACTTTGAGACACTTTCCAAAAGTGTCTCAGAAACAGCAGTGAGTGAGCGCTTCGTCCAGAGAAACCTGGACGCCACCGACTGGCTGAACCTCTTCACCACCTCCATCAGACATTAAAAAGACGACATTTAGTTTACTGGCGTCAGGATTTCTGGGTAATGAAGTCCTCAAAGTTCAAGCAGTTACCTCTCACCAATGTACGGAATTGCCTAGTGCAACTTTAACCTGCGTCCTGAATGATCGGGTTGTATTCAGACACCCCAAGACACCTTGAAGATCCGGTCACCCAAACCACCTCCCGAGGCAGCCAGAGACTTACTTGGCCACATTAACAATGTGTAAATGCAAAGCGTATTCAATCCACATATTACAACTACAAAAAACTACAATTCTTTTTTAAATATGACAAACGGAAGCGACGAGGGCAGAAATCTGAATTCTGGCAGGGAAAAGAGAATCTATATCAGATGCTAGGTGGGAAGGGGGGAGCATTGTAACACAGTTGAGACATCTGACACTTGGGCTGGAAGTTAGAATGAAAGCAAGACAGGGGAGATCGAAGGTGAAACCATGAAGGTTAAGTTACCCAGCAATCACAGACAATGGGTGGCATGTTCAATATCTACCCATGACCGCAAAATTGTCACAATATGATGCACAGAGACAAATCATATTACAATAGCTCCGGAAACTGCTTTGCACTATCAGAATGACATTTTGGTTACTCACATTCACAACAAGCGGGTACATACGGACGTCTCAGCTTTCATTTTGGCACTATACTTACACTATATGTCTACTCAATGGCATCATGTTTGGTGAGGAGAGAGGCTCTCACCTTCAGATGTTGTACTTTTCCAGGGAGAGAGGAGTGCAAGCCTACATGCTGGAAGAGGGAGGGCTTGTACCTCTGCTTGAGCATCGACTTCTGCTTAGTGCAGTCTTTCTGCATAGGAATGAGACATCAGCGTGAATGTTTGGGTGTTGTAGTCCAGTAACTGCATAATCAGTTTGCGTGGGTTCAATATTGTGGCAGAAAATGGTTCTTTAGAGTTGTACCATAGTAGGACCCTTTATGGTGCTGAAAAGACCCCTTTAAAATTCAAGAAATGCTTCAAATTAAAAGACCTTTTTTTTTGCTGATAGTTTTACAAAGAGTGCATTGGTAGAATAAGCTTCAATTCCTAGATCGCAACATTAAAAACAACCAATAGTAAGGAGGTCAAAGGTCAGGGTCTGAATGTTGCAATATTCCTTTGACTATCGAATAACCATGTAAGAGCGAAGGAGAGTAAACGAAATAGATTAAGAGCTGAGGAGGAAGATAGAAGGGATTGACTTTAGAGTGAGTATAGTGACTACAGGATGTCTGCATCCTCTTGAAAATGTCTTCAAATATCCCAAATTATATATATCTAAACTCAAGGCCTTAAAAGGTTATTGAATACAGTTAAATTAAGTATTTTAATTCATCAATTCAGTTTCAGGGTTCTTAAAAATATTGCATTTTCTCAGTGTGCTGAAAAAGCATCCGTCTTGTTATAAATGTCTGATCCACATTATTAACAATATAATAAATAAAATAGTGCATTCAAATTCAAGATGTCTGGGTTACTCTGGGAGTTTTCCAGGTTTAAAATGGTTTTCCGGGTTTAGAGTGGCTCACCGTGTTTTTCTCAGGGTGGCAGACTTTCACCCACAGAATGTGATCCAACAGCCAGTCAATAGGTTTGTCTTTATGGAACATCAGGAAGAACTCGGCGATCATTGGGAGGTCACGGGCATGAAACATCTTGCCTGGAGGATCACACACACACTGGACATTGTTCAAATACAACAACATAAAAGGTCTTAATGCCAGTATGCAAGTTATGAATCAGTACGTGTGTATGTTAACTAACACACACACACACCTATAAATCCAAGTTGGGAGAACTCCAGGAAGAGCCACTGTTTTGACTCCTGCTGGGTGGCATAAGTTATCATGGTGTTGTAGTAGTCGGTCTTCGCCACAATGTCATCCTCCAACTGGAAAACACACACACACACACACACACACACACACACACACACACACACACACACACACACACAGGACATGTGAAGCTATGCCAAGGTAAGAGTAGGACAATGTCAAGTAGACAGACAGACCAGTAAGACCAGACAGTCTGACCTTTGACCCCCTACCTGAACGTAATAGGTGCCTTTGTCCTGAGCATACAGCATGAGGAAGCTGAAGTCCAGATTCTGCTTGGTTCGCCATCTGAGGACTCACACACACACACACACACACACACACACACACACACACAAATACAGACATACGATAATGAAATGTTAATGTCTATGGTAATACTACTATGCTAATACTGCTTCTCCTACTTTAGCATAGCATAGCATATAAATAACATTATAGCAAATGGGGGGTGTTAAACAAATCACAACTGGTAATTACATTTCAAGAACATATGTTGAAATGTATGACTGTAAATGTACTTGACTCGGTCCTTGGAGTCTCCGAGGGTCTCTCTGAGGCTGGTGAAGTTGGGGTAGTAATACTGCGACGGGGAGACGACCTCCAGCAGTCCCGACTGCCCCTCCATCGGAAATCTACAAAACAACCGCTAGTAAACTACGGAGCTAAAAAACCCACAACCCACAGGGCTCTGCTGCAACATGGAGAGGGCAAACACGTGAAACAATGCTGCGTTCATGTCGTATGGGAAAGAGGGTGGTTGCAAGCTTCCTACTTGACAATACTGTTCACCTCAGCTTTCAGATACAAATACTACTAAAAATACTGCTCACCTCAGCTTTCAGATACAAATTCTACTAGAAAATACTGCTCACCTCAGCTTTCAGATACAAATACTACTAGAAAATACTGCTCACCTCAGCTTTCAGATACAAATACTACTACGAAATACTGTTCACCTCAGCTTTCAGATGTAAATACTACTACAAAATACTGTTACGTCAGCTTTCAAGTGTAAATACTACTAGAAAATACTGTTACCTCAGCTTTCTGATGGTAAATACTACTTGGCAGCTGAGGGTTTGGCGACGGACCGAGTTTTCTGACTTCTTGCGTCACCAACAAGTAAATACCAGCAGTCAAATGTAGGGAATGAGATATTGATTTCAAATAAGGAACTACTTGCTGGATTTCTTTGTTTGTGGTTAACCTTGGTTTGCTGTAAAAATCAAATGTGTCAGTGCATGTGTGTTAAGCAGATCAGGAGAAACCAAAGTCTGCAGGAAACTTCAATCATGGCGTTTTTATGGTTTCAAATCGTGAAGAGAGGGGAAAGATCTAACATTTTGACAAGAAGTGGAAATGTCTTCCTTTGAGGCAACTTGTAACTTATTTTTTACTTGTTTTTATTTGAAAGATGCTCATTCTGAGTCGTCACTTCACCATCACAGCACCAGAAAAACAACCACGATTTGGGCAAATAGGTTGAATCCACGGCGTCTCAATTATAGGGGATGGGACGCTCTTCTCTGTCGCAGCCCCGCTTTGTGATTTATGCCAATAAGATGGGTGTATTTTTACATAAAAATCTTACATAATGCAGCTTTAAACAATAAAGCATCGGCACCTCCAGGTAACAGCCGACACCCAACCAAAGCCAGTCAACAGAGACAGAGAGATACTAGTGTGAAACTGCCCCATGGCAAGCGATCTGGAGAGTCACTCACTCCTTCCTGATGGTCTCCGCTATGCTGTCCACATACGCTGAGTCAGTCTGTTGTGACAGGGAGGGAGAAAGAAGGAGAAAACGGGATTAACCTGCTAGCTAATACTCAGCAGGAGTGTTTTTGCAACAATGAACAGAACATGGTAGGACGCTCTTATTGTGTACATCCGCCCCCAAGCCCTCACCTTGTATGACCGATTTCAAATGATATGAGGGTGATGTGGCCTTCTACTATTTCACCTCATCTTGTTATTTACTCATGACCAAGGGCGGGTTAGTTTAACACATATAATATTCAAACACACACAGAGAACAAAAGTATTTATTTGACAATGTATAACATAGACTGGTTGAACAGGCCTCATAGTGTTGAATAGACCTCCATTGTACAACTTTTCACTTTTCAGCGTGTTCACTTATACAAATTCAATCCCAGTGAACTATTAGGTAAAACCTATGAATGTGTAGTTTCCTGTCAAACTGGTATCACTGGAACCAATATTGGGTTTGTCATTGATTCAGGTATGCTGCTTTATTTAACCTTACAGTGTGTTTGCGACAGGGTAAGAAATTAACAGGGGGGAGAAAATGCCCTTGAAAGTTCATGAAATGCCTGTGGGATTAAAAATGAGGGGGCTGATTAGGAGTATCCCTTTTTGCATTTCACCATGTTCACATTTGTGTTGGCATTATATTTGGTGAGTTGTCAAATTTTGATTCATGGGAGTCCATCATTGGGCAATTCTTTCCAGTGAATTCTGGGTGATAAAAATGGAGCAGCTTTTGATCAGAAAACAACCAGGGGTGGAATATGGACTTGTTGGAGACAGAGAGGAGAAAACAGCACTATCCTCCTCTGTAAGGCCAGATGCTGCGGAGCAGCAGATCAAGGGGGCATGATATGTGTCTGTGTGTATGTGTGCGTGTTACCTCAGCGACAAAGACAATGATGACGACGTCTTGCCGCTGGGGGGGAGTCAGGCTGTAGATCAGAGAACTGAGCGTGTTGACCAGGTAGCTCTGCTTCTGACGCCTCACTGTAGGGACGCCCAGCACCAAAGACACTGAGGGTGGACACACACAAACATGTAATGATGAGAGTGGAAACAAAGCATGGTGAGCAGCAGGAGACTTTGTATTTCTTCTTTCAGACTGCACCACCTGATTAACTTTACAAAAAGGTGATTTGGAGGATGCATAGGATACTGTCTGACCCGGACAGCTCACTCAGTAGAACATGAGACTCTCACCCTCAGGGATGCGGGTTCGATCTCCGCATAGTGTCAGTTATCACCTTTGTAAGTTGCTTTGGATAAATCCATCTGCTAAATGACTGTAATGTAATACATAGCAGGAACAGAAATACAGTGATGGGAGCAATATGACAATTTATTGCAGTGTCTTCTGCTGTGCATGTAACCAGCTTAATGGAATTATTCTCATGACGGAAGTAAGGCTATGTAAACATAGTCTTGCAGGCAAATCTTTATACAGCCTGGTTACTCAATAACCTGTATTTGGGTTAACCCTTTTAAACATCTTATGCAAGCAAGCAAGCATTTAGATGTCAACAAAAAACATGGTGGCCAGCAGCGCTTTCTATTACTATTGGAGTGATCATTTGTTTCTTCTGTATTAGAAGGAAGCTGCTATTGCTCAGTCAATGCTGCTAACTGGTTTATTCATGGCAACAGGGAGACTCAATCACAGGGTGTCAAAGGTTCATGGCCACAGATGAACCGGAATAAGGCCAGAACCACAGTGAGGACAATAGCCGGGATACTCTGCTCGTAAATGTAGCCAATGATGATTAAAGAAAAACCTGGAAACTTTACTAACTAGGTTAGTGCATAGTTGCTGCTAACATTCACTTAGAAAGGCCTGCTGCACTAATACATCAACAAAGGATTATGAATCTAATGCTGTAAAATGACAACCTACAGGTCTGATATCTGTTCCCAGAGTCAAAACAAAACAGGTTGAAGCAGCGTTTAGTTACTATGCAACAAATAGGTGGAACAAACTTCCAGAACAGCTGAGACTTGCTCCCACAATAACTACTTTTAAGTCCAGACTAAAAACATTTCTGTTTACCACCGCTTTCTGCTGAACTGTAAACTTGCACTACGACTTTTATTCCTTTTGCACTGTGATTTTTTTTTTTTAAATGTCTTTATAAATGCCCTTGTTTTATATGTCTTTTAATGCCTCATGTAAAGCACTTTGAACTGCCTTGTGTATGAAAGGTTGTATACAAATAGACTTGCCTTGCCTACTGCATCAGGAAACTAGGGAACTTGAAATTAATCTTCTGCTAACTAGCCATGTTCCCAGGGCCCTATGTTCCCTCAATGTAACTGTAAACAGCCTCATGTTCCCTCAATCCTATGCTGCATCAACATACATTTTTTTTTATATATTCCATATACGTCCAAGTAGAAGTGGAAAGAAATATGGCACATTTGAGGAAACAATACAGTGCAAGTGTAAGTTCAGTCGGAGAACATTAATAATACAAACATCTTTATTGAGCCACCTGATGTTGAGAGTGTGGACAGTGGTGATGTAGAGATGGATCAGAGAAACATATATACGGTGTAGCTGGCCTAGTAGTCCACAAAAATGAAGGGTATCTGAGTGAAGAGGAGGATATCGCTTGAAAGACACATTTTAAAAGTTTCTTTTAAATTAGATTTAAGAACATGTATGTTGAATGTCATTCCTATGTGTTCGATGAGTAAAACGTGCTATCATTTAAGAGTGGTTGGCGGTATGACCTTTGGTGCCTGTATGACCCCAATGGGATGTGGAGGGCTGTAGGAACATAGACTGGGGAACATAGAACCCTGGGAACATAGAACCCTGGGAACAAAGGCCCCTGGGTACATACAATTACATTGAGGGAACTTAGGGCCCTGGGAACATAGGACCCTGGGAACATAGAGCCCTGTGAACATAGATACGCTCCCGCCAAATGCTAGCTGGAGCATCAGCTGGTCTATAAAGGTTACTATCGCAGGCATCTCAGACATGGCAGTTCCTTGTTGAATGAATATCCTACAAAAAACAAGGAAACGATATGGATGAATGGTTCTGGGAAGGAAAGTGAAGAAGAGGAACAGGTTTGTGTATGTGAGTGCTCCCTACCCCCTCTGCGTTCCTGTCCCAGGACTACGTTGGGTGTGAGGCTGTCTGGATGCTGTCTGAGGTGAGGCAGGTAGTGGTAAACGTTGGGCAGCAGGACGGTGCCTTGGTCTGAACCAATCATCGGCTCCCTTACTCTTTCTATCCACAGAGGCAGACAAGGTAGGGGGTAAAGTATTCAAATAAAAGTGTGGCAGCATTGCATTCTGGTCTATGTTGGCTACTGCATTGCATTCTGGTCTATCTTGGCTACTGTCAGTGTAGAAATTGGTATCTCTCCTCTTCTACGATGGATTTCTCCAGCAAGGAGATGGCCTGTGCAGATTGACACATCATTTACCATCTGAAAAAACCCTAATGGGCTTTGAAATTCCTTGAAAAATACTCATGTGTGGGGATAACAGTGAGAGAACATCAGCAGACAGTAGTCATCAGCAGTGGGATGCAGTTTGACGACAGCCTCAGATAGCCCCCGCCCACGACGTGGAAAGCACCAGACATACCAAGACGGGATGACCGGCACTACCATCCTCTCCCAACTGACCTGTGGAGATGATACTGCCGTTGCTGGTGTGATTGGAGGGCATGGTGATGTTGGAAGCAGTGGACAGGTTTCTCAGCTCCTCCATGACCTTGCTCAGCTCGATGCTGACCTGCTCACCGAACGTCTCGGCCACCAGCAGACGCTGGTTCAGGGCCTGCAGGCCACCCATTGCTAACCCACCTAAAATAATTTCATAGGTTTCAATGTTTTGTGTCCCATAATGGTTTAAATGCAGAGGCTTCTCCACCCTGACAAGGATACAATTGTGGAGGAAACACTGAATACTTTACTATTTCCAGCAGCTACAATGGAGTTTGATAGCAGAAAATGTTTCATCGATCTAAAACAACGATAAACGTCAAGTTTTGGTGTCAGTCCCTCAGAATCATAGAGCAAGAGCTTCTTTCTAGACCGAAGCAGAAGTAGATGAGGCAGGTTGAGGAAAAGCAGGTACACTAAAAGTAAATTACTTCATCACAAAATAACAGAACGAATGGATTGAACATCACAGATTGATGATATAACAGTGTAAGAGGATCCCAGGGGTGATTTTTCCTTTAAACTGATGGAGGATGCTGGGATGTTGACCTGGCAAGTACTTTAGTGTTGTGCTTAGTGTAGTGTTGTGTATAGTGCTGGGGGATGAAAGATTTCAGAAGGGCGGGGCATTTAAAATCTTAAAGCTATTGCATAAGAAATGCCAGTAACCCTACGTATGCAGGTGTTCACGTGTGGGATAATGGGCAGGCCATGGATTATTTTTAATGTTTTCTAAAACCAGTGGGTTATCACGCCAAACCAAAGCAGTAGACCTACAGTCTATGATGTAGTAGTACAGATAGTGGAGTCTAGGACCAGTCGGGCTTAAGGACTTCCTGTACATAACACTGACACATTGATTGCAGTTATTGTATAATGTGAATAGGGAGCCAAAGTTGACGTCACTTCTGCCCAACTCTGGTTCATTTCCGTCTATTCTAACACATCACACATTACTTGATACAAGGAAACTACTAACCGTACCGTTCTGATTCTGAAATATGTTGCAGAATAAGGTAATATTTATTCATTGATTAACTTTTATGTGCATACTTATTTTACAATTATACAATTATAGAAATGCATGTATCTTATGATTGCTTATATAACAGAGAGTGTTGCCAGGTGATTTTCAACCCAATCTATTGCTTTGTTTATTTGATATTAAAAAGTGTCCCCCCGGATCTATGAAAAATTATGCTAGCCACCTAGCCGCTAAACTAGTGGGAAGTATTGGTTAACTTCCGCTTCGGCTCCCTATAGGTATTCTGTGGCCCACTGTGTAAAAGTTGATAACTTAAATTTATTGGTTAGACATTCACTTCCTGGCCAAACCACAGTCAGTCACTATGTCTACAACAACAAGACAAAAACAAAACAAAAACAAATCAATTAAATTAAATCAAATCATAACATCAGCTTGGCCAGACAGTAAAACCTAAATTGACCTAAGAATAACAAAATAAAGCATGGGAACTCCAAAGAAGTGTAAGGAAGACACTTGTTGTCACCAATGGTACTAATGTTTTTCTTTGACTGTAGGTCAAACACAGCAGTTTTATCAAACGTGCTACGCATGAAGCACAAAGTGCAGGAAAGAACGGGTTTCAACCACAAGGGTCTTCCTGGTTTTTCTTTTTGCATTATGTTGAAGGGCGCTCCTCTTTACTTTGTTTGCAACATTTTCATGAAATATCTTATGCCTTATTAATTTCATAATGTCTGCACTAGTTTTTGTACACTACACTTCTCAATGCTTTCATGTCAAATATACACAGTTTGATCAGATTTAGTCCGAGGAATCCATATGTGAGAATTGAAGTTGTTGTTGTTTAGTACTGAATTGTAGGACTGTCTAAACTGTATATATACAACTGCTGTATATACAATAGTCATTCTCATACATTCTCTAATTGGGATCATTATAGTGAATTCAAATATAGTGAAATTAATATACTATACTATTCCGCATTTTGCTGGGGACCTGCTGGAACCCCCTCAAGGACCCCTGCACCTTCAGGAAGTCCTGGAACCCCCTCAAGAATCCCTGGAACACCCTCAGGAAGCCCTGGAACCACGTGAAGAACACCTAAAAGCCCCTCAATGACCCCTAGAACCCCCATCAAGCACCCCTGGAATTTCGTCAATAATCCCTGGAACCTCCTGCGCCATTACATTACATTTGAAGAAGTTGCCGCCCACTGACTTATTAGCATATGCTGAAGAAATCGAAATGTGACCAAAAAAATGCCGTAATAAATATATGAATGAAAAATGTATTTGTGGATAAAAAATATTTTCCTCTCCTTATTGATAATTTTATTTATTCATTAATTTCCCAATTTATTTTTACTTCTATTGATTTATTCATTTATTTCCGTTTTCTCGGTGCTTTTATTTGTTGATATATTTAATTTATTTCCCCTTTTCTCTGTGCATTAATCCATTAATGTATTCATACAGACGTGCATTATATGAACAGGTTGCTGCCAGGAAATATCTGAAAAGTTTTTTTAAACCTTGGCCTGACTTTTGTTGCTGGAAGTATTTGCCTATCTACATTTCCCAGTAACATAGTTGATGAATGCCAGCCTTTTATTGCGGACGGGTAAATTATATTATATTTTAAACTCTCACGTGGGAACCGAGGCGACTGACTGAAATAACTTTTGAAAGAATTCATAGGTTTTTAAGTCGCAGGCTATTGCAAAAAAACAACAACTCATTGGATATGACAGAATGACAGTGAGTTCTTACCTCCGTCATTGGGAATCCAATTGATCCAAGTTACAGACAGGAAGCTCACGAAAGCCAGAAGACATCCAAGTCTAGCGGGGTGAAACTTCATTTCATTTCTCACTGACACTCCCGTCCGTTGTTCGCAGTGCATTTAGCGGTATGAAGGAAAAGGTGTGATCTGTTCTTCATCATGTCTATTCGTTTTACTATTCAAACCGGCCGGGCACAAAGTGTAATTCATGTGTAGTCCACAGCGCCATCTGGTGGTCAGATGAGAGAAGGTCTGGGGTGTTTCTATCACGGGTTTAGTGTTGGTGATGTCATGAATGAAACCAATGTTGGAGAGAACTTCATTGTTCAAATACTGATAAAATTGCATTTTTTTGCTATGTAGTGTAACTAAAAATTATATATAATATATATATTATATAATAATAATTATTATTATTATGTTAGAAAAAAACCTTTTCTTTAACCAGGACAAGAATGAAAATGTTGAAAACAGGCCTATCATGAACTCAAAAACAGTTTTGCGGAGTACTGATTTCAAGACTACATTTCTTGCAACAACAACAACAATAATAATCTGCCAACTAAATGAGTTGAAACCTATAATCTGGATGGTTTCTTGAATTCTTATTATCTTGATCGCAGAGAAAAGAAAAACAACTTCCAAACTATATAAAAGTTGTATAAATTGTACTTTTTGTATAAAAGTAAACAAGATCTTGATTTGTTTCCTCGCCATATGAAATTGTATGCATGTAACTTGTGATGCATATAAGGAAGTGCTTGAATATTCACTTCAATACGAAATTCCAGACTCAGATATGATTTCATCAGTACAGTTGCATTAGTTTAAAGCATTTTAAGGATTGCGAAGATGTTTTTTCCTCTTCTTTCATCATGAAGTAAGTCAATTCCCCATTGCTGATCACAAGGTGTATACATGCCTCAGTGCCCTGGTCTGGATTAGTTTTTGACCCATTTGGGGTATTACCCAAATACCAATATGGCTGTTTTTGGATTGAAGCCGATCGCTGGTATTTTGTGCCGATATTCAGTATCGGCCCCCTATATATTGGCAAATCCTAATTAGTACATGGAGCAGCATGGCGGCTCAGTGGTTAGCACTGTCGCCTCACAGAAAACGTCCTGGGTTTGTATCCTTTACAGACAAGGCACCTGCGCTTGTGCCTTGATTCACAAAAATTGGGGATTTTCAGTTTTTTCTACTTAAAGAAAATTGGCACGAACAAAAATGAAGCAATATGGAAGAAAAATAAAAGTAACTAATAAGGAATTACAAGAATTGAAAAAATAACCTGTTAAGTTACCACAGAAAAGGTGGGCATGTAGCTACTATTGGACATGGATTTAACATTGGTACAATTAAAAGTGAGCATCACTGTTGAGGAATATATGCAGTCCAATGGATAGGGAGGAAATGACTGAATGCCCCTAAACACACACACAGACACACAGACACACAGCCACACAGACACACACACACACACACACACACATACACAGCCACCCTTTCTAGGAGTTACTGCTTTATTCAAGCAGTCTTTTGTTCAAAATAATTGTACAAAATAAAAATGAACAAAAGTATGTGCAATATGAAATAGTATGTGCATACTATGAAATATAATATGCTATATACATAAAGTTTGATTTGATTTGATATGAAATATAAGTATACAGTATCCTCCAATCTAAATGCCCTTTTTGTCTTTTGAGTGTCTGAGTAACCCAACAGATAATTACCTCCTTTTTTAAAACCATCAATAATCTATTTAATTTTTGTTGTTATCAGATTATATGAATCCCACAACATGCACTGCCCAACCCTGCTAACACAGATCAAAGTCTAGAGTCCCATTCCTCCCCGAGGGGATCAATAGCAGTCAAACAACAACAAATTCATATTTGTGAAGCCTCTAATTGGTTCAGGTGTGCCTGAGTAGAGCTGGACCTAAAACCTGCAGAACAGGGGTCACTTGAGGACTGGATTGGGAACCACTCATTACTCAAGTCAAGTCAAGTCAAGTCAAGTCAAGTTTATTTGTCACATGTAGTGAATACAGCAGGTGTGTTACATGCAACTTACAATAAGTGCATTCAACATAGGTAGGCACTGTTCTATAGTGAAATGCTTAGTTACAAGCCTTACCTACAGTGAAAAAGACACTAGAATCAAAAATTAAGAATTAAGTGCAATAATAACAATAAAAACACACATATATAAAAAAGAGTATATATAAAGTGTATAAGTACAGGATGAATGGCAGAGGTAGGTGGTAGAGTCTGTAAGGTGCATATAGTCAGTGCAGGTTAGGGATGGAGTGGATCGACCAGCATGCCATCGGTCAGCTGTTTAGCAGTCCTATGGCTTGGGGGTAGAAGCTATCTCGGAGCCTGTTGGTCCGAGAGCCGATGCTCCGGTATCGTTTGCCAGACGGTAACAGAGTGAACAGTCTGTGAGCTGGGTGACTGAGGTCCTTGGTGATTTTCAGGGCCTTACTCTGACGACGCCTAGTATAGATGTCCTGGATGGCAGGTAGCTTGGCCACAGTGATGTACTCGGCCGCCCGCACCACCCTCTGTATCGTTTTGCGGTCGAGGGCTGTGCGGTTGCCATACCGGCCGGTGATGCACCCAGTCAAGATGCTCTCAATGGTGCAACTGTAGAACTTGCAGAGGATCTTGGAGCCCCAAGATAATAATACCAAACTTGATGATTGTATTGGTGCTGTGTGTTGCCACACAGTCGTGTGTGAACAGGGAGTACAGGAGTGGGCTGAGCACGCATCCCTGAGGTGCTCCCGTGTACTCCGTTACTAGACTGATAAGGCGCTTGTATTTTTACGTACTTACATTACATAGGGCAGCTTTAAAGACTTTAAGTGCTTAAAGGCAACTTTGCACGATGCTGGCAGTGAGAGGAAACAACTTTAAACATTTGAACTTCAATATCCAGAAATCATGTAAGGTGACGTCAATAAACTGCACACAGCACGCTCCAACCCGGCAGGTCTTCGATGCTGTTGTTACTATTTGTTACTCATTAAAGTTTCACCTTGTCTTGTTGTATCTTATCTTATGTTACAACTAGTCTTATACTTGTGGCCACCGAGCAGTTAGGGTTTGCCTTGCTCAAGGGCTCTGTGATGGTTGATATAGCTAGTTTCTTTAACCATTCGCTGCTGCCACCTACTGGCCAATATTCAGACAAAATAATATGGATGATAACATTGACTCACCTTAAACTGTTACTAAAATGTAATTGGCAACATGGATGGATTTCAAGGTTCAGTTCAGATTGTTGAAAAAAACATTGTTGACCATCCATTACATCACTGATCCCATCTCTCTTACAATTTCCCCTTCATTCTCTAATGTGTGCTATCAAAACACAGTGCCTGATAATATTCCCCAATATATGATCTAAAGACAATGAATGAATGAATGAATGAATGAATGAATGAATGAACTAAAGGAATGATTTTTGTAATGACACAAACAGTGTTTAACAAATCAACATCTTCAATTGTTTTCATTCCATTTTCTATTTTTGATGGGGAAAAAATATGTGGCCATAACTAAACTTTCATCCAGCAAAATCAATTTTTATTATTATTATTATTATTATTATTATTTCATCATAAGTATGTTTTTTTATTGCCAAAAAACAGAGGTAGAGAAATACCATCGTACGTATGTTCATTCAGCATCCCTGATGTAACACACGTGAAACCCGTCTCCCCTTTACATCATGACCTTCACATGCCCACCAATTATATGTGTCCTCTCCAAGTCGTGATTACAAATATACCGGATATTTGAAGAAAACTGTAAAGTTTGGATGCCAAAATCTTGAGCATTTATTTTAATGTCATAATATACATGTAACACTTATGTTCCATCCGTAAAAGGTAATATAATAGTGTTTGAACTCGATATGTGACTCGAAAAATGATTCAGGCATTATTGGGTCAACCCAACAGGGGTCCTGTAGCGGTGCATGGTGCAACATGTGTTGGATCATTCCAGAAGACGCTTCGCAGTTTCTTTACTGTGGCTGTAAGGGAGTCAAGCGGCACCGCTGTATCTGAGCTCTAGCTTTGCCTTGGACACACTGCCTGAAAGACTGAAGAAACTAGAAGCGGTTGGATCTATATTCGGTTGGAAATATTCTTCGCTGTTCAGCAGTTAGTGGATTTTGATTGCATTTCGAGCACTGCGGATATTTTATAAGCTAAGTTAGCCTGTTAGCCTAACTGTCAAAATGTTGAGTGTCGCCAGAACCGTTTCAAGGTCTCTGCCCTCACAGAACGGCACAAGAAACGTGTCCTCGTTGATTAAGAAGGTGAGTTCAAAACCTGCTCACAGAAATGTATGTAAAGTATAATTATGCAAGGTTCACAGCCAGAGGTGAGTATGCTAATAGCGCTAGCAAGAGGCCAGCTTACCTAACCGTGACTGTTTAAATGTCATTTATCGTTAACGTTAGTTGCCTAACCAGCGAGTATTAAGTAACTAACGTTAGCTGAGTTTTATTTAGATAATTATACCGCTCCGGTTCGTTGTTGTCTAACTTTAATGTTAGATGACTGAATAGGAACTTCGTGTGGTTGTGGCTAGGCTAGTCAATGTACGCACATTCTGTCTTCTAGCTAACAAACCCTGTCACCGACCTGGTCAAACGTTTTACAGTTGTTATTGCCAATTTCCGTGTTATTGGTTGTATTTAAGTGGTTACTGTGTCAGTGAGACATCAAATGAACCAATTAGCATGTGTTATGCGTGAGATGGTCAATTTCATTCATTGCAAGGCTCACGTGAATGTATCAGTGACCTTCAGTGTGGTGTCCCCACCCCCAGCATGTTGCCACATTCTGACACGATTTTACAACCTTAAGATCCTGCTTTTACATAATTCTGACAATTTCACTTGTCAGTTTTTCCTGTTTATCCCCAGTAATCCATGATGCTATGTTCTGCTAAATGAAGTTCCTTTGTGTCACTTATCAGTCATCTTGTCAGTTATCTTAACTTTTCCAGAGCTTGATTTTTAATGTTTTAACATTTTTTGCAGATTATATTTTTCTGGCTATCAATGTTTTCCCATTTTATCTATCTCGCTGCACCAGTTGAAGGTGAAGGTGGTCAGTTGAAGTCTGATAACTGGACATCAGCATAGGATAGAAGTTTGATCAAATTGACATTGCTGTCTAAATGGCATGGTCCAAATCTTGTATGTCTTACCCTGTAAAATGTTGCCTGCCATTTCAAACGCTGTATTAAATATACTGTATATAGTATACTAGTATCAGCTTACTTTTTATTGTAACAGTAGACTCAAAATAATAGTTCATTCTGTGGGATGTAGGGAAAATATCCCTGACTAACCTGCTATATTATTATTATTATTATTATTATTATTATTAACATCCAGCTGTTTGTGTTTTGATGTGTCCTTAGGCATGCTGGAATGGCTTCCAACCAGATGTGCTCAGAGCCCTTTCCAGGAGGGACTATGCGTGAGTACCAGCACAGGCTTGCTATAAATGCCTAAAATGAGATGTAAAATCCACTTGGAAAATGGTCTTTGGCCTTCAGGACTAGACACAAAAGACTTTAAAAAATGCACAATACAGTCAGTGTAATATATCATTTAAAGGGGGCATCAGTTTGCGTTACTGACTGAGTTGTTGGCTTCATCAAAGTAGCTAACCAGACTAACCAAAGGCACCTGATGTTGAAAATGTAGTTTTGACATTGTCGGTGCTGAGTTTAAGAAAAGAAAATCCTATGCCTACTGTTACAACCTGTCTAGGACTACTGTTACACTCCGTCATACAGGTATGTGCAAAAACTACAACAATTTATTGTAAAGGTTGACTATCCGGAGCATGTGCTTCAGGGTTGGCCCCGGCCAAAATAACAAATAAAAAAAGAACCAACTGTTAGAAACAAAACTAACTAGTCTGCTTAAGAAGAAAAAGGAAACCAAATACAATCAACTAAAACTGCCTTACCTAGCAGGAAAAGGGATAAAAGGAGACAACGAAACAATGACCGCTCGCCCCTAAAACGTCCTACAATTAGACGTACAATCTATGTAGCCTAGTCACACTATTTACAAGTACACACAAAGTTTAGTGTTTGGAGACCAAAAAGGAAAAAGGTGCTCCAGCTGTCAAATCTGCCGAGCTCGACACGAAGCAAACCAAATAAAAGCTCGGAAGGGAACTTGTCAAGCTTGTCAGAGGCGAAACGACATCAGCAAAGTTTCTACAAAATACACAATAATATGCAGCCATTCCTCGTCTGAGGGGCAGGAAACTGTAGGATTGCCTGTATTTTGGCCGTGACAAGACGCACAACACTTGCTTACCCAAATAGGCCATCACAGTACAATCATAATCTACATGTGTACAGGAACTGTGTGGTTGTACGTTGTTAACAGGGACAATGGTAGACGGGTAAATGTCTCTCCCAAAAACCTATAACACTGTATTTAAGATTAGGGGGTGCCATCAGTGTAACATCAGCAGGCCTAAACCTCTCAACTTTTTACTTTTCACTTTTCACTCACATTTCTCAGTAGTGTTTTGTCCAAAACATAATATTAGACAGCTAAAATTAATTTTCATTCATAGCTGTGTATGGCTGCCCAGTCGGATCAAGGCAGGAAGGTCAGCACATTCAACTTTTGGTCACACCAAAAAATCTTGTGTAATTTTTAAAATTACAATTGTATCACAACCAAATTTTCAGTATATAATCTATGCAAAAAGTGCTTTCAGAATATATCAACAGTTCTTTCTAAAACTTACTATTAGACAGCTCAAATGATGTTCAAACTAAGATCATCAAATGGACCTTGCCATGCCGACTGCCTATTCAACTTTGCATCACAGTGTTGGAGGGATCACTTGAACATGAAATATGGTATCAATGTCAATCAAACTGCAGCCAGGAGTAGTTTAGAGTGAGTGCTTTCAGATTATTAAACTCCCTAAGGGATAATCTTATGTCTGGTTGCCAGGGTAATGGTTGATACTGAAGGGGGTCTGGTTTTGTGGTATCTTGGAGAATCTGACACCATAATTATAAAGTCCTGGAAAATGCAGAATATACACACCAGGGTATCAAATTTGATATGGAAAGATCACTTACCTTCTTATCTATCAGGAAATCACAAAATATGTCTGGTCAGTGTGTTTGCATCCATGTCAGGGAGGTTCAAACAAAAAAGTCGTGAGCACTTTGTTACAGCGGAGAGTGAAAAAGTACCCTTTTTTTGACAAACAACACATAATATAAGAAATAAATATCATTCTTGATACAGTTTTAATAGCTCAGTCTGATAAAGCAACCTCTTGTGATAATACATATATTTGATTCACGATTGTGGGACCAGTAGGTCCTGAGAAATGTGAGGCTGAAGTTGAGAAGTTGGATTGGCACCCCCTGATCTTAAACACAGTGATAATTATTAATGGAGATGTATTTATTAAATCTCTTTGCATTGGGTGGATCTCCCTTCTTCTTTTCACCTTACATTGGTCTGACCTGCACTTTGCATTGCACCTAGTCACTTCTACATTGACATGAAATTATGTATATAATGCAAATCTTCAGGGTCTATAATGGATTTGAACCAACTTACTTACTCTAAAAGTCCTAGAAAGAGACATTAGTTTTTTTTCTCCTGCTCCCTCCACAGCGAGGTCAGAGGTCAGGTTCGGCTACAGAGCAGCACCGCTGAAGCTGGTAGTGATTCAGTGTCTTGCTCAAGGACACTTCAGCAGGGTGGGAGTTTGCTGTTGTAGAACATAATGTTAAAATGGCAATCTCACCCATCCTAAAATCAACATGTGTTTTGTGTGTGTTGCAGGTCAGAGGCCATCAAGGGCTCAGTCATTGGTATTGACCTAGGAACTACCAACTCCTGTGTCGCTGTCATGGACGGGAAACAGGCCAAGGTGATAATAAACAGCTTTTTTTAATGTCTGTCATGAACAGTGTGTAGTTGAGTTTAACTCATGGAAGTCCCTAACGACTTGGCTAGTGAACCAGTGAGTTTTTCCTCCAACAATTTAGTCTATACAATATGTACAAATTTAAATTGCAATGTTGCACATTCCAATTTTCATAAGGTAGCAGTTTTATTTCCAAATCTGAAATGTAAGGCATTTCAGATGACCTTCTAAACACGGTATTCTGGTGTGGTGCAGAATCTCTGGCCTTCAACTTTAGTTGCACATTGGAGAAAGTCTGATTAACTGTGTGGTGGCTAAATCTGGTCACACAAAATTTCAGTGGTTTGCAGTCTTTTCTGTCTTGTCTTCCCTACCTGACCATGGATACATTTTCTGTTCTCTAAATATCAAATTTCATAACTATGTATAGATATTTAGACTTCTAAAGAAGCATGACATGTTTGATTGCATTTTTGGCGTCAATGTCTTTATACTGAGGATAGACAGTTTTTGAGAAACATGATTTGAAGTCGTAAGGGGCTAGGCAGACCACAGTCACCCAATGCAGTTTAATGAAGCGAGTTGCACTTCTTGTTTTACATCTGAGAAGGCTAATTTAAAAGATCCAGTGGGTGGCAATATTGACCTATAAATGAAAATTAAGTGCACAGCTTGCAATTCCTACAGTTATTTGTCACATTGTGAAAAGTGGGGATTTGGCCAAGCATTTTGCATTGTAAAACTCTGTGCTATCATCTGTTTGTGGACACTGGGGGGAAAAAACAATAACTTGCAAGTGATGGTAAAAATGATTTTTAACTTTAATTGGCCAATGAATGACTACTGACTGTCAGGATTTGGTCATCGCGATGTTCCATGCAAACAAAGGATAGTCTGACAGGCAACTTTGAGTGAGCGAGGCAATCAAATATTGGATGTCTCTCCCCCCCCCCCCCTCCTAGGTGTTGGAGAATGCAGAGGGAGCGAGGACGACTCCTTCAGTCATTGCCTTCACGGCAGGACGGGGAGCGCCTAGGTGGGTATGCCAGCTAAACGCCAGGCCGTCACCAACCCCAACAACACCCTCTACGCCACCAAGAGACTCATAGGACGACGCTTTGACGACGCAGAGGTCCAGAAAGACCTGTGAGTGTTTGCTTGATACGATAATCCCTGGCTTTGCGTCAAATTATCCTGTATGGTTTAAGCCACGTACGTGAAATCAGGGCCCCTGACTTCGCTTGATCGCGACATCTAATGAGGCAACATTAAACATGTATTCCCCTGATGAATGATGCAGCCCCCCCTCTGAGCCAATCAGTAACATATGTCTGTTTCATTTAACCTGTAATTGTAGCACCTTCCTTTGGCCAATCGGTGTCATTTTGAAAATGCTTGACTACAGCAGTGAGATGCATCATTCCTCAAGTTTCATCAAAATCTAATCAGCAGATACCGAATGAGACACATAGACAAATTAATTACCGTATGGACAGAGGCCGATGTAGTGTCAATTCTTGGACTCGTCATCTTGAATCAAGTTGTATGTCTTAACAGGAAGAATGTGCCCTACAAGATTTCACGTGCATCTAATGGGGACGCTTGGGTAGAGGCTCATGGGAAACTCTACTCCCCCAGCCAGGCTGGAGCCTTCATCCTGATGAAGATGAAGGAGACTGCAGGTACAAAAGCATTTATATTAACTGTAGATTTTTGGGTTTTGCGTCATCTAGAGTTTTGGCATTCACATCAAATGTCTGTGCTTGTCGTGTTGCTAATGGTATATTTTGTGTTGCAGAGAGCTACCTGGGTCACAATGTGAAGAACGCTGTGGTCACCGTACCAGCCTACTTCAACGACTCTCAGAGACAGGTATACACACTCTCGCAAACCAGCAGACGCTACAAAAAAATGTATCAGTCAACTCACTCGACATTTACTAAAACTGCTGCTATGGCCACTCCAGCCCGACCATCCCTCACCAGTTTGCCCCACTCACACCTCAATTCGTTCTACTCACTCATGTGATATTTACCTAAATGATTGGTTCTTCAGTAGAATTCTGCCATGATTTTATTTTGCCGTGGTCTTATACGTTCAATGTAAGGCTTTAGCAAGGGGTGTGTGTGTGTGTTAGCCCCATGCCAAATACATTTGCCAATACACAGGATATAATGTAACTATCCCTGGTGCTAGTTTGGCAGAGCATCAAGGTATTGGCACTTAGAGAGGACCTTGGATGTTAGAGGAAAAAGAGAGGTGGATGAGGGTGGTTTATCAAATAGACACCACCCGTCATAGATGTTAGGGAGGTCTGAGTTATGCCCACGACCTCTAGAAGGATGAACAGTACATTCTGGCATCCCAGAACCACCACCCCCCTCAAAGGGAAAGGTTAGATCACTGCTCTGTACCAAAGCCAAGATCAGGTTGTCCTGGTTGTGGTATAATCTTATATTTCTTCGACTTCCCAGGCTACCAAGGATGCTGGTCAGATTGCTGGTCTGAACGTCCTGCGCGTTATCAACGAACCAACAGCTGCTGCTCTCGCCTATGGACTGGACAAGACTCAGGACAAGATGTAAGTAGAGACGGACAGTTTTCCTCTACATTCTTGCAGCAACAACACTGCTACCACTGATGGAGGAAATTGTCCAAAAAAAAAAAAATCTCTAGCCAAATTTACGATGCACGCCAAAAAGTTTGAGAAGTGTACGATCATTAGTAGGGTTGGCCGATTAGACAAATACATCAGGGATCAGCATTAGTGTGTGTGCAAAATAGCAGCTGTATTATCAGTACATATTGAAACAGGAAACACACAATTGAACAATATGAAAACAGGAGTATATCGCATTTGCTGTGATGACATTAAGTGCAGGAGTGATTTTGGTTTTAGTTCAATGTCCATCCATGCCTTTGTTGGACTTGTCTTTTGCACTGGTTAGAGTGCAAAACTGGACTTAGTTTTTATTTGTTAAAGGTTTTGATTCTAAACACTGGTATTAGGCAAAGTAGTAGGTACTTCTATTTAGGGAAGCACTAGAGTTGTTCTCACTCAATCCTGGACATGCTCTATAAATGAAACCTTTTTTTTTTTTTTTTAAATGTCCATTTCCAGTATCGCAGTTTATGATCTGGGTGGAGGTACGTTTGATATCTCAGTCCTGGAGATCCAGAAGGGCGTTTTTGAGGTGAAGTCGACCAATGGAGACACCTTCCTCGGAGGAGAGGACTTTGACCAACACCTCCTCCAGCACATCGTCAAGGAGTTCAAGAGAGAGGTAGAGAGTCTACATCTATAGGTGTAGATCTCTGATCTTTAGCGTAGAGTGTTGGGCTGTGAGGTTTTCACGTGTGCTGTCATCTCTTGTCTTTCCAGTCTGGCGTGGATCTGACCAAAGACAACATGGCTCTACAAAGAGTCAGAGAGGCTGCTGAGAAGGCCAAGTGTGAGCTGTCCTCTGCACTGCAGGTACACAGAATGCTTATGCTGGGTTCATGTGCTTGTGGGACTTGAAAGCATTGCATTCATGTACTGTTTTGTTCAAATCAAACCCAGAAGCCAAATGATAAACAAGCATAAATGTTATGTAGGCTACAGCTTTGCAAGTTGGAGCATTATTCAGCTTTGGCAGAGGTTCTAGTTTTTTGGGTGGTGCCAATGTAATTTTGCAATTTTTGAAAAAAACAATGGGGATGAAAGAGGCATCAAGGGTCATGAAACTTGCCACACATAAACCATGTAGACATTTAATTCAAGAGAATATGTTCACACAAGAAAAATGGAAAAACTAAATTGCAGTTGTTTTTCCCCGGAGAGCAGCAATAGAAAGAATGAGGAAAGATTTGCCCTTCAACTTGACTCTAGCCAGATAATTAACACTCTAAAGCCCTCTCCAGATGGTATTACTATTAACAGGGGCGGTCTACTTATTGGTAATCATTACCCCAGGAATTTTATCCCGTCTGGAACGGCTACCTCGCTAGAAATTCTGTCTGAAATGATCTACTGTATTTTGAGTTGGCTCTGAGATCCTGGGGTAATTTTAATCCCATCTGGATTGACATCTGCGGTGTTTAACATAATTGCCGACTAGCTCCTTTACAAGAGCCACGTAACCAGTGCTGGGGTAGAGCAGCATCACTCTTTACAATATGGAGCCACTTGAAGAGAGTTTTGCCTGCTTTGCTGTACTGTAGGTGACGTGTGATGTGTCACTGGAGTACCATGGTCCCCGAGTAAATTATTTCATCATCTGGGTGACTGATTGATATTATTGATGTGCATGAGCAAAATCCAATTACCAACTTCCCCTGGTGATATTAATGTCGTTCAGAGAGGACGTAAAAGCTCAACAGCCTTTATGCGTCTAATGCAAGGAAAAGATACTAAACGTTATTAAAATGTACTAGAAGGTGGCCAAAACCACTTAGTTGGGCCACTTATGCATTTAATATACAAGATAAACCCTGAATTAGTCTTATCTTCAGCTGTCCAGACTGTTTGCATGTCTGGTTCAGTGTTACAGTGCTGGTTGAGGAAGCGCCTGCGGTTTATGTCATTACAGCAGATTCTGGTTTAGAGTCTGTTGCAGGACTCGGACCAACGAGAGTGGACTGTCCTGATACAAACAGCAGGGCAGGCCTAGTGCAGAGCCACACATGCACACACAGAATTGTATTCTTGTCAGGATGGAAAGGCTGTCAGAAACTGCATGACATTTGATAATTAATTGATTAGTCTGTTCAAGAAACCTAAATGGTGCCATTACATTGTCAACATGGTAAAAACTGCCTCTAAAGTTATCTCACACTGAACTCCAACATTAGCACTGTGCTAATGTAACAGATTTACACTCCTTTTCCAGATGCTTGAACATGCTCACTGTAGTAAGCCAAGTCTGTCGTGCAGCTACATTATGACCACGTTCCCACATGTTGCTGAACTTTAGTCTTTGTTTTGAGGGCTTGTCTTCCTCAGAACTGCTGCATCCATCAGCCATTAAGAGAACACAAATGAAAAGTGAGGGTGGAAGCAGACTTGAGTTTTTGATGACAAATGGGAAATTATATTAGCTAATTATTTATTGCCGACACTTGATAGTTGTGAATTAAAAGATGCTGTGACTGAACATTACAGCGTTTTTGAATGCTCTCTCTCTCCCAGACGGATATCAACCTTCCCTACCTGACCATGGATGCCTCCGGTCCCAAACATCTCAACATGAAGCTGACTCGCGCCCAGTTCGAAAGCATAGTCAGCGACCTGATCAGCCGCACTGTGGCTCCCTGTCAGAAGGCCATGCAGGACGCCGAGGTGTCGCGGGGAGATATTGGAGAGGTGCTGCTGGTTGGAGGCATGACCCGCATGCCTAAGGTGGGACATGGACACACTACGGCCCCTAACGCTGGAGCTGGTTTGGCGTCTAGTATTCCCAACATAAGGGACAGGGTTTCCCACAGACCTTTATAGTCAAAACAGGCTTCCTTAAAAGGCCACCCCTGGCTTGGAAAAACAATGGAGAAGACAAAACCTCCATTGTTTATGCGTTTCTTTTCATTGAGGCCAAAGCAATAGTCGAATATGTTGTCCAACTGTGACATCTGCTGGCCAAAAGTGGCAATGCGAGCAATGAGGAGTATTATTTTTTAGAGTTGCTGCAGCATTGTTAACAGCATAATATCAGCACACCCTATACAACACATTTTTTTTTTTTAAATTGTATTCATGCATTGTACTCCCAGTAAAACTAAACCAACATTGTCTCTGTGTGCCCCTGAAGGTTCAACTAACTGTTCAGGAACTTTTTGGCCGCGTTCCCAGCAAGTCCGTCAACCCCGATGAGGCAGTTGCCATAGGAGCAGCCATTCAGGGTGGGGTTTTGGCCGGTGATGTCACTGATGTGCTGCTATTGGACGTGACACCGCTGTCGCTGGGCATTGAGACTCTGGGCGGAGTCTTCACCAAACTCATCAACAGGAACACCACGATTCCCACCAAGAGGAGCCAGGTACACGATACTATTGTGTCACATGTTGTGATCTTTGGTCCCATGAAGATATCTCACACTCTTTTAGCTGGTGATGAGATACTGCATTTGTTACTGTTGGGTTACTGTGTATTTTGTTCAGGGTTTAGACCATTATATTTGGTTTGTTGATGTATCGGGCGGATATTGGCCTTTTTATTATCCTGGTATGGACCTGTCCGTGTCATCCACCTCCAACATGATGGAGTTTTATTACATATTTATTATAGAATTGATCAGTACGACACTAGTTGTCGATGGGAAGCCCTTACCAGGAGCCACTCAGCTGCCTATATAGGATCAAACCCCACCACCTCTGTGCTGTGATTAGTCGATCCACCTCCTGTAGCCAGTGCCTTGTATTACATTGAACACAGCCAACATTTGCAAATGTCTCCCCCTCTCTAGGTTTTTTCCACAGCAGCAGATGGACAGACACAGGTTGAGATCAAGGTTTGCCAGGGCGAGAGAGAGATGGCGTCTGATAACAAGGTGCTGGGTCAGTTCACCCTGGTGGGAGTCCCCCCCGCCCCCCGCGGCGTTCCTCAGATTGAGGTCACCTTCGACATCGACGCCAACGGCATCGTCCACGTCTCCGCCAAGGACAAGGGCACTGGCCGCGAGCAGCAGAGTAAGTCTCAGACCTCAGTATGTTATGGGTAATAAATATGGACAGTTTCACAATATATTTAAATGGCCTTCCAAAGTTTACTTCTTTCACTTCATTCATGTCTCCTTGTTGCTGTGGTGATTTAGCATCCAAGTAGCCATACCACCGATGATAATATTCCATTAGTAATTAGATAACACAATCAGAGTAAAAAAGACCTTCATGCTGGTGTAACCCTTTGATCTGTTCAATAGGAGAATATAACTGCTAGTAGTCATGTAAACTGTCTTTGGTTTGAATACATAATATTCTTTCTGCACGGGTATTCACCTAGGGGAAGACGTGTCAACGTTTCAGGCAAAGTGTAAATCATTTCCCCCCCACATTTATTCTGTTCACATTGTTCGGTGCATATAGACGCACACCTTATCAGATCACTTAATTTAGCTTTCATGTAAACAGTTGATTTGCAGTCTTCAGTAGGGAGGAATTCGTTCTGAATGATTAAAAATACTGCGCATGCAACCGTAACCACCGAGGACCCAATAGCACTCGATACTTTCTGGTAGAATACACAATAAGCTTGGCGCTAAAATGTTGTTCCAGTAAATGAAACCAGAATCATTGGATTTAATTGGTGGGCAGGTGAATAAAACGGGTTTAGGGGCAGCATTTTCCCCACTGCTGTCGTAAGTGTCTCAACTTAGTCTGTTCATTTTGTCTGTTTCGTGGAAATGGAGCTTTTATAATAGCAGGTGGAAAAGACCTTGTCAAAACATTAATTCAAACATGCCTTCCAGTGGGTTAGAACTGGACGAATTGCACACTTAAGGGCAATCTGAAAACCTCAGACTGAACTGCTACTTGGTGAATGAGTGTCTACATCCTGTCTAATCACTCCTTTTCGTTTCCTGTAGTTATTATCCAGTCTTCAGGAGGTCTCAGTAAGGATGACATTGAGAACATGATCAAGAATGCTGAGAAGTACGCAGAGGAGGACAGGAGGAGAAAGGTAGAGGCTAGAAACTGGACCAATTGAGAAATACGCAGTCAATACATTTAAATCTATTGATCTAACTCCCATCTTAAGCCAAACTGAGAAGATTAACATCTATCTAATTATAAATTAAAATGAAGCTAGCTTGAAGTTCTCAATTACTAGTTTTCACTGCAGGCCTGTTAGATTTTATTTACTGATGTTACTGATTTTAAGAGTTTGCCCAACATGTGTAGCCTGCGTTAAGTTCAAACCCACGCTGTTGCCTCTCTAACCCGTGTCTTATTGTGTGTAGGACCGTGTGGAGGCAGTCAACATGGCCGAGGGCATCGTCCACGATACAGAATCCAAGATGGAGGAGTTCAAGGACCAGCTTCCTGCTGATGAGGTAGACCTGCAGACTCGATTCAGTTCCCTGAGATTCATTTTGTGCTATAAACTTTAGAAAAGCTAGGTAGTTTTAGCTGGGTAAATAGGTGTTCTAGTTGTACCAAACCTTACTTTATGGAAAAAATGGAGTTGGTGGCAGAGCTAGGGTGCAGTAACAAGGGATCTAGCTGATTAAATAGCTTTGTTTTTATACAGGATGTCCACAAAGCCTGAAGTCATATCAGATAGCAGGCAAATCTGACTTGTTTTACAAATTTGATCTTTAAGGTTGACTGTCCGCATCATCCAAATCAAGTATCAGTACCAGTAAAATCATTTGCTCTCATTACAATGTTGGTTTGATATTAACAGTACAGGTCAGGTCTTTTATTTATTTTTTATGAACCAACAAGTAAGTAACTTGGAAATTTAGAGGAAGGAAGGAAGATAGAGGCGCGTGGTCTACCGGTGTTGTTGAGAAGGCAAGAAACCTCCTCCTCTTCATCTCTTCATCATGCTCCGCTAATCTCTTGCTGGCACTCCTCCATGCTTGTTCTCTGCTCTTAAATGCCAGAATGACATGAAAAAAACACTGAAATCTGACCTGAGTGCCCGAGTTGATTTTAATCTTGTTTCAAACCACCACTACTGCTGTGGTTTTAAATCTAATCTAAAGCGCCGGGGTCTCTAGTCTCTGAATGGAGGTGTGCTCGAATCCCACTCTACAGGCTTGGAGGGAACATTGATTGTAAACCTCTAGTGTGTAGTCCAGCACCATGGAAGAGTATGAAAGCTCTCTTTCCAACCAATTACTACAGCATCTGATTGAAGGTTTGTTGATGTGAAATCAGCTGCTGTAGTAATTGGTTGGAAAGAGAGCTTTCCTACTCTTCCATGGCATAGAGGCAACACTGGTATGGATGGCGTGGTTTGCCTAGAACTCTCTAGACAAACTATTATGGATTTGTGCTACTTAAAAGAAAACCTTGAGGATGTTCTTTACCATGATTATAGTTATGTGGTACAGAAGAACCTTGTACTGCTTATGCAATGCCATTAGACATAACATGTCTCCATTCATTGAGTTTCTTCTCCCTCTCCTCCCAGTGCACCAAGCTGAAGGAGGAGATCTCCAAGGTCAGAAATCTTCTGGCCAACAAGGACACAGAAACGGGAGAGAACATCAAACAGGCCGCCACCAACCTGCAGCAGGCATCACTCAAACTGTTTGAGATGGCCTACAAGAAGGTAGGAGGAAACACAAATCTGGACCTCTGAGTTCAAACTACTGCTGGTTTTCTACTCTGCAGATAGTTTTCATTCAATCTGTCTAATCAGGGGCTGATTTAGACCTGGGACAGCAGGTAAATGTAATTGACTACGTGGTGAGGAAAAAACCTTGAGGATCCGAGATGAGGACCACTGGTCTGCACTGTTAAAATGTTATACTCGTTTACAAGTGTTGGATGCCATACACTTATAACATTATACATTCATTTGGTTACATTTTAATATACTTGGCTTAAAGGTGCAGCGTGTAGCATATTTAATCGTCACTATATCTGTGTCAAATTAATTTCTATATCATGGTATAATTGAGTAAACAAATGAGAGACAATTGGTAGCCTCTAGCACTAATAATACCACTGGTGTGAGATCAGTATCTCCAAATAAAGGCCACATTTCCCATAAACCTTGCTTCCTGTATTTACAGCATATAGGATGTCCAAAATGACAGCAGTAGAACATATAAGAAATATGTGAATATATATGCAGGATAAATGCAATAGTAGACCAATAGATCCATTATTTATTAAAAGTGGGATTTGTTCAAGTCTGTGTCAATCACCTCTTTTGATTGATTGCATATTTATTGTAGAATTGATCAATACTACACTAGTTAGTGTCCCGTGGTCTAAATGCTGTCTCAGAGGCTTTTCCACCTTGACAAGAATACAATTCTGGGGGAAACATTGAAAACGGATCATCTTCTGGCATGAAAATTATCACATTTAAAGATACTGACTGATACTAATGTTGGCTTCAGTCCAAAAATATCTATCATCCTTATAAAACCCATGTTGATTGAACCCTAGAACATAGAGACAACAAATATTAACTAATGGAAAATATGAAGAAAATCTATTAAAAATGCAGCATAAAAATAGACCTATATGGCATATTTATAACGAATGTGAAAAATAACAAGAGACTAAACCTGTACCTCCTACCGCCCTGTAGATGGCGGCGGACCGTGAAGGCGGCGGCGGCAGCGGCGGCGGCAGCTCGAGCTCCTCTGACGGAGAGAAGAAGGAAGGCCAGCAGTAGACGACTTCTGACCTTTTGCACTTGGTTGTCACGTCGACGCCATGGAGGACTGGTGTGGGCTTGGGTTGGGGGGTTGGGCGGTGGTCCTGATCGACAAACTGCATCTTAGTCATTCTCAACATAATATAATATTATACTGTGTTTTGGCAGTAAAATACTATAGTGAAAAGATCTCTGTTTCTCCAAACCCCTGTGATATGCTGTCTGTCATGTTATTTAATTGTCCAAGAACGATATAGCCTATCTGTTTTTGTTTTACAAAGCTGTTCATTTGCGTTCTGAGGTAGTAACGTTTTTTTTTGTCCCCTTGTCGAAAGCGTCATTTAGGATTATTTTATATTTTTTGTTTTTTTGTCGGTCTGGTCATATAACGCAATGGATTGAAGATGCTCGGCTTGTTTATAGCTCCTTTCAACACCACTTGGGCTTTACTCCAGTCCGTCTGCATATTGTAATATTGTACAGTGCTCCATGTCAACCATAGCTTTGTGTTTTAATAGTGAGCTCACAACAACTTAAGAGGCGACAAGTTACTTACCAAGCTGAAGTGGGATTTTTAAAATGTCTTTTGACTCACTGTCCTCTACTCCGGTCAGAAACTTCCCACTTCCCAGTTGTCTTGAATGCACTCTAAAGAAGTAGAAATTAACGCGATGCTGCAGCAACCAGGTGGCTTTTGTTTCATCTTTAGTCTTTTTGAAATATTGAATAATGTTTGGGAACGTGATCCGTTTGGCTCTCTCAACCTCTGACTTTTTTTTTTAACTGGTCTATCAGTGGGAGGGGTCAGGCTAGAGTGGATGCCATAGATGCACAGAGTTAAATATATCTGATACTATTGTTGCAAAGGTGGAATATATGGAATAGCTGGATGGGAGTTTGAGAATGAACTTTAGTTGAATGAACATTCTCATGTTTGGTGAAGAAGAATGTAAGGTTTTGATCTTTGAGAAATCCCTCCTTTTATTGCTTTGCGTCCTCTCTTGTGCTCCTCCCAAAAAACAAACCTATGATTGTTCAGATTGGCTAAAAATCTGCGTTCCCCCATCCCAAATAATGTTACCTTGACCTCCCCTTGCTTGTGAAGTTGCCATCTGTGCAGTCCACCTCTTTTTAGCTTTGGGTTTCACCAAGAAATGAGTCAGGCAAATCTGGTGTCCAAACACTAAGGATTGAGCCAATGAAAAGTTGCGCTTCAATTTAAAAAAATGATTCTGTGCACAACAAGGCCTTAGGAAACCTCTGATGTTGAAGGAGACAACGAGATGAGTTAGGATGCAAGGAACCAATGAAGGACTCAAAAGTATGAGCCCAGCAGTATCCTCCCCCCCACCCCCCCCCACGGGGAAGTTGTATTGCCACAGTTGCCATAAACTGTTCTCTGATGTGAGTGCTGCTGCACGCCTGCCAGATAGTGAGCCAGAATGCTGTGCGTATACGAATGGAGAAGTTTATTGTGGAACTGAAAGTGGGTGGGGATTTTTTTTGGGGGGGGGTGGCGGGGGGGGGGGGAGGTGATAATAGTACTGGAGTGAAAATTGAGGGTCTCAATTATTGTTGCTGTCTTTTGTAATAAAAAAACTTAAATTTGATTCTGGCTACGTGTTTGGTGTTCATCAAGGTTGTTGGTTGAAGCAGCACGTTAGCTGTTCAGTGCTACCTTTACATTGGGTGTTGGTGTTCCAATATAGAAACTGCTCCCCCAAAATGTGTTACAAACTCAAAGAGACTCAAAATGTGTTTAAATTGATTTTGTATTTTTGTAGTCTTGAAAGTCCCTGATCAGCCAGGTCACAGGCTCTGGTAGGACTACAGCCCTTTTTATGTTCATTTCAATGCTGATCTAATTTGATTCTTTCTGGCTTTCGAAAGGTCCCTAAAGTCTTTACATGCTTCAAAGTTTTATCAGACACCCTGAGCACCATGTGGATGTGATAAATATTGCTTTGACTAATCCACTTAAGTATAAAGCCACATACAACAGAACATGTTTTCTATTTTTCCCAAACCATTAGAGTTAGTTGCCTGAGAACCAGCTTGGTGAAATGGACATTAGGTGAAGAGTTCTTAATGTATTTGTAGTTAAATGATTCTAGCCTTGATGTGTTGTAGTTACAGTTCTCACATCAATTCAGTGTCAAACTAAATGACGATACCCAGCCCCCAGCTATCAAAGCAAATCCGGTCCGAACCCCGGTTACCATGTTTTGTCTCTTAATGTTGTTCAATAAACGTCCAGCAGAGGGAAGCGTTGCTTTGTGTTTCAACTTCTGCAGTTCCCTGTAAACTCAGCAAAGATTTCCATCACGCTCGTCACCATGCATGGTGTGGTTCAATCAGTTCTGTCTATGGTGATACTGTTCCCTCATGCATTTTCCGTCTAGATCCCCAGCACTCTTAGGGCCGTCGCACCTACTATTTTAACTTCAATGTGGGAGCAATGGTGCATTTCAGCATGCTGCAGGATTGGTTAGATGGGTTTGCTGTTCCTAATAATATAATAATAATAATAATATACAGTCCTAGCAGTAAGTACTAATAATTTCAGCAAACTACTTTAGCATCATACTACAAACTCAAGTCCACAAGAATGATGCATGTCTGACGTCAATTTGTTTTCTGTGAGTGGGAAGGTTTTGACATTACTCACTTTGAACATCATTATGGATAATTTGTTCTTCATGGATTGTATTTTCTACTCCATCCCTTCTCTCTTTCTCCCTCTTTTCTTCTGCTGTCTATTACAATTATGATAGAAAGCCACAGACAGAAAAAGAGTTGGAGAGAGAAAGGAAGAGATTTACATAGAAGTGATCACAAGCAATACATAGTGAATTGCACTTTGTACCAATAAAGCTTACTAAATTCAGTTTGATTGATAGATATATATTAATATGCTGTTGTAAATCGATAGATGAGTGTGTGAAGACCGAGTGTTGTTTCCAATTATTTCATAAGATATTGTGCATTATCTGCATAAAATGCAATCTTGGCTGCAGCTGCAGCTCTGAGAGCATCTGCTACATCAATAAATGCAAATGTGCTTTCCTTCGAGTGAAACGACTTTGAGTTGTTTCAGTTGAACAGTACTGCAGCATGAAATCTGATTGTCTATCCCCTGGCATGACGTTCCACCTTTTACTGCAGTCGGTCAGAGAGGCAGACAGGTAGGTGGATCGGGAGGCGAGATAGGCAACAACTTCACTTCGAATTTTAGTGTTCTGTTTGGGAAACGTGGTTTGCAGATAGGGGTTATTAACAACAGATGAAACGCAATACAAAGCACAACCTATACAATTCAGGCAAAAATCAGCTGATATTAATGTAAATGGCTCGATATACTGAAATAAAAAAAATAATCATCAGTTTGAAGTTGTACAGGCATAAGGCTCTACATTGTTCATGTGCAAATTAAGCAATGTAATTGCAGTGGAGGTAAATGAGTCCCTTGTCCGGTACTCTTGAGTAAAGGACAACTTAAATTGCCCACTAAGAAGTTTTAGTCTTAGTCTCCTTAGTCTTGTGTTTATTGCTTAAACTGCCAGACAAAGCTGCAATACAAAATGTTACAACACAGATAAAAACAAGATCATCATTTCCCCTACATGTTAAAAGACTTCATTTTCCATCCTAAAAACGAACCTTGCTGTGCCCTCTTACCGTCTCAAAGCAAATTCTTCTGTCGAGTTCCTTGAGGAAGAATTCATCCCGCCATGACAGAAACTCATCTACAACCCCCCTCTTCCAAAGACCTGAGAATGACAAATCTGACTGTGTTTTGGCTGTGGTGGTCATTAGTGTATAAAATGTACAAAAGTGTGTAGAGAACAAAAACTCCAGTGGATGAAAACAGACGAAAGGCCACAATTGACCTGAACAATCAGTATGAAAGTCCACTGTCCAGCCCATCATGTTCAGATCTAACTTCTCTATAAACATGTGCAGCTGGATGGCGTTTAAAACCGGAAGCAAACCTACGAACAGAAGCCCTGCATGGCTCTTTGGTTCCTCTAGGTGCTGAAAGAACAGATGAATTAATGTACTAATGTATGTCAGTGAGTAAACAAACAATAAGCAAACCGTAATGGTTCTAATCCATTATCAACTTGGTTCAGAAGCAGATTCTGAAATGCCTTAATCATTAGGAAAGTTAATGCCAGTGGCCTGAAATCAATTAACTCCCTGGGGTTGCTGTTTTGGGAACAACAGTCTCGTGCTTCTAGAGGCTAGGGACTCTCTGCAACTAAGGTGATTTTATAAAAAAAAAAAATGCACGAGAGTCTCTCAGCAAAGGTCAGAAGTACTTTCCCTCAGACATTATCTAGATCTGGACTCATCAAAACTTTGTCTGCGTGAATAACTGAGTAACTCCTTGCACAACAAAGTCTATTTCAGGACCAGCTGGCGTCTAAGTATGCATCTCATGACGTTCAGAATTAAAATAAAGACAGTCAAACTGGCAGGTAAGACGATTCAGCTCATTGGCCAGTTGTGTGAGGTAATATTATCCAGGATTATCAGCCTTATGTTATCACCCTCAGTTGAATCAGCGATTTACTAGAGTTTACCCACATTTTTAGGTTGACAAGTCCTCACGACTTAAATTCACTGTATACATATCAAATTGATGTACTTTTATGAGGATAGGGTCTTATAAGGCACAGAAAAAGCATAAATTAATGTTTTTTGGAAAAAAAACATTAATTTAATTTATTTTAATTAATTAAATTTTTGTTTTTGTTTTTGTCATAGTTTATCCTGCTTTTTCTTTTTCTTTATAGCTCTCATTCCTTTCCATGCAGACCGGATGTTGCTGTTGCTAAATTAAGCTTCTACCTTCTCTTTATTTTTTTGGCTGTTTAAAATCTGACTCATCTCTAGTTTGTGTCATAGCAGCCATATCACCGTCATGAAATAATAATAACAAATAATAATACTAAACCCAGGGCTTGTTACTGGGATAGATTGTTATCAATTTAATTGGAATCGCAAAGTTATTGATTCTTAAAATTCATCCAATTTCACAGTCAATTTGACAGTGGAGGCAGACAAATATGTAAAATATGATCTAGCTGACATCACGACAGCCTGACACATACACATACACATACATCAGTGATGTTTAGTTTGGTTTGACGATCTGATAATCTAAAAATATGTCAGTGGCAGTCTGTGAGCGTTTACCCCGCTAGCATGTTATTTCCTGGTTGCTTCTTTTATTTATTTTTCTTCAGTCAGACAAACAGAAAGATAGGAAAGCAGACAGATAGATTTACAGGCAGGAACAAAGCGGGGTAGAAAGCAGATAGACAGACAGGTAGAGTGATGGAGGTAATAGTCAACATATAGGAAGACAGACTGAAGTGCAGTAAGGCAAACAGAGACAGACAGAAAAAAACAGAATGATAAGCAGGCCGACAGATGGAGTATCTAAATGAGGACCGCCTTCCTAATATTGACTAGCACCACCTTTTTGTAATTCAATTGTATTACAATTCTCAATGGTCTCAAGATTTAAAATTCGCTCTCCAATCTACCTGTATCCTCCCTATCTCCATCTCCCCTTCATGAATCAAGTGGATTTAACAGATAAACTCAATAGGCTTTGCAGTTGTGGTGCGGGTGTAGATTCATTCAGTAGCATTATAAGTAAAAGTGGATGGTCTGATAAAGTAGATTTGTTTCCAAATGTAGGTTATGGTGACTCAGTAAACTGTCTTGTCTTTAGTCCTAGTCTCTACACCAAAACACTCTGAGTTGTAGCTTGAGAAGACTTAGCTCAGTTAACCAGAACAAACTGTTAGCTAGCTAATTACTCAGAAGGCTAATTTAGCAAAGCAACTAACACTAGCTTCTATTAGATGCATTAGCTTTACAATAAGACAGTGGCGGTTACGTGATCAAATACAACCAACGTTTTGACGATGAACACACTAAGTCATGACTAAGTCATAGTTTTGCAAATAACAAGTAAATCGCAAGTCTTGACCTTGAAGTGTCAAGTCAAATCCCAAGTAAAGATAGGGAAGTCTCAAGTCAAGTCCCAAGTAAAGCTAGGGAAGTCTCAAGTCAAGTCCCAAGTAAAGATAGCGAAGTCTCAAGTCAAGTCCCAAGTAATGATAGGGAGTTCTTAAGTCAAGTCCCAATTAAAGATAAGGAAGTATCAAGTCAAGTCCCAGGTAAAGATAGGGAAATCTCAAGTCAAGTCCCAAGTGACAGTGTTCAGCTGGAGTCAAGTCACAAGTCCATAATTTTAATTTGAGTCCTAAACAAGCCAACAAGTTTTGTGGCATTATAAACTCTTAAACAAACAGAATTGTCCAGCCACGGACACCGGCCAATTTGAAATTTCGATTCAATTCTGTTGATGAACTGATTCAGCTCGTTCACCTTCAAGAAACTTTGATTGAATCGTTGATTTATTGAAGAAATGAATGCTTGAATGAATTAAGCCATCACTACTACTCTGGTTGGCTGCTGCTATAGGCTGGGCTGCTAGACCTAATTGTGTCGGCTAAAAAATTTACTGTAGGCTACTTTTTGTTGTTGTTGTTCAGTTTATTTTGTTTGGGTGAAGCAGGTGAAATGACTTAGCTTCAAGTTCAAAGTAATTCATGAATCAAAGGTGTTCAAGTCAAAGTCAAGTCTTTGCCAAGTAGAGTCTGAAGTCATTAAATTTGTGACTCGAGTCTGACTAGAGTCCAAGTCACATGACTCAAGTCATTTACCTCTGGTAAATATAGTCTGAACATCTGCAGTTGCCTACAGCTGCAAAATGTATCATTTTGTGACAACAGGACCCAAATATCTTCAGGATCTATGGGAAGACAAACCAGGGGTGAGAATTAGAGCAGTGCTGACTGTGCCTTCCCTGTTCCTTCTGTAGTCAACCAGAGCGATTGCTGTCCCAGGGCCCACTGATGGGCAACAGCTGTCCTGGGACCCACAGACTTGCCCTCTTCTCATGAGAAGCCTTGTGTGACTGGTGCTGGCCAAGGTCCTGAACAGGCACCGACAGGCCTGGTGGTTGATGTCGCTGGCCAAAGTCCTGAACAGACCTCTGCCGGTGTCGAGCCCTGTGGAGCGGCATGGGGCCTTCGAGTACTTTGATGTACTCACATGCATTTGATTTGTTAACATGAATTCCATTTTTATGACAGCTTATATGGGCATTCTATTCTTTAATTTTTAAAAGCTACATTCCTCATCATAGTTTATTATGATTATTTATTTAAATTATTAGCCAACATGTTGGTTATATGCAGAGATAATCTATTTCTGTTGATAGAGTTATTGATTCATCAAAAGAAATACATGAAACAAGAAAATTTCAGGAAAATGTGTATTTTACCTTGTGTTTAAAGGCTGTAGAAGAAGCTATACTGCAGAAATCCTCTTTTCCTATTTTTCTTTGGAAAGCTGGGGGATTATCTAATTATTTTTTTCTGTAATGCAAACAGGGCTCAACGTGCTCTATACCCAGTAGCTCCTCACATCTGAACACAACTGGGCTGCTGTGAGCACTGGAATTGCGGGACAGTAAGTAGTTTCAAATGGACATAAATTAAGCAAATCTATTGTAAAATTGTTAAAAAAAAATTATGTAATGATCAAAATGTTTCAGGGAGTACGACCCCCAGACCTCCTCTGGTAAGGGGTGGGTTCTTGGACTTCATTAAAAATGTGGGAAATTATTATTTTTTTGTCCATAACCTCATAATCCAAGGTCCTTTCCCCCTTTCAAACCTGTACCTGAGTTATCCAACATGTAATCACCTATTTCTATTAACTTGCTATTACGCATTATCCTTAACCATAACCATATCCTTAACCCCAACACTTGGACCAACACTTACCAAAGACTGCTGAAGCTGAACCAAGCTGTGTTGTGTTAGTTTATTTGCACTGTGAGTTGGAACAAAGTATAACAAAGCAAAGCCACTGCAGTCCCAAAGGACACTAGGATGCTCTCTCAGAGACACAGTGACAAACAAACTGTCAGACTCATACAAACTCAGACAAACTGATGCACACACACTCACACACATATTCACTTACGCATAGACACGCAAAGGGCAACATTGTCAACCTTTTCCCTCAGATGCAATGAGTGTTGTTTTGCTTTTGTCACACACACACACACACACACACACACACACACACACACACATAGAGCCTGAGGACAGTCAGGTTAAAACAATGCATTATTGATCCCACCCATCCTACATTATTTAAAAGTGGTGTAAAATGAAAATGAACTCACTTTCGTCACCTGAATTCGTCATGAAGTTTAGTGCTGTATGTAAATTAAACTTTGTTCAAGGGAAAACTTGACTTTGTGAATTTTGCTGTGTTGCACCGTTATGGAAAACGTTTCACATTTCTCTTTCAGCTATCATAATGCTGCCTTCAAGTGCTGTTGGAAACATCGTAATAATGAGCTGAGTGCACATGAAGGACCCCAAAAGGGGTAAATATGCCTGGAAAAGTGGGAAATTTCTTTGATCCTTGAGTTACTGACATGAGACGTTTTTGAGGCAGCTGATGGGAAGTGATGTATATAACAACTTTTGGCTACTAAAATAATTACACGCCCTTGTACATTTGCTCGTCGTTAGCTAGCTAACAAAATGACATGTGGATGAAAAAAGAATCCCAGCTCTTCCAACATCGCTTCTATTGCAAGTACTGATCTGAAGTACTGTCTCCCCCAATAATAATGTTATCATTCCCCACATTTCTAATTACACTGATGCTGAGTTTGGAGTATAAATATTAGCTCTGATCCTCTATAATGGCATCTACCCAACCCACCTGCCTTCTTTATGTGAAGAATGACCTGGAAATCTACATTTTTCTTAATCAAAATAATCACCCCCCTTTTCCTAGGGGAGAACGTACTGTAATAAACCTCCCTTACTGTTCAGTCATTTAAGTAAACATGGACATGCCGCAATAAACTATGTGTTTTTAATATTCTGTCATATTGGCAGATATCGGAATCGGATATTGGAAATTCAAAGTCATTTATTGATGATATATTTATTGATATTGGTATCAGCAGGGCAAATTCCATATTGCCCTTTCGTGCCATTTCCCAACTCTGTATTAATAAAAGGCAATTTCTTTAGCCCCAAAACACACTGTATAGTCATCCCATAGCTCATTTCCCCCCTTTTCAATCAAAACCGAAAGGAACCCTGAATCAACTGCAATCTATCCCAGGTAGAGGCGCTCATATAATGGAAACCTTCATAGTTGCATGTAAGCTGCATCTCTCAGGCCAGGTTGGATAGATTTTATTGTTTTGAGCACCAGGCCCAGGTTGTCAAGAGATGTAACATTACACCTGTTGTTTTTTCTGATCCCTGTTTAGTTTCAGCCAATGCGAATGCTTACTGGCACTTTAATATAATGTTGCTAATATAAGGTTTTTTATTTTGAGAGATGGAGGTCCCAGAATGCCTAGTATATTGCAAGCTCTATTAAATCTCTAAATATTGTGGAGCTCCAGGGACTTGTCCACAGGTAATCAGGAGTGTATTCAGGCTTTCAAGGCCAAAGAGGCCATTCTGCCTGACCTGCTAGACATAAAGGCACAGGGGGCCATTGATGAGGTCGAGGTTACTGAGCATCTGTGAAATGCATGGCCCATCCAGATTTTGAATGGATGAATGATCAGAGTAAGATCAAGCCAAGCCGTTGTTCAGCTGATGGTCTGGAGGTGACAAATGCCACTGACATTAGGAAAAGCGCTGTGGAGTTTTAGGCTAAACTCTATGGTGGTGAGTACACAGAGGATCTGGTGCTGGAGCAACAGTTCTTTGAGGGCCTACCACAAGTGGCAGCAGATGCCAATGCTGTGCTTGACTGACCATTGTTGCTGCAGGTGTTGTTCACTGCACCCCAGGGCATGGAAAATGGCTGTGTGCCCCTGGTGTTGATGGTCTGTTTGAGGACCTTTATAAATCTTTCTTACAGGTGTAGAAACTTACCCTGCTACCCAACCTGTGCCTTCACTGTGCACAGATTACAAAATATTTTCCAAAGCGTTGGCAGGGGAAGTGATGGGTCAGGTCATACATACGGACCAGTCCCACTGTGTTTCCGGCAGATTGAGTGTGGATAACATATCCCTGATTCGTGATTTGCTGGATGTCTCTAGATTGTTTGGCCTTAAAGCTGTTTTTAATTCATTGGACCAGGAAAAGGTTTTGACCAGGTTGAACACCAGAGTTTATGGACAATCTTTAAGGTACCCATAGCTCGTTTTCTTTTCCAACTGTTGGAGACTGTTTATGTTTTTATCACAAAAACATAAAGGCTGTAGAAAGTTCTTCAGCTGGTTGGCTGGTTGGCTTCTTCCCACTGGAGTTCAAGGGTCTTATTGTTTTTCCCAAGCTGCCCGATTCTGACACTTTTTCCTTGAGGAGTTCAGCCTCTTGGTCCTGTGCCCCCAGGATGATGTGCTGGAGGCCCTTGATAAGTCCAGGACTATACTGAAGTCCTTTCCTGCCCTCTCTTGGGAGACCCCAGCCTGCTGCTGGTATGATCACAGGAAGCGTAGAAAGTACAGTATAGGATCTGTCTCTGTAGTCTTCAACAATATGCTATGTGTGCACAGCCTTTATACAGAAAATGTTGACATCAAGAGGTGTAACTTCTCAAATCCTAGTTTGGTAATCTGCCATGGTATAGTCTGTGATCACTCATATATCTTGGAGGAGCCCACAGTTCTTCAGACAAACCACACAGTCAAGGCTATACACTATACTAATGAGCAACATGGTTACAAAGTATGGTAGAGAGAGAGAGAGAGAGAGAGAGAGGGAGATAGATAGATAGATAGATAGATAGATAGATAGATAGATAGATAGATAGATAGATAGATAGATAGATAGATAAAAGCAATACATAAATTAAAATACAAATAAATAGACACACAAATTAAAAATCAAAATCTACAAAACTATCTGAAAGACAGAAAAAAAAACTACCTCTTCTGTCTCTCCTGACCTGGAAGCCTTGCACACAAACACACAACACACACCTGCTGCGTGACTTGCCCACTCACATGGCGAGATCATTATAACATGTCCCTGGGATAGGTGTGTGTGTGTGTGTGTGTGTGAAGGGTGATTGACACCTTGGCTGTGCTGCTCGGCTCAGTTCTCCTGTGGTTTCCCCTCCGAATGAACTGTCAGACACTTTAAAGGCAGACGCCTTCCAAGGCAAACACTGACTGGAGGGATTCCAGCAGGAAGAATCGGTTTCGACTACAATTATATTTCATCACTGCCTTTTATTATTTCATGCCACAAGCCCAAAAGTATGCTATAATAAGTTCCTGTTGTTGTGGCATTTGCCTAATGCCAAGTTCACCTGAGTTTTCTTTTGATTAATTTAAGTTTTCTTGAAACATTTGCCTTTTGACAAAGTGCATTGACTGATTTTGATTGCTGATTTTTCTTTATAAATCTGTACATCTGATATGATGATATCATCCAAAACAAGATAGATAAATAGATAGATAGATAGATAGATTTATAGATCTCTTGATGTTCTGTTATCCACTCCCATGACTTTTCCTACCACTGCTATGCTGAACTCCTTCCCTTCCTGACCCACCTCATCAACACATCTCTGGTGTCTGGATGCTTTCCCTCTGCTTTCAAGACTGCCAGAGTCACCCCCCTTCTGAAAAAAACAACACTTGAACTTGAACTTGAACGTGCTGTCTTTAATCAACTGTCCTTGTACCTCCACCAGAACAACCTCTTGGACCCCCACCAGTCTGGGTTCAGGGTGGGTCACTTGACCGAGACTGCCCTCCTGGCAGTGACAGAGTCGCTCCATGCCACTAGAGCGAACTCTCTCTCCTCTGTCCTGATACTCCTGGACCTGTCTGCAGCGTTTGACACGGTGAACCACCAGATCCTCCTCTCCACCCTTGAGGGGATGGGTGTCTCAGGCTCTGCACTCTCCATGTTTGCATCCTACCTGACAGGTCACTCCTACCAGGTGACGCTGAGAGGGTCTGTGTCAGAACCACGCAGGCTCACTACTGGGGTTCCGCAAGGCTCGGTTCTGGGTCCTCTTCTTTTTTCCCTCTACACAACAACAGCTTTCCCCCCTCTGACACACAAGTGGAGGCACGCATTTCTGCGTGCCTGGCAGACATCTCGGAGTGGATGTCGATGCAGCACCTGAAGCTCAACCTGGACAAGACTGATCTGGTGTTCACCATTGGCCATCACCATTGATAACGCTGTGGTGACGTCAACTGCGAGGAATCTGGGTGTGACCTTGAACGACCAACTGTCATTCTCGGCAAACATTGCATCAGTGACACGCTCTTGCAGATTCCTCCTCTACAACATCAGGAGGATTCGCCCCTTCCTCACTGACGAGGCACAGGTGCTCATAGCACTTGCTTATTTGTCTTCACTTCTTTGTCTGAGCGCTTGTTCATTAGCTCTTGTTTATTTGATTCATTTATTTGTCTCATTTGTTTAATTAAAAAGTAGGTAGCTAACTTATTGCACTTTTACCTTGTTCTGCTCTGCACTGGTTCTGCTCTTAGATGCTTGTTTAGGAAGGAAATGCACTTATGATTTCTGGTGACTAGTAGTTCTCTTGCCTACCTATATTGAATGCACTTATTGTAAGTTGCTTTGGATAAAAGCGTCTGCCAAATGCCTGTAATGTAATGATAAATCAATACATTTTGCAGCGAGAGAGAGAGAGAGAGAGAGAGAGCTGGGGGCAATGTGCAGGTTAATAAAACCTCTGTGATGTTTATGACAGCCATTACTTAAATCTCATCTCATCTCAACACACAGCACAGAGTGTACAGTGTGTGTCTGTGTGTGTGTGTGCAAGCCTGAATTCAGTCAGATTGAGACACGTGCAGGTCAGGTTTTAGCAATGTGGTCAGAAAAAAAACAAAAAAAACAGCAACCTCAAAACGAAGCAAAAAAACTGTTGCTCAGTAACAAAAGTGCAGGTCAAGTATCCTACTGTGAATGTTGTGTATGAGTGCATTTGTAAGTGTCATCATGTGTGTGTGAATGCGTATGTGTGTGTCAGAGTTTATGTGGGCATTTTGTGCCTGGGTATGTCTTTATGTCCAAATGTGCATGTAAACGCTACTCAGTAAAGATACATTCTCTGAATATTGACTTGCAGCAGCTTCATTTCACTTTAAAAAGGGGTTCAGGGTGTACATTTTTCATTGTTACATTTTACATCAGCTGCATTTCCCCTATGATCATTTGTACTGCCTCAAGGCTTGACCAAACACACACACACACACACACACACACACACACACACACACACACACACACACGTTTATTAGGCCCATTCACTGACTCAGTCTCTGTCTTTCTTACACACAAACACAAATAAACAAAGACACACTAGGGCTAGGCCAATGCACAACGGAGTATGAGACTATTAAAACACACACTAATTCACTGACTCTCTCCTTCTCACCCGCTGTTTCTCTCTCTCTCTCACACTCACACACACACACGCTGCACCCCTGCAGGCCTGACTGTGGGATATGGAGATAAGACTTTCACTTAATAAAACATTGTTGGAGCCCAACCTTTGAGAGTTTTTCTCCCCACAAAGTGCCAGAGAGTAACGATTTCTCATTGGATGTTCGCAAACTTTAGAAACCTTTAGCTCAGCACAGACACCCCAACCCCCCCCTCCTGAAATTAAAATCTGCAGTTGGATAAAAGTAATATGCTGCTATGAGGGGCCACAAGAGTGTGTGTGTGTGTATTTGTTTTAATCTGTGTGTTACGGCCGTAGTGTGTTCCTTTCTGTTCTCACCTGTCTCTCCCCAGGTTACCGCCCTTCCCCCTCCCTACTGCGGTAGGATTGCGTGAGTGAGCGCACCTGTGCTCACTCACCAATCAAGGCCTGGAGGATAAAAGCCAGGAGGAGCAGCCAGATGGGGCCAGTTGACAGTTTCCAAGCTGTGTGTTGGTCGCTTAGTCAAACACGAGTTGTGGTGTACCGTGTCGGTAATCCTTGCGCTCTCCTTAGGAGGAGTGTGTTTATATAGCGTTGTGTTTTGCCTTTGTTACATTTATCTGCTAACCCGCTTCATTTATCGCTTACCCCTTTTGGGAAGTAGTTTTTGGTTTACCTTGTTTCATTCCTCGCTTTCGCCGTTTGGGAAGTAGTTTTCAGTAGCCGTTTTGTGGTCTTTTGAACCCGTCGTTTCAGTTCCTAATAAAATCCTTGGTTTGTTCACACTACTCTGTTCTCCTTCCTTCTTTGTCCCCCAGTTATCTTTTATTTTTATGTGTACAGAAATGTGGGCATGTTTTTGCGTGTGCATGCATGTGTGTCCATTAACTCCATGTACCGAGGCAATGCAAACTTGCTCCAGCCCAGCCAAAATCTGGCCGGGTTGATCACAGATCACCTGATCATTTATAGATGAAAACAAGGGTGGAGAGGAAAGCAGGGGAGGGGAGTGGGTGAGATGGAAGGAAGAAAGGAGGGGAGAGAAGGAGAAGTAGGCAATGAGAAGGTGGTAGAAGAGGGGAGAGGATTGAGAAACGTCCCTACACAGCATGCAGGTGACAGATGGCGATGTGCAGGAGGAAGCGAAGTCCAACTGGTTCGGGTTTCAAGGTCAACATTTTCCCAATTTGATATTTTGACAAAAATGATGGTAAAAATTCATATGAAAACAGCTTTGGAAACTGTTTTGAACTGTTAACATTTGGAATCCATTCATTCCACTTGGTTATTTCTATCAGGAGTTAAGTTAGGAATTCAAGTTTGACGTAACATAACGTGTTTGTGCTTGAAGTTAGTAGTAAGGTACTTAATGTCATCAAATAACTCATAGTAGATATACTGCACAGTATTTGAAAACCTCACATTTCCATAAAAATCAATGTTTCTACACTTGAGAGAAACGGACACACTCAGTTTGAACGGCTTCTAGGCCATGTGGTCATGAAACCATAATTCCACACATAAACTAATACAAAAAAACCCCACCAAAGTTGGTGCTATAAATATTCAACATCACGGCAGCAAACAAAGTCAGTAGTGCAAGGACACCATATATTTAAAGCATTAGTAGAGCTAAAGTCGTGTGCTTTGCTGGTGTCATTGTTTTAACATGGATCAACATGCAGGCCCATAAAGACTCGTAATGAAAACCTCTTTTGCCTCATAATCAGCTTTCTAATTTAAATTACACTGTAGATGACTGCACAGGAAACAAGTCTCAGCTCAGTGTTCCCAGTAGTTTGACATTTTGACTGTCGCTGAGAGTTTCCACTACACTGGTGCAATAAAGCTGACTGCTGTGAGGTTGTTTTGTCAAGCCAAGTACCAGCCTCTTCAGAGAGGATTTACTTCTAGACAGAGCCTTGGTTCTAGACAAAGGGAAAAGGCCTTTGGAAACTTTGTACAAAGACAGAGGAGAGCAAGAGTAAAGAGGAGATGTTTGACAGAACCCAACCAGCACTTTGTCAGAGAAATGACAACCTGCCTGTCTGTCTGTTTGCTGGTTACAGTCTGTCTTTGTTACTGTGTATGTGGCTGACTGTATTACTGTGGGCCTGTCTGTCTGACTACCTCCATGTCTGTCTGTCTATTTGCAAGTCCATTTGTCTCTGTCAGTCCGCCTGCCTGTCTAAAGGGTGTCCGAAAAGTCTGATACAAAACCCGAAACTCTGGCGTCTTAATTGTCAAATTTATAGCATCAACTAGCCAATGATTTTCACAACCACGATGGGTACTGCATCACATAGTGATGTGTTGTTTTATACTCTGCTCTACTGTCAGGTTATTATTATAACCTACTTTGAGACCAGCTAGTATTCATATTTTGTCTATATCTGAGCTAAGTATCACTGCCTGGTTTGGCAGCAGCTCCGCTCAGGACAGGAAGGCTCTGCAGAGAGTAGTGCGTTCGGCTGAGCGCACTATTGGAACTACACTCCCCACCCTGCAGGACTTATACACCAGGAGGTGCAGAACCAGAGCCTGCAGGATCATGAAGGATCCTCACCACCCCAACAACGGACTGTTTCAGCTGCTGCGGTCAGGCAAGCGCCTCCGTAGTCACGCTGCCAAAACAGAGAGACTGAGACGGAGTTTCTTTCCTCAGGCCATCAGGACTGTGAACTCTGACCTCACCAGGGCCCCCACCAAGACACACACACTGCCCCTCTTATGCACACACACACACTTAGGTAAAGACTACACATAATTTATAATTTATATTATATTATACATACAATTTTCCCTTTTTTTACTATATTTTTTTATAAAGTGCTCTTATTGTAAATATTGTGTTTTTTATATAGAGCTCTTAAAAACTGTGACATTGTAAATATTGTGTTGGTTATTGTAAATAGTGTGAACCTGTTATTTTGCACATTTCTGCTAAGCATTGCCACTTTGCATTTCACTACACACCTCGTGTGTGTATGTGACAATTAAACTTCTTGAATCTTGAATCTTGAATCTTAGCATAGCTGTTCTTAATGGTACTACCAACTACCTCGGCAATTTCACGCCATGCCTTGTCCCTCTTATCTTTATTCTTATATATTTCTAATTTGCAGTCATATATCACAATATGTTTTTGAAACTTGTTGATTAGCTAGCTGTGTCAAGCGGTTTGACACACCACTTGATGCTTTCGGTGCGCATTGATAACAATTGGTTTCAATTGCTGGAAGCTTCTGGTGTGTTTGGGCCTTTCCTAATCAGATAACACAGAATGTTAAAGTGAAAGTAAAGTTTTTCATGTGTTCGTATAGGTTCACCAGCAGGTGAGGTTACTATGTTATTTAGGGGCTGGGACACTCTTCCCTGTTGCAGCCCCACTTTGTAATTTAGGCTGAAATGATGGTTGTATTTTTACATAAAAATCTTGCCTAGTGCAGCTTTAAGGGAGAATATTGTGCATGCAAATGTCTTTCTGTCTGCATATCGACCTGTCTGCCTGTGTTTGTGACACCTATCACCCACTCTGCCTCTGCCATCAATCAAAGTTGCCATTAACAAAAATACCCATTCATATTTATACCTGTGCAGAATAAATTACCGATGTCTGAAAAGTCAGCCAGGAAGAGACAGAAAATGCCACTCTTTGGCCATTTCCAAATTGCGAATAACAAACCAAACCGAATATAGAAACTTACCAAGTTTTGGGGATTTGAACCTGCGATCTTTCGATCCTGACTTTGCGTCTCTAATCTCATGCATTTTGCTGACTCTATTTGTGACAGGAACCATAACTGCCCACTCTGTCTCCGCTGTCAGCCATCCGACCAGTGCAGGTCAGAGAGTGTGTGTGTGTGTGTGTGAGTTCTATCGATTCGGTTTTGAGTAGAACTCAACTCTCTCACACACTCTCTATCGTTCTTTCTTTATTTCTCTCTTTCCCCTGTAAATGGCTGATTTAGAGAAAAATAAGTTCTCCATTTCTTGCTTTTCTTTCTCTTCCCTTCCTCTGATCGATAAATTAGAGAACTTTTTGACATTCTTTTCCTTGTTCTGTCTGTTTCTTCCCTTTCAATATTGCTGTATTTTTTTTCTCTTACTTTTTCTCTCCCTCCTCTTTTTTCAGTCAATTAATTCAATTTTTTTCTATTCTTTTCCTTTCCTCTTGCTTCTTCCTCTCTCAATCAAACAGGCCTATTTAGAAATCAAGAGGGACCAAATCACATCAATACTACCAAGCACTGGAAACTGCTGTGACATTTTCTGCCAACTTTAGATATCTTAGTTTTTGGTATATGAATACATCACAGGAAAAAAAAAATGTAATTGTCTCTCTTTTCACAGCCTATAGACAAAAATGGAGGGGAGGAAAACTACCAGAAAGATGGGGAAGGCAGATACCATGCAATAGGACTCCCCATAACAAACATTTCTGTCTCTAAAGACATCCATTTTCTTGTATTTGAACAATAAATATGACATCTTTGTCTTGTCATGTGTCATATAATGTGTTGTTATTTTCAAAACATAAATGCATGACCATTATAATCCACTTGTCTTGTGACATAAAAATCCACCCTAAAACACTTTAAGTCGGTTAAAAAACAGCTATTGTCGATGTATCTTGTATTTCTGGGTCCATTTTGTTGTCTGGTGGTGCATTTTTCATATTGATTAATCTACACTGAACATGTCACACAGTACAGTACAGAAAAACAGAGCACAGCACCGTGCAGTAGCTACCTCATTAATCAATAGGAATAGAACAAAATAGAGGAGATCAGAACAGAAACACCAGAAAGATGGTACAGTGTAGCTTCAATCAGACTTTAGTCTAGTATAGTTCTGAATATACAGCGGTACATAATTTGTTTAGTATCTCTCTGTCGGCTTCCCTCTCTTTGTCTCTCATTTACCCATTACCCCTCCAATCTTTAGCTCTCTCTCAGCCCCCCTCTCCTTCTCACCCTCCTCCTCCATCTTCACACTTGAATCTAATCCAGACAGTGTATAATCAGTTTAGAGCAGCCATCCTGAGCTGCAAATCAGAATCATAAAAACCGTGATATCCTCCGAGAGAAGATTCTGACATCTGAATAGTTGATAAATGCAGAATGTTTTCTTACCTTTATAGTCCCGTTGAAATTAGGCATCTCTTTTTTTGCCTCTAAGGAAGCAGCATTGAGACATGCATAAAAGTTGCAGACAAACAATATACAAAAATGTAGAAGTGTTCAAATATGCAGCAGTCTAATATTAAAGCCAGCAGGCTCCTTGGCCAAACCTACTTAAATCTTGACTAAAGAAAGCAATGGTAGCTCCTTATTGAGTCTGCCAGGAGATACTTAACCAACAGTTTAAACCTTAAAGCTCTTTCAACTTTAATAATTTTGCAGCGATTCCCTGTGAAATAAATGATACTGAGATGAATGAATGAAGGGATGAATGAAGGGATGAGTGGATGAATTAAAGGGCAACGCTCAATACTTAAGCAGACAGGAAAGGAAGGTTGCAGTGTTTACAATTCAGTGGTTAAGATTTATTACTTTGTATTATAGTCACCCGCCCACTAAACGTTTTTTTCTCTACAGTTAATTCTAATCCAGACTGTGAAAATGCCAATCTGTTCAGAGCTGCCGTCTCGAGCAAAGCAGAATCACAGCAGAAACCAAGATATCCTCCCAGAGAATATTTCGTTGTCTGGGTCCCAAAACACAGCCGAGCTGTTAGAAGGCAGCTGGCTCAGAATTAGACCAGCTAGAATGGGAACGTCCCTGTCTAGCATGTAAAATACCATTGGTGCTTCTTGTAGAAATTACACTGCTCAGGACTCACAGAAGGTAGAAAATCCAGCAAGAGCATCACTAATGTGTTGTTAAACCTCACATTTGCAAACATACTCCCTACTCAAGTGTCCTTGAGCAAGACATTCAATCCCTGCCACCTCTGACAACAAAGTCTCATAAAATGTGGTGAAATGAGCATAATCTGAAATGCAGATTCTGCTTTGTGGACATGAATAATGTGAAGGCGACGTTCCTCCAACACAAAATAATTACTTACAGCCTGTTCACCTCATATGAAGGTCATAGTCAAGTCATAGTCAAGGAGACGGGTCATGTGAGTGAAACAGGAAGTAGTTTGACAACCAAAGTAAGGGTGTGGAGGTTGGGATGACAGATGGGCGTATACAGTTGACCCAAAGAATGTTTCTAGCGAAAATAATAATAATTTTATTTCATTCTTATTTAACCCTAACCCTAACCCTAACCCACGACCAAAACCTGAGGTTAGTTGCCTAACCGTTAACCACATTTTTTTTTGCCTAACCCTAACCTTAACCCTATTGAGACATCATAAACAAAAATTTACTAAAAATCCTAACCTAACCGGGGTTCCGCTCCCCCTCGGACTCACTCCACTGTTCGTCATAGGGGTCCCGCAGGTCCCACTACTCATTAAGGGAATTCAGAGGGCCGGTCAGCCTTTCCACCTGGGCGTCCCTCGATCATTCAGGGCCAATGGTCTCTCTTACCATTATTATTATGTTGCATGCTTTTCTTCATATATATATTTACTATTTATCATATTCTTATTTATATTATATATTATATATGTTTGTCCTATTTATCAGATCCCTATTATACATGGTTGTCCTGTTTGTCATATTTTTATACCATATATGGCTTGTTCTATTTATTTATATTTATATCCATACATTCATATATTTCCTTACTTGCAAATTTTTTCTATTATGTTTGCAGTGTAGCACCTTTTTACTTTATAGCACACCCTTACAACCATCTGGCTCTGTCTAGTCGAGGGATCCGCCCCCACATCCGGCCCCACCCACTTGGACCCAGCAACACAACACATCCACCCTACTTCACCCTAACCCAAACCTGGTCTATTCCATTCTCACCTTAACCATCTCCCTCCTATACAAATAACCATTTCCGTTTGACCACAGGTGCCTGATTGACTTGACCAGATCCTCTCCCTCTATTGTGGCAAGCCAAAGCCATTTCCAATGTGGGATCACCACCTCCATAGGCCAGTGCACAGGAATCCAATACCGGAACCCTGAACCCCAACCCAACCCCAATCCTAACCCACGACCAAAACCTGAGGTTAACAAAAAGTTTGACGAGATGTCACGCCACTTTGATGATGTGAGCTCAATGTTTATGGTATGACAATAGATTGGACAAATAAATTGCATGTGATCACCAGCCTTCAAATCAGATGGTAAACAACTGAGTGTGTGTGTGTGTGTGCGTATACTATTTCATTTGAAGCCAGGAAACCACTCATACTCGTTTCCTGTCTGATAAGAAAGTGATTTATTCCCTTCCTGTGTGATCATGAACTGAGTGCGTGCAGAAAGGGATGGAATAGTGGACTGAATCGTTTGTTATTCGTGACACACACACACACACACACACACACACTGTCTTACACGACATTTACAAACATAAATGCCCACATGTAAGACAGCACACACATGCATGCACATATACACACATACACACAGGCTCTCTCTCACACACACAAACACACTACACACATAACCGTGACTGTGGCTAAATTAATCAATATCTTTAACTTGTCATCCATTTTATTAACCACTCCTTGTGAAGGTCTCTGTCACACACACCCACACACACATTTGTTGGATTTTCCTCATCTTTCTATCCTTGTGAGGACATTTGGTCCTCATAAGGACAGAAGCACATACACTGCATCCCACACACTCACTTGTATGCCTATAAGTCCTAAAATAAATGAAATGTCTTCTAGGGTCTGCAGGCGACCATACATCTTGTTGATGTGTTGTTATGAGTGAACGTGACAGAGCAAGGTCCAGCCACATTTAAAGAGCCATGCAAACTTTATGGGCCATGCAACGGCCCTGCTGTCACCACTAATAGAAAACTGCAGCAGAACTCAATTGTTCTCTATTTGCTTTCTACATCCAGCCTGAACTGATCATTTAGTTTTGGTTACTTGTGGGTGGTGGGAGCCTAGAGGTGAGGAGAGAGAGTTGTGACAAGAAGGTTGTTGGTTCAAATGAGCAACCTTTTTCTCTACTTCACATAACTACTGTCCTTGAGCAAGGCACTGAACCCTGAGCTGCTCAGTGGCCACCACTTGAAGACTGGGTTATACTGGGCAACTCCCAGTGGACAATAGTTAAATACTGGGAAGTTCCCTGTGTGAATGTGAAGCAGGGTGCTGCCTTTTTAAAGAAAGGTTAAAAACAAAAAAAATCACTATTGAAATGTTTCTAATGAGTGCTTCAAGTGGGGTGTTTATTGTTATGTACTAGTTGTTATTATTTGTATTCAATTGTTCATTATTATTAAACATTCATGTCAATGAAGCAAATTTTGTTGAACATTGAAGGGGAATCAAGAGGAATCAAAATGAAAAAGAGGAGAAGGAGGGAGGAAGAAAAAGAGAATGAGAAACAGTGAAATAACATATGGAAGACCTTGGATTCAGCTGCAGCACGACAGAAAATGAAAATAAATACTTTGAAACGTCCATGCTTTCTCTCTCTCTCTCTCTGTCAGTCAGTGGTAAAAATGGGATTGTATATTTGTGTGGATGTAAATTCCATTGTGATGAATAGCAGAATTGATTCAGGGAATCGTTACCATTCTTCTTTATGGATCCAATTGTAATTTGCTGTAAGCGAAGGGCCTCCTCCATTAAGCTCCACCATCATTCTATATTTATCTGATCAGGCCGTGACACATGCAGCCATCCATCCATCCATCCATCCATCCATTCACCCCCCCCTATTTCTTTCCTTTATTTCCTGCCTTCATTCCTTCTTTGCTTCCTCCCTCCCTCCATCCCTCACTCACTTCATTCCAATGTCTTTGTTCCTACCTTTCTTCTTATTTCTTTCCTTCCTTCCTTCTATCATCCCTTCCTGCATCCGCTTCCCTCCCCATTTCTTTTCTTCCCTTCTTTGTTCTTGTTTGCTCTTTCTTTCCCTCTGTCATTCATTCAGTATGCCAGCTTCTTGTGTGCCGACTTTATTATCATAAACTAGTTCAGTGGTTAATTACATTACATTACAGGCATTTAGCAGACGCTTTTATCCAAAGCGACTTACAAGTGCATTCAACATAGGTAGGCAAGAGAACCACTAGTCACCAGAAATCGTAAGTGCATTTCCTTCCTAAACAAGCAACTAAGAGCATAACTAGTGATAAGGTGAAAGTGCAAAAAGTTAGCTACCTACTTTTTAATTAAACAAATGAGACAAATAAGTAAATCAAATAAACAAAAGCTAATAAACAAGCGCTCAGACAAATAAGCAAGTGCTAAGAGAAAGCGTCAAGGTAGTGTTTCTTGAAGAGGTGGGTTTTCAGCCTGCGGTGAAAGATGGGCAGCGATTCTGCTGTCCTGACATCAGTGGGGAGTTCATTCCACCACTGCGGGGCCAGGACAGAGAAGAGCCGTGACCGTGTAGATCGGCCGCAGAGGCCTCTGAGCGACGGGGCAACCAGTCGCCTCGAGGCAGCAGAGCGAAGTGGTCGGGCGGCGGGTGTAAGGCTTGACCATAGCCTGGAGGTAAGGAGCTGTTCCTTTCACTGCCCTATAGGCTAGCACCAGGGTCTTGAACTGGATGCAAGCTGCTACAGGGAGCCAGTGTAGAGAACGGAGAAGGGTAGTTGTGTGGGAGAACTTGGGGCGGTTGAACACCAGACGAGCTGCAGCTTTCTGAACAAGCTCCAGAGGTCTGATGGCAACCCTTCCCCAGGAGGAACACCAGCTCAGTCTTGTCCAGGTTGAGCTTCAGGTGGTGCATCAACATCCACTCTGAGATGTCATCGGCATAGCAGTGGTAGGAAAAGTCATGGGAGTGGATAACAGAACCAAGAGATGTTGTGTAGAGGGGAAAAAGAAGAGGACCCAGAACCTAGCCTTGCGGAACCCCAGTAGTGAGCCTGCATGGTTCTGACACAGACCCTCTCAGCATCACCTGGTAGGAGCGACCCGTCAGGTAGGATGCAAACAGGGAGCGTGCAGAGCCTGAGACAACCATCCCCTCAAGGGTGGTTCACCGTGTCAAACGCTGCAGACAGGTCCAGGAGTATCAGGACAGAGGAGAAAGAGTAATTATTGATTAATTAATAGATACAAAAACATTTTTTTTATCACTAACTACACTGTAAAAAAGTGTAAAAAAACTAATTTACTGAAGAGGAATGAGGATAGAGGACTTTGAAGACCCTGGCTGGCTGTATTGTTTGTAAAAGTAAAAGTAAAAGTACCCAACTGAGTTGGGTATGAAAGAGTGACTTGTGTGTGTGTATATCTCTATGAAAGAGAACGATGCTTGCTTACTTGCGTGTGTGTGTGTGGTGCGTGTGTGTGTGATGCATTCTACTCTCTCCATTCAAAGTCTGCAATGTTTGTGATCAATGAAAGAACCTTGGGATTGATGGACTGCTGTTTTTTAGATTCTTTCTTCTCCACTTTGGTCCCCTTGTCTGAATTTATCTTGAAAAGGCACCTGTTAAGACAGAAGTACACTTGAATGTAGTGCTACAAACAATCATTTTGATGATCACAAATTCTGTGGATGATCCAGCCATTAACTGACTTTACACTTGAAATAAGATTGAAGTCAAAGGGCAATACTGATCTTAAATTGACTTTTCATCAACTTTTATGATCATATCTGTACATTTCAAGCATTGGTTTGAAAAATATGGATGGGGTTTTGTCATTTATAAAGTCGTCACTAGGCATCACTATCACACTGGGCAGCAATGCAGCAGGTCTGTAAACAGGAGTAAGCTGTCACTTTAAGAGCATTGGAGTGTGGGTAGCTACGAGTGCCATCTTGAGAGGTATGTGTGTAACTGGGACAGATGAGGTGTGTGTCGGCAGCAGAGTGAGCAGTGTAAAAGCACAGTAGTTAACAGAAAGAAGTATAAAAGTGTGTTTGTTCACTGCAATAAACAGAGCAGCCACAAAGAAGTTATCTCCAGTCTCGTTTATGCATGAAAAAAATCGTAACTTTGTCTACTACTTATGGGATTAAAACAGTCTCATTAGTATTCACAAACAATTAAGTTACGTAACTCATAAAACACAATGCACAAATAAATGCAGAGTGATTTGTATCTATTAATCTGTATCTGTGCTCTAAATTACCACTCGTATATCATCATTTGTATGTCAACTTAGCATTTTTAAATGGAAATATATTTGTGAATCTCAACCTATTCGTGTGGATCCTTTTGAGACTGTTCTACCGTGCCGTGTGACTCACACAAAATTCACAAATGCAGGGAAGACCAAGCGCTTTCTAGTAGATGGCTGTTAAACTAAACAGAAGAAGAAGAAGACCAGCGCAGCCAGCTGTATCGCCCAGTTTATATACGTCTATAGCTACTTTTATCTGGATCAAACAGTCATAACATGCAAATACACATAACTTTATGTCCGTGGTAATAGCAAAGGTATGGCTTTGTGAAACTTTAACGTTTCTTGTAACCGAATAATCACAATTGTGGCCAAAGAAGTGTTTTCAGTTTATAGCGTAATCAGGCATGACATTTGTTGTTATAGGCAATACTATAGTATTATTTCCGATGTTTATATGTGTTTGGTATGTCTAATATCCTTGTTTAGGCCTATATTTGGAAACTAGACTGTAATTAACATGTTTTACGGATGGGTTATATATAAAATAAAGAAATGATCTCTTTTGCAATTATCCTTATGACTCTGCATTATTTTTTATCTCGATTATCTTGTTTTCATAATCGTCGGAAGCACTTCGTGTGTCAGAAATGTGTCCAAACCTCCACTCTTTGGTTTAAGATAGAATGATTTAGAATAATTACACTTCAAGTCTTACCTCTGCAAGAATTCCAGAGTTGCTCCCAGTTCTGCTGGATAACTGATGTTGAGACAGTAGTATGTTGCAAACATCAGTAGAAGGGCATCAATTTGGAACACTGCCATTCACGATGGTCTGGTCCACTGCAATCATGAAGTGTCCAGCTGTCGGGGGAGAACTCCCTACGGATACACAACAGAGGAAAAAGTTACAAACATTTAAAGTTAAAAGAATAGTCTAACATCATGACTGTCAAAAGACCACAATGAGGAACTACTGTAAAAATATTTTGCCATTATTTGGCTTACATGTTAGCACAATAACAAGTAAACATTCATATCCTAGGTTTTACCTTAAATTATTTTTGAAATTATGAAATGCTAAAATATTTGGTCCAGATTGTTTATTTAGTTATTTATTTATTTTACTGGTGGTCACATGGCCAATTATGCAATCAATTTAAGGAATGGTGAAACACTTGCATGTACCACCCTGATGAAGACCTAGTTCCCAAAAACGCTTGGTGTAACCCTAACCCTTTGAGAAGTTATACTTAAAAGTTTACTAGGATCCCCAGCGAGCCCCTGATCTAATACGCCAGTATCAACCTGTTCATGGCTGAAAAAATTTCCTCATATGGGGGGAAATAAAAATCATACCACACACAACGATGCATGGTTTGCTTGGAAGTTGATCAACTTCAATTGGCAGGCACGTTTCATCAACCGTCAAGAACATCTTGCCCTGGTCTTCATTGAAATGGTTCAAAATCAGCATCAGACATCTGGGAATATCAGCATCTAGATGCTTCGCTTTGGCAATTTCCATGCCTGCCAGGATGTCCTCTATTTTGCTCTTCTTCTCATGGGACATGAGGTATGAAACGACTCTTCCACATTTACTTGACACAGCTTCTCTGTCAACATCCATACCTGTAAGTTCTTTGAAGTGAGCCATCACATAGTGTTGGCTGAACAAGCACAGCCTTGTTCAGCCATCACATCTCAACCAGATATGGCCATTCTCTTACCAGAACAGAGGTTTCCATTCCACTTATTATGTTGATTCTCTGAGTGTGGAAGTTGCCACCATTTTCTTGTCAATACTTTTGGTGTCCTTGCTTCTGTTTTTGTGCATGTTCTTTAATTCTTCTTGTGTAAATTTCTGAGTCTCCATGGTTTCACCTGGTGGCAGCTGCTTTGATTGCCAGTTTGTACAGCCATAGGTATCCACTCATCGTCTTGGAAGATAGGTCTTCTCCCTCACTGGATGCCTGTCTTTTTAGGTAAAGGGAGGAAAACCTCCCCTTAAGAGCATATCCAGTGCTAAGGTAAAAGTGCAATAAGTTAGCTACCTACTTTTTAATTAAACAAATGAGACAAATAAGTAAATCAAATAAACAAGAGCTCAGACAAATAAGTGAAGACAAATAGGCTAAGAGGAAGGGTCAGGGTAGTGTTTCTTGAAGAGGTGGGTTTTCAGCCTGCGGCGAAAGATGGGCAGCGACTCAGCTGTCCTGACATCAGTGGGGAGTTCATTCCACCACTGTGGGGCCAGGACAGAGAAAAGCCGTGACCGTGTAGATCGGCCACAGGGGCTTCGGGGCAACCAGTCGCCTCGAGGCAGCAGAGCGAAGTGGTCGGGCGGGGGTGTAAGGCTTGACCATAGCCTGGAGGTAATGTTTTATGTTTTCTAGAAATGTGTGCAGTAAAAGAGGACCTCAATGAAAAGGCTTTGCCACAGCCTTTGAATGGGCACTGCACTTTGAAACATGAGACTTCAAATGATCTAAAAGATCTTTCAGATCAACGCATTGTTTCTGGCAATGACGATTTTCACATTTCAGTGGACCCTGTACTGTTTTACATTGTGACACGGATGACGATATGGTGACGATAAATGTGACATTTAAAAGAATTATATTTTATAAACCTTAATGTGCACCCAACTAGACAACAGGCATATTTACCATGTGATTCATTTTTGTGTAATTCTTGATGATTTACATACCCTTTCACTGTTTTCATAGCAATGCCACATGTAGGACATGTGAAAGCTTTTAGAACACTTGTCATATTGCAACCTATGCAACAAATCTTACTTCAGCGTAAAGCTTGAGCTTGAGGACTTCTGGCTGCTGTCAATTCCAGGAGTTCCAGGTAGCTAACGTTCCAATTCCTGGTACTGCAGCTAACAGCTGAGGGAAAAAAGAGACACAAATTTGCACATGCTTGGGTAAAAGTAACTTAAATAACACAGCACCATAGCTTTAACTTGTAATACCACTTCAACTGGGACTTCGTACAATCGTCAATGACATGCTTATAATTATATAAAGGGAAAAAAAACAAAAACCTTTCAAGTTAACTAAAGTGCTGCCCTACTGCTAAGGTTGTTGCCATAGATATAGAAACACTAGATGCCGCATTGGGCTAGCAGAGGCACGTCAAGAGCCATCTTTGAGAGGGCAACATTCCAGTGTTGGTGTGGAGATTTTAGATGCATGTCGGATTAAGCTGCTTCCTGAATGATTGGGAGCGCTTCAAACCCCGACCGGCACATTTCGGTTTTGCCGACCTGACCCGACGGCAGATATCACAGCATACATATTGGCTCTGCAACGTGGCATCTTTTTATTTTTTAAGTAGTCTAACTTTAGCTAGCCAACGACATGGCAGACAGACACGGCCACAAACAAATACAAGCTAACACACTAACACAAAGATAACTTAATGTACTTAACCTTAGCAATGCAGCTTTCCAAACAAAGTTTAGCTAACGTTAAAATCATAGCTAAAATGTAGCTGCTACCTAGCTAACGCAACGTTAACATTAGCTAACATTAACGTTACTTGCTTTGTTTTCAGTCGTCAATCAAAATGTACACCCCTAGCTAGGACTTCGACATTTGAAATGTTTTTAGTCTTAGTAAATCGTTTTTAATGTTACCTCTCAAATGCGCTGCTTCCTCTTTTCTGGAACGCGGCTGAATAGTGCAGGCGTGCCGTCTTCTTCCCCTCTTCTTGATCCCTTCTTGTGGTGTGCTTCCTGAGTGGTACCTGCGTGCGAGTATCAATTCTGATTGGCTGCAAATCGATTGCCCTGAAAATCATTTGCTGAACACAGAAGTGTTCGACACCAGTCATGTATTTCCTGGTGATGGGTTGCCACTCGCGGCCAAAAGTGCTGCCAAAATGCAAATGTTACAGTGTTTTAAGTGTTTTAAGTACTGAAGTACTTATAATAATAATATTATTATGAAGTACTTATAATATTATTATAAGTAATAATAATAAGGTTTGCACACTAGAAGCTCCATACTAGATATGTTAGCTAGTGTGTCTGTTTACTACAAGGCAGTGATCGTTAGATGACCAGCTAGCTAACAAGCTGACATTACCTAAACACAAAATCAATCAGATGTATCAGTGATTAAATGTTAGTTTGACGTCCAAAACAGCACAGAAATGATCCATGTCTTTTTAATTCTTCTGAGATGTAATTGTATGTTTCAAAACACAATCAGCTGTTCACAGACATTGATGCCACAGAGCTGTGGAGCTCCAATATGGCCACCAGAGGTTTGCATCACGTCACCTGAAAGCCTTCTATTAATAACATCCAAGAGTTTCTGTCAGTGCACAACAGGGTTTTGCCCACCACCCCCTATGGCTAAAATAATGCAGTTTGTCCTGGTTTCAATGAGTTTCAGCATCACAGTGGTCAAAGTGATTTTTTAGTGGTCTTTCCACCCTACCAAGACGACCCAAGACAGCAAAGTGCAAGATGCTTGACTGGACGCTAGGTTGGGAGGCGCCCATTAGGAGTATAGATAACATTTCTTATAATATAATCATAAATCAAACATCAGAAAATTACATTTAATTGAATATGTCATTAACAATACAGTTGCCCCATTTTTTGTTTCTGTGTGTGTTTCATGCTGTGACTATAATACATATCTTGCACTCACAATGTATATATAATTTGCTATTGAAGGCTTATGATACCTTAGGAGCACCACTTCAAGTAAAGTGTTACTAAGAATTTACATATTGTCTACTTGGACCGGCACAATCTTGCATACGGAACTACAAAGGCTCATAATTCCTGTCAACTCGCTTGCTGATGTATTCTCTTTGACCAAACTGAAGCACAGCCTTAGTCAGAGCATAGCCTAAAGGCACATCAGAGCTATGTATGGAGGAATGAAATCAGCATCTGTCTTGGAATCGGTCTGGGATTTGCACCGACAGCCTTAAGCTTCGGGCCCCACTGCTCCCTGTGTTAGCGTCTCTTGGTTAAGTGAACTGTCCACTTTGTTCAGTCCTGTTAGACTATCACACGTACACACACACACACACACACACACAAGCTCACACACATGCACCTGTATGGCCTAAGGAAGTCTGGTGAACCACAGGCGGGATCAAGATACAAGTTAGTCATATGTACACACTAAAACTTTTCTGCATGCAAATGCACACACACACACACACACACACACACTTGCACATGCACACACTGATGCACATGCACCCACACAAACATGCTGAACAACACACACTTGTGTTCCCTAGTGTAGCACAACCGAGTTCAAGCTAGTCATGAGTCATACACACAAACACACAAAAACATGAATGACTGAATATACATGGCTGGATGCATTGAAACAGAACTGTTACGCTGTGATAGCTTGTTGTGTTATGAGTCATTGGACTGTATTTGGCTAGAGTGCATAAAAATCCAGGCGTAAAGGCATCCAAAATGCATTATAAACAAAATGAAAATATAATTTTGTCTCCAATCTGCATTAAAGGACTACACTGACTTTTTAGGAGTTTGGCCCATTAGTCACCTTACTGAATATATGATGAGATCATTGGTACCAAAACGATCCCTGTGTCTCCTGTAGATTCCTCTGTCCGGTGCGTCAGTTGGTGTAGTCCTTTAACAACTATGTAAGTAGAAATGAACTTTTGTGTGCAGATCTAACCAGTAACCTGCCATGAGATCAAAGTAGTTTATCGAAGATGGATAGTCAGGAAACTCGTGGATGCGCTACAAGACCACATGTCAGTTTGGTCTGATAAGACTGTTTATAGTAATGAACATAGGATCATGTCATCCACAGAGCACTTGCCATGTTTCCAGATATTATGCAAGGAAGTGATGGAAATCTGTGTTTTGTGTGGGACAGAATGATCCTATTTCAATGTGGGCACTGGAGACACCAAGTGTAATTCCAAGTGTAAATTCACCCAAGATGCATCCGATCAGCCAAACCACCTCCGGAGGTGGTCAGATTTTGCATCTCTCTTAAATGCAATGCATTTAATGCTGTTGCATTTAATGCATAATAACTATGGAAATAGGAATAAAAAAATCAAACAGGTGGCAGGGAGCTCAGATAGTAAACTTCAAAATGATTCTCAGGATACTGATGGAAGGGGAACAAGAGAGGTGTTTACTGCCAGTTTTAAAGGATGTAAATATTACAAGTTGAAGTGTGTGGCAATCTGTGTTTTGCAATGAAAAGACACATTTTAATGTCAGTTAAATGTAGTCCAGATAAATCAAGTGGCATGAAAATGAAATCACAAGCAGGTATGAATCAGATTACAGATATCCCCTCCCTATTTAGATGGCCATGAAAATATGCTCAATGCCAGTCTGCTAAGAACCTTACATCATCTTGTGACAGTACACTGAAATATTCTTCCACTGCTCTTACACATATTGGCCACAAGAGGACAGCCTCACACCAATTATCTCCCTTGACACAGAAGTGCGTGCGCGTGTGTGTATGTGTGTAACAAGAGGAACTCAACTTGAGGAGGTGAACACAGCTTTCTTTGAATTGCGACTTTGACAGTAATCATAAAAGACAGGCTTCGACTTCAGTGCATGGACACAGAACTAGTGGCATAGAACAGAACAAAATAGAAAATAATAGAAAATAATAGCAAAGAAACCAAGGTATAAACAATAATATAAACTATTATGTATAATAATTATAAAATAAACGATGCATATACATTTGGTGTTGATGGAACCTTTAAAGGATAACAACAACATAGGGGACTATCTCATTCACTAACTAAGTCTGCTTTCTGCTTGCATTGAAAAAGGGTTTATTTGATGTCTGTGTTTTTTAGCTGTTGAGTAGTTGGCTGCAGCCTCCTGTTAACCATTGATTAATAATGCCAATGCAAGTCAGTGGGGAAGCTAAGCTAGTACATTCAAAACAAATGGAAGTATGAGGAAAACAAGTTCAATCATTTGTTATTGTAAAATGTCTTTGGACGTCCTGAGAGGAGTTGTTCAGTGACTGAAGAAATACTCATCTAAAGAGTGATAGTAGTAGTAGTAGTAATAGTAATAGTAATAGCAATAGTAGCAGTACTAGCAGAAGTAGTAGTAGCAGTAGTAGCAGCAGTAGTAGTAATAGTATTAGCAGTAGCAGTAATAGTAGTAATAGTAGTAGCAGCAGTAATAACAGAAGTAGTAGTAGTTGTAGTAGTAGTAGTAATGACAGAAGTAGCAGTAGTAATAGTAATAGTAGTAATTGGTGCTGTGTCCCTTTAAATCAGTTGAGCATCAGAGCTCACTGGTCACTGTGTGTGTGAGCCTGTGTTTTATAAATGTGTGGGTAGCTGACAGTTCTACCCCATTCTCACTTTTTCTGTCTCTCTCTACTAAAGAGAGCACCGTGTCACAGCCCGGCTCCTAGGCCATGACAAATACGGGAATGGACACAATGGATGGCGGTAAAATAAAGGTATTTATTGTAATAAAGTAAACAACTAAAGAAATAACTACAAATATGGAGTGTGTCAGTCAGTAACATCAGCAATGTAAATGTGGATGCGTGAGCAGTGGGGTGTAAAGAGTTGTAAAGCAGAAACAAAGCTAAAGTCAAACGAACGCAAAAAGCCTGCAGCTGCTGGCTGGGAGGAGTGCAGGTGAGAGAACGACCTGAACAACGCTGGGAGTTGGCCTTTTATATGGGAGCACTAGGCCCAGGTGTTCTGAATCTGGCTGGCTGCCACGCCCGCCTTCCTCTGGTACCTTTATGGACACATAGGAAAAACACAGTACCTCATAACCACACCAGCATCAATACAGTAGGTTAGGCAGGGGCCGTCACAGTGTGTATGTGTGTTTGATGAAGAGAGAAGGGAGGGAAGCGAGAAGGAGGGAGGGAAGGACAGAGCGATAAGAGAGAGAAAGTGATTTAGGGAAAGTATGGAGAACAAAGAAGAGAGAGAGCTTTTCTCTCTCTCTCTCTCTCTCTCTCTCTCTCTCTCTCTCTCTCTCTCTCTCTCTCTCGTGTGTGTGTTTGTGTGTTTTGAGTGTGTGTGAAATGCATCTAATGAAGACATAGTTGAACTCACTCAATGGCGAGGCAACACAGATGACTGCGCCGTGCCACAATCTGTTCAAGACAAACACACACACACACACACAAGCTGTTGAAGGTGTGCTCTGGCAGAGAGAGAGGCTGTAGCTGCTGAGGGCACATATGGTTCTACTGGGGACTGGGCACACACAACACACACACACACAGTCCTACTTCCCTGCAGCATCATGGTTATCGCAGCCTCGACTTCTCCCTCCTGGCCATAGGCGGTGCCAAGGAGGGGCTTGCCGGTGCTTCAGCACCCCCTAGAGGTGGCATAGCACCCCCATGAAATTGAATACAAATTTACCAAACAAAATCTATTTGTATGACTGTTTATCTCATTCACTTTATATCTTATTTCTGTCCGAAAATGTCCCCAATTGAATTAATGACGTTATGAAATGCACTTCTTTATGTTAACACAACGTCTGACATCACATGTGTTTTTCCCTTTTGAATCGAAAGTGCTGCTTATGTTCAACGATCAAGCTCATGCACTGTTTAGCTTGCTAGCTTGTCTTGCCAGCAAAATGGAACGTTTCCTGATCCCAAATAAATCTTTCTTAGATAAGCAGTGCATATTGGCCATGGCACAGAACTATGGCATCACCGAAGATAATTTAAATGCAGAGTTACACCAAGTCCAACGTCTACTCGAAAGGAAATCACAACAAGGACACACTGTTAATACCACTTTGGAATTTTTGTCACTGATGGCACCATACAAGGACGCGTTTATGGACTTGTACAAACTCCTCTCTATATCCCTGACACTTCCCGTTACATCTGCGTCCTGTGAGCGAACTTTCTCCTGTCTCCGACGCTTGAAGACATACCTGAGGAGCAGCAGCGGGGATGCTCGTAACAGTAACCTTGGACTTTTGGCCGTCAATATTAAGAGAGCAGGAGCCCTGGATGTCCACCAGATCATCGATACATTTGCCCTCAACCACAACAACCTAACGCATTGTCCTTCTGTGAAACGTCGACTGGTAAGTGACTGATGGTTTTATCCCCATGGCGATGGGTTGAATATTGTGTTATTATCATGTTGTGAATGATTACAATCGTGTTAACTATTATGGTATGGGTTAACATTTGGTTGTTTTTGTCTCATATGGCAGTGATGGTTTTAACCAATTAGTTGATATGTGGATCATATTGTGTTCCCTGCAGTTGTGTGTTTTGAGATTTAGAGGCCTCTGGCGTTAGGTCGGTGCTTGGCATCGTACGTGTGTGTTCTGATTATGCTATAGAAATCCAGCTGTTTATCTAGATCTGTGTATGGAACGCTTTGGCTTTTGTATTGAGTGAATCTCAGACAGTGGCATAGCAATTACAGTTCTGTGACACTTGCAAACTAATATTAAACTCGCGTGACCACACCTGTTTTTGCGTGTGCACGTCTCAGAGCTCCCCCAGTCAATGATCAAGCACCCCCATAGCACCAGCAATCAAAGTTCTCTGGCGCCGCCCCTGCTCCTGGCTCAATGGTAGAGTGACCTTTGACCTTCCCTCTCCAGTCAGAACAGCGGAGTCACTCCCAGTCTTCCATCGTAGGCTGGAAACTCATCTCTCCAAGAAACACTTAAGTGATTTTACGATTGCAATACAGAGTTATCCAATCCCTGCAGTAAGAGAACTTAACAAAACACTTTCTTCACATGAAATGGCCAAATCAACAAAATGGTCCAATCAAATCAAACCATAAGTCAGTTTTATTCATCTGATAACAACAACAATAATAATAATAATCATAAGTTGGAGTTTTTATTGGCATTTTAGTACTGTTTTTTCTTTTACTTTTATTTTTAATTTGACTGCACATAAAAACATAAAACACTGCAAAATCCTGGAGGTCTCCGCCTCCCTACCTCCCTCCTCCCATATTTAATGGCCAACACTGGACTCTATACTTATCCAGAGTCACTTATAATGAGTGCATCTGTAGAATAAACTTCAATTTGTCATCCATTTGTCATAAACATTACATGCAACCAAGAATCAAGAGTGCCGAGGCCAGGGCCTTAGTGTCCTTAGGATACTCCATATATCCACATATCCAAATCTGCACATTCTGTAGTTGTACATCTACATCTGTATATTGAATATATTTGATAATCTCAATAGTTTTCTACAACACACATCTAGACTCAGACTCTGTGAATAGAAACATTTTGTATCTATGCTGTAGATTCACATTCTTTTCCTATTCATCACATTTGTTGTTTGTGTGTAAAATGTCCTTATATTCATTCATATATTTCTACTTCATAGTTTCTAGTGTTACAACAATCAATTGTGTTATATTTCATACCCCTCATTTGCTCTCTTCTTATTTAAATTATTCATTTTTGTTTAACCTACACCATGTATGATATAAAGTTTGACTTAGATGAAGATCAGACAATATTTGATATTTTAGGATTAGCCTTTTTATGCAGGAATGCAGGTAATTCAAAAGGGTTCACAAACTTTTTCTTTGAAATTACATCTGAAGAATTTATATTAGGGTAACAAAAACTTTTTCACAAATAAAAAGCGGTTTACCGTCCCCTGGATCGCTGTGTATTCCACATAATTGCTCTTGGGACGCAGTAATATTACAAGGAATATTAAATCTGTTGGAGCTGGCGACTGGCACCACAACTTTGACCCTCATACTCTTTACTATTGCCTGCTCGTAATGTTATTTGTCTCTCCAGTGCAAGTGTGTAATCTATTTATTCGTGCCTGTTACTGTGTGTGCATGTGCACCTACGGTATGTACATGCATGTGTCTGTCTGTTTCCATTGGTGGGCCTGTCTGCTTCTTTAGCCCGCCACCTGGGCCCAGTATTTCAAAACCTTTAATCTAGATCAGAATTATCCGGATAGGATTAAATCTCAAAATTGGGTATTTCAAAACCAGAGATGTGATCCTGATCCTACAAAATTGGGATACGGATTTGGTAATCCAATCCTACCCAGAATCCAGATCAAATGTTGATTTTGGGTATTTCAAAACTCTATGGTGGAGATTAGGATAGGTTTGATGCTAAAAATCAGGATGATCCTGATCCCACTGGAAGGGTGGATCCAGCATAGATTCAAGGTGGATGTAAAGACAGGACACATGGCACATGGCACATATTTAATCATTCTTTTATTCAATGCTTGCATATTAAAGTAACACAGACCATGCCAAAACAATATCCATTCTAAATTAAACAATTAACCAATAAAATATTTTCAATTAGAACACCAAAAAAACTCCAAGCTGTTAGAAAAATGGGTAGGTGCAAAAACAAGAATTTCACATTTCTTCCTCCGAAAGTGCAATGCCAGCATCTTTCAGCCTCTCTTCTAAGAGGCGAATGCGAAGTTTGGTTTCCCTCTGTTGAAGCAAGGTCAGTTTAATCTGCTCCTCAGCTAGAGAGATCTGTTTCTCTGCCCTCTCAGTTTCTTTCCTCACCAGATCCCCATAGCCATCTTGACTCTTTGGGTCTTTTTCCAGACGGCGCCTCTTATGGGGTGGTTCTACCCCTGAAGAGTGAGGGTCCTCTTGCTGTTGTTTGTCAATGACCAGGGGGTCTTCAGGCTCTGCCTCAACAGGAGTTAGGATAACAAATTGCTCTCCCAACTCTGAGTCTAGAGTTTCAGTCTCAGTCCCACACAGTCCAGACTCACCACCTTGTGAGACTGACTGAATGCCATATAGAGCCTGGGATCTTTTTCCACCAATGATGTCTAGAATGACATCAGTGAACTCCCCCCACTTAAATGGTGTGTTGCCTGTTTTAGGGTTTTGAGACTCACTATGGTCTTTTGTGGCCTTCTGTTTTAAATTCTTCCAGCGCAGTTTTACCTGGTCCAGGGTTCTTAATTGACCACTCCCTGTGGCATTTACACTCTTACACTCTCTCTTACACCGTCCAGCAAGGCATGTGTTTCAGCTAGAGTGAAATGGCTCCCCTTTGAAGTACTTGCTGGCATATCCATTTTCTCTTTCTGTCTATCTCTCCTACAAAGCACACCTGTATTATATGTGCTCAGGTGTGAACTGGGAAGTTAAGTGTGGAGGCTGGAAAGCAGTTGTTCTAACAAGGGACCATTCCAACACAATGACGTCCATTGTTCACCGTCTACAACGGCAAAAGAGAAAATATAGCCAAAGGGTGCACATTGCACGCCCAAAACAACTTCAGGAGTACACAAATGATGAACTGTATGCAATATTTAGATTTGGTGGGGCTGACATTGCATTCATTGCCAGTCTACTTCAACCACAACTGGAACACACTACTAAAAGGAGTTATGCATTGACTGTGGAGGGACAGGTACTTATTGCTTTGCGCTTCTACGCATGTGGTTCATTCTACCAAGTCATTGGAGATGGTGTGTGTGTCCAGAAATCCACTATCAGCTCTGTAGTACACAGAGTGTCTTCTGTGTTAGCCAGCCTTGTCAACCAGTTCGTCAAATTTCCAACAAATCCAGAACAAACCAAGCAGATCAAGCTCAAGTTCTATGAAATGCCAAATACTGTTGGGGTGATAGACTGCACTCATGTCCACATCCAAGCACCCCATGAGAGGGAATGGGAGTTTGTGAACAGGAAAGGGCGGCACAGCATCAATGTGCAACTTGTGGTAAATGCAGACCTCATCATCACTAACTGTGTTGTGAAATGGCCAGGATCGGTCCATGATGCCAGGCTCTTGAGGGAGAGTCTTATTTTTAGACACCTCCAACAAAATCCCCCAGATGGCATCATATTGGGTGACAGCGCATATCCACTCTTACCATGGCTAATGACACCTTTTGCCATGGTAAACAATGATGCAGAGGAGAGATTTAACTGCGCTCATGGAAGAACTAGGAGCACAATTGAACGCTTAAATGGGGTGTTGAAAAGGCGCTTTGCATGCCTGAACTACCTACGTGTAGAGCCACAGCGAGCATGCAACATAATTCTCGCCTGCATCGTGCTTCATAATATCGCTGAAGAACGCAAGGTTCCTCACTGTGATGGAAGGGGTGATCATTCACAGCCCCAAGTAGATGGCCCTAACCTACCACTGGCAGCACTGCAACCAGATGGAGCAGCTGGACGGTCAATGCGAGACGCTCTAGTGAACCATTATTTTACTTAGGGTCTTTTGATCAATAAAAACATTAGTATGCTGACAAAACAGTTTTGTGTTTGACTTTTTTTTTAATCCTAGTGAGACATTTAATATACATACTGTGTTAATGAAATGTTGTATTACTTTGACCAACAGATGCCGGCCTATCCAAAGACTGCAAATCTAGATTCTGTAATCCTGATCTCGTGGTATCTGGATTAGAATGATCCTATCTGAAAAGTCTTTGAAAAACCAGGACAAAACCTATAAAATCACTTTTATCTGGGATAGCAAAAAAAGGGATTACAAAATCTGGATAATTCTGATCTAGATTAAAGGTTTTGAAATACTGGGCCCTGTTTATTGCAATCTTCCTGATTGGAACCAATTTACAAATTACTTCCAACGTACACACGCGCACGCACACACACACACACACACACACACACACACACTACACCCTTGCAACCCACACCCCCTGACACACCACACATGCAACCACACCGACACACCCTACACCCATTTGCAACCCACCACCCCCTGATACACCCCTACACCCATTTGAACCCCCCCCTTCCCGAAATTGTTCTCAATAAAAAAAATCAACAATAAATAATGTACCGCATGTATAGTTCTTCATTAGAGAATTGTAAGTGGCACTACAGTCAACATCGTATTTATAGCATTACAGACAGTGGCTGACAGTGTAGTTTGTGTTAGCGATGTTTGCACGTTATCACAGCGCCCCGTGTGGTGGAGGTGAGGCAGGCAGCTCTGGAGAAGAAGAAGCCTTCCATGATGAGGAGAGTCATCGGTGTCCTGCCCCCAACACAGAGGAGAGAGAAGGAAGAGAAGGAAGAGAAGGAGAAAGAGGAGAAGAAAGAGGGGAAGATCAAGTCCTCTTCCAGCAGGAAAAAAATCCTGAATTTCTTCAGAAGAACCTGAGCACTGTAACATCTGTGCTCTCTCTCTCACACACACACACACACACACGCACGCACACACACACACACACACACCTCGCAAACTGAAAACGGTAGCATTTGTCAAGTTGTTTCACTTACCAGATTACATTGATTTAAATAAGTAAAGGTGTATTTCACCCCATAAATAAAGCAACTTCTTTTTACATTACCAGAGCCATTGGGTGGGTTTGGGTTGTGTGTGGGGTTTATTTTGTTCTGCTCTATTCTACACTGCTGCTGCTATTGTCTTAACAAAAAAAAACAGCATAGCACTACTACTGTAGGTAGCTTTTGCTTTGTGTGTGTGTAGGTCAGTTGGACAGTCTACCCCTATCTAATTAGATTCTATCTTTAACCTGCCTTTTGGCAAGGTCACCGCTTGGCTACACACACACTCACACACATTTAAACAAGGCAAGCTGTTAGCACATCTATTTTTAAAACAAATACATGCGTAAAGGGGTAACCTAGCTAAAAGTCAATCTCCATCGTCAAAACTTTTTGCTTTTATGGTGTGTACATGTGTGTGTGAGTATGTGTGTTTGTGCACACATTTGGGTAAATTTATAACTCACTGCCCCGCTGAACCAGGGGAGTTACTCCTGTACACCAGTGTGTGTGTGTGTGTGTGTGTGTCTCACTAAATAACAGTTTGCACTGCACTCACTGCCATGCATATTCAGTCACCTGTGTGTTGTTAAGCACATCTTGCATGTGTGTATGTGGTTTTGTGTGTGTGATCCATTCATAGCTTGAATTACCGTAGGCTATACAAGCGCATTTATTCATGATTTGTGCGTGCTCGCGTTTGTGCACATGCAGAAAAGAATGCGCACGATCGTGATGCCAGTAGTAAAATATAATCACAATGGGCGGTTAAATAGAAAAGCTTCCACGGAGAAGAAACCTTTTTTTTTTCTCAGGCAGTTTGATTTTATTCGTGGAAATGTATCTCTTCACAGGACCCAGATGACCACAGGAGTCACACACACACAAACACACACATAGCCCCTTGTGAGGCCCTGCAATTACTTTTTGCATGGCATATTTAATATTTGAAAGTGTGCTTATGGGCGGTTTTGAGTGCATCCTCCTATTTTCCACGTATGATATCAATATGTTGTGTTAAATTATATTAATACATTAATACTATCTGAATATTTGTTGCCGAGGATGCAGTGGATATAGATAGATAGATATTTGGCTTTAGTGCATAAATTGCTCACGACAACCAATTGTTTTGGGATTTAGCTGAATAATAGGCACTTATTTTCACATCAGACATTCATTATGAAAGATTTAATACTGCAGTCGCTTCTCTTTGTGAGAATTTTCACTTTGGTTTCCCTGCATATAAAAGAGGCAGACAGAAACACAAGGACATAAACAGAACGTTTCCTTTCCTTCCTTTTGTCTAATGCACCTTATTCTGTAGAAATTATTCATTAAATGAGTCTTTCAAGTATTTTTTGTTTTGATTTCTGTTATCCTTGAGAAATCTAAAAATGGAATTTGTCACGTGAACTTGTTGTTGAGATGGTGAGATTTTCCCCCTCATTATTAGAGGAACACACTCACATCCTCACATCCACGTAAACATGAGCTGGAACTGGCTCGTGTGAGCTTGTGCATCCATGATCGAAATGCATCGCCTGGTGTATCATGGCAGCTTCCTGTCATGCTAAGATGCACCGTCTACAGTAGAGTTGTAATATTTCTGTTATTTCTGCGTGGCTAGTGCATTAGTTCAGTCGTAGGAGATGCATTTCCCTGACAACGTTACCATCCATGGCAGCGATGTTCAGTGTACCAGCCAAACTACTGTTCAAGAGCAGTGATCTGATTGGATTGACTTGAGCCATTTTGCATCTCCGTATTAACTTGATCAGATGCCTGCATGGGCAGATGCAAAACAGGCAGAGATGAGAACTTTGACATCAATGCAAATTTTCCATCAGCTGGGTTGAAGGGTTGACACCTTTATACAGGGGAGAAACAATGCTACATTTCTAGGAGGTTTTGGCTGAGACAGACTTTACAGACAAATGGCGTCACTATTTTTTTTTTTTTCATTTCATTTTTTATTATTTTTTTTTTACATCACAATTTATTGGATGATTTATATAATAATAATTACATTTTCTGAATAATTTTCAGCAAAAACCTCCTCTGCCTCAAGCGATCATAAAAACTTTATAAACGTATTGCGATTAATTGAAAATTCATAGTTCATGACCATCTGAGAATGCTGATTTGAATGCAAATATCTAATCTATTGTTTCAAAGATTAGCCCAAGAAAGAAACGCGCACACACACACACACACACACACACACACACTTTCTCTCAAATGAAAGGAAGGAATAGTAAATGTCTGTTCTATGTGGTCCTAGATCTATGGCACAAATCTGAAGGAACAAGGTGACATTTAGAAATTGCCAGACACTGTTAGAGACACTCGAGTCTGAGAGTGCATTTGTACATCAAACTCTGTGATATATAGTGACACATCGACAGTACAGGCCAAAGTCATCCAGCCCCCTACGGACAGCAGAGAGAGAGACTGAAAGAAACAGAGAAGAGGGGGGTAAAACTAAGGTCACAGGGTATAAAACAACATAAGACTACAGGAGCTACAGGGGTGCTTTCTCATATTTACTCCATTTCACTTACTTTCTCTCTGTCTCAATGTCAATATGTGACCCCCCATCTTCCCACATCCCACCTGTGTGGCTCTTCCTGTCTCTCTCGATTCAATTCAATTCAATTGTGCTTTATTGGCATGAATACAAAAATACTTATTGCCAAAGAAAAAAAAAAGTATGGCCAATGTCTGTAGACTTGTTAATATAAGTATGACACATTTGCACATCATGTATATTGCTGTAAATTCACATATCTGCTTTCTTCAGTTTCCCAAATCCTCCACTGTTCCACTATTTCATACTGAATAGATATATATTTATATATTTGTATTTATTTTCAACATTATCTCTATGCATTTGCCATAATCATAACATTCAATTAGCTGTTTCAATGCTTTTCTAGCCTCTCTGTGTTGCCAACAGGCCCTTAACCAGGTTCCCCAAAGTTTCAGCTGGACCACATCATCGCCGGATGGAAGAGAATGAAGCGAACTACCTTCTTCGGTTTCAATTTCTATTCTCTGCGGCTATGCAAACTCTACAATTCACCACAAAACACTTCCTTGTTCAGCTCGACAAAATCAGCAAAGTTTCACGGCATCTCAAAATTACAAAACTTCATGGCTACAGAAAGAAATGTGGCAGCAGGGTGGAGGATGCCCAGGCTGGTGGAGAACAAGCAAAAGCAGGCTGGTAGGACAGCGACTATGAACCGCCAAGTTCACACAGATGTTTTGCTCCTCATTTGGATCTAGGTATTTTGGAGGGGTCCTATTAATTGCCACAGACTACCCCAAACTACCAAAAGTACCCCAAACTACCACAAAGTATCACAAAGTACCCCAAACAACCACAAAATGCACCACAAACCAAAGTGTACCACAAAATAGTGAAAGGATGAATCAGTTAGGCTTCTTAAAGCATGTACTAATGTTAAAGTTGCTTAATGATTATGACGTCTGCGATAAAAATGTGAAAGCACTTAAAGCCATAAATAGTCATCTTCTTTGTTCTCTATTGTGATGTCACAGGCTGCACACTTTGGTGATGATGTGATAGTGATGATTACAATAACTATATGGATACGTAATCTAGTAATAGCCCAGATAAGAAAGAAATATGTTTCGTAAATATGAGAAAATCACTTTTTGGCGGGGAATCAACTCCAACTCTTCAATGTTACTGTAAATAGTAGACAGCGTGATATTGTTCATATTGTTTTGTACATATTGTGTTCAGCTTTACCGTTCCCCTCTGGCTCCTACCTCATGTTAATAGCCATTAAGTAGCATGATTAGTGGCTGTGAACTTGAACTGTTGACAGTGGAGAGTTGTGTTGCAAATCTAGGAGCAGTCCTCAAACACACACACACGGTACATTTTTTGGTAGTTTGGGGTACTTTTTGGTTTGGTTTGGGGTAAATTGTGGTATTTTGTGGTAGTTTGGGGTATTTTGTGGTAATTAGTAGGACCCGTGATGAGGCAGTTTACCTGCGTGATCCTTAACAAATTTATGTTTTTCTGTGTTTCAGGCAATACTGCCTGGCAGCTTACCTTTTCCTTGTAGAGTGAGTGCTACAAGGGGAAAGCTGTGGGAAGGGAACCCACATAATCTTGCCTGTTTAAGTGGATGATGTCTTATGGCACAAGTTAAAATGTCTGGAAACAATGAATATATTGGATAATTTCTTGCTTTTGTTTTAATTGTTCACTGCCTCAAGAACATTTAGTCAACAGATGCTGTTGTTTTGGCAACACAATCTGCGGTCTGAGTCTTCTGTGCCAAAAGATCATTTTTATGACAATTTTATCAAATTGTTCCACTAATTGTATCTAGCTATTATATATATATATTATATATAAAGTGCAGTTTTTTGAGGCGATCTAATGCTGCACCAGATGTTATCCCAAATTGCCTTTCCTGACCAATATTCGTATTGGCAACAGGATGAAAAAGAAATAACTTCTTGAAATAATTTCTTGACGTAAATTATGAGCAAGTGGTGGCATTTCACCCTGTTGTGGAAACAAGACTATTGCAGAGACCCTTGTGCAAGCAGCTGAGCAGACAGAAATATAATAGACAGAGATATTGAGGAAAAATGCAAATAAGACCCACAAAAGGATCAGGAGTCAAGTCAAGTTTATTAACACAGCCCTTTATCATGAACAAGCCTCAAAGGACTCTACAGGCCTAACTAGGTCAGGCTGATAGACAATCTAATTATGAGACACAGTTGATGCAGAATGCAGACAACAGGATGCATAATGTTGAAAGAGAGCTGTAGTGGCCTTACAAGAACGCCTCAGGTGACTTTCAGACCTAACTAAGTCAGCTGAGAATCAATCAATTCTGACAATTAAGATGTTACAGATCAGGACAAAAGCACATAAAACTGAAAGGACTTAACAGAGAGGAGGACATAGCAGGCCTTTGTGTTGACAGCTGCTCCTGTCCACCCATGCAGAGCGACCAGTGGCTGAGCAAGAAATTGGCCAGCAATCCTCTGCACTGAATACAAAATACTGTGTGTGTGTGTGTGTGTGTGTGTGTGTTTGAAAGAATGAGATTCCTTGTGTGTGTGTGCTGTGTGTGAGCTTGTGTGTGTGTGTGTTTGAAAGAATTAAAGTTTTTGTATTTGTGTGCTTCAGCGTGGGTATCAGCTTAAGTGCATGTGCAGTTGTGTGAGTGCAAGAGGTTGAGTGAGAGTGTGTGTGTGTGTGTGTGCGTGTGTGTGTCAGTCAATTGAGTTCCATGCAAAATGGAGTTTCTCAACTACGACAATCAAATAATCAATCTGAAGGGCAATTCCACCCTCTTATTTTGTTGTGTGAAACAACCTGCCACTCAAGCCACCTGTGACGGACAGCAACAGCCAATAACAGGAGTCTGGATTAGAGTTAGACTGATATATGGGGACGATATTGACCTTTCATTAATAATCAGATCTGGTCCAGTCTGTGTCATCCACCACTGATATGGTGGATAGGATGCAGTTTGATTAATGATATATTTATTGTAGAATTGAACTACTTATTATTAGGGTTAGTCTTCTTCTTCTTCTTCTTCTTCTTCTTCTAATACTCAGTTTCAATGGAGAGATTTAGTGTCCTTTTTCAACCTGACAAGAATACAAATTCTGGGGGAAACTGAATACTGAATTGTCATTGATGGCATGAAAATGGTCAAATTTAAATATATTGAATATCCATACAAAATAGAAAATATTAATAAAAATATTCCGACTGGCCTACAAAAGCCCATATCGGTCCCACCCTATCTTAGATTTTCAAAGTAAGGCTGCACACAGCATCACTACTAGAAAAGCCAAGTCACCATCAATTGGCAGTTTTGAATTTCAACTGCTTTCAACATCACTTGGGACAGAACTTTATCATTATTATAACATTTAAATCTCTCACAACGGTGCTGAGTTAGAAAAAGAAAAAAAAATGTCAATCAAACCAACTGCATTCAAACAAAACCACATTCAAATACTTGAAATTGTTCCCAGAGAATAAAGCTCCAAGCGACACTGTAACTCATTCCAGGTGTGAAGATGATTTAAAAGCTTAGCCAAGGTTCTTTACTTTCACTTTTGAAGTCCTATGCCAATCAGCGAGAATGTGTCAGCTTTAAAATACTTTTATATGGGAGTTTTCAACTTTTTCGACTTGAGGCAACGAGCAAGGAGCGGCTCCGTCCCTCAAAGAACTGGAGGCTTTCCCTTCATGAAGAAAGGTCCAATATCCCGCTACACACAGTTGAGGACCTGACGACAGGAGACAGGAGGACTTTCGCTGTTCTGAAGGCTGCTTACAATACTAAATATATTGTCAGGAGTTTCTGTTATTTTGTCCACGCCCTGTATATTTAGTCACTGCTTGTTGGCCTTCTCTTTGCCCCCCAATGGATGCATGTGGGAAATTATTGATCATGGCTCCTGCTGTTGGTATCAGGCCACTGAAAACCTTATTTGAAGTTCCTTTACTAAAAGATGTAATATTTTTAACTTCAAGTCTCTGAGCACTGGACGCTTGCTACTGTAAGCTCTAGGGAAGCTAGGCAGCAAGGCTTCCTTTCCACTAAGAAAAAAAGCCTTGAAATAAGTAACACTGTAGAAGCTAGAGGCACAAATATTGCTCGAAAAATATAAATATCGATTACATACACTAGAATAATGTTTCATCCAGAACGGGCCCTTTTCATGTGTATGTGTGTATAAGGCTTTTTGATGCTTTGAGGAATTGGAGGCCCAGTCTCTTAAAATAGCGTCTGGCTGAACGAATGGATCCATGATTTTACTTCTAAGGTACTACTTACTTTATTATTTTCTCTCTCTCTCTCTCCCTCTCCCACACACACTCCTTCCCTAACTTAGCTGTTAACACACTCTCCTTCTCTCAATCGCTCCCTCACCTCACTACCATGCCATGCAGTGCTTTTCCTCCATCTTCCCTTCCTTCCTTCCTTCATTTAGAGTAAAAATCAATCCCAAACAAATCCCCACACAAAAAAAAACAAGTTATATAAGTTGAAGAAGTTTCTAAGGTTGTGTCTCAATGTGTCGATATTCACAAAAGGAATATATATTATTCATTACTCATGACTATAAAGTAATGTTATTGCATTATAAAATCAAAGATCAGTCAGTTTCCTCTCCTGTGAATGATCAGTAAACCAAATAACGTTGATGTCCAATGTTCTTGTTGCCCTTTTACTGGAGAAAATCAGTAGTGGGATTATTTCCACCCTGAGAAAGTCAACTTTTCTACCAGTTCTCATGAAAGTAGTGGGATTACTTCCACCCTGAGAAAGTCAACTTTTTGGGATAATTCAGCTTTGATTTGATATTTTACAGGGGGTGATAGCAAAAGTAACACCTTATTTCTTTGCTTGGTAACTGCAATCAATCAAACTGCGCATGGCGGTCAATGCAGTAACCAAGCAAACAACGTGACAAAGTGCAGTGGAGTGGTAGACTACTGGTACAGTAGATTATTAAATGAATCCATGTAAACCGAGTTGTTAGACAAATCAGAGATCGTTACAATACTCGTTTCTGGGAAAATAAGTAACATTAGTGTTTACATTGTACATTGTTGTTACCAGCCAACACTGCTGATTAAAAAGGTTGTACAGGTCCTGCATCTCATGCCTATCTACATAGTGTATCCAGCCTCTTGGAGGACCAAGGCTGCAGCTATGTAACATCGCTCACCCTAAGGCTTCCCTCAGGGACACTGAGGCAAACATGCCTCACTGCCAAAGTGCCATAGCCAAACTGTATCTCTGGTTTTCCTGTGCCAGAGGAGAGGAGAGGAGGAAAAGACCAGAAGAAGTGTCAAGTATAAAAGAATATAGAAAACATATTTCGAGAAAAGAAAAGAAAAGAAACAAATCGTTCAACCCCAACACAGTATTAAGTGCTCAGGTTGTGTTTTACCTGCCAAACTTAGACAGTTTCACACATAGTTACTGCTGTGTGTGTGTGAGGGGGGGGACAAAGACAAAGAGAAAAGTGACTCCTTCAATACTCAGAACTCATCCATATATTACAATATCCCTCTCACACATGCACACACTTATACACATGTACATGCATTCACATGCACACACCTGGGCGCACACACATGCATTCATGCACTCACTTGAATACAAGCATATTCATATTACACGCATGCACACAACATACTGTTTCTCTCTCACACACACATGCAGATGTCACACAGACATGATTTGTTGCATGTACCTTTACACAGTATTTACACAGTATTGTGTTCACCTTAGTATAGCATAGTATAGATAGTACATTGTATACCCAAACCTGCCAACCTGCACGCATTTTGTGTACCAACCACGCAATTCTTGGTCAAAATACGCAGGTACGAAATGCCAGCTGAAACTACGCAAATGAAAAAAAAAAAAAATTATATATAATAATGTAATTACAGAAAACAATCAATCAATACAAAACAATACCGTACATGTATTCGGTATTTAATTTAACATCCCTCTTGTGCTTCTGTAACGTTAGCCCCTCCCTAGTCTCGGAAACCCGACTTGAGCGAGTTCTGCTGAGTTCTCGCATACAGGCTGGGCACGAGACTAGCCCCTCCCCGACCCAAATCTTCTCACTCACAAACATCCACTGATGCGGTAAGTTAACGCATCACGTTACCGTAACGTTACTTTGTCATCGACCGAGGCGTACGTTGCATTGCATTGCTGAGGTAAAATGGGAAGTGGGGGAGTAATAATCAAGCACAAATATTAAAATGTGACCGTAATGTTAACATCATATGAAACATTGCTAAACATGTTCGGTAACTTTGTTGTTCGCTAGTTAGTCGTAGCTCGCATACGACGTGATTAGCCTCGTTACGAGACTTAAGGCTACGGTGTGATAAACTGATAACGTAGCAAATAATTCCTATTATTGCAGCCAGTCACCCGACCAGCCTTGCAGGTAGAGATACTAGTCATCATGATGTCCGATGACGACGAGGATACTGACACTGAGAGAGAGAGCAGCAGACCTAACGTTACTAAAAAGAAGCGAGTGCATGCACCCCAGAAGTTCCTCGCTAAATATCAGGAGCAATGGCCGTGTCTCCGCCCCTCAAAAATGCCTCACCATGCATTTTGCACATTGTGCAATTATGATGTTGACATCAGCCACCAAGGAGCTTCAGGTAATAATTTAGCTAAAACCTACATACATTCCTAGAGTTTGTCAATTGAATACCATTTTTTCATTATATGATATGTATGCTTATATAAGCTGATAATCATAAGTGAATTGCATTCAATTATTTAATTATTAAATAAAAATGGAAATCATGCCCAGAAACTTGGTTTTATTCATAATTGACAATGTTTTACATCGCAACACAAGTTTCTGTAAATACTTGACAATGAAAAACAATGAAATGACAATGAAAACAATTATACAAGAGACAATTCTGAGAAGATAATACTTTTTTTTTCCCTCTGGGTGTTTTTTCCCCCCCAATGTACAAAAGAAAAATATCTGTCTTTTCATTAAAGGAATTCTTCTCAAGAATTGTATTGTTTTCTTCATAGCCGATTTATATGTTGAATAACTTGATGATATAGCAGGTGAGTGGGGAAATGACCGTGTGCAAAGCGAAGTGGTGCGAAAGCGCGTGAGCGTTACACTATTGTGGTACTCAAAATATTTTCCCAAGGTTGGCAGGTCTGTATACCTAGTATTCTGTAGTATCCATGGCACATTATATACAGTACATCGTATTGTATAATATACATACTAGTACATAGAATACTTTATGTAGTATAGTATTGTATCTACCTTAGTATTCCATAGTATACATACTGTATTACATTATATTCATAGTTTTGTATGCACCTTAGTATCATATAGTATACATACTGTAATGCATTTTATACATAGTATTGCATGCACCTTAGTATTGCATAGCATACATACTAATACATAGTATACATAATTGGAATGCACCTTAGTAGTGCATATTATACATACAGTTGTGCATTACATACAGTACATAGTATGGGATTCACCATAATATTGCATGCACAGTATTGTATGCATAGTATTGCATAGTATACATATACTAGCACAGAGTATACCTAGTACATAATATATACAGTTTGATGCACCATAGGCCCTATACATTAGTACATACATATTAGTTAGTATACATTATTTGATGCCCATTCGTCGACCCAGCCCAGATTTGATGAGTAGTGAAGATGTGATGGAGGAGGGGGATGCTGAGGCGTTGTGACCATGTGTCTGTTTTTATTTCCAAATTTTATGAAAATGGCGTACTCCCCGGTGACATTCCCTCCCCCTCCATCTCCAAATGTCTGACCCTGTCGTGTTAGTGAGTGTGTGTGTCTCATTGGGTAGCCCAGGACAGAGATGAGGGAGTCACAAAAGAGCACCTAGGAGATCAAAGTAATTCATTTTACACAGGCAGAGGGCAATGAGAGGGTGAAAGTGTGTAGGAAAATGTGTGTGTGTGTGTGTGTGTGTGTGTTACTGGCAGCCCTGTCCAACAAAACTTTATGGGGATTTCAGGGTAATGCATCAAAGGGACTATGAATCATCAGAGCTGGACACACACACATATTTTGGCATTAACTGGGCTTGACTAGGCTCTGAATGTGTCATGGGAGCTGGACAGGCCCTTCCAATGTTCAAAAGCTATGTTAGTTATTCTTTGTGTGTGTGTGTGTGCGTGCGTGCGTGCGTGCATGCATGCGTGTGTGTGTGTGTTCAGGGAATGTAGAGCCTCAGTCAAACCAAAACATGGCCTAGTTTGAGTCAAGAACAAGTCCAAAAACCAGAGTACATCTATAAATTGTAATGATAATAATACTGAGAAGTGTTTTTCGATAATGTATATGTTACAGTAAATGTGGGAAAATCTGCTGGTGAAGGTAAATCTGGTGAATGGGCACATTTACTGGTTAATGTGAGTGGAAAATGCTAGTCACAGTAAATGTGCACATTCATCCGTAAGTGTTCACATTCACTGTTACATCTCATATTCGTTCCAAAATCATATCCCCACATGTTAAAATGTGTCTTACGTTGATTACTGCTGGGGATATAAGACCACAGGCTGATATCTAAGAAATGCAATCAGAATCATCTTTTCTCTTTTGCACCGTTTGAACACTAGCAGAGTTCAAGGCTGGCCAAGTTTTAGTTTACGTCATCACCCTTCCGGTGAGGCCGCGGCTGAACTCACTACTGTGTGGACAGAGTAGGAGGCAAGACGGACTCAGGCCAAACTGAAACCAAGGACGCTCCGTCAGGTTTGAAGTCTGTTGTGTGGAAACATTTTGGGTTTCCACTTAAAGAAAGAAAGAAAGAAAACATCAGCAAAACAACTAAGACGAAGACTGTTTGCAAGTATTGTAAGAGAGCCTTGCCTTACATCACAACGAAAAGCTGGTGAAATGGTTCTTTTTTAAATTTACCTGGCAGATGTATACTATACTTGTTTTTTTACTCTTCAGGCTTATTTGGGAAGGAAATTGATCTTAGATTACTTTAGTTTTACATTTAATTTAGAGAAACTTGTACTCACCATGTTTATGGTTTGCACTTTTGTTTTTGTTTTCTCTCAGAAATAAAAATATATTATTTTTCAGTCCTGTATCCATTGATTTTGCTCAAAATGATTTGACAGTTTATACTTTGAAAATATTGAGTAATGAATGTGCTCTAACCCACATTTGATATATTTATAGGAGTTTTGGATTAAAACCTTTCATATGTGACACAAAGAACAAAAAGTGTGTTTGGTGAAATATTTATAGTAGTGTTTGTCAAGACAAAGACCACACTTTTTGCAGCAAGTGTGACAAGTGTTCTGTAGCAGGGCCCACGTGGGGGCAAGGAGTGCAATGGCCCCAGGGCCCACACTCATTAGGGGCCAGAAAAGGGAAATTCCCATTCTTGTCCCTTTTCCTTCAAATTTTGCAACAATAACTTATTCATTAACACTATATCAAAGATCATATAATTATTCATTAATTGCAAATTACTTCTCTACGTCATGTCAAAATACCTCAATACTAGTACTTGCTCTGCTACTAGCCTGACAGTAGCCAACCAGACCAACTCTGAAAAGCTTCACTTTGATCCCATCTGCATCCCGTCTCCGAACTTATTGAAATCCCGCTAGAGGAAGATGTCCACCAGCGACTGGGATGAGAGGCTGGAAATGTCTACCAGTAAATCCAGCTAGCACCTCTTGTGGACCCACTTTCAATCCCTCCACTACCGGCATAGACCTCGGCATGCTATGCATCAGTCAGGCTAGCATTGTGGTTGTGGAATTTATTAAAGCAAGTGGAAAGCAACAGAAGGTTGGTCAATGCCACCCTTTTTTTGGATAGGTTATTAACAATAACTCAATTCTTGAGCAGCACCTGGCACACACAGTTGGTTATGTAACATACTTTCCGGTGAGACATTGAACATTGAGCACTATAATAGATGAAGTTAAGGCAGCAAAGTTCTTCTGTTATTCAGCCATTGATTCTCAACCATTGACGTAACAAGAATAGACAAATTTTCTCTATCTGTAAGATATGTGACAGAAGAAGTCAATAGCCCTGAGTTATTGACTTTGTGAAATTTGAAGGATTGCTGGATGGCAGCAGCGACTCCTTTTATGATGTTTTTATAGGTGCACTCATCAGAGACCTTGGTCTCAGTGTTAATTTTATGAGAGGCTTATGATGGGGCAATGTCAATATCCGGACACTTAACGGGGTTGCGAGCCAGATTAAAACAAAACTGTTCTGATAAAGTGCCCGTACAATCTGAATCTAATACTCACGGATGCTGCGTTACTTTTTGCACACCTTTTCCGTAAACTTGTTATTTTCTAACCTCTTCCAAGTTTTAAAATACTGAAGGAGGAGAAAAATATGTGTAACAGGTAGAGCTGTCGCTTGTAGGTTTTGCTACGCCTCCTAATCACCCCGATTGCAAACAGGTGATGTGTTGCTTCCTACCTAGGCTGGGCCCATTTAAAGGTATGCACTTTACTGGTTTTTATTGTAGATGTTTTCTGTGTACATGTCTAAGTGTTCCCTTGGCATCCTTGCAGGTGTCTGCAGTGGGACCGGAGCTAGCTGGAGGAGCTCTGTTGCGACTGCTGTTTTTGTCCTGTAGTTATCTGACATAGTTTCCCTATTTTTGGTTACCGTTATTAGTTGGTTATTTGATTTATTTTCTGTTAAACTGATTTACCTGATTTCTTATTCTGGGTTATTGTTTTCCTTCTGTTTATTTTATTTAAGTGCTGGCTTTTACATGGGTGTCTGTTGTGACGGAGGACTTGATTATTTTTCTGGTAAACCAACTCGTGTGTGTGCTTGTAAATAAAGGGTTTGGTATTGCTGGGTTTCTTGCCAGGAACAGACGGTTGGGGTAGCATAGACTTGCAGGTGGTGGGTTACGGGTGAGGGGTTTTCCCTTGGGTTCCTATTGCATGCTATCTTTGCTGTGCCTTTCTTATATCTAGTAATGAGTGTGAGCGACTGCTTTTGTTGCATGCTATTTTATAGTATATTCTAACCCGTGTGCTTTCTGTTTTGCAGTGTGAGTGCAAACAACTGTGCGTGTGTTCCATATTGGTGGTGCTGAAGCACTTTGACCCTCTTCCCCTCACTCCCTTCCAACAGTGGGTGGGTCTTTCCTGGCACCCTCCCCCCTGTACTGGTACCCACACGTGCCCACATGAAGTAATATTTTAGAATATGTATATTTTGTAATAAAGAAATGCTGCTTTTATCTTTAGCCTCATTTACTACATCCAAATTACCCAGGTGACTTTTAATAAAACATATCTGTTTGGAACTGGAAACTCACGTCTCTGCTCCCTCTTTATTAAAGAACTTGTGGATTTATTGGGCATTCTCTGGGTGAAATTCCCAGAGTGGCGTAGTCGGGTCCTTGTAGTCTGGGGTATAGGTGCCCAAGTCACATATGCAATTGGACATAGCTGTTCTAACTGTCGGATACAAGGTAGGCCTCCAGGAAAAAGGCCACTGAGGCAGTGATGAAGAGCCTACCCGCAATTCTCAAGGCACTGTGTTGCATCCGACACCACAGCCATACCACACCGAAGACAGTGATTGATGTGTCTGTCTGTTTTTTAATGCTCCAATGTCACCGCGTCAAATTCCTTGTATGTGTGAATGTACTTGGCCAATAGATTTGATTCTGAGAGATCAATGCCTGCTCTGAAAAATGTGCACATTAAAATTCAACTTTATGTTGCTGTTTTGGAACATTTTACTTAAGACATCCTGTCTATCTACAGGATTGTCTAGATATCAACATTGCCATGGATCTCACTAACACCTGTATGGATCAGAGAACTGAACACAGATGAAGCCTTTGACACAACAGAGAGCACAGCAAAACTGCTGGCCAGTGAACATTACATTAGTCATTTAGCAGACACTTTTATCCAAAGCGAATTACAATAAGTGCATTCAACATAGGTAGGCCCGAGAACTACTAGTCTACTACTAGTCACACAACGGAACCACCAAGTTGAGTGGAGGAGAGAGCCCGTGAGAGCATTCCCTCCCCCCTTTGCTAGTACCCCCCGCTCCGCCTCTGACTGTTTGTGTGTGTGTGTGTGTGTATACTCAACTGAATCTGTCACCATCAGAACATAACAAGCGACACTGCTGTCACTTGAAAATCTCACTTCCTGTTGTTGGTGGTGTGTGTTTGCGTGTGCACATTGGAGTGTATCCCTTGCTTGTATGTACCTTGTCTATTCGTACCAGTATTTGCGCGTGTTTGTGTTTGTGTGGGAATGCATCTATAGGTGTCTGAATGTGTGTGTGTGTGTGTGTGTGTGTGTGTGTGTGTGTTTTCTCATGGCTAGCTTCTTATGCTCCAGTACATGTTGGTTACATCACCACACAAAGAGAGAGAGAAAGGGCGAGAGAGTATTCTTTTGATCATAGATGGCCTTAACCGTATGTCCTGAATTTGAACTCCTGTCGGAGTCTACCAGGGAGTGGAGGCATGACATGTTGCAAATGGACTGAAGTCCAGCCATCCATCCATCTTGTAGCCACTTATCTGGGTCCGGGTCGTGTAGGCAACAGGGCAAGCAGAGCAGCCCAGAGGACTTTTACCCCAGCAGTCCGATGCCCATCTTGAACGAGCTTGACTTAATGCCATGCAAACACAACTCTTACTCCGAGTGTACAGGGACCGAATGGCACCCCATACTCCCGCAGCACCTCCCACAGAATATCTCGGTGAACACGGGCATAAGCCTTTTCCAAATCCACAAAACACATGTAGGCAGGATAAGCAAATTCCAATGACCACTCTATTTTTTTCGAGAGGGTAAAAAGCCGGTCCACTGTTCCGCGTCCAGGATGGAATCCGTATCACTCCTCCTGAATCTGAGGTCCGACAATTGCCTGATTTCTAGCACCTTTCCAGACCTTCCCAGGGAGGCTGAGCAGTGTGATTCCTCTGGATGGATTGAAGTCAGAACCTTTTTTTTATTCATTCATCATTTTATTCAGAACCTTTTCAATCCCAAAGCCTGGTTATTAGTTCTGAAGGACAGCTCAACATCACACATTTGCTTTTGAAACCTCACTGTCTTTGCCTGTGTGTGTGTGTGTGTATAATCTATTCTACGGTCTCAGTAGAATATAAGATATTACAGATAGTTTATAGTTTTACATTGGTATATGTGTGTATAGAAAGTGTATTTGCATGTGTGCATGCACTATAGCTACATCTCTCTGTCAACAAATTCTTGTTAACTAGAGTGTTAAGTGTTCCCTGAAAATCTCTCTGCTTCATGCTAACAGTAACTACATAAGTCTTTGTTATTAACCACCAGGTTTTTCCATAATTTATTTATATTTTGTTCTGCCTTTCAAACACAACTTGCCACAGTAAATTGCTCCTTGACCACTTATGATTTCTGAAAGCGCTTCAATAATGTGCCTTGCACCATCTGCAGTTTTTGATAATGTGAACAGCTACTAATGCACATATCCAAATGCACCTTCTGTACATCTGTAAATTGAATATATTTGATAATGTGCTAAGTTTTTCATAACACAACTAGACATTTTCTGTACATGTATGGTCTTCTGTAGACCTGTTAATGCAAATATAATGTACATTTTGCATATGCTGTAAATTCTGATTTTTCATATTTTCTCATTTGTATATTATTTAATATTGTACATTCATATTCTTATTTTATATATTTATGCATATATGATGTAAATTAATATATTTTCCAATAATATATTTCTACTACACCCATTCTAATGTTGTAACTGTCGGTTCTGTTTGAATACCCTACATTGATCTAATGGAACACTCCTGGGTTCTGAAATTGATTCAAATGGCTTTAAAAAGGCACATTTTTATGCTTTGTGTCCATGGCTGTCTAAATAGTGAGTAATAACAATAACTCTGATCTGATGAAACAAGAAAGAGAGAGGTCAAGGGCGTCATGTGTCATTACATTGGCATTGAGCTCTTGTTTATTAGCTCTTTATTTGCTTCACTTATTGTCTTAGCTCTTGTTTATTTGATTGACTAATTTGACTCAATAAAAAGTAGGTAGCTAACTTATTGCACTTTTACCTTAGCACTGGTTCTGCTCTTAGTTGCTTGTTTAGGGAGGAAATGCACTTACGATTTCTAGTGACTAGTGGTTCTCTTGCCTACCTACGTTGAATGCACTTATTGTAAGTCGATTTGGATAAAAGCGTCTGACAAATGCCTGTAATGTAATGTAATGTAATGCATTGCCCTTTGCTGAGGTTGTCTTAGCTGTGACCTAGCAGGGATACTGCAGGCTTAAATGTTTTCTGGGGAAATGTCATCATTCTGCACTCCAGAAATACCTCTCATCTCTTTAAACCCTTACAAGCTGTAAAGTACTGGTAAATAAAACTCCTCCACTGACCTCCAGTCAGTGACCGACATTCTAGACAGGAAGGACACTAGAGGTGGTTCTTCTGGTTCTGCCCGTGGTTCGTTCAGCACTTACAAAGCAACAAAAGTGCTGAGCCACTCTTGTTCCCCTCTTGGGGTTGGGTCCAACAGTCTGTGCTTCCCTGGTCCGGTAAGATGGGCACTGCTTCTCATGTTGCTCAGCACCCGTCTCCACCTACCGGGAGACATATATAGGGCAAGGTTAATTGGGATCAGGTGTGTCTCGTAGGCCAGCTGGGCCACTCCTGGCCCCTCCGGCACTTCATCCATGCCCCGCTTGCCATGTCAAGCAACCACCAATATAAACAAAAAGCAATTATATTTTCAGGAAGGCATTGTGGTGTTTTCTGCTTAAAGGGGCAATGAGTAAGGTTTTTACTCCACCATAGTAGAAAATGACCATAATATATCTGCGGGGGGGTTGTTGATCAATACCAATGACGATCAATGATTACTTGGCAATGTGCTGATATTTCTGGCTTTCAAAACTCACTTTCTGGCATGTACTCTGTTTTGGAACACCACCATCCCTCCAACCGGTGTCACAAGACATTTCATCTACGAAGGCTAAAAAGCTTCATTCTCAAGCCAAGAAAGCAAATGACACAGCACTTATTATTCATTACCTCTTCCCTAGATGTTTCTGTTGGATCTCTAATTAGCGAGCTTACTCCTCTCTATTGTGAAAATGGGACTTTATTATTTGGGCCACCGTAGATCAAGGGGACAGGAGTGGTAGGAGGCTGTGCCAGAGACCTGTGTAGGAGGAAATAAGTTGTCAATGTTGTTGCAATTTCTGCTGGTCACCAATGGAGATGGTCATAGATTACAGAATGCCCTTTAAAGGGGACCCTTTAAAGGGGACCCATAATGGAAAACGGCTTATTCCTGGCCCATATACATGTTCCACATATTACAATTGACTATAGTAGCCAAAAAAATGTGAAATCTGGAAGTCCCTCTGGAAGTTTCCTTTTTCAAAAAACGGTTGATTCTACAGGCTGTTTTGAAAAGTCCCCTGTTTAGCGTCATACAGCGCCATTAGTGAAGAGAATCGGCGCATATCAGTGAATGTGAACGTTAGTAGGCTAGTACCGCATGCTAGTAAAGACTTCTATCTCGTAACGTTGAGCTCAAATCAACCGAATTATGTTACAGATGTAAACTACAAAGTTGTTTCAACATGTTTTCATAACTAAAACGACATATGAAGTAAAAATTGACTGTTCACGGTGTGCGCCGCTATATTGCTGTGACAGGTGTGTTTATATCGGCGAACTCAGACCAGCTACAGCAGAGAGCATCGCTCACACACCCACATACACACAAACACAAGGCACGAAAGTACAATATTACACAGAATTGTTATCATTGAGAAACGTTCTGCTGGGTTCTCCTAAGTGGAACCACCTCAGCTGCCTCTTCCCATTCTAGGTCAGATTCCAGCTCAAACATGTACGGTCTCAGTGTTGGTTCTGGAGCGGCCGCCATGGTTATGGTAAATTACGGCTTCAAGCTTGTTTGTTTACCTTGAGCAGCATGGGAGCTCTGCTCTCCGCCTCCGCCAATCAGAGCAGTTCTCATTTACATAACCCTCCACGCCCTCAAAAAAGCCTGTTCTTTACAATGGAGAAAATGAGAGACTGAAACACACACTACAGAAGCTGGTTTTAGGATTTTTTGTATATAGACTTCACAAACATCTTGTAAAGACCCCAGGGAACAGTTTTAAATAGCCAAAAAAGAGTAAAATATGTCCCCTTTAAAAGACCCCATGAATTTACACCATACAGTTAATGTCATTCTAAAATCTTCTGCAAATTAAACATAAACTGAGTTTAGGTGGGTTTACCCTCCACTATCTCTGCTTACAAGTGCAGTAATGGTGTGTGTGTATGTGAATGTGTAAGTGAGAGAGCATGTGTGTAAGTGCATGTGTAGGCATGTACAAGTGTATGTACATATCTGATGTGTCTCTGTACGTGCACCTCTGGATGTGTGTGCATGTAAATCTGTGTGTGTGTGTGTGTGTGTGTGTGTGTGTCCAATTTTGTGTGTGTTTGTTTGTTAAGTAGCAAAGAAGCTGATGTGTGGTAAGCAGGGCTAAGCTGGAATCTGACCTAGATAGAACAGAGCTGGATAGGATCGTTCATGTGTGTCTCTCTCTCTCTCTCTCTGTGTGTGTGTGTGTGTGTGTGTGTGTGTGTGTGTGTGTGTGTGTGTGTGGTAATTGGAGAAGTAGTTGAAGTGTGGTAAGCAGGGCTGACCTAGGTAGAATTGAGCAGGGCAGGATCACTGCTCTCCATACTCCAAAAATATGTATGTATCTACACATTTTAACTACATATAGCATGTCGTGCCACATCAAAGCCAGCCTTCCCACCAATACATGCCTTACTTGACACACACACACATGCACACAGACACCCTCACAATTTACACTTGACACTTTATACTGACACCACTACTCAGCACATTGTTTTTCTACTATATATATTATCCTTTTATTTATTATGTTGGTTGTATTTTATGTCATATCTATGTTCTGTTTTTTTGCACCTTGGTCCTGTGAGGTACGACATTTCGTTTGGCTGTATGTGCTACATGTATGGCTGAAATGACAATAAACTCTATTTGACTTGACTCATGTATTAACATATATGGAAACTACATATATAAAAGCCCTGCATGTTTTAATGTACATTACAGTTCACAATGCAGTAGCAGTAAATGTAGATGTGAATTGAATAACGCCCAAATAATATTTCACGCTCAGAAAATATGAGGTCATTCCTCCGAGGTGTATGTTAAGTGTTAAAAATTCACTTCATCGCCCATTTGTATCATTTCACATATTTAACAGGATTTGCCAAATATAGTGCAGCTTCACTCAAAATGTAACTATACATCAAAGGCAATGTTAGAGGTTCTGGTAAAATGAGGAGAGATGGTATTAGTAAAAGATAGCAAGACAAGAGCCCCACGAAAAATCATACAACATTCCTATAGGGACTTATAGTGTTTCTGTGATACTCAATAGTGAGTTTACATCCTATGGTATCATTGCAATATTCCCATAGTATTCCTTTAAAGTGTGTCTGTGGTACTCAGTGTGTTTATCTCCTGCGGCGGCAGGTTGGCCTAGCGGTTAGTGAGGCAGACCCATGAAAAAATGACTGGTGTCACAGCTACGGTGCCCACCAACACTGCCGAAGTGCCCTTGAGCAAGGCACTTAACCCCAAAAACTGCTCCAGGTGCACCATTCAATGGCTGCGCTCTGCCCTCTGACCTGAAAATGCATGTGTGTGGGGTGATATGTTGTGTGTATATCAGGAGTGTGCTGTTTCTCTATAGTATCTTTTTAATATTCCTATACGATATTCTATACAATTAATAGTTTTTGTGTGATATTTGTACAGTATCCTTCTAAATTTGATCGTAGCATTACTATAGTTCTTTTTCATACCGTCGCCTATATTCTGATAAGCCTCTCTCTGGTTTAGATGGTGTTGGATTGTCTGTCTACCTCACTTGCCCTCCGTCTCTTTCTCTCTCTCTCTCTCTCTCTCTCTCTCTCTCTCTCTCTCTCTCTCTCTCTCTCTCTCTCTCTCTCTCTCTCTCTCTCTCTCTCTCTCTCTCTCTCTCTCTCTCTCTCTCTCTCTCTCTCTCTCTCTCTCTCTCTCTCTCTCTCTCTCTCTCTCTCTCTCTCTCTCTCTTGCTATTATTATCACATTATGTTCTACCTCTTCCCACTCCCTCCTTTATTTCTGTCTTTGTGATTTTGACATTCTATGTAACTCTCTCCATCTCTTTCTCTCTGTCAGTTTGTCAAGCCTTTTGACCATGGCACTGTGTGTGTGTGTGTGTGTGTAAGCAGAAAGAACAAGATCCTTTCATCTTTAAATAGGCAGGCCAATTTTCGGGTCCCTTACTTCTGTCTTGGCTTCCAGTCGAGTTTGTCTGTCTTTTTGTAACTTTCTCTCTGTAACTATCTCTCACTCCCACCCCCCTTCCTCATCTCTCTCTCTCTCTCTCTCCCACCCCCCTTCCTTATCCCTCTCTCTCTCTCTCTCTCTCTCTCTCTCACCCACCTTCCTCATCTCCCACCCCCCTTCCTCATCCCTCTCTCTCTCTCCCACCCCCTTCCTCATCTCTCTCCCTCTCTCTCTCTCCCACCCCCCTTCCTCATCTCTCTCTCTCTCTCTCTCTCCCACCCCCCTTCCTCATCTCTCTCTCTCTCTCTCTCTCACCTTCCTCATCTCTCTCTCTCTCTCTCTCTCTCTCTCTCTCTCTCTCTCTCTCTCTCTCTCTCTCTCTCTCTCTCTCTCTCTCTCTCTCTCTCTCTCTCTCTCTCTCTCTCTCTCTCTCTCTCTCTCTCTCTCTCTCTCTCTCTCTCTCTCTCTCTCTCTCTCTCTCTCTCTCTCTCTCTCTCTCTCTCTCTCTCTCTCTCTCTCTCTCTCTCTCTCTCTCTCTCTCTCTCTCTCTCTCTCTCTCTCTCTCTCTCTCTCTCTCTCTCTCTCTCTCTCTCTCTCTCTCTCTCTCTCTCTCTCTCTCTGGTAGGAGGTACGGGGTTGGAGAGGCTGACACGCCGGCATGCGGTGAAGCTGTCGCCGGCTGTCAGCTGCTCGGTGGAGGAGTGTGGTCTGGCGGTAGGAGAGGTGGTGGGACACGGTAGCGAGTTCACTCCCGAACAGGGAGTGAACTCTCTCTCCTGTTAAGATGATCCCCCTGGGCTGTAAATCTCCCTTGCTGAAGCATGTGGTGTCTTTCAGAAGACAAGTCTTCATGATTTTAAACAGCAAAAACACTGAGCTAAACCTGGCTTTTAAATTCAAGGTTGAAGACTTTGACTATACTATTTATGCCACTTCAGACACCATGAAGTGTTTTGGGTGTGGGATGGAGGGTCACCTGATCAGATCCTGCCCTGAGAGAAAGGAATCAGGGCCCACTGATCAAACACCATCATCACCTAAGGCTAGCACTAGTACTTCAGACTCAGTTAGACCAGGGAAAGACACTGTGGTGAAGGAGACAGGTAAGGACACTGGGGTGAAAAACAAAGAAGCAGGTAAGGTTAGTGTGGTGAAGGGCAAGGAAGCAGGTAAAGATACTGTAGTGGAGGATAAGGAGACAGGTAAAGTTGATATGGTTAGGGAGAAGGAGTCAGGTAAGGATAGTGTAGTCAGGGAAGCAGGTAATAATGTAGGTGGTGAGGAGCAGTGGTGAGGAAGCAGTGGTCAGGACAGAGGCCGAAGGGAACGAGGCCAGTGGGGATGCTGAGGTTGGACAGGGAGAACAGGCTGGACAGACGGCTACTAAGGTAGCAGAGTCTGTCCTAGAGGAAGAGGAAATGGTCATAGATCCAGATCTATCCTCCAGTAAGGCTAAAAAATCAGCCAAGAAACCTGCTAAAGCTCCAGTGAGCCAACCAGAGCAGAGCATGGAGGACATCACTGTAGACAGTGACAGCGATGAGCCGGAGTCTCAACCCTCCACCCAGCCTGACAGGAAGAGTGGCTACTCACTCACTAGAATCAGGACGTTTCTGCAGGACACCAAGGGTACAAGGGCTGTTAAAGTTGACAACGTCTTCCCTGATTTAAAACTTTTTGTAGAGTCTGCAAAATATCTAATGAAGTACCCTGCAGACCTGAGTGAACAGTCCTTCACTGAACAGGAGGTTTTTAGACTAAAGAAACTTGTCCAAAAGATAAGAACGCAAGTCCTTGAAGATGTTTAAGTTCAATTTGTCTTTTCTTTTCTTTCTTTTTTTGTTTATTTTCTGCAGTTTGGCTTTCTCCCCATGGCTAATATAAGAATAGGCTCTCTTAACCTGAATGGGGCAAGAGATGATGCTAAGAGGGCATCTCTCTTCAAACTGATGGAGCTGAAGCAGCTAGACGTGATGCTCATACAGGAAACACACAGCACTGAGGACAATGCAGTTGCATGGAAAAGGGAATGGAAAGGAGAAGTAGTTTTAAGCCACAACACCAGTACTAGTGGTGGAGTGGGGCTTTTATTTTCCAAACAGTTCATGCCACAGTCTTATGAGGTTGAGGAGGTAGTAGAGGGGCGCCTGCTGAAGGCGAGAGCTCTCTGTGAGAACGTGAGGCTGGTGTTCATCACAGTGTATGCTCCAACTGTTGGCATGGAAAGAGTTTGTTTTTTAGACATTTTAGCTGATGTCATTAAGAACTGCAACTGTGATGAGTTTTTATTTCTGGGAGGGGATTTTAACTGCACAGTTGACAGGCTAGACAGGAACCACCAGGAGCCCCACTCTGCGTCTCGGAGGCGTCTCTCTAGTCTGATTGAGACTCATGAGCTGTGTGACGTGTGGAGACGCTTCCATCAGAATCAGAGACAGTACACTTGGGTGCACGCTAGAGATAATCTTTTATCTTTGACCAGACTTGATCGGTTTTATTGTTTTAAACACCATTTTAGTGTTTTTAACAATTGTTTTATAAACCCTGTTGGTTTTTCTGATCATTGTCTTGTGTACTGCTCTGTTCTTATCCAGCATGTAAAGCCACACAGTGCCTACTGGCATTTTAACACAGCTCTTTTACAGGATAAAAATTTTAGGGACGCATTCACTTTTTTCTGGAGTGTTCACCAACACACCAAGACAGGTTTTAGCTCTCTGCAACAGTGGTGGGATGTTGGAAAATGTAAGATAAAGCAGTTTTGCCAGCAGTACACTCAAAATGTCACAAGAGACATAGCCAGATCTCTAAAGGCTCTGGAGATTGACGTGGTGGAGCTCCAAGACTTAGCAGAGTCCACAGGAAATCGAGGCCATATTGAGGCTCTCAAGGCTAAAAAATCTGCTCTGGCTAGCCTGCTGGGTATTTCAGCACAGGGCGCTCTGGTCAGGTCACGGTTTCGCAACATCTCAGAAATGGATGCCCCATCCCACTTTTTCTTCGGTCTGGAGCGTAAGAACGGGCAGAAGAGGCTCATCCACAGCATGCGCTCAGACTCAGGCCAGATACTGTCTGAGGCCACTGACATCAGGAGGCATGCTGTTGGGTTCTACAGGAGCCTCTTCAGGTCAGAACTTAGAGAGGAGCAGGAGGTGTCACATGCTTTCTATGAAGGTCTACCAAAGGTCACACAGGACTCCGTTGCAGAGCTGGAGGCTGCAGTGTCTCCCGGTGAGCTGTATGCCGCCCTGCAGAGCCTGGAAAACGGCAAAGCTCCAGGTATAGACGGCTTACCGGTGGAGTTTTATAAGTCCTTGTGGTCGGTGGTAGGGGGGGACCTGCTGGCTGTGCTCAGCGACAGTCTTGCCGTAGGGCTGCTGCCGCTGAGCTGCAGGAGGGCGGTCCTCACCCTGCTGCCAAAAAAGGGTGACCTGCAAGAGATAAAGAACTGGAGGCCTGTCTCACTGCTGTGCACCGACTACAAGCTCCTCTCAAAAGTTCTGGCCACCAGACTGAGGGAGGTGATGGGGCAGGTGATCCATTGTGACCAGACGTACTGTGTACCTGGCAGGTTGATCAGTGACAATATAATTCTGATTCGGGATATTTTGGACGTCTCTGGTTCATTGGGACTTAAAACTGGTCTTATTTCCATAGACCAGGAAAAGGCTTTTGACCGGGTTGAACATCAGTATTTATGGCAAACTCTGGAAGCTTTTGGTTTCAGCCCGGGTCTTATAGCTAAGATCAAGGCCTTGTACAGTGACATTGAGAGTGTGCTAAAGATTAACGGTGGTTTGAGCGCTCCTTTTAAGGTCCAGAGAGGAATCAGGCAGGGCTGCTCATTGTCAGGGATGCTGTACTCCCTGGCTATTGAGCCCCTGCTACACAAACTCAGAGCTGACCTCTCTGGAATAAACATCCCTGGGTGCAGCGCAACTTTTAAATTGTCAGCCTATGCCGACGATGTAGTTGTTTTAGTTAAACAGCAGAGAGACATCGACATTCTGACTGAAAATGTAGAAAACTTTGCTGTAATCTCTTCTGCTAAAGTTAACTGGGGGAAGAGCGAAGCAGTCATGGTCGGGGATGGGCTGAGCAATGAGCTCATTTTACCAGGGGGACTGACATGGAAGAAGGGAGGGTTGAAATATCTGGGAGTGTTTTTAGGGGATGAGTCTTTTAAACTTAAGAACTGGGAAAATCTTTTAGAAAAAGCTGAAGGTTGTTTTAAAAAATGGAAGTGGATTTTATCAAACATGTCTTACAGGGGGCGTGTACTTGTTGTAAATAACCTGGTGTCCTCCACCCTGTGGCATCGTCTGATGTGTCTTGATCCCCCAACGAACCTTCTGGCCAAACTGCAGGCCCTAATAGTGGACTTCTTCTGGGACAAGCTGCACTGGGTTCCCCAGAGTGTACTGTACCTGCCCAAAGATGAAGGAGGTCAGGGACTCATTCATCTGGGCAGCAGGGGTGCAACCTTCCGCCTCCAGGTCATCCAGAGGCTTCTCTATGGACCTAAAGACTTGGTGTGGAGGCCGGTAGCTTGTGCAATTCTGCACCAGCTTGGTGGACTGGGACTGTGCAATTCCTTGTTTTTAATGGATCTTAGCAGTGTTCGTTTTAATGGATTACCTGTTTTTTACCGTGGGCTTTTTAAAACCTGGAACATATTCAAGAGAGAGAGAGTGGGCGGCTCAGACTCTCTTCACTGGCTTTTAAAGGAGCCCGTGGTTCTCGGAGCGCGTTTGGACGTTGCCTGTGGGGCGGGGCCTTCACTCTCCAGACAGCTCTGCAGGTCAAAGGTCGTCACATTAGGACATGTTGTGGACATCACAGGGGCAGACATGGACGATGCTGCTGCACTGGCCTCACGTCTGGAGGTGAGGTCCACCAGGGTTGTCGGCCTGATGCTGGAGAGATGGAGGCAGGCCCTCAGTGAGACAGAACGCTCCATGACAACACGGTACTGCAACGGGTCTCTTCATCCTCAGGATGGAGATCCTTTCCCCCCACTGAGACTGTTGCCTGATTTTAAAAACTGTACAGGGCCTCTTTTAGAGTTGGGAGATGCTTCTGTTGTGGTTTTAAATGAGGTAAATGGTAAGGTTTTATATCAGATGTTGGTCAAGGTTCTCAACAAAGAGAAGCTCAACAGGAGAGGTGACACTCCCTGGAGGGCCCATCTTGGTCTAGCTGACGATGTGAAGCCAGAGTGGCGAGCGCTGTACAAACCACCGTTAATGAAAAAAGCTGGTGATCTGCAGTGAAGGGTTTTACATGGCATTGTGGCTGTCAATGCTTTTATTTCCATTTTAAACCCAAATGTTGATCACCACTGTCCTTACTGCACACAGAGGGAAACCGTCTTCCACTGTTTCCTGGAGTGTTCCAGACTCTGTTTTACCTGCTTGACAAACTCTTTAAGTCTTTTAATGAAGTTTTTACACAACACATGTTCATACTGGGCTATAGGTACTGTCAAAAGAAGAAAAGTAAGTGCCAACTTTTTAACTTCATTTTGGGCAGAGCAAAGATGTCTGTCTACCTCAGCAGGAGAAACATGGTAGAACAGTCCTCAGACCATGATGCTGTGTGTCTGTTCATCAGAATGTTGAAAGCCAGACTGAAAATAGATTTTAACTATTACAAAGCGATGAACAACCTGGACGGGTTCATCAGTGTCTGGTGCTATAAGGGAGTGTTGTGCTCTGTATCAGAAGATGTGCTGCTATTTGGGAATGAGCTGAGCTGAGAAACTGTTTGGTTTTGTTTCTGTTGTTTTTTGTTTGTTTTTCTTTTTTTCTTCAAGTTGAGTATCAAGGTTGTTATTGAAAAAGGACAAGTGACCTGAACAGATTGATCTGTAAAACGCACAACGCTTTATAAATAAAGTGCTGTTAAAATTCAACACCAAGCTGCAGCCACAGTGCTGCCACATGCTTTGCATAACTGCTTGTTAACAGGGACACTTGGGCTATGGACAAGAACAAACACATAAACACGCACACAAAATCACTGACTCTTCTGGCCAGCTACTTTTTTTTAAATGGTTTTTTTTTTTTGTGTGGAGGGTTACGAATCAGTATCTGTTCATTTGTTGGTTAGTTCATCTGTCACACACAATATGTAAATGTGATTATTTCCCCTGTTTTTCCCCCAGGCCCTGTCCAGGGACCTCCGCTAGAGGAATTAAAATGATGAATGAAGTCGACGGCAAAGGCACAAAATAAAAACAAAAATGTTTTATCAATTAATTGATAATTTGATCATTCCCGTATTACCTATGCGACCATGCGCACTATAAAGTAAAGGTTCAGTGATTAGCATGAGCTAATGTTAGATCATCGTTTACATGTACAGTGTAAAATGAGCACCAATATATGGAACACCAATCTATTTTATTTTTAGAACTACCACATACACACGCCACATAATAATAAATCTGTAAGAATTATTTTTTTCAGGGTCGCAGGGGGGCTGCAGCCTATCCCAGCATGCATTGGGCAAAAGGCAGGGAATAATAATAGGATTAATAAACTGTATTTATATAGCAGTTATCTAAAAGCAAAATTTACAAAGTGCTTTACAGGAAAGCAGAAAGATAAGAATAGTAAATTAAATAATGGTAGATAAAAATAGGAAATACGATCAAGAGACTGTAAAGAAAAATAAATAACGAAAAAAAAGATTTAAAAGATGCTACTGACTCTTCCTTAGGCAGATAACATAGCACGTCCACTTTATTTTTGAATATATTCTTAAAATGAACTGGTTTAGGCACTAGATTTTATGCTAGAACCAAACTTTTTTCATTTGTGTCATACAGAAAAGTGAGAAGAGCCTGAGAAAGTGCCAGATGCACCAGCTGAGCCAGCCCTTTCCATGCAGGCGGTCCATTTGACTGGCAATCCCCCAAGCAGGCCAGCAGAGATAGACAGGGTGGCAGATTCAGACAGACAGAAGCTGGCCAACACACGGCAGGCAACCATGATCCTATGACAGGCAGGTCCGAGATAATAGTCCCTGCAATGGTAGCCCTCCCTTTTACTGGAGAAATACTTCCCAGAGGCCATGACCAAGACTCTCCATTCATCACCCACTTGCTTGGGTACATGGTCTACGTTTTCAGCAGTGGAAGATGACAGAATTAAGGAAGGAATAGAGTCGGTTCAAGTGTGCCTTGTTAAATGACGGAGCAGTTTCGTATTCCAAGGAGTTGGTGTACAATGAAGGGGATGTTCTGCCTGCTGTATCAAACGCGTTCAGTAAGCAGAGCAGTTTCAATCAAGCAGCTCCCATTAATTTCAAAATGAGTGCAATTAAAGGCCACACGTCATCAGCGGCACATCAAGAAACGCTTGTGAAAGAAATGGAGTGAAGACATTCCTCACTGGCTGCACAATACCAGTGTGAAAGAAGCGAGAGGCACTATAACCTGTCATCATACTTGTTAGGTCAGGAATAAGTGGCCAACTACAAGCTGGGCCAGTAGTTGAGCTGGAGGAGAAAGTAGGACTCCCTAACAAAGCCAAAAAAAGTATAAGATTACCATTTAAACCACCTGATCATCTTGAGCTCTTTGACGAGTGATTATGCAAATGCAGCAAAACCAAGCTCATCCTATCAAAGGCCCCGTTTAGACCTGGCATTAACATCCGATTTGGGCAATCCAATCTCAAATTAACACCTCTAAGTACAGGGGTAAACGCACCCAAAACACATTGAGGGCGCAGTGAGATCTGATCGCTCAGACCACATTCGGAGGTGGTCTGGGCCGCATATGGCCTTTTAGCAGTGTGTACACGAATGTGTCCTGTGCCACATTGAAGGACCTCCTACTCAACTGACGTCCTCTGTGTAAGCAGCAGGGCTGTCAAAATTGGCCAAAAATTACGTTTGATTATACCTTCTAAAAAAACATCGGTTTGAACCATTTGAATATCTATTTTTGCGCATTATGTCCATAAGAGGGCAAACCAATACAACGAGAGACATAACTACTGGTATAGGTAGGCTATATTTATTTTAACATGTCTTTTAAAAGATCGACATACACACCATCACTCGAGATGCATTCTAATGCCAGGTGTGAACGGACGTACTTAGAGGTGTTAACTTGAGATCGGATCGCCCAAATCAGATGTTAATGCCAGGTCTAAACAGGGTCAAAGAGGTAATGCAGTTCCTCCAGCAGTTGGCCCACAAAGACACAACAGTAATAATATCAAACAAAAGTTTCAAGGAGGCCTGTCCCGTGTTCTGGGCCTTCACTCTGTTTGACCTCCAAAAGCCTACAGATAAGCACTTCAAAACCAATACAGATAACCCTATTGTGTCAGGCAAACATCTGTAGTCTCATTTAGCCACTTGTTAGCAACCGTTTTTAAGACGCGTAAAAGCTTCAAAATTCACGAGTGGGGTATTTACTGACGTATTTTATGTCATAGAACAAAACGTGAAAATCTCTTAAGCTTGTGTTAACCACAGCCCTCATTTCAGGCATCTAACCAAAAACCCATTCAAAAAACCCATTGACTTCGAGACGAGGGAACCGGAAGTGGAAAAATGCTAACTCCTTTCCTAGGTTTTAGGACTCATTCCTGCAGCACTCTATTACATCTAGGCAAGCTAAAACGTTCTGGCAGGGAATTGCAGGAACAGGTCTCTACTTATACTAAATGCTGATTACAAATTGCATTCAGGTATGTAGGCTGGAATTGAGTGAATCCTCTGATAGGCTGGGCAGAAATGGGTGACAAGCAGGAGGGGGAAACTAGGTCGGTGGGCGGAGACAGGGAGACAGGCTATGAGAAAGAACTGCTGCCAGGATCCATGACATATTGAAGTGCTACATGACTAGCTTAACCCCCGAAGCTATGCATCGTAAACCCTGAACAGCTCACCTTTTGAACACACTTAGTTTTCATTCCTACATTTCCAGTGGTTATGTACTATTTACGGTGTTTTAAGTTTTATCCTTTCATGTTGCAGTGAAATTGTTTTTTAAGCCACAGTGAAAGGTGTGAGCTCTCCTCTCCTCCCACTTAGCTATACTCCAGCAAAGTTTTAAATATTAAAAAAAAGCACCTCAGAACCCAGTTGAACCGCTGTAATCTATTATACATCATGAGGAAATGCGAATGGTTACAGTCCGCAGCCAAAGATTTAAGGAAATCCCAAAATGAATAGAGAGAAAAATGGACAGTGGTTGTAGGCCTCTGTGTGTTGAGGTTGTTGTGTGTGTGTGTGTGTGTGTGCATATCTAAGTTTTTCTATGTGTGTGTGTGCGTGTGTGTGTGTGTGTGTGCACGTGCACTGCAGTCCAATAGTCTTATGTAGTTACATAATCAGTTCAATGCCTTCCAGTGCTTCTCTCTATATATATATGCCAAGTTATCTCAAGCAGGGCACTTTAGAAGGAAATAGGCCTCTTGCATTGCCAAATCTGCCTGCAGGAAGAAGCTGTGGGAGAGAGAAGTAACTTGGCTTGGCAATAATGCTAAAATGAATACGTTCGGATGCCTGGAGTCGCTGCTTGAAGTAGATGTAAAGGGCACCCCAGTTTTCCAGTGTTGCTTCTCTGATTTAGTAGGTATTTTCAGGTTATTCCTTTATTTAACCCTTTTTATCTAGGAAAGTTGAGCAAAAGCAGATTTGTATTCATAGCAACGGTCTCCGGGAGTAGCAGGGTGGAGGGAGGACATTACAAAATGAAAACAACTGTTCTGGTTAGAAGATGATTCCTGGTATAATGTTGTAGGAGCACAAAGTTACTTGGTTTGCCTGTTATGTTTAAAGTAGGAGGCTGGGAACTTGCCTTGGGGTCCCAGTTTTGCTCTATGTTTCTGCAGCCAACGAGAGAAGAGGCTCTAGTTGGAGTAAGTTTCTGGAGTTGCCAGTTATGCAAGAAACAGGCAGTTACAAAGTGCCTTATGTTGCCACTTTTGCTCTAACATTTTTAGGGAAGATGCTGTTGGCAAAAAACATTCCACAGGTTGCAGTAGAGAGACAAACGCATCTGATTTCGGTTTTCTTTTATGATTCAATTCTGGATTTCAGCTTAGAGTAGAGAGTAGTAGAGAGTGTCATGCAGCAAAGAACACAAGCTGAATTTAAACTCACACATGATATTCAAAGATATCTCCTTGGGTTGCCAATTTTGCCAGATTGGAGGGTTTTGTGGCAGTGACATGAGCTCGCTTTCTTCTCACATCCCGCAATGTCGCTTCATGAAACAAGTGATATTGATCGTAAAACAACATGAAAGCACAGATGCTTGTTTGTGGCACTGTGAGGAATTCTGAATTGACCTGCCAGTTTCTGCAAAATTCTGGCAATAAAATATGACAACACGTGGACATCTGGGTGTTTTCTGTCTGTGGCTCAGATTTGATTCTATTAATTTAAATATTATTCGATGTGTGTCCTGGTCCAGACATGAAGGAAGGAAGGAAGAAAGCGAGCAAAGAAAGAAAACCTCTTGAAGTAGGAAGGCGAGGCAGGCAAGGCTGCATGTCTTGGGAGCCTGAAGGGGGATTTTTGTGCCAGCTTGTCAACTGCAGAGGACTTTCCCCTCTGTCACAACTGCTTTCAAGGACCGGACAGGAAGGACCTTCAAAGATGTTATTTTGTCCCAGGGTGTTTCGTGTGTGGTGTTGTGTTGTTTGATCCGGTAACAAACGAACCAAAGAGGGGCTCTTGACTGTCAACCTGTTTATTCTTACAGTCTATCTCCGGGACATATTTCATAAAAAAAAGGATCACCGATTCTTAGTGGCTTTTTTTTTTTGCCAACAATCCAAAAGAGGCAGTCATGTACCTCAGAACTATTGCATGTGGCACCATACTGTCAAAAACCGTAATACAGTTCCAGGTCCAACTCACTCAGCAGCCTGCTCTCCGACAGGGAGGAACTTCAAAGATATTTTTTTTTGGGCCCTGGAGTGTCTCAAGTGTATAGTGCACGGTTTGAAGTGGCACTATCATCATGTACATTCTGTCAGATGTCTTTAACATCTATTGTGTTGGGGTTCACAATTGCTTGGACTTAAAATTACATGTAGATAAATACATAGCATCAAATCAAATCAAAGTTTGTACAATGTACAGTGAAATGCTTTGACACTGACTTCTTAGATTGTACTGATGAAAAAAATGTGAAAGGATAGAATAACAATAATAACATATAGATATGAATATAGTGTGAAATAGTGACAAAAAATAGCAAAATATGAAAGATGATGGGTTTGTGCTGTACAGTTAGTTAAATAGAAAAAAAATAACTAGGTTTTAATTATGGGGGGCCAAACAGGAAATATTTATCAAACTTTGATATACACATATATGAACTTTGATATATATATACACATCAGATTTGATACATCAGTTTTTATATACGTATATACAATGAACTTTGATAAATATAAATCGGATTTGATATACATTGGACTTTGAGTTTCGATCAGACACTGAACTGGCCAGCTATTCAGCACCACGGTGAGTGATCTGAAAGTTAAATTATCTTTTGACGAGTAAAGATTTCTGGTGACTAGTAGTTCTCTTGCCTACCTATGTGCAATGCACTTATTGTAAGTCGCTTTGGATAAAAACGTTTGCCTGTATTGCAATGTAATGTACACACTCTTTCAATCGTTCTAGTCTTGTTCTAGTTTTGTTTGTAGTTGTGTGTGACCCCTTTACGTTTGTAACGGTGGCTCGGCTTGGGAATCATCCTTTATTTCCACCACCAATTTCGTACCCACTTTGCATGTAGTTTATTTGGCATGTTTACTGAATGGCATGTGTGAAACCAAACCATAATACTAATAATTTAATACATAATTTAATTGACAGCCCTTAGTAAATCAATGGCAAAAACCATATATAGTAGTTTTCTGTTTTTAATACAGTGCCGGAAATGAGTAGACGTTTGTTTTTACCTTTATTTTGTTGGTTACTATATCCAAATGAAAGTGAAAGAAGGCGATCAGGCCTCAAGGCAATAAAAAAAAAAGGGAATTTGAAAGGTTGTCTAGACCTTTTATATCCACTATGTGTGTGTGTGTGTGTGTGTGTGTGTGTGTGTATATACAGGTCTGGCCAAGATTATTGGCACCCTTTTGATTTGGACCTCCAGCTCTGCTCATCTCTCCACCATATTGAAAGATAATTTTGGTGTATATAAATTTTGTTCCCCTCCAAAGCCCAGTTGAGTTACATCTGTTCCCATCTGCTTTGCTGTGCTCCAGATAGGGTTTCCCACTGAGAGCATGACGTAAATCAAACATGGCTACCATTTCCCTCCCTCTCATTCTTATTTATTCGTTTGCTTCTCCCTCTGTCTTCTTTTCTCTGCCCTCCAGCTTAGTAAAAAGACATTTGTATACTTATGGTATACTTTGGCAATAATGTTTCTGATAACCAGTCATGCCAATAAAGTCAGTGAATTGAATTGACAGAGAGAGAAAAAAAAATGAACTAGTTACAGAGAAAAACACGGTACTTCTGTTAATGGAGAAAAAAAGAGGGGTAGAAAATAGGACATTTATTATGTACTTATGGTTTATGGGTCTTGTTGTTTTACTGAGGTACTTAACGTCACACTGTGAGAAGAAGCTGCCGAGTACTCTCGAATTCACAGTGGACCAATACCAAGAGAAGGAAGGATGGAAGGACAGAGCAGAGGAAGTAGCGGGCGTTATCTAAGGCAGTGGTTCCCAAACCTTTTCCAACCAAGGCACCCCTTCATAGTCAATTTCTTTTCACGGCACCCGCCACCCCCCCCACCCCCTTTAAGCTAAAAATGACACCATGAATATGTTATAAGAATGTATTTTAATGAACTGGCATCAATATGAAGTGAAATAAAATAACTTCTTAAAATGAAACATTATTCTCAACCACTCAGCTAATGATAAGAAAAAATAGATGTCAACCATTTTGATTGACTTGTTTGGCTATATTTGTTGCTGTGTGTGATTTATGCAGATTTACAGATCAATGTTTAACTTAAAATAATAATAAATAATTATGTTAATTGGTAAAAAACAAAAAAATAGAAAAAAGTGCATATATTTTGCTTTGTTCAAAACGTAAAATAAGCCTACTTTTTAGGTTAATAAGAAAAACAAAGAACGAAAATAACTCCGCGTATGGAGCTATCAGGCATTTTAGTGGGAGTGTGAGCCTGCTGTTGAGAGCACAGTCTCTTGATGCATGGAGAGATTGAAGAGAGCGCAACGCGTAGATCTGACTCCACTGACAGGCGATGCCTTCTCTTGCTTTTCACGTATGTCATGGATGAGAAAGCCAGCTCACACAAGTATGATGTTGGGAACGGCAATAGCACACTGATCGCGCAGTTTGCCAGAGATGGATATTCGTGTCCCACAAGCAGCCAAAACTTGTCCGACAACATTTCTCGAAACTTCAATTTCAAAGTCCGATCCATTTTCAGTTCTGATTCTGATGATCGGGAGTTGAAAGGATCGCGGATCCAGTCATAGTCTTCATTCTTCGAAGCGGGGAAATAACACTCAAACCTTTCATCCAGCGTTTTCAGATGCGCCGCTATCCCTTTGAATAGGGATGCTGTCTTGCGAGCGGATTTTTATGTGATGAAACATTATTAAATAGACACAATAAAATATGGAAATTAACAGATCTTGCGGCACCCCTGGCCAGTCATTACGGCACCCACTTTGGGAACCACTGATCTAAGGTATCATTGCCTAGCTAACTACAGCGGCGACGTTAGCCGATGCCAAGGCTGTCAGTTGCGCCCAACGTTTTGCTTCGAAGAGAAATAAGGCTGGCAAGATGATATGTGGGTCTATTATTAATACAATAATGCAACTTTCTTGCTACGTATATTAAATATTAGGCTCTTGCTACGTTGAGACTAATATTTCAGTTCTTTTCATCTCCGTTCCAGTACCATGCTAGGTAGGTGAGTGGGTCAAACCATTAATATTAGCAGCAGGGGTGTTGCTAATGTATTGTACGCTTGTTTAAGTAACAAAACATGTCCAATGACCTATAAAAATGTTTTTATTTGTGTTATTTATAAAATATTCATATTTATTAGGGGAAAATATGTGGTGGCAAAAAGACTTGCCACAGAATGAAAAGTGTGGGTAAAGGGCCACATTTGCTCTGTGTCCGTGCTCCATGCCTCTACGTCCAAAAAGTGGAGGGGCAAAGATATTTTTTTGCCTCTCCAATTTCAAAGTTTGGTGGCAACTGCCTAACATGCCTAATGGGTTAGGTGTCTATGCGCACGCACACACACACACACACACACACACACACACACACTTCAATTTCAGCAAGCTTTGACTTAATATTCCCTCTCATGTCCATGGATTGTCAGTTGTAAATCTTTAACAGTATCAGTGTGTGTGTGTGTGTGTGTGAGAGAGAGCTAGAGAGAGTGTCTGTGAGTATGGGAGAGAATATGAGAAGGATTAAGAGAGGTGTACTCGAATCTGTTATGATTGCTGACTGTGAGGGAAAGTTAAACATGTTTTCAAACCCCAGTCCACCACCCCCCTATGACGTGGTGAGGATATGGTAGCTGCTTTAAGCCGTCTTCTGGTATTTATGGGTGACGCTACGGTAGAGAGGTCTTTGCCTGTCGCCGCCAGATCAGACGTCCTCCCGCAGTGGTAACATAAAAAGAAAACTAATTAACAATAACAACCAAAAATGAAACATTTACTTTAAATGTTAACTAAAACGTGTGCATGTCAAACTGGAACATAAGGTAGTGTCAAACAGCTAATAACGTTGTGTCTATGCTATATGAAACAAAAGCTATGTGTCGGGTCATTTATCCGTTGACTTTTCTGTATGTGCATTGTGACTGCAAACGTGCTTAAACCTAAATAATAACTAAACAAAGGGTTTATGGGTATCACCGACATTAGCCTGTGGGGTCGTAGGTGCGGCCATCACACTAACCTTCAGGAATACCTGCTCCAATTCTGACAACTCACTCAACAACAGACTGAAACGCAAAACTAATAACAGTAATTGCAAGTGGTGAGGGCAACACACACACACACCTTTATGCCTTAGAGGCAAACAGATCAGTTTGCAAGTAAATTAAAGTTCATAGGCGAGTATGTGTATGTGTGTGCTTTGTGTATATGTGGCCGTGCATGTGGATGTGTTTGTGTGTCTGTCTACAGTATGCTGTCTGTTTTTTTCTGTCTTCGAGTGCATGCATCTCTAAGGCTCTCTGTGTGTGTGTGTGTGTGTGTGTGTGTGTGTGGGGGGGGGTATTTCCATTTCTGTGTGACTTTTTGAGGGTCAGCATGTGTCTCTCTCTGTGCATGTATGCATGCATGCTTCATTGCATGTGTGTGTGTGTCTTGTCAGTCATGAATGGACTAATGCAGAGTGATGTTGGAAAAAGCCCCAGTCGTTACACCTGAAGGGAGAAACACCATACCGTTTTGGAGATTCAGAAAATCTTGTGCTTTTATTTATATATTTCATATTGTGGTATTAGAATTCTCTTAAATCCCCATCCGTGCCTATAGGAAGATAGACATCCATTCCACACCTTTATGGTTGAAGTGACCTCTCAAACACGATTAAAGAAGAATTGCAATGTGTTGTGTCAACGTTTCTTCAAGCAACATAGATTGAGTTCTGAAGACACAGTCACTTGTGTCTCATGTTTGCTTTTCAAGGTCCTGGTCATATGTATGCTGCTCAGCAGCAGCGCATATATTTTGCTTGGAGTTTGGAAAATAGAAAGAATTGCGTCGGCAGAATTTGAAATTTTCCCTGTGTTTTGGAGGCATGGTGGCCAAGTGGCAAGGCGTCGGTCTCGTAAACCGAAGATCATGTGTTCAATCCCCATCCGTGCCTAGAGGAAGATGGACATCTATTCCACACCTTTAACCCTCCTGTTATGTTACGGGTCAAATTGACCCGTTTTAAAGTTTGAAGATCTAGGAAAAATAGTTACAAGTATTTTTTCAGTATGAAACTTTTTCTGCTTGCCTTAATTAGTGTAATCAACATATAACATGAAAATGGTTCATCTCACATATTTGCAACCACCCCCTGCATGTTTATATCACATAGATACTGTTCGGTTCAATTTGACCCAGCAGTCAAACTGGAGGTAAAAGGGTATCAGAAATGTCAGACTATTTCTTTCTTTGCAACTGTGAGACATATTTCACCCCAATCTCTTTCACACACACACACACACACACACACTCATAACACCTGCACTTTCTCGCACTTTACAGGTTGAGAGAGAAAGAGGGGATGGGGGAATTTGTGTGTGTGCGTGTGTGCGCGTGTGCGTAAAGTGTAAAGTGCGAGAAAGTGCAGGTGTTATGACTTTTGGCGGGAAAACTCCACCCACATTCAGTGGACACTCAGCGGGGGAGGGGCAAAACATATAAAAGATTCTCTGCATGGGAGTCCTACCAACATTACACACAGTCAGTCAGAGCTTTACAAAATGAGCAGCAGAAGCAAAAAGATGACATTACAGGAGGCTCTGGAAGCCATCTTAGATTATGACAGTGAAATAGAGGAGGGTGTGTCTGAAGATGAAGACTATCTTGAGCTCAATTCTGATTCTAATGATTCTGATTTTGAACCAGATAAGGGAATTGCTATTCCTATTCCTCCAAGCAAGACATTCATGTCAAAAAATGGGGAAATACAGTGGTCTTCATCCCCAAATATGCGTCAGGCAAAACTCTGCAGAAAACATAATAAAGACAGTGCCAGGGCCCACTAGGATGGCAGTGACTCGTGTGACAGACATCAAGTCAGCTTTTGAGCTGGTCATGCCTAATTCAATTCAGAAAATCATTCTGGAAATGACCAATCTAGAAGGGAGGCGTGTTTTTGGGGAGAAGTGGAAGGAGCTGGACAAAACACATTTAGATGCGTATTTGGGGCTCCTCATCCTGGCTGGGGTCTATAAGTCGAAGGATGAATCGACAGCCAGTCTGTGGGATGCAGAGACAGGCAGGGCTATGTTTCTAGCCACAATGTCTCTGGAGACTTTTCACATTTTCTCCAGAGTAATTCGATTTGATAATCGAGAGACAAGGGCTGGCAGACGGGAGAGAGACAAGCTGGCAGCTATTAGGACAGTGTGGGACAAGTGGGTAGAGCAACTTCCACTACTCTATAACCCAGGCCCTAATATCACAGTGGATGAAAGGCTGGTGGCATTCAGAGGTCGCTGCCCATTTAGGCAATACATGCCTTCCAAACCAGCTAAATATGGGATAAAAATCTGGGCAGCATGTGATGCAAACACCAGCTATGCATTGAACATGCAGGTTTACACTGGAAAGCCAGTTGGAGGAGCCCCAGAGAAGAATCAGGGCATGAGGGTCGTGCTCGACATGGCACAGGGTCTCAGGGGGCACAACATAACCTGTGACAATTTTTTCACAAGCTACAACTTGGGTCAGGAGCTTCTAAAGAGAAAGCTCACAATGGTCGTAACTGTCCGAAAGAACAGGGCTGAACTCCCTGCTGAGCTGCTGGTAATCAAGAACAGGGCCCCTCAATCTTCCATGTTTGCCTTCACAGACACCACAGCCCTAGTGTCTTACTGCCCCAAAAAGGGAAAAAATGTTGTGCTCATGAGCACTCTGCACAAAAATGCTGAAATCAGCACAAGAGAGGACCAGAAACCAAGCATGATCCTGGATTACAATGCCACCAAAGGGGGGGTAGACAACTTAGACAAAGTAACAGGGTCCTACAGCACCAAGCGAATGACTGCGCGCTGGCCATTGGTCATCTTTTATAACATGATCGATGTATCGGCCTACAATGCGTTTGTTATCTGGACTGAGATCTTTCCTGAGTGGAATGTGTCAAAGCTGTACAAGAGGCGCATCTTTCTCGAGGAGCTGGGGAAGGCGCTTGTGACACCACACATCCAACGGAGGCAGCACCTGCCAAGGACCCCAGCCGCTGCAGCCACAGTGAGGGAGATCCAGGAGAGGACTGCACCTAGTACACCAGTGCGTGAGGTAAGTAAGTGTGTGTGTGTGTGTGTGTGTGTGTGTGTGTGTGTGCGCGTGCGCATGTGTGTACGTGTGTGCATGTGTGTGTATAAGTGTATGAGAGCGCGATGTGTGTGTCTTGGGATCAGCAAAAAGACATAATAGTAAAGTAATCATGGTCCTCTTGTTTCTAGGTTGCTGCTGAGGGAAAGAGGAAGAGGTGCCAGGTCTGCAGGCCATCTGATGATGTCAAGACAAGCATGACCTGTGCGAAATGTGCAAAATTCATTTGCACAAAGCACAGTGTGATGACATGTCACTCGTGTGCTGTGTAGATGTACAGACAGACACACACACACACACACCTTGTTCATATTGCTATTGCTTGTTATTTTGTTCATTTCTGGTTCACAAACAGTGCATGTATGTAAAACAAAATTTAAATGTTATGTTTCAATGTTATGTAAAACTATTGTGTTTTATATGTTGGTCTTTCAAAAGTAATAAAGTGGTGAAACATTATAAAAAGTTTGAACATGTATTTTTTTATGAAAAACGAGTGAATTATCCTAATTGAACCATTACCTGTGAGAGGTAAGGAACACCATTGCATTAAATATTGATAGAATAGTTAGTAATGGAGTTAGTAATTAAATATTAACAATGCTTATTAGGATTTTTTTTTGTTTCGGACATCTTTTGGATAATTAAACATGCAGCGGGTCAAATTGACCCGGGAACATCATTGCTGTTCCTGACAAATGAACATAACAGGAGGGTTAACGTTGATGTGACCTCTCAAACACGATTAAAGAAGAATTGCAATGTGTTGTGTCAACGTTTCTTCAAGCAACATAGATTGAGTTCTGAGGACACAGTCACTTGTGTCTCATGTTTGCTTTTCAAGGTCCTGGTCATATGTATGCTGTTCAGCAGCAGCGCATATATTTTGCTTGAGTTTGAAAAATAGAAAGAATTGTGTCGGCAGAATTTGAAATTTTCCTTATTCACTGGAGGCATGGTGGCCAAGTGGTAAGGTGTCGGTCTCGTAAACCGAAGATCATGGGTTCAATCCCCATCCGTGCCTATAGGAAGATGGACATCCATTCCACACCTTTAACGTTGAAGTGACCTCTCAAACACGATTAAAGAAGAATTGCAATGTGTTGTGTCAACGTTTCTTCAAGCAACATAGATTGAGTTCTGAGGACACAGTCACTTGTGTCTCATGTTTGCTTTTCAAGGTCCTGGTCATATGTATGCTGCTCAGCAGCAGCGCATATATTTTGCTTGAGTTTGAAAAATAGAAAGAATTGTGTCGGCAGAATTTGAAATTTTCCTGTATTTATTGGAGGCATGGTGGCCAAGTGGTAAGGTGTCGGTCTCGTAAACCGAAGATCATGGGTTCAATCCCCATCCGTGCCTATAGGAAGATGGACGTCCATTCCACACCTTTAACGTTGAAGTGACCTCTCAAACACGATTAAAGAAGAATTGCAATGTGTTGTGTCAACGTTTCTTCAAGCAACATAGATTGAGTTCTGAGGACACAGTCACTTGTGTCTCATGTTTGCTTTTCAAGGTCCTGGTCATATGTATGCTGCTCAGCAGCAGCGCATATATTTTGCTTGAGTTTGAAAAATAGAAAGAATTGTGTCGGCAGAATTTGAAATTTTCCTTATTTATTGGAGGCATGGTGGCCAAGTGGTAAGGTGTCGGTCTCGTAAACCGAAGATCATGGGTTCAATCCCCATCCGTGCCTATAGGAAGATGGACATCCATTCCACACCTTTAACGTTGAAGTGACCTCTCAAACACGATTAAAGAAGAATTGCAATGTGTTGTGTCAACGTTTCTTCAAGCAACATAGATTGAGTTCTGAGGACACAGTCACTTGTGTCTCATGTTTGCTTTTCAAGGTCCTGGTCATATGTATGCTGCTCAGCAGCAGCGCATATATTTTGCTTGAGTTTGAAAAATAGAAAGAATTGCTTCGGCAGAATTTGAAATTTTCCCTGTTTATTGGAGGCATGGTGGCCAAGTGGTAAGGTGTCGGTCTCGTAAACCGAAGATCATGGGTTCAATCCCCATCCGTGCCTATAGGAAGATGGACATCAGTTCCACACCTTTAACGTTGAAGTGACCTCTCAAACACGATTAAAGAAGAATTGCAATGTGTTGTGTCAACGTTTCTTCAAGCAACAAGATTGAGTTCTGAGGACACAGTCACTTGTGTCTCATGTTTGCTTTTCAAGGTCCTGGTCATATGTATGCTGCTCAGCAGCAGCGCATATATTTTGCTTGAGTTTGAAAAATAGAAAGAATTGTGTCGGCAGAATTTGAAATTTTCCGTATTTATTGGAGGCATGGTGGCCAAGTGGTAAGGTGTCGGTCTCGTAAACCGAAGATCATGGGTTCAATCCCCATCCGTGCCTATAGGAAGATGGACGTCCATTCCACACCCTTTAACGTTGAAGTGACCTCTCAAACACGATTAAAGAAGAATTGCAATGTGTTGTGTCAACGTTTCTTCAAGCAACATAGATTGAGTTCTGAGGACACAGTCACTTGTGTCTCATGTTTGCTTTTCAAGGTCCTGGTCATATGTATGCTGCTCAGCAGCAGCGCATATATTTTGCTTGAGTTTGAAAAATAGAAAGAATTGCTGTCGGCAGAATTTGAAATTTTCCCTGTTTATTGGAGGCATGGTGGCCAAGTGGTAAGGTGTCGGTCTCGTAAACCGAAGATCATGGGTTCAATCCCCATCCGTGCCTATAGGAAGATGGACATCCATTCCACACCTTTAACGTTGAAGTGACCTCTCAAACACGATTAAAGAAGAATTGCAATGTGTTGTGTCAACGTTTCTTCAAGCAACATAGATTGAGTTCTGAGGACACAGTCACTTGTGTCTCATGTTTGCTTTTCAAGGTCCTGGTCATATGTATGCTGCTCAGCAGCAGCGCATATATTTTGCTTGAGTTTGAAAAATAGAAAGAATTGCTGTCGGCAGAATTTGAAATTTTCCTGTTTTATTGGAGGCATGGTGGCCAAGTGGTAAGGTGTCGGTCTCGTAAACCGAAGATCATGGGTTCAATCCCCATCCGTGCCTATAGGAAGATGGACGTCCATTCCACACCTTTAACGTTGAAGTGACCTCTCAAACACGATTAAAGAAGAATTGCAATGTGTTGTGTCAACGTTTCTTCAAGCAACATAGATTGAGTTCTGAGGACACAGTCACTTGTGTCTCATGTTTGCTTTTCAAGGTCCTGGTCATATGTATGCTGCTCAGCAGCAGCGCATATATTTTGCTTGAGTTTGAAAAATAGAAAGAATTGCTGTCGGCAGAATTTGAAATTTTCCCTGTTTATTGGAGGCATGGTGGCCAAGTGGTAAGGTGTCGGTCTCGTAAACCGAAGATCATGGGTTCAATCCCCATCCGTGCCTATAGGAAGATGGACATCCATTCCACACCTTTAACGTTGAAGTGACCTCTCAAACACGATTAAAGAAGAATTGCAATGTGTTGTGTCAACGTTTCTTCAAGCAACATAGATTGAGTTCTGAGGACACAGTCACTTGTGTCTCATGTTTGCTTTTCAAGGTCCTGGTCATATGTATGCTGCTCAGCAGCAGCGCATATATTTTGCTTGAGTTTGAAAAATAGAAAGAATTGCTTCGGCAGAATTTGAAATTTTCCCTGTTTATTGGAGGCATGGTGGCAAAGTGGTAAGGTGTCGGTCTCGTAAACCGAAGATCATGGTTTCAATCCCATCGTGCCTTAGAAGATGGAATCCATTCCACACCTTTAACGTTGAAGTGACTCCTCAAACAAAAAACGATTTAAAAATAAAGAAGAATCAATTTTGTTGTGTTAACGTTTCGTCAGCAACATAGATTGAGTTCTGAGACACAGTCATTGTGTCTCTGTTTGCTTTTCAAGGTCCGTCATATGTATGTGCCAGCAGCAGCGAATATATTTTGATTGAGTTTGGAAAATAGAAAGATTGTGTCGGCAGAATATGAAACTTCCGTAAGTTTGGGGCATGATGGCCAACGGGCAAAGGTTTCGGTCTGGTTCAAAACGTTCAAGGAAATGGAGCATCACACATTTCCTCAACAATTAAAAAGAGCAAGTCCAACTTTTAAAACATAGAGATTGAGGACGTCACTTGTGTCTCATCGTTTGGTTTCTTTT